>CM067847.1:743820442-745020442 GCA_034509565.1 Triticum monococcum | reverse complement strand
CAATGTCTTGTCAGTTTCAAGCTGGTGTTCCCACCATCCTTCTTCAATATCATGACGCACGTCCTAGTTCATTTAGTCGACGAGATTGTCATTCTGGGGCCTGTATTTCTACACAATATGTTCCCCTTTGAGAGGTTCATGGGAGTCCTAAAGAAATATGTTCATAACCACGCTAGGCCAGAAGGAAGCATCTCCATGGGCCATCAAACAGAGGATGTCATTGGGTTTTGTGTTGACTTAATTCCTGGCCTAAAGAAGATAGGTCTCCCTAAATCGCGGTATGAGGGGAGACTGACTGGAAAAGGCACGCTGGGAGGGGCCTCAATAATATGCAGGGACAGATATTCTTGGTATCAAGCACACTACACAGTTCTACAGAACTCTACCTTGGTGACCCCGTATGTCGATTGAAAGTGCGTTATATCGACTAGAGGGGGGTGAATAGGCGATTTTTATGAAAGTCTTCAAAACATGGAAGTTATGAAGACAAACAGAGTGAACAAGCCTATCACTATGCAGCGGAAGTTAGATTACACAACGCAAGCCATGGTCAAGTATACAATATAGTGAAAGCACAGTGACAAACAGCTTCAGTGTAATGAGGATCAGGTTGGAAGAAGTTATGAAGCCAAACAGATCATACAGTCAAGTTGTGAAGACAGAAGGTAAAGCAAGCATGCAATAGCTTCACAATGTGTACTGGTAAGTAAAGGGAGGCGAAGATGAAACCAGTGACACGTTGAAGACAATGATATGTTGGACCAGTTCCAGTTGCTGTGACAACTGTACGTCTGGTTGGAGCGGCCAGGTATTTAAACCAAAGGACACACAGTCCCGGACACCCAGTCCTGAACACGCAGCTCAGGACACCCAGTCCTCACCGTTTTCTCCTTGAGCTAAGGTCACACAGACCCCGCCCAATCACTCTGGTAAGTCTTCAAGTTAGACTCCCAAACCTTCACAGACTTCGTTCACCGGCAATCCACAATTCCTCTTGGATGCTCAGAACGCGACGCCTAACCGTCTGGAGGATGCACAATCCTCAAGTGTAATAAGTCTTCAGATCACTCAGACAAGAAGACTTAAGTGATGCCCAATTACTCTGGCTCTGGGTGGTTAGGGCTTTTCTCCTCACTAAGGATTTTCTCTCAAAGGCTTCGAGGTGGGTTGCTCTCAAACGACAAAAGCCGTGCACTAAAATTTCAGCAGCCAACCGTTTATGGTTGTGGGGGTGGACTATTTATAGCCACTTGGCAACCCGACCTGATTTGTCCGAAATGACCCTGGGTCACTAAGGAACTGACACGTGTACTAACGGTCGGATTTTGAACTCTCACGGCAACTTTACTTGGGCTGCAAGTAAAGCTGACTTGTCTGACTCTGGACAAGATTTTCTCTCATTGTCTTCACTCGAAGACATAGGATTTGAATTAGGCATCACTTCAGTCATCCTGACTGGTTCTCTTGGACCCCACTTAACAGTACGGTGGTTCCTATGACACAACATGAATAAAGTAAAACTACGAAGGATCTAAGTCTTCGAGTTCCATTGGCTTCATGGGGAGTCTTCATATGTCATTGTCTTCGACATGAATGTCTTCATGAACCACCATTGTCTTCAATGTCTTCGTACATTTTTAGGGGTCATCTCTGGTAACTAAACCGAATCAATGAGGGACTTCTACCTGTGTTATCCTGCAATTCTCACAAACATATTAGTCCCTCAACTAGGTTTGTCGTCAATACTCCAAAACCAACTAGGGGTGGCACTAGATGCACTTACAATCTCCCCCTTTTTGGTGATTGATGACAAACTAGTTGAAGTTTTCAACGGGGAATATAATTTGTGAAATTGTAAAGGAATTGTCTTCATAAGCTGCAAGGGCTCCCCCTGAAGATGTGCATATAAGTGATTTGCTTCTGGAACGCAAATGCACATAGCAGGTTGTATTTGTGGGAATCCACTTCAACTTATGATGACAATCCTTCATGTATGTAAAGATATATGAAGATAATGATATGCATAATGAAAAATGGACGTCTGCGAAATGATATAAGTGCGGAAATTATCGTCGTACATGCGGAATTTATCTTCGCAAAAACACAGTGGCAAACATAGTAGCAGACGACCATCAAGTTTAAGTGTTACAACTCAAAGAACCAAATGTAGCAAAACGAGAGTTGTAAGCATGAAGCAAAATGCAAAATATAAAGCACCCGCCCATATTATTGACCCGCTTGAAGACTATAAACATCATATGCTTCTCCCCCTTTTGTCAGTGA
Organism: Triticum monococcum; assembly: GCA_034509565.1. Lineage (NCBI taxonomy): Eukaryota > Viridiplantae > Streptophyta > Magnoliopsida > Poales > Poaceae > Triticum > Triticum monococcum. The sequence goes on along the minus strand of CM067847.1, from coordinate 745,018,159 downwards.
TGACCAAAAAGGGTTGAAGACATAGAGTTTTCTACGCGTTCCCAGGCGCAGCAGGGTCGGTGGAGACGTTTGGTGGAGCTGGCGAGCTTGGTGCAGTGACGACGCGCGCTGAAGAAGGTGGTGGTGATGTAGCGTCGTCTTCTTCCTCAATGATTTTTCCAGTCACTGTGGCAGCAGAGGAAGAGAACTCTGATTCTTCAAGCGACGGAGTTCCACGCAACACAGCTCTTCTGGGGGGTGTGGAGTCAAACTTGAATCTCTCTTTGAAGCCATCCTCTTGCAGTTCAGCTTCAGTGCACATCATGGTGAGGCCTTTCCAAGTGCGGCGACAGGTTTCATGTGCGACAAAGGCATTCTTTGTGGCCAGATTCCTGATGCGATTGACGTCTTGCATGATACTGCGCATCTGCCGTTTGAGCCAGTCGTGATGCCTATCTTGCTTTTGGTGCAGAGCCACAAGAAGTTCACGATCAGTGAGCGTACGAGCGCGTTTCTTGGGTCTCTGTGCAGCTGTGCTGTCAGAGGCTTCAGTTGATGCAGGGGCACGTGTGGTGCCAGCCATTGGATAGACTCTGGAAATGGCTTCAACACCTTCATCATGCTGAGTGAAGCTCTGGTGTTCTGCATTCTGAAGACTTAATGGTTGCTTGGCAGGCTCAGGATAAATCGCTTCAGCAGAGGTGTCCACATCAGGTAAGAAGATTCTGTGGTTGCGAGCAGAGGGTTGATAGGATATAGCAGAGTGGAGCTTGATGAGCCTCATAACCCATGGAGCATAAATCTTCAGACCAAAGAGATCTGAGCCAGACGCTGCAAGTTGACGTATAAAGAGATCATGGGCATTGAAGCATTTGCCATGCAGGATGCAGAAGATGAGAGTCTTCATGGCACCTTCAACCTTGGCATATCGAGAGTGCCCCTTAATGGGCCATAGAGTCCGCCTGACGATGTGATAGATAGTTCTGGGCAGGTACTCTAAGTCTTCAACGAAGAACTCGGTTGGGTAAGGTGCGTCAGGAAGCAATGGCTTCATCATTGAGAGCATCTGACTCATATTTGGCTCAGGTCGCTGAAATATGCTCTCAACTGCTTCAGCATGGAGTTGGCAGCCTTCTTCGAAGAGTTCGCCAGGAGTGGGTAGGCCGGTGAGCTCAATGATATCAAATGCATTGGCTTCATGATGGACATTGCCGGTCATCCACTCCAGGACCCAAGTCTTCGGATCTCTGTTGTAGCCTTTGATGTGCAGTGTGGCATAGAATTGGAGCAGAAGCTCTTCATTCCAGTGCTCTTCATCCGTGACAAACGGCAGCAGGCCAACTTGCTTGAAGCAGTCTAGTGCTTCTTCTAGACCAGGCAGACCAGCAATAGCTTCAACCTCAAGGCGCTGGTGTGGAAAGATACGGCCTTGGTTGTAGAGGACGCAGGAGTAGTAGCTGCGCTATGGGTAGCTCTAGAACCTATCTGATACGATCCGTTCCCTTGAATAAGGGTTCTTGGAGCGGTTGAAGAAAGTGTTGTCTGCCTTGAAGCTATTGACATTGAAGGTGCCAGGAGCTGTTGCAGGACCTGGGAACCTTGGCAGTCGTGTTATTGGCTTCTGGACCTGGGGCCTGTGCGCAACATGATAGTTGAACTATGGACCGGCAGCAGACTCAGGCATAGAAGGGTCTGAGGCAGTAGCTTCAGTATCTCTTGAAGCTGTTGGTTGGTCGGGCTCCACAAATGCTTCAGTATTGGGTGTGGCAGCCGCAATGGTGTCAGCCTCATCATGTGTAGTGAGAGGGATGGATTCAGGTGCGTTCTCCTTGAGAACTTCTTCTTGTTGGTGCGGGGGAGATGGAGCTTGAGGTTCTTCATGCTCTTCTTCATGGTCTTCGGCTGATGCAGCCGGAATGTCGTCAGCAGTCTGAGCCCTTGGCCCTTTGCGAAGCCTACGGAATGCAAGCGACGCCGGTGGAGTTGCAGTGGGCTGGGGCTCATTCTCTTCCTCCTGCGGGCGATCTTCCCACGATGCATCTTGGATGATTGGCGTCAAGGGACGACCAATGCTGATCATTTCGCTCATTTCGAGCTGAGGAAGGACTGCATCACCTTGCACATTGTCTTGGAGACCAATGTCTTCAGCAGCGTTGGGGCCGGCTGCTCGAATGTCTTCAGCGTGCGGAGCCTCTGTGAAAGCAGGCTCATGCATGGTCAGCTGACGATCTTCGTCCGGAAAGCGGACGGAGAGGGGTTCGACTATCAGGGGCTCTGTGGGAGCAGCCCGAGACTTCTTGGTCTTGCGTTTCTTGATGGTGGGGTCTGAAGGAGAGGCTTCAAGGTGTTTTCTCTTCCTTGCTTCAGCTTCAGCTGTCCTTGTCTTCTTAAGCTCTGAAGCGGTTGAGCGGTGCTTTGGCTTCGAGCCAGGCTTGGCAGTGGGGAAGACAATCGGAACAGCTTCTTGTCGTGGGGCCTCTTATTGCACATTGAAGCCTTTTTCAATGTGCTTTGTCTTCGAGTGCTGAACTGGGTTGTTGGCGATCTTGATGGCGCTTTCGTTTTCGCAGTAAAGTGGCACTTGCTTCAGATGAATGCCATAATCCTTGAGGGTTTGCTTCATCCATAGAAACTGAGCGCAGCAGGATCCATCAGCAATGTATTCAGATTCAGCAGTGGAGAGAGATACACAGTTCTGCTTCTTTGAAGACCAACAGACAAGTGATCGGCCCAGAAAGTGACATGTGCCTGATGTGGACTTCCAATCAACCTTGTCACCAGCGTAATCAGCATCCGAAAATCCAACCAGATCAAACTCTGAGCCCTTTGGATACCATAACCCTAGAGTTGGGGTGTGAGCCAAATATCGAAGAATTCGCTTCACAGCTAAGTGATGCGACTCCTTTGGTGCCGCTTGGAACCGAGCACACATGCAAACACTAAGCATAATATCTGGCCTAGATGCACATAGATAAAGCAAAGAACCAATCATGGAGCGGTATACCTTTTGATCGAACTCTTTACCATTGTCGTCAGGACCCAGATGATGTTTGGCTGGCATTGGTGTTGTGAAGCCTTTGCAGTCTTGCATACCGAACTTCTTCAGGCAATCTTTGAGATATTTCTCTTGAGATATGAATATGCCATTGCGTTGTTGCCGTATCTGAAGACCGAGGAAGAATTTCAGCTCCCCCATCATAGACATCTGATATTGCTCTTGCATCATATATCCGAACTCCTCATTGTACTTCTGATTGGTGCAGCCGAAGATAATGTCATCCACATATATTTGGCACACAAACAGTTCACCATCATATGTCTTTGTGAAGAGAGTGGGATCCAAGGAACCAGGTATGAAGCCTTTGCTCTTCAGGAAGTATTTGAGTGTATCATACCAGGCCCGAGGGGCTTGTTTGGGGCCATATAGTGCCTTTTTGAGCTTGTAAACCATGTCAGGATGTTTTGGATCTTCAAACCCAGGTGGTTGTGCAACATACACTTCTTCTTCAATTTTGCCATTGAGGAAGGCACTTTTTACATCCATTTGATACAGAATTATGTTGTGATGATTTGCATAGGCCAGCAGTATACGGATGGCTTCAAGTCTGGCAACAGGAGCAAATGTTTCATCAAAGTCAATGCCTTCCACTTGAGTATATCCTTGAGCAACGAGACGAGCCTTGTTTCTGACAACTTGGCCATGCTCATCTTGCTTGTTGCGGTATATCCATTTGGTGCCTATTATGTTATGCTTCTGTGGATCAGGACGCTTAACCAACTCCCATAAATTGTTCAGCTCAAATTGTTGAAGCTCTTCTTGCATAGCTTGAATCCATTCAGGTTCCATAAAGGCTTCATCAATTTTCTTGGGTTCTGTGATTGAAACGAATGCGAAGTGTCCGCGGAAGTTTGCCAGTTGAGTTGCCCTTGAACGAGTCAGTGGACCAGGTGCATTGATGCTATCAATTATTCTGTCAATCTGCACTTCATTGGCAACACGAGGATGTAGGGGTCGAAGACTTTGCTCTTGCTGATCTATGTTGTCATGGGGAGGAATGTCTTCAGGCTGAGCATTGTCTTCATGTGGATCAGGTGCTGAGATGATAAGTTCTTCTTCAGGACGAGCTTCAGAAGGTATAATTTCTCCAGTTCCCATTAGCTTGATTGATTCACTGGCTGGAACTTCATCTAGCACATCTGGTAGTTGCTCTCTTTGTGATCCATTGGTCTCATCGAACCGCACATCCACTGTTTCAACCACTTTGTAGTGAAAGAGATTGAAGACTCTGTAGGAGTGCGAATCCTTTCCATATCCAAGCATGAAGCCCTCATGTGCTTTTGGAGAAAATTTTGAGGTGTGGTGAGGGTCCTTGATCCAGCATCTTGATCCAAATACTCTGAAGTAACTGACATTTGGCTTCTTGCCAGTCAGAAGTTCATAAGATGTCTTGTTCAGCAGCTTGTGAAGATATACACGGTTGATAGTATGGCATGTAGTGTCAATGGCTTCAGTCCAGAATTTTCTTGGTGTCTTGTACTCATCTAACATTGTTCTGGCCATCTCAATGAGTGTTCTGTTCTTGCGTTCGACGATGCCATTCTGTTGTGGCGTGTATGGAGCTGAGAATTCATGAGTGATGCCCAATGTATCAAGTTATGTGTCAAGGCCAGTGTTCTTGAATTCTGTGCCATTGTCACTTCTGATGTGCTTTATCTTGGCGCCATAATTGTTCATAGCCTGATTTGCGAAGCGGCTGAAGACATCCTGCACTTCAGTCTTGTAAAGGATTATGTGCACCCAAGTATATCTAGAGTAATCATCAACAATGAAGAAGCCATAGAGGCAAGCAGTAGTGGAAAAAGTTGAGTAGTGAGTGGGACCGAAGAGATCCATGTGAAGCAGTTCGAAGGGTTGAGTAGTGGTCATGATTGTCTTCGAAGGATGTTTTGCCCTTGTCATCTTCCCAGCTTCACAGGCACCGCATAAGTGATCTTTCTTGAACTTGACGCCCTCGATGCCTATGACATGCTTCTTCTTCGCAAGGGTGTGGAGGTTCCTCATGCCAGCATGCCCAAGTCTTCGATGCCAAAGCCAGCATTCTGAAGCCTTTGCGAGAAGACAAACTGCAAGCTGTGGCCCTGCTGAGAAATCTACCATGTACAAATCATCTTTTCGATACCCTTCAAACACTAGAGACTTGTCAGATTCCATTAGTACCAGACAACGATATTTTCCAAAGATTACAATCATGTTCAAATTGCAAAGCATTGAGACAGACATTAAGTTGAAGCCAAGGGATTCAACAAACATGACTTTATCCATGTGTTGATCCTTTGAGATTGCAACTCTACCTAGACCCAGTACCTTACTTTTACCAGTGTCAGCGAATGTGATGTGGCTCTTGTCAGATGGACGTAAGGTTGAGTCCATAAAGAGACTTCTTTTGCCAGTCATGTGATTTGTACACCCACTGTCAATAATCCATTCTGAAGACTCTGAAGTCACTGGTGTCGTACCCTACAGTGCAGTTAGGGGGATAGGCTTCACGAAGAGTGTTGTGAAGCAAAAACATTTGACGAACCAGTGGATTATGAAAACTTAGATCCAGGTTAGGACAAGTAGGGAGAGTAGCATGCGATTCAGGTATGAAATACATAGTGATGCCATTCGGGCATTTGATCTTGCGCCCCACAAGATTTTTAAGGTCCCCAGCAATAGCGTCAGAAGATTTTGGTTTTATGCTGGAGACCTTTCCCTGCAAAAGAGAGTTAAGCTTTCTTAACCACCCACATCTTCAAGGGTGGCTTAGAAGCAGTAAGTCTAAGTGCAGCATCTGAAAATTTTGTCTTTGGAGCCTTAGCAAACAGTCTAGCAGGTGGGAAATAGTACTCATAAGAATAGGCAGAATAGTTTTTGGTCATATGAGAATGACGGTTTGAAGAACCACTCTCATATGCCTGAGCATGGTTTCCCTGCAAAACATTTATGTTAGTGCGACTCAAATGAGTCCTCTGCCTGTATGAAGCCTTCGGACCATATGAAGCCTTTGGTCTGAGGTTTGTCTTCTTCATGTGAGGTGTCATGAGGACATTCACAGGAAGATTCTCAAGACACGTTTTTGGAACCCAGATCTTCTTCATAGGCGGTCCATTCCTGCAGTTAGTACCAATGTACCTGGCAAATACTTCACCATTCTGATTCTTAAACAGTTTATAGTTTGCATCAAAGGATTCATCAATGATAATTGGATTAGCACAAGTGAAGCCAGATAGATTGGATGGATCTGCTGAGGATTCCTTTGCAGCAACCCATGTGGTTTTGGGGTACTGCTCAGGTTTCCAGTAAGAGCCATCTGCATTAATTTTCCTCACGAACCCAACACCCTCTTTCCTAGGGTTTCGGTTCAGAATCTGCTTCTTGAGGACATCACATAATGTCTGATGTCCTTTGAGACTTTTGTACATCCCTGTTTCAAGCAATGTCTTCAACCTAGCATTTTCATCAGCAATAGCAGTGGTATCCTCAGCAGAGGGGTTAGTTACCACTTCAACAGTTGAAGATATTGCAACAGCAGTAGCAGTGGAACATTCAGCGACAGAAATAGCATTATCACGCTCAATGCATTTAAGGCATGGTGGTTCAAATCCTTCCTGAGCAGAACTGATCTGTTCGGCTCGAAGTGACTCGTTTTCCTTTTGAAGATCTTCATGATCCGCTCTCAACTTCTCAAGATCTTGCTTCTTTTGAAGATAATCATAGGAAAGCTTTTCATGAGCAGTTGAGAGAGTCTCAAGACGATCTTCGAGTTCCTGATACTTAACATGAAGATTTTTTATGTCTTCAATTAAGGATTCAGAACGAGTCATTTCAGCACCCAACAGATCATCGCTTCTGTCTAACAGTTTTTGAATATGTTCCATGGCCTTTTGTTGTTCAGTTGCAATTTTGGCAAGTGTTTTGTAACTGGGTTTTGAATCACAATCATAGTCATCGTCACTGGATGTTTGATAGTGAGTAGTGCGTGTGTTTACCTTGGCACCACGTGCCATGAAGCAGTAGGTAGGAGTAGAGTCATCCTTGTCATTTGCATCGGTGTTGGTGATGGAGTCATTGTCTTCAGTGTTGAAGATGGACTTGGCGACATAGGCTGTAGCCAGACTCGCAATGCCTGAATCAGACTCCTCCTCAGACTCCACCTCTACCTCCTCAGAAGCGGACTCCTCCTCTGAATCCATTTCCTTGCCAACAAACGCACGAGCCTTGCCAGATGAACTCTTCTTGTGTGATGAAGACTTTGAGGAAGACTTGGACGAAGACTTTGAGTATTTCTTCGTCTTCTTATCGTCGGAGTCATATTCCTTGCTCTTCTTCTTCTTTCTGTTCTCATTGTCCCACTGTGGACACTCAGAGATGAAGTGTCCAGTTTTCTTGCACTTGTGACATGTTTTCTTCTTGTAGTCATGAGCAGAGGCTTCATCATTCCTTGAGCTTGATCGTGAAGACTTTCTGAAGCCTTTCTTCTTGGTGAATTTCTGAACTTCTTCACTAGCATTGCAAGTTCCCTTCCAATGTCTTCAGGATCATCAGAACTGCTGTCAGATTCTTCTTCAGATGAGGACACAGCTTTTGCCTTCAAGGCACGAGTTCGCCCATAGTTTGGACCGTAGATGTCTCTTTTCTCAGAAAGCTGAAACTCATGTGTGTTGAGCCTCTCAAGTATGTCAGACGGATCGAGTGTCTTGAAGTCTGGACGTTCTTGAATCATCAGGGCTAGGATGTCAAATGAACTGTCAAGTGATCTTAGCAGCGTCTTGACGATTTTATGTTTGGTGATCTCAGTGGCGCCGAGGGCTTGAAGCTCATTTGTGATGTCAGTGAGCCGGTCAAATGTGTGCTGGACATTCTCATGGTCATTTCGCTTGAAGCGGTTGAAGAGATTGCGAAGAACAATGATTCTCTGATCTCTCTGGGTTGAGATGCCTTCATTGACCTTGGAGAGCCAGTCCCAAACCAGCTTGGATGTCTTCAAGTCACTCACACGGCCGTACTGTCCCTTGGTCAGATGACCACAGATAATATTCTTGGCAGTGGAGTCCACTTGAGTGAACTTCTTGACATCAGCCGCAGTGACACCTTCTCCAGCCTTGCGAACACCGTTTTCGACGACATACCATAGGTTGACGTCAATGGCTTCAAGATGCATGCGCATCTTATTCTTCCAGTAGGGATATTCAGTTCCATCGAAGACGGGGCACGAAGCGGAGACTTTAATTATCCCTGCAGTCGACATAGCTAAAACTCCAGGTGGTTAAACCGAATCACACAGAACAAGGGAGCACCTTGCTCTGATACCAATTGAAAGTGCGTTATATCGACTAGAGGGGGGGTGAATAGGCGATTTTTATGAAAGTCTTCAAAACGTGGAAGTTATGAAAACAAACAGAGTGAACAAGCCTATCACTATGCAGCGGAAGTTAGATTACACAACGCAAGCCATGGTCAAGTATACAATATAGTGAAAGCACAGTGACAAACAGCTTCAGTGTAATGAGGATCAGGTTGGAAGAAGTTATGAAGCCAAACAGATCATACAGTCAAGTTGTGAAGACAGAAGGTAAAGCAAGCATGCAATAGCTTCACAATGTGTACTGGTAAGTAAAGGGAGGCAAAGATGAAACCAGTGACACGTTGAAGACAATGATATGTTGGACCAGTTCCAGCTGCTGTGACAACTGTACGTCTGGTTGGAGCGGCTAGGTATTTAAACCAAAGGACACACAGTCCCGGACACCCAGTCCTGAACACGCAGCTCAGGACACCCAGTCCTCACCGTTTTCTCCTTGAGCTAAGGTCACACAGACCCCGCCCAATCACTCTGGTAAGTCTTCAAGTTAGACTCCCAAACCTTCACAGACTTCGTTCACCGGCAATCCACAATTCCTCTTGGATGCTCAGAACGCGACGCCTAACCGTCTGGAGGATGCACAATCCTCAAGTGTAATAAGTCTTCAGATCACTCAGACAAGAAGACTTAAGTGATGCCCAATTACTCTGGCTCTGGGTGGTTAGGGCTTTTCTCCTCACTAAGGATTTTCTCTCAAAGGCTTCGAGGTGGGTTGCTCTCAAACGACAAAAGCCGTGCACTGAAATCTGAGCAGCCAACCGTTTATGGTTGTGGGGGTGGACTATTTATAGCCACTTGGCAACCCGACCTGATTTGTCCGAAATGACCCTGGGTCACTAAGGAACTGACACGCGTACTAACGGTTTTGATTTTGAACTCTCATGGCAACTTTACTTGGGCTGCAAGTAAAGCTGACTTATCTGACTCTGGACAAGATTTTCTCTCATTGTCTTCACTCGAAGACATAGGATTTGAATTAGGCATCACTTCAGTCATCCTGACTGGTTCTCTTGGACCCCACTTAACAGTACGGTGGTTCCTATGACACAACATGAATAAAGTAAAACTACGAAGGATCTAAGTCTTCGAGTTCCATAGGCTTCATGGGGAGTCTTCATATGTCATTGTCTTCGACATGAATGTCTTCATGAACCACCATTGTCTTCAATGTCTTTGTACATTTTTAGGGGTCATCTCTGGTAACTAAACCGAATCAATGAGGGACTTCTACCTATGTTATCCTGCAATTCTCACAAACATATTAGTCCCTCAACTAGGTTTGTCGTCAATACTCCAAAACCAACTAGGGGTGGCACTAGATGCACTTACATAGATGAACACAAGAACAGTCTGCGCTCCAAGCACCCGGAGCAGTGCGACGAATGGATTACATGTGAACACATCAGGACTTTCAATAGTTGGTTGGAAACACGTCCCAGAGGTGACAACACTGTTTGTGATGAGCTGTGCTTGTCGTCTAGGGGACCGTATTTGACTGTATTGACTTACAAATGATACGAGATAAATGGGAATACATTTTACACGATCACACAAGATCAAAAGAGCACCAACCAAAATAGCGGTGTCCGCTTTGATGCAGCAACCGAGGGGGGAAAGGACACATATTATGGTTATATAGTGGACATATGGGAACTTGACTATGGACATGATTTGAAGGTCCCTTTGTTTAAGTGCAAATGGGTCAATTTGTCAGGAGGCGGGGTACACGTAGACCCACAGTATAGAATGACAACAGTGGATTGTAACGCCCCGTGACCGTTGTGCCAGGTGTCCTCCAGTTATTCGCTGTTGTTGTCTTGTCATTGCTTGCGCGTCATGAATTGCTTATCATGTCATCATGTGCATTGCATCACCATGTTTTCAAAACTTGCATCCGTCCCGGTCTCCTTGTTCCGTCTGTTGTCCGTTCTGAGCCCAGACACACTTGCACGCGCCCGCGGCATGTCCGAAATATGATTTTATAAGTGGCCAGAAAATGTTCTCAGAATGGGTTGAAAGTTGGCATGTGGTGTTGTTTTGTTGTAGGTAGGCCGCCTGCCAAGTTTCATCGCATTCAGAGTTCGTTTGATAGCCCAACGGATAACTATAGCGACATTATAGTCGGTCTAACGTCGGACGTTTTCGGTCTCCGGAAATGGTTGCCGGGTTGCATTCCCCTCTCTCCTCTCAGTCCACACACTTGACCTCGTTCGCCTAACCCCTCTTTGCACAATGCCCGTGGCCCTCCTCGCATGCGCGTCCGAAAAGTTGTCCCGGACCCGACCCGGACTGTCGTCACTGTTGTGTCCGGATCATCCCCAAACATCTACAAAACGTCTCCGTTTTGTTATTTGGACTTCCTAGTGTTTTATTCTCGACGGCTCGATTTTAATTGGAGGGACGGATTAGCCCCTAAACTTTCCTCTTTTGCATATATATAGTCCACTCCTAGACTATTTTGGACAAACCCTAAAACCTAGGAGTTTGTCCCATCGCCGCCGCCACCTGACCAAATCCCCCCTCGGGATCTCCCCTGCCCGATCCACTGATCCGGCCTTCTCCCCTCGATCTACGAGATCCACAGCTTCTCTTTCTGCAGCCTCGCCTTCCCCTCCACGAGCTCAGCCCCGACCCACTCCCTTGCCCGATGGCCTCCGCCTGCGCCGGAGCTTGCCGTCGGTGATAGCAGCAGCAACACCGACCTCCCCTCCTCCTTTTTCCTCCTCGGTCCCCCTCTCTCTCATGATGTCTCTCTCTCCTTTCTCGTTGGACAGGGAGATCTCGATGGCCACGGAATGGAGCTCTGCCTCCATGGATCCTCGCCGGTGCCCCGTCCTGGACTCCTGGTGCCATCCCATGCCCGGGGCCGTCTTCGTTGCCTCCTTCGTCACGTCGCCAGCCTCGCTCGCGCCCGGATCCAGGAGCCGAGCCAAGTCCGCCGCCGCCCTCTGCACCGCCCGGATCACCTGCGACCTCGGGACTCCCCTGCTTCGTCCTCGCCGCCGTTGGTGCTCCGGTCGCCGCCGCCATGGCCTCTAGCTCCGCCCGTGCGCCTCCATAGCTAGACCCCGCCGGATCCACCTCGGGTGCCCGCTGCCGGGCCTCCTTGCGCCAAGTCCCTGCGTCGCTCCCGCCTGCTTTGTTCACACGAGGGAGACGAGCGCCTCAGCCGCCCCGTTGACCGCATCGCTCCCTGTTTCGCTAGCACGGGCCGGCCTCGCCTGCCCAGATCTGCCCCCCGGGCCACTTTCCTCGTGTGCGTGTGGGCCGACCACCTCCAAGGCCAGCGTGCCCTGCCAGGCCGCCTCCTCCACAGATCTGGGCCAAGCCCATGGTGAGAACCCCCCCCCTTCAGACCTCTGTGCGGTTGGGCCAGCCAGATTCGGCCCACGCCATGTTTTTTCCGTTCTGCTAATTTGCCCATTTTTCAGAGACTGCCGTTTTTCAGAAAACCCCTTTAGGTTCATGCATATAATAACTCACAAACCGTGCATCGGATTAAAACAAACTTAATACGGAAGTTGCTTAGAATTCTTTCTAGTTTCATAATATGTCATTTTCATCCATGTTTAAAATGCTTAAAATGCTGTTTAGTTAAATTTGCTCCTATGCCATGTTAAAATGATTTATTCCATAACTAGATAACCGTAACTTGGAATTTAATAAACTTTATATGTAAATTGGGTAGAAAAATGCCTAGATTAACATCGTGGCATCTATTTGCATGTTTAACAACTCTAAAATTGTGTTTAGGGCAGAACAGTACCAAACCTAAAATATGCACGTGAGGAGTTTCCGGAATTGTTGTTCGTTGTTTCCGGCCTCATTTAAACTTGCCTAGATAGGTAGTTTTGTTGTGCTTCACCCCTTGCCATGTTAATCAACATTTAATATTGTTGGGTACATAAACGAGATCAAACTAAATAACTTGAATGTGGTGTTCCGTCAATATGCAACTCGTTGCATATTGAGCTCCACTTAATTTGTAGGATTGTTTGTGCACTTTGCCATGCCATGCTTCATTAAACCGGACATGCATCATACTTGGTTGTGCATCATGCCATGTTCATGTCGTGGTTGTTTACTATGTTGTTTGCTTCTTTCCGGTGTTGCTTCTTCGGGTTGGTTCCGATAACGTCGTGTGTGTGAGGATCCGTTCGACTACGTCCGTTTATTTCCTTCATGGACTCGTTCTTCTTCCTTGCGGGATTTCAGGCAACATGACCATACCCTCGAAATTACTTCTATCTTTGCTTGCTAGATGCTTGCTCTTTTGCTATGCCTATGCTGCGATACCTACCACTTGCTTATCATGCCTCCTATATTGTTGAACCAAGCCTCTAACCCACCTTGTCCTAGCAAACCGTTGTTTGGCTATGTTACCGCTTTGCTCAGCCCCTCTTATAGCGTTGTTAGTTGCAGGTGAAGATTGAAGTTTGTTCCTTGTTGGAACATGGCAATGTTGCTTGAAAGTGCAACTATCCCTAGGTGGTTTTGGTAATTCATAACAACATATAGCTCATTGAGCTAATGCTATTCCAAGATGATTATTTCAGGAAAGCTCAATGATTGGCATGGCATGGATGTGAAAGTGGAACCCTCAAAATGCTAAGGACAAAGAATTGGCTCAAGCTCAAAAGTTCAAGACTCTTCATTTTATATTTTAGTGATCCAAGATCACATTGAGTCTTTAGGAAAAGCCAATACTATCAAGGAGGGATGAGGTGTTGCTTAATGAGCCTCTTGCTTTATGTGCTTAGTGATATGCTCCAAAATCCTCAACCACCTTTCCATATCCACAAATGACCTAAACCCTAGGCCAAACTCGGTCATACCGATTCTGTCAATCCGGCGCCACCGAGTTTCACTTGTCATTTGCCACTACCAAACCCTAGCAATTCGGTCCTACCGATAAGGATCTCGGTCTCACTGAGATGGGCTTGCAAACTCTCTGTTTCCCTTTCGTAACTTTTCGGTCTCACCGAAAGAGCGAATCGGTCCCACCGAGAATGCAAGGTAAGCTCTATGTTTCCTTCTTGTAACTTTTCGGTCTCACCGAAAGAGCAAGTCGGTCCCACCGAGTTTGCCTGACCAACTCTCTGGTTAGCTAATTGCCGAACTCGGTCTCACCGAGTTTGTGCGATCGGTCTCACCGAGATTACGTTATGCCCAAACCCTAACCGAATCGATCCTACCGAGTTGCATCTCAGTCCCACCGAAACTCCTAACGGTCACTAAGTTTACTATTTCGGTCAGACCGAGTTTTCTGATTCGGTCCCACCGAGATTGGTAGATTGTTTGTAACGGTTGGATTTTGTGTGGAGGCTATAAATACCCCTCCACCTCCTCTTCATTCGAAGAGAGAGCCATCAGAACACATACACCATTCCTACTCAAATGTTCTGAGAAAGAACCACCTACTCATGTGTTGAGACCAAGATATTCCATTCCTACCATATGAATCTTGATCTCTAGCCTTCCCCAAGTTGCTTTCCACTCAAATCTTCTTTCCATCAGATCCAAATCCTATGAGAGAGAGTTGAGTGTTGGGGAGACTATCATTTGAAGCACAAGAGCAACGAGTTCATCATCAACACACCATTTGTTACTTCTTGGAGAGTGGTGTCTCCTAGATTGGCTAGGTGTCACTTGGGAGCCTCTGACAAGATTGTGGAGTTGAACCAAGGAGTTTGTAAGGGCAAGGAGATCACCTACTTCGTGAAGATCTACCGCTAGTGAGGCAAGTCCTTCGTGGGTGATGGCCATGGTGGAATAGACAAGGTTGCTTCTTCGTGGACCCTTCGGTCGTGGAGCCCTCCGTGGACTCGCGCAACCGTTACCCTCCGTGGGTTGAAGTCTCCATCAACGTGGATGTAGGATAGCACCACCTATCCGAACCACGGGAAAACATCCGTGTCTCCAGTTGCGTTTGAATCCTCCAAACCCTTCCCTTTACATTCTTGCAAGTTGCATGCTTTAGTTTCCGCTGCCAATAAACTCTTTGCATGCTTGCTTGAATTGTGTGATGATTGCTTGACTTGCTCTAAGATAGCTAAAATCTGACAAGAACTAAAATTGGGAAAAGGCTAAGTTTTTAATTGGTCAAGTAGTCTAATCACCCCCCCTCTAGACATACTTTCGATCCTACATTGTTCCTCATTGGGACATGTTTACTTGTTGGGATATCACAATATCTCTTATTTAATTAATGCATCTATATACTTGGTAAAGGGTGGAAGGCTCGGCCTTATGCCTGGTGTTTTGTTCCACTCTCGCCGCCCTAGTTTCCGTCATATCGGTGTTATGTTCCCGGATTTTGCGTTCCTTACGTGGTTGGGTTATAATGGGAACCCCTTGACAGTTCGCTTTGAATAAAACTCCTCCAGCAAGGCCCAACCTTAGTTTTACCATTCGCCACCTAGCCTTTTTCCCATGGGAGTCACACATCCCGAGGGTCATCTTATTTTAACCCCCCCCCCCCGGGGCCAGTGCTTGTCTAAGTGTTGGTCCGAAATGGGCAGCCTGCGGGGCCACCTCGGGGAAACTTGAGGGCTGGTTTTACTCGTAGCTTGACCTATCCGGTGTTGCCCTGAGAACGAGATATGTGCAGCTCCCATCAGGATGTCGGCGCATCGGGCGGCTTTGCTGGACTTGTTTTACCACTGTCGAGGATGTCTTGTAGAACCGGGATACCGAGTCTGATCGGAACGTCTCGGGAGGAGGTGTATTCCTTCGTTGACCGTGAGAGCTTGTCATGGGCTAAGTTGGGACACCCCTGCATGGTTTTGAACTTTCGAAAGCCGTGCCCGTGGTTATGGGCAGATGGGAATTTGTTAATGTCCGGTTGTAGAAAACCTGAAGTTGACCTTAATTAAAATGCATCAACCGCGTGTGTTACCGTGATGGTCTCTTTTCGGCGGAGTCCGGGAAGTGAACACGGTGTTGGAGTTATGCTTGACGTAGGTTGCTATAGGATCACTTCTTCATCATACTTTTATCGACCGTGCTTTGCCTTCTCTTCTCGCTCTCTTTTGCGTATGTTAGCCACCATATATGCTAGTCGCTTGCTGCAGCTCCACCTCATACCTTTACCTTACCCATAAGCTTAAATAGTCTTGATCGCGAGGGTGCGAGATTGCTGAGTACCCGTGGCTCACAGATACTTCCAAAACCAGCTTGCAGGTGCCGATGAGTCCGTGCAGATGATGCAACCAAGCTCAGGAGGAGCTCGATGAAGATCTTGTCCTTTGTGTTGTTTCGTTCTAGTTGATCAGTAGTGGAGCCCAGTTGGGGTCGATCGGGGACCTTTGTCGCATTTGGGGATTCCTCTTTTATTTTGGTTCCTTAGTCGGACCTTGATTGTATCTGGTTGATGTAATGCTTTATTCATGTATTGTGTGAAGTGGCGATTGTAAGCCAACTATGTATCTCTTTCCCTTATGTATTACATGGGTTGTGTGAAGATTAGCACACTTGCGACATTGCTTTCAATGCGGTTATGCCTCTAAGTCGTGCTTCGACACGTGGGAGATATAGCCACATCAAGGGCGTTACATGGATCTCAACAATCTTGCGTATGCAGACGAACCGTTCGTCCTAGCCAATGATGTGGCACAGGTTATCTATGTGAAGGACATGTCTACCAAACCAAGAAAAAGAAAAGATAAGGAAGCAAATACATCATACAATGAGCCAAAGCGCCACATAGTTCTTTCAGGAAAAAGGGACATCATGGGAGTGGAGGGCAAGACAGACATGTCTGAAGATTATGAAAAGTTTCATGAAATTCCTCCCTTGAAAGTCAAGGCTGACCAAAGCATCCTGATAAACGATGAAGATTATCCATGGTTACGGCACAATAAGCAAATGACACAAGCAAAGAAAAAGTGAAGACTTTCTCCCGCAACTATTATGATGATACCATGCCAACTTTGTAATAGACGAGTATGATACCATTGTCCGTTTTGTACATGCACAAGCTATGTGGGTGAAATTATGATACCATGCTAACTTTCAACTTTTTTCAGAGTTCATTTGAAATGCTTTAATGTCTTATGGTTCGGCCCTCGTCATACCATTATTCAAATTTTAACTATTCAAATTTGAAAACTAATGGCACTAACAGAAAGTTTATAATTTTTTCTAAAACAAATGGCACTAACAGAAAGTTTATAATTTTTCTGACCTAAAAGCAAAAAGAATTAAAAAATAAAGCAAAAAAACAAAATAAAATAAATAATGCAAGAAACAAAACAAAAAAACTGGAAAAAACACTATTTTTATAGTAAAGTAAATCACGAACTTGCGATTCACACAAATTTCAAAGAATTTAAATTTTAACTATTCAAATTTGAAAACTAATGGCACTAACAGAAAGTTTACAATTTTTATGACCTAAAAGTAAAAAGAATTAGAAAATAAAGCAAGAAACAAAAGAAAATAAATAATGCAAAAAGCAAAACAAAAAACTGCCACATATTGGGCCACCACGGCCTGAATATGACTATAAACCCAACCTGGGCCAGGATTCAGGCCCGTAGAAGGCCCAATAGGCCCACAGACAGAATAGCGTAAGATTAGGCCCGTAAGCCTGCATTTGAGAGGAGCTCGAGAGGGCAGTCCCAGTGGGGCTTATAAACCACGCTCGAGCTCTCTCAGCTAGCGAGGTGGTACTAAACTTTTGATGCGGGGCACCACAAGGCATTTGGTCCCGGTTGGTGCCACCAACCGGGACTATAGGGGTGCATTGGTCACGGTTTGTGGCACCAACCGGGACCAATGCCCCCCTTTAGTCCCGGTTGCTTGGTCCCGGTTGGTGCCACCAACCGGGACCAAACGCCTCTGCTTCCCACCCTTTGGGCTGCTGAAAAGAAACCTTTGCTCCCGGTTGGTGGCACCAACCGGGACTAAAAGGGGGCATTAGTCCCGGTTGGTGCCACCAACTGGGACTAAAGGCTTTGCTATATAAGATGACACTTAGGAAATTTTCAATTCTCATCTCGCAGTTGCCCCCGACGATGCCGACGACATCGACGCCACCAGGCTCCCCCGACGCCGCCCGCCGCCCCGCCCGTCGCCGTCGCCCACCATCGTCGTCGCCCGCGCCCTTTCCCTACACTGTCGCCGCCCCTTCCCTGACCCGTGCTGCCCTGGCCCTGCCATGACGCGCGCCGCCCCGGCCCGCCCCGTCATCGCCGTCGCCCTGCCCCGCCCCCTTCATCGTCGTCGTCCCCTGCCCCGAGCGCGTGCCCCCTACCCCGTCGACGTCATCGCTGTCGCCATCCTCGCCACCGACCCCGCGCCCCTGCCCCTCCTCACCTTGGTCCGGCGAGCGCCCTCCCTGTCCTTGTTTTTCCATATATATGATGATATATATGCTTGTTTTTTTCATGTATATGCTTGTTTTTTTCTTACATATGATGATGTATATGCTTGTTATCATTATTGTTTTTGTTCATATATATGATGATTTTATATAGAATATGATTTTTTTTTTCATAGATGATCATATATATGATGTATGCATGGATTTGGATGAAATGAGATGAGATGAGATGTGTTTTGTGTTGGAGAAGAAAACATTTTTTCCATGTATATATGCAAAAGTTACATTTTTAGAAAAGTTTTTATATATCTAGCTAGGAAAGGAAGAAGAAGAAAAATAATGAGAGGAAGAAAGGAAAATAAGAAGAGGAAGAAAGGAGAAGAAGAGGACAGAAAGAAGAGGAGAAATAAATAAGAAGAAAAAAAGAAGAAAAGGAAGAGGAGAAGAAGAAAGGAATAGAGGAAAAGAAGAGAAATTTTTTCTCTTCTTCTCCTCTATTCCTTTCTTCTTCCCTTCTTTTTTTTCTTCTTTTTTTTCTTCAATCTTCTCCTCTATTAATATCTTCTTCTCCTCTTTTTATTTCTTCTTCGTCTTCTTATTTTTTATCGGATATGTCGTTGTCGATATACCCCGTGTCCCGATAACTTCAACACGAGGGGGGTGGGTTTGACCTACCCCCTCCCCGATAATATTTTTTTCCCATGTATGTATGGAAAAGTTACATTTTTAGAAAAGTTTTATATATCTAGCTAGGAAAGGAAGAAGAAGAAGAAAAAGAATGAGAGGAAAAAGGAAAATAAGAAGAGGAAGAAAGGAGAAGAAGAGGAGAGGAAGAAGAGGAGAAATAAATAAGAAGAAGAAAAAAGAAGAAAAAGAAGAGGAGAAGAAAAAAAATAGAATATTCTATTTTCTCTTCTTCTCCTCTATTCCTTTCTTCTTCTCCTCTTTTTTTTCTTCTTTTTTTTCTTCGATCTTCTCCTCTATTAATATCTTCTTCTCCTCTTTTTATTTATTCTTCGTCTTCTTATTTTTTATCGGATATGTCGTTGTCGATATACCGCGTGTCCCGATAACTTCAACACGAGCGGGGTGGGTTTGACCTACCCCCTCCCCGATAACTTATACCAGGGGAGCACCCCCGGCCTTCTCACTCGACCATAACTCTCGAGCAAACCCAAACCATAGAAAAAAACGAAGTCGGTCTCCTACCCCCTCCCGCCGCGCCCCTACCCTTGAAGCGTTGCCGTGGCCACCCCAAAACCCGGAATAAGCTAGGTCTACATTTGCCACTAATATATCCACGTGCTGTCATGTTTGTGTAATAATTGACATGTTGTAATATTTGCAGAAACAATGGAGTTCGGACGAGACGAGGAACAAGAACAGGTGTTGGGGGACATAATCTTAGCCGGAGGTGATGTCATGTCGTATCTTAATGAAAATGATGGTCTGGAAGCAGAACAGGGTGAAGAAGAAGCAGGCTACGGTGATCGAAGAATGGAGGAGGAAACACATGATTATGATGGCTGCGGTGACCCAATGCTGGTGCAAGAAGGAGCCCATGGTGACGGCTCCGGTGACCGAACAGAGTTCGGCAAGGTAAATATATTAGTTAAGCCTATGATGACTAGCTAATTGATGCATTCATTGTTTTGGTATGTACACATATTAATTAACTCTCGTCAAATTCTTCTTTTTTCTAGCCCTCCGGATCGAGCACAACTTCGGTAAAGAGACGATGCCCGAAGAAAAAGTTGCGCTCGGATGAAAGGTTTGAGACCACAGAAATTGCACGCGATGGCACGCCGATTGAACCCATCCGGACAAAGGAAGCATTTTCTTCTCAGTGCGGGGTTCTTGTTAGGGACAAGATCCCGATCAGCATCCACTAATGGTATAAGCCTAAGAACGAAGACCCTGAGGTGTCTTATGTCAATGATATGCAGAAAGATGATCTTTGGACTGAGCTGAAGGCAAATTTCACCCTACCGCCAGAGGAGGATCCGGAGAAGCCAGTTAAAGAGCAATTAATCAAGTCTCATGCTCTTAAGAAGATGGCAGAGCTATTCAGGAGGTGGAAGAATGAGCTGAAAACGTTTGTCGACAACGAAGAGACACCAGAATTCATCGACAGATATGAGAAGATCAAAGATCACTGGCCTGCATTTGCGGCCTACAAGACATCGGAAAAGAGTAAGAAGATGTTGGCGACAAACAAGAAAAATGCTGCAAAGAAGAAGCTTCACCATCGCACGGGGTCAGGTGGCTACCTCAAAGCCCGGCCTAAGTGCGCCAAGGCTAAGAATGATTTGCTTGATAAAGGGATCGAACCAGAGACAATGAACTAGCCAGACCGTTGCTGGACTTGGTTCTTTGGGGCTGGCGGAACCGTGGACCCTGTATCAGGGAAATGCGTTTGGACGGACAAGCAAATGAACATACCAGTCAAGAAGCTAAAGCACTATATCGATGCAGCGCAGCAAGGGACGTTCGTTCTAGACAGAGAGAACGACGAGCTCACAATGGCCCTCGGGAATCCTGAGCACCCTGGATGGACACGAGGCACGCCAGGATCTGTTCCGTGGAAGGCTGGTTTTCCGGACGCAGGCGGTTACAAATGCCAGGAGAGGAGGAAAAAAGTGCAGCAAACCCAAATGCAGGCGCTGCACGCAAGGGTACAAGCGATAGAGGAACGAGAAGCAAATCACAGCAAACGAACTGCCGAAGCTTCCCCCGAAGCTACCCTGCCATCTCAGCAGAGAAGCAGCGTGGCTTCCACCGAGCTGCTTCAGCCGGAGCATGTCTTGACGGCTCCTCCCAGCTATCCCGTGGATGCTATCACGGAGTCTCAAAATTGCCACCTTATGACGCAATGGATGAATTTGAAGGTTAAGGCGGTTGTTGGCTTTGTTTTTCCTACTAAACCCGGTGCAACTTTTCACTGTCGGCCGATTCCAGAAGGATATGCTAGGGTTATGGTGGATGAAATAACAGAGGGATTTGAGGGACGAAATAACGGAGGATATGCTTGACCGGTGAAGGGGAGACTCGGCTGGGTTCTGCTCTGAAGACTCCATGCCTATGGCGGAAGGAGCTCATCAACCTTCCGAACTGGACGCCTCCGCCTCCTCCTCCTCCGGCGAGTTAGTGCACTCCGCCTCCTCCTCCGGTGAGTGACGATCAGGGCACTCGGCCTCCTTCTCCGGCGCGTGGCGGCACTCCGCCTCCTTCTCCGCCTGTGCTGGCGCGCCCGGGCAGCCAGCCTCCTTCTCCGCCTCGTCAGCAAGGACGGAAGAGACCCGCCGCTCCGGCTGCTCTGGCGCGCCGTAGTCCTTCTCCTCCGCCTTGTAAGCAAGGAAAGAAGACAGCCGCAGCCGCTCCTTCTGCTCTGCCGGCATCTAGCAATACAGCCAGAGGCGGGAGGCAATACCGATTCGGAGAAGAGTCCAGAGAAGTTATCATACAAGAGGACCCCGGAGGAGAACACCGACATCGCGCGAGCCGAAGTGAGGAACTTCTTTGAAGGGGTGAAAGCAAAGAAACATCCACCTCCAGAGGAGAAGGTAGATCCGGTGAAAGCAAAGCGCACTCTGGCTGCCCTGAAAAAACCAGCAAAGTCTCCGCTGAAAGGCAACTATGAGCGCATTATTGAAAAGCCATTTGTCGAAGCGGAGCGGTCGGGAAGTACTGTCAGTGATCAAAGGTTAAAAGAACGACGAGCTAGGAAAAATCACTAGTAGAAAACCGGGCAATAGCACCGGTTCGTAAGGGCCTTTAGTGCCGGTTATGGAACCGGCACTATTATTTCGGCACTAAAGGCCCCCCCTTTAGTACCGGTTCAGCACGAACCGGCGCTAAAGTGCCACCACGTGGCACGAGCCAGCTCTGGGGGCCGGGAGCCCTTTAGTACCGGTTGGTAAAACCAACCGGTACTAAATGGTTTGGGGGTTTTTTGGTTTTATGATTTTTTTTCATTTAATTTTGTGTTTTCCATTTTAATTCTTTTTCGTTTGCTGATATTTTACGGTACTACACATTGTACATGTTATGCATATATATATATATATATATATTTATATATATAGAATTTCTAGTAGAACCAATCATATATATATCATCAATCATGTCTCACAAACCACCATATTAATTCACACATACACACATGTATAGCTATATACAATTTCTCCTACATATGCATATGTTGCCTTCGGAGCCAGTGGCATTAGCCTGATTGGTGCCTTCGGAGCACGAGACAATTGGAAGTGGTTCATGACTTGGTCGATGGGGGCGGTAGCGGGTAATAGTATTCTCCCTTCGGATTTATGACCTGGTCGAGCAAAAATCCCGCTATTTCCTCTTGAAGTGCTTGTACGCGCTTCGTTGGTAGGAGCTTGTCCCGCACCTCATTGAACTGTTAAGAAGGAGATCAATATGCATGTGTATTAGTTGTGTGACTAGATATCGATAATGGTGTAAAAATTGTGAATAGTGTTCTGACAAGCGTACCCATTCCTGTCTTTGAGATCTGCTCCTTTCGGACGCCATCATGCAAATGTTCTCGCAAACACAGTATGCACACAGATCAGTCCCCTGCGCCTGCTTCAGGGCCTTTATTACGAGAATGGAATTTAATTTGATCAGATAATAATTAATCAAGCATGATAATTAAAGAGATGGCAGCTAGCTAGCTAGCTAGCTAGCTATAGTACTACTTAATTACTTACCTTGGATCGAAACCATTTCAGCTGTGGTTTCCATTCGCCTTCCGTGACGCTGATGAACCTTGCCCAAGCCCTGCCCGCCGACAAAGAAAATGAATAAAGGGGTTATTAAATAGTTCATATCATGAAATGACGAACTAAATAGGCCGAGATATGTAGTTATAAATAATGATTGAAATTACCTGTTGACTATCCCATACAAGATGTTGTAGTTAGCTTTTGCTGTGAGTAGCAAGTCCAGTATTTCAACTGTTCCGGCGTCAACTTTAATGATACACAAGATCCAGTGAAATCTGCATGCACAGACGTTTGCATGTCTTAATTAAGCGGGCATATGTAAGCAAAAACATGTAGCTAGCTAGTAGGCAAAAACAGAGAATTTGTAGTACAAGAAAGTGTGACTCACTCGAAGTTGTAAGGAAGTAGTATATCTTCATTGTATTTGAGGCGCTTGAAGAACTCTAGCATGCTGTCCTCTACCTCTTTTTCATAATATGGATCTAATTTCCATGTGTATTCATTAACGGTGTTTGGGTCAATGAACCCAATGCCATAGCGTCCACCTTTTCTCATTTCATACATCTTCATCCTGCATAATACCACAAAAAAGAATATAGTGAGGATAATTACACGTAATGATTGATCAAAAGGATCACTACAGCTAGCTTGAGACTTAAATTACAGAAAGAAATCACTTACAGACAATAGCAACTGACGATAGATTTGTCGAGTGCGTCTTGATTGTATAACTGAAACAGTTCAGAATACTCAACGGCCACAGCTTTCTCATGGTAGTAATCATCCTTCTTGACATATACCATGAGGGACTCTCGATCGGATCTCTTGCTAATGTCCATGTACCATTGATGCAATTCATACATTCTCGTTGGGAGCTTCTTGACATCTTCTGGCTCGACCAAAGGTTGGCCCCGGACAAATTTCCGTTTTATTTCCTCCTCTGTAATCGGAGGCATGTCCTCGATCTCGAGGAGTTGTCCAACAGTGATCTTGAGTTCTTCAGCCTACATTATATGCTCCTGGGTTATTACCACATCGCCCACCTCGGGAACGTAAACTGTTTGGCCACAATAATATTGGGCGTGTGTACTGTCACGTGTTGTTGGTGGCACAACAAGCGGGGGGATCGATTGCGCCGCCTGTTTTCCCAGCTGGGCAACGGTTTTCCCGCATTTTTTGACAGCTGCTTGTTGTTTGCTCGAGCTCGAGCTCGCCTCCTTCTGTAGACGTTGTCGATGTAACTTCCTGATGTGGCGCTCATAGTCTGAGTCAACAGGCTTAGGAGCTGGTGGTTGAGCCATATGAATGAAGTGGTCAACTACTTCCACAGGCACTTTCTCCCTTGGCGGCGGTGGCGGTTTCGGTCCAAAATGGGCATCGACTTCTGCCCGCACTATGGCATTGGTTTGCTCCTCGGTCCTGTCGTAAGCCCTCACAGGAAGAGGAGTACTGAGGTTTGGACCATATTTATATCGCTTGGCTCCGCCTATACTTCCTGTACTATGACCTCGACTCATACCGCTATGCACCATAGTTGCGGGGTGTCTCTTCTGCGATTGCTGACGCGGCGGAGACGGCTGACGGGGCTGAGTTGGACGAGGAGGAGTGGCATGAAGCTGTGCCGGACTTGGAGGAGGAGTGGACGTCTGACGCTGTGTCGGACTTGGAGGAGGAGTGGCCTGACACTTTGCCGGACTTGGAGGAGGAGGAGTGGCCTCACGCTTTGGTGGACTTGGAGGAGCGGGAGTCTGCTGACTCGGTGGCGGACTTCGACGAGGAGTCGGGTGACGCGGTGTCGGTGGCCTTCGAAAAATGATGCAATCCTTTCTCCATAGGATGATACGATGTTTGGCATCTCCGAGTGTGTGCTCCTCGTCACCTCCAGGAATGTCAAGCTCTAGCCCCGAATATTGGTCCGCCACCTCATCAACCAAGACACGAGCATAGCCCGCTGGAATCGGGTTGCAATGGAAGGTTGCCTCGGGGGAATTTGAAAAAGCAATGGCGTCCGCCACCTTCATGGATATGTTCTTCATTTTGAAGTGTAGCTCGCAGTTAGTGTTCTCCGTGATGTCATCCACGGGGTATCTATCCAGCACTACTGCGTCGCCCGGGGCGGAACCCACGCTGCTTCTCGCATGGATGGGGCGGTGGTATCCAAGGCTGGATCATCTGCTAGCTGCTGCAGCTGCTGAGACCCCCTTTGCTGGCTAACTGAGTCGATCTGCTCCTGCTGCCGCTGGAATTTAGCTGCCAATTCCGCTTGACTTGCTTCTAGGCCTTGAAGGCGTTCATAGTCCCGCTTCCTCTGCTCCTCCTCCATCTTCCTCTTCTTGTCCTCCGCAATCTTCTTTCTCGCACGGGTTCTGTAGTCCGCGTTCCAGTCCGAAAACCCCTCATACCACGGAATAGCACCCTTGCCTCGTGTTCTTCCCGGGTGTTCAGGATTTCCCAGGGCACGCGTAAGCTCGTCGTTCTCTCTGTTGGGCTGGAACACCCCCGATCGAGCCTCTTCTATTGCAACAACTAGCGCATCCTCGGCTCCCTTCAGACATGCCTTCCTCGAAACATTGCCTGTCTTCGGGTCCAACTCCCCCCCATGCGCATAGAACCAAGTCCTACACCTGGGGGCCAGTTCTTAGTAACCGGAGTGACACTTGCATCCTCCATCTCTTTCTCAGACTTATCCCACTTAGGCATTGCCACCGCGTAGCCACCTGGCCCCAGCTTATGGAACTTATCCTTTTTTCCGGCATTGGCCTTGTTTATTCTCGACCGTTCCTTAGCTAATTCTTAATCCTTGAATTTGACGAAATCGTCCCAATGAGCACTTTGATTCTCTAGTATCCCCTCGAATACTGGAGTCTTCCTTCCTCCCTTGACGTACTTCTCCCACGTCATTCTCTTGTGGTTCTTGAATGCAACCGCCATCTTCCTAAAAGCAACGTCCTTGACTTTCCGCACATCTGCTTCTGTGATATTAGCTGGTAGGGTGAAGTTGTCACACCCTAGCTAGGTTATGCATTAGAGTGTGCATCATGTTTACTTTCATCAGAAATGGAAATGGGGAAAGCAGAACCCCCAGCACCCCCCCCCCTGAAATCAACTAGGGTTTACTAAAAATAAATTCAATGAACCTGAAATGCCCTTCAGATATGTTCACCCTCTTTGCCTTGGGTTAGAACCCTTGGGAAAAATGGTGCATATATTTTTAGGTCAACAAAAGGGGCATTGACTTAATTCATAAATATTTGAATTTGGGCATTTAAATACTATTAAATAATTCAAATGCTCAAATAATGTTGGAATTATTTTTGGGCCACTGAAATATTTCAGAAAGTGTCCATAAATATTTTCAGGATTTTATAAAATGATTTAGTATTTAAACTAAATCAAAAAAGAATAGCAAAAATAGAAAACAGAATAAAATTTGAGAAGAGAGAGAGAGTAGGCCAGTGGGCCACTTACCTGGCACCACCAACCGGCCCAGCACGGCCCAGCCCACCAGAGCCAGGCGCCAGTCGTCTCCTTCCTTTGCCAGGAGGACGACGGCGTGGCGCACGCACAGGAGGCGAAGCCACCTCCGGCTTCCACCTCCTGCTTCCCCCGGCCCTCCTAGCGACGCCACGACGATGTCCCGTGTCCCCTCGCTCCTCTCCCTCACTCGCTCCACCCTCTCTCGCTCCCCTGTCTCTCTTCCCCGAGCTCATCCGAGAGTCGCCGTCGCCGTCGCTTGTCGTTACCGTGGCCACCAGCACCCCCCACGCCGGCCAGCGCCCCCATGAGCTTCGCCTCGACGCCGTAGAGCCGCACGCCAAGGCACGTGACCCCGGGAGGCCAGCAACATCGCCATCGCCGTCGTCTTCCACCTCGGGCTTCGGCCACCTTCATCATTGATTCGCCGCACGCAGGACGCCCCCGAGCCCGCTAACCATCCCTACGGCACCGCTGTGAGCTCCGCAACCGTTTCCCCCTCTTCTCCTCTCCGATTGATTGCCGTAGCCGTCACCCCCGTGATGACCGAAGTGCGCCGCCGCCTGAGCTCGCTGTCGACGATGCTCCGGTGACCAAATGGTCACCCTGGAGTGTCGAACCTACTCCCCGCGATGCGTAGCGCCCTCCTAGCCCCCTTGCCCCGCTCTTCTACGCACTGAAACACGATCCCGCGATCACCCGAACTCCGGCGACCGCCAAAGTCGTCGCCGGCGATGTCTCCGGCCACCCCGAGCTCCACCACCACCACCAAGAGCTGCGGCTCGTTCCCAGGAGCTCGTAGATGCTCTCCACGCCCCAAATGGTGCCCCGTGGGCGGTTTCTGCAGCGCGCCACCGCGTCTGGCCTCGCCGGCGGCTAAACGCCGGCAGGCTTTGACCCACTGACCGGGGAGGTTTGACCTGCTGACGTGGGTTGATTCTCCCCCCCCCTCTCTCACTAACTTGCGGGCCCCGCCCGGCTAATTACCCTGTTAGTGCTAACTAAATAGATTAGTTAATTAGTATAGTCACTGACTAGTGGGTCCCGCCTGTTAATTAGGCTAACTAAGCGCGGTTAGTGCACAGAGACACTGACCAGGGGGCCCCACCAGTCAGGTTTGACCTGGCTGGCGCCTTTGACTTGCTGATGTCATGCTGACGCAAGGCTGACGCAGTAAACCATTTCCTAGTTTAAAAATAATTCAGGAAATTCCAGAAAATACCCAAAACTTTGAAAAATCATAGAAATTCAACCATAACTCCAAATGAGACAAATTATATATGTAAAATTATCAGAAAAATTCAAGGAATCCATCTGTACCATTTTCATGCATGTTTGAACAATGTTTGTCCCCTGTTTTGGACAAAACAAATAAAGGGCATTTAAATAATCATATATGGGGTTGGAATTTGAATCTTGTACTCAAACCAACTCCATTTAAATCATAGCTAGTTGCATTAGCTCAAGACACATCCATATTGCCATGTCATAGCATGCATCATATTGTTGCATATCGTCATGTGTTGATTGTGCTCGGTTGTGTTCTTCGTGGTAGGTTCTGCCTCCGAGGATATTCACGAGTATCCAACTGAAGGGCAGTATCCCGTTACCACTCCATCAGGCAAGCAACCATTGATCATTCCGATACAACCCATGTTCTCGCTCCTGCTCTTGTTTACTGCATTAAGACAACACGATTCAAACTGCTGTGTGCCACGGTAGTTGAACCCTTATCCTCTGCATGACCTGTCATTGCCACAGTAACTAGATGAAACCCTCTAGCATGTGTAGGAGTTGATTGAGCCATGTTTTGTAATTCCTACCTTGCTATGCCTGCTATGCTTAGAGTTGTGTCAGGTTTGGTTCATCTGGGTGATGGGCTAGAGTGAAATGCTTATGCCAGTAATATGTGGGATGTGTTGAACATGTTTTGGTAAAGGTATCGATGAGAGGCCATGTAGGAGTACATGGTGGGTTGTTTCATTGAAGCCGTCCCTAAGAACTGAGTTCTGTATGCGTGAATTAAGATTCAGCTACTACCACACATTGGGCCCTGAAATATGACCCCGCTCGACTTACCGACCCCTCTCGCCTCAGTCCAGGAGTTGCAACTAGTTTCTGGTGTTTGTAGGATATGTGTTGGCGGCCGTGCGTAGCGCTGACCCTAGGGGTGGGCTATGTTGCGGTAGATACACCGTGGCACGGTGTACCGAGTCACCCGTTTGGTGTCTCGGGAACCCTGTTCACATCGTTCGGGGCCGTTGAGGACACCCCAGCCGGATTTCCTTGCGGATGGAACCTGAATAGGTGATGACCGTGGACTAGAGGCTTGTGAGGTTAGTCAGGTCGTGGTCTACACCCACGTCGGTTTTCGCTTGAAGTCTGCCGAGCACATTTCGTGTGCAGACGCTAAGTGGTGGAAACATGTGTGACGAAGTACACCCCTGCAGGATATGAAACTATTCGAATAGCCGCGTCCGCGGTAAAGGACTACTTGATTGCATATACAGTTCATAGACAAGTTAATGGATACTACTAAAAGACTCAAGATAAGTGTGAGTACCGAGGATGGCCCCCTCACAGGATACGAGGGAGGATCCTCGGTGGAGTATTGTGATGGTGAGTAGTGGACTCGTGTGCGAAAACTATTTTGCTAAAAGATTCCGTAGGATAGCTTAGCCAAGAGTCAAAGCTGGCTTGCTGCATAAACCCCACCACCTTCTTGAGAATGAGCATGTACAGTAGGTTCTGATGTAAGACTTGCTGAGTACCTTTGTACTCATGTTTGCTTATTTATTGTTTTCAGACGACAACACTGCCCCCTCCGATGGGTTTTACGTAGACCTTGACGTCGACGAGTGACTAGCCACCCAGGTGGTGATCCAAGCCATGGAGGGCCCTATGTAGATAGACAGGCTTCGAGAAGCCTTCTTTCTTTCTAGAGTCTGTACTCAGACTAGTTGCTTCCGCATGTGCTTGTATGACTGTATGACTTGAGTGTCGGGTCATGTGACCCCTACCTGTATGGATATGTTACGTATGGCTCCCTGGAGCCTTTAAATAAAGTACCTGAGTTGTAGAGTTTTGTTGTGATGCCATGTTGTATGTACTCATATCGAGCATATTGTATGTATGATTGAAATGCTTGGTATGAGTGGGATCCGACAATCTAGTTGTTTGTCCTTCGCAGCCTTTCTTATGGGGAAATGTAGTCTAGTGCTCCTCGAGCCATAGTAGTCCGCTACAGCCCGGTTCACCGGAGTCCTGCTAGCCCAGCACTACTGTTCAGGACACTTGACTGGCCGGCATGTGTTTCACTTCGTCCCTATGTCTGTCCCTTCGAGGAAATGTCACGCGGTGATCTCCAGAGTCCTGTCTAGCCTGCTACATCCCGGGATCCCCCGGAGTCCTGTTAGCCCAGTGCTACAGCCCGGAATCACTCGTTGATGACCGACATGTTCGTTGTGATTCATGTATGCCTGTCTCCATAGGTCTGTGCCGCTTTGGGTTCACGACTAGCCATGTCGGCCCGGGTTCTCGGTCATATGGATGCTAGCGACATTGTCATATACGCGAGCCAAAAGGCGCAAACGGTCCCGGCCATGGTAAGGCGACACCCGTGGGATACCGTGCGTGAGGCCGCAAAGTGATATGAGGTGTTACCGGCTAGATCGATGTGGCTTAGAATCGGGGTGCTGACAGCGTTGGCATCAGAGCCGGACTGCCTGTAGGTTCGTTCAGCCAAACTGGTCGATGTTGAGTCTAGAAATGCTTAGTTATATGTAAGGCAATTGATTGTGGGAGGGAACGTAAGGTTCTTTTTACTCCTTTACCCTATGCTTCTGATCTGAGTCATTCTCTTCTCATTCAACGTGGGTTAAGGACTAGGCTCTCTTCTTCTATCAGGTTCACGTGTTACTAATCCGTAGTAGCTCATAGGATTATTGCTACGAGTTTCAGTCCAGTTTCTACTATTTTAGTACGTGGCTATTTGAATCAGAACCTTGATATGATGCTGTTGAGTGGTATTGTGAACTGTTGTGGATGTCTCAAATCTTTTTCTGAGCATTTACAGCCGTTATGCTGCCCAATTTTCCCTAGGAATTCTGATGTCTTTGTCTTGTGGTTGTGCTTTCAGATGGCCAACCAGTCTCAAAATCAAGTGGTTCGCCTGACCAGGTGCCTCGACGTGCCCGGTCATACTACTATGTTGGTCCGGGTCATGATCGAGACAGGATACCGTTGGTATCCCGAATACACTGTTGAAGAGCAGTTCCGCGACTTTAATCAAAGCCAGTATTTATGCACCGTCAGGATATTTCCTTCCTATCCTGGATCTACCGAGCCCCTTCACTGTTCCTATGGACTCGGAGTTACCATTGAGATGGCTGTGCAGGATGCTGCCTATTCCATGATGACCATCTTGCGAGTCCGGACTGGCCTGCTTCGGAACACTGACTTCCGTTACATGCCAGCTTCACTTCCGGGAGCGCAGGGGTATCTTCAGGCTATCTATGCTGACTCCACTCAGGAGGACTCATTAACTCGTACCACCGCTGAGATGCTCGAAGATAAGGACCAAGAGAATCGGGCCTTGAGGCTGGAGCTCTTTAATACCCGTGCTGATCATTGGGCCACATTGACTCGGTTTGCACCTGCGGTGCAAGCTGGATGTATGGATACCAGGGATCTGTATCCTGTGAGAGCAGCTCTGCCAGACATGGTGGATTGGCGTGATGTGGGAGGCATCACCCCACCCCTTGGTCCCCGCAGGCCACCGTTTGTTGGTCCAAGACCTTATCCTAGCCCCTATGGTCCACAGGCTCCTCAGGACCGTCTGTTTCCGGATGATCACGTTGAACTTCCAGGCTATGGAGGTGACTTCTATGAGGACTACTACGGAGCTATCTGAGTTAGTAGTAGTACCACTAGTATTGTAGTTGTTGTATCTCCACTGTCCTGTGTGACTTGTGGAATACGACTTGGTGTGTAATCGATTCCGGAGGTGTAGACAAATAATGTATAGGGACTCGGAATGCCTCCGATGAGATGTAACGTCTACCTTCATAGTTGTACTGTAGCATGGGCTTGTACTAAACTATGTATGACGAGTATGACCGTTGGTGTATATATGGCAGTTTTATATTACCATGGCATACGAATGAGCATCTCTGCATTCCGCGTTATCCTTTACATTCTGCACTTCCCTGTTAAGTATGAGCCATCTTTGTCTAAACCGTTGTCTTGTTTCCTTCTAGGATGGTCAACACCCGCGGAAACCCTGCTACCCCGGAGCAGGGGGAAGCCAATGCAGCTAGAGGTGAAAATTTGCCTCACCCGCCTTCCCTGGCCGAAGTGATGCTGGAGGCGGAAAGGAACAAGCGTGAGACCAACCGCCTGCTGGAGCGGATTGAGCAGAACACTGCACGCCACCCACGAAATGACTTGGTGTCAATCAACGACTTTATCAAGCTGTACCCACCAAAGTTTAACCATTCCGTCGAGCCCCTCGACGCGGATGATTGGCTTCGCAGCATCACTCACAAGCTACGTTCTGCCAACGTAGCTGAAGCCGACAAGGTTACCTATGCTGCTTATCATCTCGAGGGCCCCGCTAGCCATTGGTGGGAAAACTACGAAGCTATGCGCCCGGTCGGCCAAATCACTACCTGGGCTGAGTTCAGCGAGGCTTTCCGTGAGCATCACATTCCGGAAGGTCTCATGGATCGCAAGAGGGAGGAGTTCTGAAACTTCACCCAAGGAAGGCTGACTGTGGATGCATATAGCCGAGAATTTGGGAACCTGGCACGCTATGCTCCTGAAGAGGTTTCTACCGACGCCAAGAAGCAGGCAAGGTTCCGTAAGGGACTTAGCCCTGAGCTTCGCCGCGATCTCCGTCTGCACGAGTGCACATCCTTCCAGAAGCTGGTCAATAAAGCTATCAGTGCTGAGACAGGCCAGACTGATTATGACGCTTCACGCAAGCACTCTCGTGATTTTGGGTCTTCATCCGGCTCTGGAGCTCAGAAGCGCCGGGTGTGGATTCCAAGCACCGCACTGCCACCCAGATTCACCCCGAGGCCATCCTTTGAGGCGCCTCGTCCCAACCAGCAATTTGCACCGCCCAAGCCCTATGGTGGCCCCGCTGCTAATGTTGCTCCACGCCCCACTGTGGTAACATGCTTCAAGTGCGGAGAACCGGGTCACTATAGTCGAGAGTGTCCCCAGAACAACCCCAATCAAGCTGGAAAGTCCGTTGGCCGTGGTAAGCCCGCGGGAAAGACTTTCTACGCCAAGGCGGCCACTACTGCACGTGGCCATGTCAACTACGTCTCAGCCGAAGAGGCTCATGAGGATCCCAACATCGTCCTTGGTACGCTCCTTGTTAACTGCCATCCGGCATCTGTTCTTTTCGATACTGGAGCATCTCATTCATTCATATCCGAGAATTATGCTCGGTTGCATAACACGACATTCTGTGACATGCCCACTTCCATGGTAATTCAAACTCCGGGTTCCAAATGGCAAACTTCTAGGGTAAGCCATGGGAACGAAATTCTTGTCGATAGGCTTGTCTTCCTTGCATCTTTAATAGCTCTCAAGTCCTCCGACATAAACATCATCTTGGGTATGGACTGGATGTCAGCTCATTACGCCAAGATCGATTGTGCCACTAGAACCGTTCAACTTACTCATCCCTCGGGCAAGACAGTTAATGTCTTAACTCGAGTGGCCAAGCGCCAACTTTACTCTCTCAATGCCAACCCTCTTCCAGACCTTGAGGACGTTCCGGTAGTCCGAGACTTCCCGGATGTGTTTCCGGAAGAACTGCCAGGTGTTCCACCTGACCGGGATGTCGAGTTTGTGATAGACCTTGTTCCAGGAACCGTTCCAATTGCTAGACGACCCTACAAGATGGCACCCTTAGAACTAGCCGAGCTTAAGAACCAACTCGATGAGTCCTTGAACAAAGGGTTCATCCGTCCTAGCTCCTCTCCTTGGGCTTGCCCCGTCCTCTTCGTCAAGAAGAAGGATGGAACGGATCGAATGGTTGTGGATTACCGACCTGTCAATCTGGTCACCATCAAGAACAAATACCCGCTTCCCAGGATCAACGACCTGTATGATCAGCTCGCTGGATCCTCAGTCTTCTCCAAGATGGATTTGAGGTTGGGCTACCATCAAATCAAAATCAGAAACGGGGACATTCCCAAAACGGCTTTTGTCACTCGTTATGGCCAATACGAGTACACCGTCATGTCCTTCGGTTTAACCAATGCCCCGGCCACTTTCTCCCGGTTAATGAACTCGGTTTTCATGGAGTACTTGGACAAATTCGTCGTAGTATACCTCGATGACATACTCATCTACTCCAAGAATGAAGAGGAACATGCCGAACATCTAAGGCTGGTATTGATGAAACTTCGAGAGCATCGCCTTTATGCCAAATTCTCCAAGTGTGAATTTTGGTTGTCAGAAGTGACCTATCTAGGCCATGTAATCTCTGGTAAGGGTATTGCTGTCAATCCCGAGCGAGTTCAAGCCGTCCTTGATTGGACTCCACCTGTTTCGGTCAAGCAAGTTCAGAGTTTCCTTGGCCTAGCGAGCTATTGCCGCCGCTTCGTCGAGAATTTCTCCAATGTTGCTAAACCTCTAACTGAACTCCTCAAGAAAGATAAAAAGTTCGAGTGGACTCCACAGTGCGAGTTCAGTTTTCAGGAACTGAAAAGACGCCTGACATCTGCTCCCGTACTGGTACCACCAGATTTCTCCAAGGACTTTATTATCTATTGCGACGCCTCGCGACAAGGACTAGGTTGCATACTCATGCAAGATCGTCAGGTAATTGCCTATGCTTCACGGCAATTACACCCACATGAGGAAAATTATCCCACACATGATCTAGAGCTTGCAGCTGTAGTCCATGCACTCAAAACCTGGCGACATTACCTCCTCGGTAATCGTTGCGAGATATTCACCGATCACCAAAGCTTGAAATATATATTCACCCAACCAGATTTGAATCTCAGGCAAAGACGTTGGGTCGAGTTGATCTCGGATTACGACTTAGGAATAACTTACACCCCTGGCAAAGCCAATGTCATGGCTGATGCACTAAGTCGTAAGTCCTACTGTAACAACCTGATGTTACAACAAAGTCAACCACTTCTCCATGAGGAATTTCGTAAGCTTAATCTTCACATTATTCCTCAAGGATTCCTATCCACCCTGGTGGCGAAACCTACCCTTATGGATCAAATCATAGCTGCCCAAAAGCGTGATAAGGGCATATCCCGGATTAAGGAAAACATTGCTAGCGGAGTAGCTAAATGTTTTTCCATGGATGGGCAAGGTGCTGTCTTCTTTGAGAACCGCCTGGTGGTTCCCAAGAACCAACATCTACGCCAGATGATCCTTAAGGAAGCTCATGAATCCCCTCTCACCATTCATCCCGGTAGTACTAAAATGTATCAAGACCTACGCCAGAGGTTTTGGTGGACTAGGATGAAGAGAGAAATTGCTCAATACATTGCTAATTGCGATGTTTGTCGTCGTGTTAAAGCAGAGCATCAACGGCCTGCTGGCACCCTTCAACCTTTGGCTATTCCTGAATGGAAATGGGACAAAATCAGTACGGATTTCATCACTGGGTTTCCCAGGACCAAGAGGGGCAATAATGCCATCTTCGTCGTGATCGACCGTCTTTCCAAAGTAGCCCATTTTCTACCTGTTCGTGAGAGTATCACCGCTAGCCAGCTAGCTGACCTATACATCTCCCGAATAGTGTCTCTTCATGGTGTCCCATTGGAAATTAATTCAGACCGTGGAAGTCTCTTCACCTCTCGATTTTGGGAAAGTTTCCAAAATGCTATGGGAACTCATCTCTCCTTTAGCACCGCCTTCCATCCTCAATCAAGTGGTCAAGTAGAGCGAGTCAATCAAATTCTGGAAGATATGCTCCGAGCTTCTGTTATCTCGTTCGGAATGAGTTGGGAGAAATGCCTTCCATTCGCGGAGTTTGCCTATAACAATAGCTATCAAGCTAGTTTGGGCAAGGCTCCCTTCGAAGTTCTCTATGGACGAAAATGCCGAACGCCTCTTAACTGGTCAGAAACCGGGGAAAGACAACTCTTTGGCCCGGATATGATTCAGGAAGCAGAAGAGCAGGTTCGCGTTATTCGTGAGAAATTGAAAACAGCCCAATCTCGCCAAAGGAGTCAATATGATCGTAAGCATAAGCCTATGACATTTGAAATTGACGAGAAAGCTTACCTTCGGGTTACCCCGTTAAAGGGAACCCATCGCTTCGGTATCAAAGGCAAATTGGCTCCTCGTTACATTGGACCCTTTCGCATTCTTGCCAAACGAGGAGAAGTTGCCTACCAATTGGAACTACCTCCGCATCTTTCCAGAGTTCACGATGTCTTCCACGTTTCGCAACTCAGGCGTTGCTTCGCGGATCCTATCCGTGGAGTGGACCACGAGACGCTTGATTTACAAGATAACCTCTCTTATCGGGAATACCCCGTTCGTATCCTTGATCAAGCCGAGCGTACCACTCGACGTCATAATATCAAGTTTCTCAAGGTTCAATGGTCACACCATTCCGAGGAAGAAGCCACTTGGGAAAGGGAGGATCGTCTTCGACTCGAGTACCCCGCCTTCTTCCCAGATGATCCTAAATCTCGGGACGAGATTCTATTGAGTGGGGGTGAGTTGTCACACCCTAGCTAGGTTATGCATTAGAGTGTGCATCATGTTTACTTTCATCAGAAATGGAAATGGGGAAAGCAGAACCCCCAGCACCCCCCCCCCCTGAAATCAACTAGGGTTTACTAAAAATAAATTCAATGAACCTGAAATGCCCTTCAGATATGTTCACCCTCTTTGCCTTGGGTTAGAACCCTTGGGAAAAATGGTGCATATATTTTTAGGTCAACAAAAGGGGCATTGACTTAATTCATAAATATTTGAATTTGGGCATTTAAATACTATTAAATAATTCAAATGCTCAAATAATGTTGGAATTATTTTTGGGCCACTGAAATATTTCAGAAAGTGTCCATAAATATTTTCAGGATTTTATAAAATGATTTAGTATTTAAACTAAATCAAAACATAATAGCAAAAATAGAAAACAGAATAAAATTTGAGAAGAGAGAGAGAGTAGGCCAGTGGGCCACTTACCTGGCGCCACCAACCGGCCCAGCACGGCCCAGCCCACCAGAGCCGGGCGCCAGTCGTCTCCTTCCTTTGCCAGGAGGACGACGGCGTGGCGCACGCACAGGAGGCGAAGCCACCTCCTGCTTCCACCTCCTGCTTCCCCCGGCCCTCCTAGCGACGCCACGACGATGTCCCGTGTCCCCTCGCTCCTCTCCCTCACTCGCTCCACCCTCTCTCGCTCCCCTGACTCTCTTCCCCGAGCTCATCCGAGAGTCGCCGTCGCCGTCGCTTGTCGTTACCGTGGCCACCAGCACCCCCCACGCCGGCCAGCGCCCCCATGAGCTTCGCCTCGACGCCGTAGAGCCGCACGCCAAGGCACGTGACCCCGGGAGGCCAGCAACATCGCCATCGCCGTCGTCTTCCACCTCGGGCTCCGGCCACCTTCATCATCGATTCGCCGCACGCAGGACGCCCCCGAGCCCGCTAACCATCCCTACAGCACCGTTGTGAGCTCCGCAACCGTTTCCCCCTCTTCTCCTCTCCGATTGATTGCCGTAGCCGTCACCCCCGTGATGACCGAAGTGCGCCGCCGCCTGAGCTCGCTGTCGACGATGCTCCGGTGACCAAATGGTCACCCTGGAGTGTCGAACCTACTCCCCGCGATGCGTAGCGCCCTCCTAGCCCCCTTGCCCCGCTCTTCTACGCACTGAAACACGATCCCGCGATCACCCGAACTCCGGCGACCGCCAAAGTCGTCGCCGGCGACGTCTCCGGCCACCCCGAGCTCCACCACCACCACCAAGAGCTGCGGCTCGTTCCCAGGAGCTCGTAGATGCTCTCCACGCCCCAAATGGTGCCCCGTGGGCGATTTCCGCAGCGCGCCACCGCGTCTGGCCTCGCCGGCGGCTAAACGCCGGCAGGCTTTGACCCACTGACCGGGGAGGTTTGACCTGCTGACGTGGGTTGACTCCCCCCCCCTCTCTCACTAACATGCGGGCCCCGCCCGGCTAATTACCCTGTTAGTGCTAACTAAATAGATTAGTTAATTAGTATAGTCACTGACTAGTGGGCCCCGCCTGTTAATTAGGCTAACTAAGCGCGGTTAGTGCACAGAGACACTGACCAGGGGGCCCCACCAGTCAGGTTTGACCTGGCTGGCGCCTTTGACTTGCTGATGTCATGCTGACGCAAGGCTGACGCAGTAAACCATTTCCTAGTTTAAAAATAATTCAGGAAATTCCAGAAAATACCCAAAACTTTGAAAAATCATAGAAATTCAACCATAACTCCAAATGAGACAAATTATATATGTAAAATTATCAGAAAAATTCAAGGAATCCATCTGTACCATTTTCATGCATGTTTGAACAATGTTTGTCCCCTGTTTTGGACAAAACAAATAAAGGGCATTTAAATAATCATATATGGGGTTGGAATTTGAATCTTGTACTCAAACCAACTCCATTTAAATCATAGCTAGTTGCATTAGCTCAAGACACATCCATATTGCCATGTCATAGCATGCATCATATTGTTGCATATCGTCATGTGTTGATTGTGCTCGGTTGTGTTCTTCGTGGTAGGTTCTGCCTCCGAGGATATTCACGAGTATCCAACTGAAGGGCAGTATCCCGTTACCACTCCATCAGGCAAGCAACCATTGATCATTCCGATACAACCCATGTTCTCGCTCCTGCTCTTGTTTACTGCATTAAGACAACACGATTCAAACTGCTGTGTGCCACGGTAGTTGAACCCTTATCCTCTGCATGACCTGTCATTGCCACAGTAACTAGATGAAACCCTCTAGCATGTGTAGGAGTTGATTGAGCCATGTTTTGTAATTCCTACCTTGCTATGCCTGCTATGCTTAGAGTTGTGTCAGGTTTGGTTCATCTGGGTGATGGGCTAGAGTGAAATGCTTATGCCAGTAATATGTGGGATGTGTTGAACATGTTTTGGTAAAGGTATCGATGAGAGGCCATGTAGGAGTACATGGTGGGTTGTTTCATTGAAGCCGTCCCTAAGAACTGAGTTCTGTATGCGTGAATTAAGATTCAGCTACTACCACACATTGGGCCCTGAAATATGACCCCGCTCGACTTACCGACCCCTCTCGCCTCAGTCCAGGAGTTGCAACTAGTTTCTGGTGTTTGTAGGATATGTGTTGGCGGCCGTGCGTAGCGCTGACCCTAGGGGTGGGCTATGTTGCGGTAGATACACCATGGCACGGTGTACCGAGTCACCCGTTTGGTGTCTCGGGAACCCTGTTCACATTGTTCGGGGCCGTTGAGGACACCCCGGCCGGATTTCCTTGCGGATGGAACCTGAATAGGCGATGACCCTGGACTAGAGACTTGTGAGGTTAGTCAGGTCGTGGTCTACACCCACGTCGGTTTTTGCTTGAAGTCTGCCGAGCACATTTCGTGTGCAGACGCTAAGTGGTGGAAACATGTGTGACGAAGTACACCCCTGCAGGGTATGAAACTATTCGAATAGCCGCGTCCGCGGTAAAGGACTACTTGATTGCATATACAGTTCATAGACAAGTTAATGGATACTACTAAAAGACTCAAGATAAGTGTGAGTACCGAGGATGGCCCCCTCACAGGATACGAGGGAGGATCCTCGGTGGAGTATTGTGATGGTGAGTAGTGGACTCGTGTGCGAAAACTATTTTGCTAAAAGATTCCGTAGGATAGCTTAGCCAAGAGTCAAAGCTGGCTTGCTGCATAAACCCCACCACCTTCTTGAGAATGAGCATGTACAGTAGGTTCTGATGTAAGACTTGCTGAGTACCTTTGTACTCATGTTTGCTTATTTATTGTTTTCAGACGACAACACTGCCCCCTCCGATGGGTTTTACGTAGACCTTGACGTCGACGAGTGACTAGCCACCCAGGTGGTGATCCAGGCCATGGAGGGCCCTATGTAGATAGACAGGCTTCGAGAAGCCTTCTTTCTTTCTAGAGTCTGTACTCAGACTAGTTGCTTCCGCATGTGCTTGTATGACTGTATGACTTGAGTGTCGGGTCATGTGACCCCTACCTGTATGGATATGTTACGTATGGCTCCCTGGAGCCTTTAAATAAAGTACCTGAGTTGTAGAGTTTTGTTGTGATGCCATGTTGTATGTACTCATATCGAGCATATTGTATGTATGATTGAAATGCTTGGTATGAGTGGGATCCGACAATCTAGTTGTTTGTCCTTCGCAGCCTTTCTTATGGGGAAATGTAGTCTAGTGCTCCTCGAGCCATAGTAGTCCGCTACAGCCCGGTTCACCGGAGTCCTGCTAGCCCAGCACTACTGTTCAGGACACTTGACTGGCCGGCATGTGTTTCACTTCGTCCCTATGTCTGTCCCTTCGGGGAAATGTCACGCGGTGATCTCCGGAGTCCTGTCTTGCCTGCTACAGCCCGGGATCCCCCGGAGTCCTGTTAGCCCAGTGCTACAGCCCGGAATCACTCGTTGATGACCGACATGTTCGTTGTGATTCATGTATGCCTGTCTCCATAGGTCTGTGCCGCTTTGGGTTCACGACTAGCCATGTCGGCCCGGGTTCTCGGTCATATGGATGCTAGCGACATTGTCATATACGCGAGCCAAAAGGCGCAAACGGTCCCGGCCATGGTAAGGCGACACCCGTGGGATACCGTGCGTGAGGCCGCAAAGTGATATGAGGTGTTACCGGCTAGATCGATGTGGCTTAGAATCGGGGTGCTGACAGAAATGTTCCATGAGAGTATCCCAAAGCAGTTTTTTTTATTCTCGTCGACAAAAGTAACATCTGGACGTGGCTTTTTGTTCGGGCCTCGTTTCGTCCTTTTGCTCGATCCGGATGGCTGAAAGAAGAAAGGTCGATTCGTTAATATATCTTCAACTCATTTAAAACATGCGATGATCACCAAATTCCTGCTTATATAAATATATATACCTCGTCGTAGTTCATGACTTCATCTTCTCGGTCGTCGCGATCGAATATCATATCACCCTCTCCGGTGTTGTTTAGAAATTCGGAGCCGTCAAAATCTTCTTCATTCTGATCATCATCTGGCCCGCGTATGATATCGAACATGGTCTGTTCTCTCTCTCTGTCGGTATTGTCCGCCATAGCTTTTATTTAACTATGCCAAAAGAAATATAAAACAATTTAGTATAATCTCGATTAATAGATATAATCTCGAATACATCATCTCGAATAATAGATATAATCTCGAATACATCATCTCGAATAATAGATTTAATCTCGAATACGTCGTCTCGAATAATAGATATAATCTCAATACATCGTCTCGAATAATAGATATATATAGTCTCGAATACATCGTCTCGAATAATATATCACTAGCTAGCTAGCTAATAAAGATCGAATACTACAGAGTAATCTAGGCCACTCACGGTTCCTGAGGTGCGGGCGGTGGACACCCAAAGAGAAGGAACCATCACTGGATCATAGCTCGGGTGATCTCCCCAAAGAACCTGCCAGGTATTGGAGAACCTGACGTCCATAGCAGCCATGTAGCGACGGACGTGCTCGTCCTCCTCCCTGACACGGCGACGTACCACCTCCGGCGGGGCCGGCTCCCTCCGCACCGAAAGTGGCCCACGCGAATGCCACCAAAGGAGATGAGGGTCGACGACGGGACCCGGGGCCGGGTTCCTCACCAAGCGTCGCGCCCCTGAAGGTAGCACCTCCCAGTGCCAGCCCGGCGGAGCCCAGTCCCGGACATGGGTCCTCTGAAGTAGGACGTCGTCGCGAACGGGTTGACGGCGAGGATGCGGGCCGGGCATCGTCGACAACAAATACTATATGCAAATTAAATGTAACACTAATTATGCTATCATTGCATATGTCAAAATTCTATATGCTATTTCATACTAATTAAGCATCTAACACTAAAAACACAAAAAACAACTTCTATACATCCATTAAAAACAGAAAAACAACATTATATAAAAAAATTCCATACTAATTAAACACTAATTATATCCGGGCTCACTAAAAACACTAAGCATCTAACACTAAGCATCTAACACTAAGCATTGCATATGTCAAAATTCTATACATATATGCTATTCCATAGTAATTAAACACTAAGCATCGATCTAACACTAAAAACAGAAAAACAACTTCTATGTGCGTGTGTGTGTGTTCATCATGCATGCTTGTGTGTGTATATGGGCTCGGGGGGCGGCGCCCATGGTGGCCACCGGGGGCGAGGGAGAGGGGTTAGAGGGGGAGAGCTCAAAGCGGGGCGACGGCGACGGCGAGGCGACGGCCCGGGGCGGCGACGGGTCGGGGCGTGACGGGGGCGTGGCGACGCGGGGACGGCGCGAGGACGGGCCCGTGCGGTAGCTCTCTCGAGCTCCTCTCCAAAGCAGGCCTACTGGGCCTACATGTTCTATGCTGCCCTGTGGGGCCTATTGGGCTTGCGGGCCTGCATCCTGGCCCAATAACAGGTTGGGTTTCTAGTCGTATGCAGGCCGCTGTGGCCCAGTAGGTGGGCTTTTTTCATTTAGTTTTTTCTTTTTCTGCTTTATTTATTTTGTTTTATTTATTTTTAGTTTTTTTTGCTGTATTTAGAGTTTCTTTGTGAATATTTTTGATAGTTTTTAGAAACTTTCAGTTAGTGCCGGTACTTTTTAAATTTGAATAGTTTATATTTTGAATTATTTGAAATTTGTGTGAATCACTAGTTTGTGAATAACTTAACTTAAAAAATACATTTTCCAGTGATTCTATTTTGTTATGTTTAATATTAGTGTGTTTTATCATTATATTCAATTTGGTAATGCTTAAGTTATTTAAAAAATGAAATGACTTTGTAACGGATGAGTTTTCGTCTGAAACCCTGATACTTCGAAACAGATTGACCATTTTGTACACGAAGTGCATTAAGTTTTTGCGGTAACCCTCTCTACTTTTTTGCACATGCTATGTGGGTGAAATTATGATGCCATGCCAACTTTCATCCTTTTCTGAGTTCATTTGAAATGCTTTTCAACTTCAGGGTCATTTAGCTGAAAAAAACAGTAAATGCATGAAAGAATTTGCTTGCATCCCAGATCACATCCCAGATCTTTGGGTGTGAAACTTTTTCTTCGCGTCTGTCCCTTTGCGTCGTAGCCATGGAAAATCTTCATCATTTAACGGGATGCTCAGGTCAATATTCACTGTGAATGGAGCAATTTCATCAAACTTTTCATAATCTTCTGACTTGTCTGTCTTGTCATCCACTCCCACGATGTTTCTCTTCCCAGAAAGAACTATGTGCCGCTTTGGCTCATCGTACGATGCATTCGCTTCCTTATCTTTTCTTTTTCTTGGCTTGGTAGACATGTCCTTCACATAGAAAACCTGTGCCACATCATTGGCTAGGACGAATGGTTCGTCTGCATACGCAAGATTGTTGAGGTCCACTGTTGTCATTCCGTACTGCGGGTCTTCCGTTACCCCGCCTCGTGTCATATTGACCCATTTGCACCGAAATAAAGGGACCTTCAAACCACGTCGATAGTCAAGTTCCCATATGTCCTGTATATAACCATAATATGTTTCCTTTCCCGTCTTGGTTTCTGCATCAAAGCGGACACCACTGTTTTGGTTGGTGCTCTTCTTATCTTGGGCGATCGTGTAAAATGTATTACCATTTATCTCGTACCCTTTGAAAGTCATTATATTCGAAGATGGTAACTGGGACAGCAAGTACAGGTCATCTTCAATAGAGGTGTCATGCATGGTACGTGCTTGCAACCAGCTGGCGAAACTCCTGGTTTGTTCACGTGTAATCCAGTCATCAGACCGCTCCGGGTGTTTGGAGCGTAGCAAATTCTTGTGTTCATCCATATACGGAGCCACCAAGGCGGAATTCTGTAGAACTGTGTAGTGTGCTTCAGTGAGAGAATGTCCGTCCATACATATTATTTGTTCCCCTCCTAGCGTGCCTTTTCCATCCAGTCTGCCCTTATGCCGCGATTCAGGAACACCAATCGGCTTAAGGTCAGGAATAAAGTCAATACAAAACTCAATGACCTCCTCATTTTGACGGCCCTTGGAGATGCTTCCTTCTGGCCTAGCACGGTTATGAACATATTTC
Organism: Triticum monococcum; assembly: GCA_034509565.1. Taxonomy (NCBI): domain Eukaryota; kingdom Viridiplantae; phylum Streptophyta; class Magnoliopsida; order Poales; family Poaceae; genus Triticum; species Triticum monococcum. Next base: position 744,974,973 of record CM067847.1, on the reverse strand, counting down.
TTTAAGACTCCCATGAACCTCTCAAAGGGGAACATATTGTGTAGAAATACAGGACCCAAAACGTTAATCTCTTCGCATAGGTGAACTAGGACGTGCGTCATGATGTTGAAGAAGGATGGTGGGAACACCAACTCGAAACTGACAAGACATTGCACCAAATCATTCTGTAACCTTGGTATGATTTCTGGATCGATTACCTTCTGAGAGATTGCATTGAGAAATGCACATAGCTTCACAATGGCTAATCGAACGTTCTCCGGTAGAAGCCCCCTCAATGCAACCGGAAGCAGTTGCGTCATAATCACATGGCAGTCATGAGACTTTAGGTTCTGGAACTTTTTCTCTGCCATGTTTATTATTCCCTTTATATTCGACAAGAAGCCAGACGGTACCTTAATACTGAGCAGGCATTCAAAGAAGATTTCCTTCTCTTCTTTGGTAAGAGCGTAGCTTGCATGACCCTGATGTATGCCGTCTTTTCCGTGCATACGTTGCTGGTCCTCCCGTGCCTCAGGTGTATCTTTTGTCTTCCCATACACGCCCAAGAAGCCAAGCAGGGTCACACAAAGATTCTTCGTCACATGCATCACATTGATTGCGGAGCGGACCTCGAGGTCTTTCCAATAGGGCAGGTCCCAAAATATAGATTTCTTCTTCCACATGGGTGAGCGTCCGTCAGCGTCATTCGGAACAGGTTGTCCACCAGGATCCTTTCCAAAGACCACCTTCAAATCCTTGACCATATCATGTACATCAGCACCAGTACGGTGGCGAGGCTTCGTCCAGTGATCCGCCTCACCTTTGAAATGCTTGCCTTTCTTTCTTACGGGATGCCTGCTCGGAAGAAATCGACGATGTCCCAGGTACACATTCTTCTTACAATTAGCCAAATATATATTGTCGGTATCGTCCAAACAGTGCGTGCATGCACGGTATCCCTTGTTTGTCTGTCCTGAAAGGTTACTGAGAGCAGGCCAATCATTGATGGTCACGAACAGCAATGCCTTTAGGTCAAATTCTTCCCCCATGTGCTCATCCCACGCACGTACACCTGTTCCATTCCACAGTTGTAAGAGTTCTTCAACTAATGGCCTTAGGTACACATCAATGTCGTTGCCGGGTTGCTTAGGGCCTTGGATGAGCACTGGCATCATAATGAACTTCCGCTTCATGCACAACCAAGGTGGAAGGTTATATAAACATAGAGTCACAGGCCAGGTGCTATGGTTGCTGCTCTGCCCCCCAAAAGGATTAATGCCATCTGCGCTTAGACCAAACCATACGCTCCTTGCGTCATCTGCAAACTCCTTCCCGTACTTTCTTTCGATTTTTCTCCACCGCGACCCGTCAGCGGGTACTCTCAACTTTCCGTCTTTCTTACGGTCTTCTCTGTGCCATCACATCGCCTTGGCATGCTCTTTGTTTTGGAACAAACGTTTCAACCGTGGTATTATAGGAGCATACCACATCACCTTGGCAGGAATCTTCTTCCTGGGGCGCCGGCCCTCGACATCACCAGGGTCATCGCGGTAGATCTTATAGCGCAATGCACCACATACCGGGCAAGCGTTCAAATCCTCGTACTCACCGCGGTAGAGGATGCAATCATTAGGGCATGCATGTATCTTCTGCACCTCTAACCCTAGAGGGTAGACAGCCTTCTTTGCTTCGTATGTACTCTCGGGCAATTCGTTGTCCTTTGGAAGCATATCCTTTATCATTACCAACAACTTTCCAAATCCCTTGTCAGATACACCATTCTCTGCCTTCCATTGCAGCAAATCCAGTGTGGTGCCCAGCTTTTTCTTGTCACCTACGCAATTCGGGTACAACAATTTTTTGTGATCCTCTAACATGCGCTGCAACTTCTTCTTCTCCAAATCACTTGCGCAGTTTCTCTTTGCATTGGCAATGGCCCGACCTAGATCATCAACGGGCTCATCTGACGCCTCTTCTTCAGCTTCTTCCCGCATTGCCGGCTCAGCTTCTTCCCGCATTACCGGCTCAGCTTCTTCCCCCATTGTTGTATCATCGTATTCAGGGAACCCATGGCCAGGATAGCTGTCGTCGTCCTCTTCTTCTTCATTGTCTTCCATCATAACCCCTCTTTCTCCGTGCTTGGTCCAAACATTATAATGGGGCATGAAACCGGACTTAAACAGGTGGACGTGAATGGTTCTTGACGTAGAGTAATTGTGACCATTCTTACAGCGAGCACATGGACAAGGCATAAAACCATCCGCCTGCTTGTTTGCCTCCGCCGCAAGCAGAAAAGTATGCACGCCATTAATGAACTCGGGAGAGCATCGGTCATCGTACATCCATTGCCGGCTCATCTTCATTACACAACACCGAATAGACCAAATTAATACAAGTTCATACAATTAATACAAGTTCATACATAAAGTTCATACAACACTTAAATCCAACAAACAAATAACTCTCTAGCTAAAGCATTTAAATGCAACAACAAATATGATCAAGATCGCAACTAAGGTAACAATGGATCCAACAGCATAATGATACCAAGCCTCACTATCGATGGCATATTTTCTAATCTTTCTAATCTTCAAGCGCATTTTCTCAATCTTGATCTTGTGATCATCGACGACATCGGCAACATGCAACTCCAATTCCATCTTCTCCCCCTCAATTCTTTTCAATTTTTCTTTCAGGTACTCGTTTTCTCTTTCAACTAAATTTAACCTCTCGGCAATAGGGTCGGTTGGAATTTCTGGTTCACATACCTCCTAGAAAAAATTTCTATGTCAACTTGATGGGCATAATTTTTCATAAACACGAAATGCAACTAGTTTTAAAAGAGAATATACATACCACATCCGAATCATAACAAGGACTAGGGCCGACGGGGACGGATATCAAAACCATGGCACTATATGTATAACAAACAACGTACGGGTAAGATAATTATACGAGTAACTATATATCCAAATCACACAAACATCAATTTTTATATAAAATTTCATGAACAAGAGGCTCACCACAAGGTGGTGCCGGCAACGGGACGGTGCGGGCGATCGACGGTGGCTACGATGGAGATTTAGAAGGTACTAAGTAAACCACACCTACATATGGAAACTAAGTGTTATTTTTGACCTCAAATTGCATATAAATCAAATACTAGCACATATATATATCCTCCCAAATTAATCACTATATAAACCAATGCAAGAGCTAATCTAGCAATGAGAGATGAAAGGTCAAAGTTGCTAACCTTTGTGATCATTTGAATGGATGAGGGCCTTCAAATCTTGAAAAAATTTGGGCAAATTTTGTGATGAACTCGAGAGGAAGAAGGGAAGAACAGAGGAGAGGGAGAGGGGAAAGGGGGAAGAACAGAGTGCTGCTGGACGAAGGGTTTATATAGGACGACCTTTAGTACCGGTTCGTGCCAAGAACCGGTACTAAAGGGGCTGGAGGGGCTGGAGGGGTCCCATTCTGTCAACATCCTGCCACCACTCTCATTAGTACCGGTTCGTGGCACGAACCGGTGCTAAAGGTTCGTCACGAACCGGTACTAATGATGGAGGCCCGGCTAGCCGTTGGAACCGGCACTAATGTATACATTAGTGCCGGCTCAAATACAAACCGGCACTAATGTGCTTCACGTTTGACCCTTTTTCTACTAGTGAATATTGCCCAGCTCGGCGAACAAGCGAACCAATCGTGCCCCCCGCTCAAGGTGCCTACTAATGATCCGAGGATGGTGCCCGGTTATAGCAATCTTGGAGATTACCTGCCCGATGATGTACATTATGAGTTCTTGGAGGTGGAGGAACACAAATACGAGTACGGGAAGCCTCTTGTCAAAGATGAAAGATCTCTAACAACGATGATGCGAAGATTCCATGATTGGTACATGAAAACCTGCAGAGAGTCTAGGGGGAGGAATACTTTGATGCTGAGAGTTAGAGAGGAGCATGACCTCGTTGGAGTTGAACTGTTGAATGTTCCATTTGAGGAGTTCTTCCAGTTTTTCAATCAAAAGGCCCTCGATAAAGCAACGGTCACTTGCTACTGTCTGTAAGTAGTACTACTTATGTCATTAAGTCTCTCTATATAGGTCAACTCTTTAATTGCATGTATTTATAATTAACCTCACTATATTATACAGATTGAAGATCGCCGAATTGAAGAAAAGACAAATCAGTGATATTGGGTTCATTAACACAAATCTCATAGATGCAACTAAGGTTAAATATCGTGCCGAAGATACCGAGGCCAACTTGCTATGATCGTTGGTAATAAATGAAAACAAAGATATAATACTCTTTCCTTACAACTTCAAGTGAGTGTTACTGTCTTGTGCATATTCGGTTTCCCTTATTAGTCCAGGTTATAGTAATGTAATTGATGAGTTATGCATGCGTGCACAGGTTCCACTATATTCTCCTAGAGATTAAGCTTGAGCAGGGACTAGTAACCATCTTAGACTCAAGACGAAAAGATCCCCAGGACTATGCGCACATGGCTCAAATGCTCGAGAAGTAAGTTAAATTGATTATTATCCACCATATCAGCAACCCTGTTCATTTCCTGATATCAAGTAATTGTTTTCTTTGTCTGGCAGGGTTTGGAGAAAATTCATCAAAAAAGCTCTGGGACTGCCGAAGAAGCTGCAATTTAGACACCCGAAAGTAAGTACTATAGTAACATGTTCCGCGCATCTCCTAGTGATTCAAGCGCTAGTTTCATCAATACCATTTGGCATGCTTGCTTATCAGTTTGATTGACCTCTATTTCTTGTAAAGTGGTTATGGCAGGAACAGGAGAATGATTTCTGTGGATACTCGTTTGCGAGTCCATCCGCCACACGACCTGTGAACGAGGGTACTCTGACGAACAATATGAAGTGCATAAGCAATAATATTCACAATTTTATTTTATTACCATCATTTGTGTTGAGTTTCATTTAAGCGAGCAATTCAAGCACCACATTTAGGCGAGCAACTCAAGGGTACTCTGACGAACAATATTAAGTAAGTACTATATATAATGAACCCCTTCTTCAAATTGGATCTTTCGGATGCGAGATGAACTCCTAGCACCACATCGTAAGCGAGCAATTCAAGAGGAATTAGCGGCATTCTTCCTTGACCACGTGATCGCTGAAGACGGAGAATACTATGTGGATCTTGTGATCGTATATAATTAGGAGATTATATTGTAAGAGATAATTATTGTATATATGTAGCCGATAGTGTCGGATAGATATACGAGAACTTGTGTTCGACCAATCTCTCGGAGAAGGAGAGGTGGTCGATATCACTTCTTTCTGTATGCATATATGTTCATGACGATCTTCTATTTCCTTCGTTTGCTTACTAGCTAGCTAGCGTGTCTAGTCCTCTCTATACGTATATAGTACGTAGCGTCAACCAAGCACGGACATAAGAGAGGACACTTCTCTTTATTAATTAGCTAGCTAACACAATATATGAAACACCTAAATTAACCTCCCAAAACCCCCACCCCCCCCCCCCCCCAAAATAAAAACCTCAGCCCCTGAAATGCTGACGCGTGGATGCCTATTGGTCCTGGTTGGCACCACTAACCGGGACCAAAGGCAAAAAACAAAAACCTCAGCTCCTAAAATGCTGACGCGTGGATGCCTATTGGTCCTGGTTGGTGCCACCAACCGGGACCAAAGGCAAAAAACAAAAACCTCAGCCCCTGAAATGCTGACACGTGGATGCCTATTGGTCCCGATTCGTGCCACCAACCGGGACCAATGGCAAAAATACAAAAACCTCAGCCTCTGAAATGCTAACACGTGGATGCCTATTGGTCCCGGTTGGTGCCACCAACCAGGACCAAAGGCCCTCCTCCCTGGGCTCGGCGCACTGGCCACGTGGAGGCCCATCTGTCCCGGTTCCTGTTTGAACCGGGACTAAAGGCCAAGGACATTAGTAACGACCCTTTAGTCCCGGTTCAAAAACCGGGACAAAAGGCCCTTACCAACCGGGACAGAAGACCCATTTTCTACGAGTGGCCGTCTTCTTCTCGCTCCAGGTCAGCCCTCCTCCCCCCTCTCTGATTCAATCCGGAACCCTAGCTGACCCATCTCCCTCCTCCTCCGATAGCACGAGGGCCGCCGCGAGGTGCTGCTCCCGACGCACGACGCCAATATCCAGGTCCTCCAGCTCCCGGCCCATGTCGGGCTGGCCTCCGCGGCCTCCACGAGGCGCGCGTCATGGCCGAGTTCTCCCTACTCCCGGCCAACGTGCGCGTCGCCGCAGTCCGCCGCCCCGTCGCCATGGCCGTCGACGCCGTCGACAGAACCATTGACAGCACGCACAGGGTCAAGATTTTGTTTTTATTTTTTAAATTAATAATAGTAGCGCGGGCTACTACTAGCTTTTAACCCGCGCTACTATTAGGCTTTTTCCTACTAGTGAAAGGGGCCATTTTCTTCCCGCGTTGGCCTGGCTGGGGTATATGCGGGCTACCAACCGCATCCATAAAGAACTAGACATGGTAGCCAAACAGTTGGGCATTGGAAAGCCCGAGCATGCCCGAAATGGCAGATGCTAGCCATCTTATGATCATGCGAGGGGGCTAGCCATCTGGATAGCCTACCTGGCAATGCCGAACAGGCAAGTGTCCCGAAAGAAGACCAGGCTGGGTAATCGAACAACCGTTTAGGATTGATGATTGCTTGTCTTTTGAAAGGGTTAATTAGATAAATGCCACTTCAATTATAGCGATTTATAAAAATGCCATTGGAAATTCTAAATTTTGAAAAATACCACTGCAATTTGTGCAAATTTTGAAAAGCGCCATTCCAGACTTCAAAAAATGCCATTGGAAATGACATAAAAATGGCATTTTTTAAAGTTTGAAAATTGCAGTGGCATTTCTCGGAATCACCAAATTTGGTGTGGCATTTATCAAATTAACACCTCTTGGAATGTGTCTACTTCTGGTAATCCGGTAGGGATGTATCTAGATGTATTTATTAATTTTAAAATAGCTACTCCCTCGATCCATATTATTTGTCGCTCAAGTGGATGTATCTAGATGTATTTAAGTGCTAGATACATCTGTTTGAGAGAAAAGTAATATGGATTGGAAGGAGAATCTTCTTTATTTGTTGTGTTTTACCTAAAGGTACCTACTACCTTGCTATGGTTTTGTGTCACTCCGGACTCCAGAGATACAGCAGGGGCAACTGTACCCTAACATAGTGATGAATAGCTCCATTTTGTCTTCTCACATATGTTAATTCGCCTAGCCCCATTTGCTTATGTTCATGCACCTGCTGTTGATCCTCTCTCTCTCTATGGTAGCTCTTCTTCTGCAGGGCTATATATGCCCTTGGGTTACGCTCACGCACTGACAACAAATACAACCATGTTTTCTTAATTTCGCTTTTAGTTTTACTTGGAACAACTCTATTGTGTTGGTCAGGGCTGTGTCAATGATCTAAAAGTGACTTACAATATTCTCCTCTTCTCTACTACTTGCCAACATATTTTTTGTGTCTGTACAAAAAATTCTACCATTCTATCGAAAAATGGACGGAGTCACTTATTTTGGGACTGACGGACTATATTTCAGTACATTGAGCACTGAATTCTCAAATGTAAGAACTTATCGGCGATGCTCCAGAATTCAGTTACCGTAGGGCTGCGCCTTCTTGGCTGCAGCCATGGAGCGCAATCTAGCAGCAATCTGGGTAAAGCTTGGGCGTTGTAATGGTTCTGCCGCCCAGCATTGCTCCATCAGAGATCTCCACTCTGGGTCACATGAGTCAGGCACCGGCGGCCGCAGAGTGTTCATCACAATACCACCTGACAGTAAAACCACAGTCTTCTATCAAAATTTGAATGTAAATGCAATTTCTAGGAGGGAATCACATATTCACACGATGGCTGATTTTGTACCCACCAAGAATAGCACCGTAATGTAAACCTGCATATGGTTCTTCTCCCGTGAGGATTTCCCACAGAACAATCCCAAAAGAGTAGACATCAACCTGGGGGAAACATGTCAGACAGTAATCCAATGTGCGACTTGTCCGCTAAGGGCATCTCCAGCGGTTGGCCCCTAAGAGGGGCAAAAAATCGCTCCCTGGGGGCGCGCCGGCGCTTAACCGCACACTGGGGGCGTGATACCCCCAGTCGCGGTGCCCACGTTTTTTTTAAATTTAAATACGGTGCAAACACGACTGAAATTTGACGCAAACATCGGCGAGTTCGTTCAAACTTAAATGTATTTTACAAAAGAAGAAAAAAACTTCCGCGGGCTACCCCGCCGTCTCCCTCGCCGCCCACCTCGCCGCCTACATGCCGAGGAGGCGGTAGAACCGCGTGTAGTCGCCGCCGTCGTCGTCGTCGTCGTCGTCGCCGGCCCCGCCTGCGCCTCCGCCGTCCCTGCTGCATCCTTCCCCCGGTTGGCGCGGCGGGTTGGACGGTCCGGGGGTGTCGTCGTCGTCGTCGCTGTCGAGGACCACGACGCCGTGCTCGTCCTCGCGCCCACGCTTGCGGGCGGCGATCTCCTCCAGGGCCCGGCGCTGCCGGACCATCTCGTCGCGGAGGTAGTCGTCCCGCGCCCACCGCAGGGCGTCCTCGTCGGATATGCCGCGCCGGGCTATCTCCTCGTACTCCGTGGGGAGGCCGCGCTCCGGCTTGGGCTTGACGAGGACAAAGCGGCCGGTGGATGGGGAGGCGTTGGCGCCGATGCGGATGCCGGAGCTGCGCGTGCGGGCACTGACCGGCGTGCCCTGGGGCTCCGGCTTGGCGGGGCGGAGGCAGGGCGAGCCGCCGGACGACGAGGAGGACCCCCCGGTCTCCATGCGCCTCGGGGTCCAGGAGCTTCCCCGGCGGCGTGAGAAGGATGGGGGATCGGGGTACTCGAGGCGCGGCGTGTTGCCGCCCTCGATGTACTCGAGGACGGCCTCCAACGTGCGCCCAGGCACGCCCCACCACCGGCGCCGGCCATTGGAGTTGAGCCTGCCGGAGGGCACGACGCCGTTGGTGGCCTCGAGCTGCTCGGCGTGACGGCGGCGGAAGTACGGCCCCCAGAGAGGGCTGTCGGGGACGTACCGTGGCCCCTCCCTCGCCGCCCGCGGCAGGTACGCGCGGATGCGTGTGATCTCCGCACGCCGCGCCGCCCCGGTGGGTGGTGGTGGCACCGGCACGCCGCCGGCGCTGATCCTCCACGCGCCGGGCACCCTCATGTCCGGCGGGACCGGGTACCCGGCCTCGTAAAGGAGGCGAGCCTCGTCTTCGTGGAGATGGCGGCGGTCGAAGCCGTTCGCCGCCGCGCCGTCACCAGGGAAGCGCTCGGCCATGGGTGGAGACGGCGAGAGAGAGGAGAGGGAGGAACGACGACGACGAGAGAGAGGAGAGGGAGGGACGGCGGCGAGAGAGTGTGAACGCCGAGCATGCTGGTGCGCGTCTTATATAGGCCGAGACGCCGCCCGTACGCGTGGCCGCTATGTGTACGCGTGGCGGGCGAGGGAGGGCGAGGGACGCATGTCGTCCGGCCTCACTGCGCCGCCCGTGAGGCATCAATGGCGCAGGCTGACCGGCGCAGCAGCACGACAGCTTTGGCATTGATTCGCCGCGGGAAACGAGGCGATAAGGACGACGAAGGGGCGAGAAGAGAGCCATGTCGCTGACGCGGCGGACCCGCAGCTTTTTCACACCAAAAAAGTTCGCCCGGCGTCCCTGGGCGCCCCCCAGCGCGCCGGGTTCGGCCTGGGTCTGCCGGCGCTGTTTTCGGCCCAGGCCGGCAAAAATCGGGCTCCTGGGGACGCGACTGGGCCGATTTTTCGGCGCCGGCGCAAGAAAAACGCCTGGGGAGGCCTTCCTGGGGGCGCGGCTGGAGATGCCCTAACTTGGCTGGATATAGGTATCTATATGGTTCATACAGACAGAGATGGATTAGCAGACCTTTTCAGAGACCAAGCTGGTAGTCCCATTCAGAAGTTCTGGGGCCATCCATGGAAGCATTCCACTCACACCACAAGAGATGAGCGTCTGGCACTTTACTTTGGAAAGTCCAAGATCACCAACCTGCATCATCCAAGAGAATCACTGAAAATTAGATATATGAAGAAATGGTGTTAGCCTAAATGATACTATGAAAGCCAATTTGTTCGCATGGGTCGATCCAGTTTCTTGACAGTTTGCATACGCAATGTTGCATTTGCATGTGGCAATGAAAAATATTAAACGGAAGCCTTAATCTGGTATAAATGTTGAGTAAATGATCCAGTAATAGATGACAAAGTTCAGAAGCCAAAATTCAGAAGGAAAGAATGAATTAGTGGCAATGGTATTAGAAGAAAGAAAATGAAAGTGAAGCTAAAATACAATCAAAATTATGAAGTTTTCTAAAAAAGAATGAAATAGTAGTATTGGTATTAGCATTTATGGAAAAATATGAAACAAAACATAACGAAAAAATTTGCACACAAATTACACAGATATTATTAATACGCAAGAATAAGCATATAATATTAAAGTTTTCACAAAAAATGTGTCCTAAGAATGAATGAGTTGGTAGCATTGATATTACCCTTTAAAAAATAAAGAAAACATAATGGCAAAATTTGCACATAATTTACACAGAAATTGCGCTTTTGTAGAATATGCAAGAATAACCATATAATAGTAGATTTTTTACAAAAAGGAAAAAACCCTAGGAATGAATGAATTAGTGATTTGGTATTACCTTTTAAGAAGAAAGAAAATGAAATAAAAACAAAGACAAAATAAAATTAATAAATAATAAATTTTCAAAGAAAGAATGAATTATTGTAAAATGTATTACCTTTGAAGAAAAAACTAAATGAAATACAAACTAAATAAAAAATTGAAACAATGAATGTTTCTAAGAAACAATGAATGTTTCTAAGAAACAATGAATTAGCAGCACTAGTACACCCTTTAAGAAAAAAAGGAAAATAAAAAACATTATGACAAAATTTGCAAACAACTTACAAATAAATTATGGTTTTTCATAATACCCAAGAGTAAGAATATAGTAGTTGATTTTTTTTACAAAAAAACGTTTCACAAAAGTTTCTAAGAGTGTAATAGGGACATCGGTATTACACTTTCAGAAAAAAATAAAAATAAAATATTTGCACACAACTTTGCACAGAACACTAGTAGAGAAATAGTTAGTCAGCGGCGCCACACTGATTCTGGACGCCGGTGCTATTTGATCAAAGTAGCAGCGATTTCCAGAAATGCTGACCTGTGTGTAGCACTTCTCTATCAGCCGCATTGGAATTCCGACGCATGCCCTTCGTCAAAATAGCGCTGGCGTCCGACTACACGTCAGGGCCACTAAATCACGTTGTACCTGGAGCGTTGGTTTTCGTAACCGACATGAGCCTGTTCGGCAACACTCCAGCTCCGAACTCCACGACCAGAGTGGGCGGATGTGGATCTGATATTCGAGAGCGGAGCGGTGTGCAATACAATTTTGCGGAGCGGCCTGACCCTCGCTCCTCGTTTCAGCAGAATCAAGATCTGTTCAAAATTACAGAAATGTGCCACCGCTAAGTGCCATCAACGAAACGGTACGAGTCTTTTCTGCAGGGTGAGCATTTGCTCGCCTCAATTGCCCACCCGAATGGGCTGGCAGCCCATGCTCACACGGAGTGGAGCCAGCCGAATAGGCGTGCTTGGTGGAGTTTTCGATCGGGGGAGCTCCTGTATGACGTCTGCGAGCGTCAAGTTGTCGACCCTTCGCTGAACAGAACCGCGAACGGGCCGGCCCAATTGGAGCTAGCGAAATCCAGGCACTTAAAAAAAATCACCAGAAAACTGTTGCGCCAGAAAGAGAGCTCGAATTCATTATCTCCGACTAGTGTATAGCTCGTCCAAACCAATAGACCAGACACGTCTTAGTTCTAGATTTTCGGCGCCCAACTTTAAGAACCAATGTATATCGCCTGATCAATTAAACTACTATATACAACAGCAGATCGGTTTCTTTTTTCAAACTTTTCAACAATTCTTGGGGAAAATGAACAATTTTTCCTAATTTTTTTCATAACGTTTGAAATCTTGATTTTTTTAGAAATTTTATCAAACTTTTAATAACATCAACATTTATTGAAAACATGAACAAAAAATTGAAATTTCAAATGATGAACAATTTTTAAATATACATTGAACATTTTTTGACATACGCTGAACAATTTTTAAATCAGACTGAACATTTTCAATGTACGCTGAATAAATATTTAAATACACACTGAACATTTTGGTGATATACGCTGAACAATATTTAAATACTCATTGAACATTTTTGTGAATATATGTTGAACAATTTCAAAATACACAATGAACATTTTCTTAAATATACGATGAACATGTTTGTATATAAATATGCAATGAGAATGTATAATATACGAAAAAGAAAGAAAAAGAAAAAAAGACGGAAAAGAAATAGAAATAGAAAAGCAGAAATGAAAGAAACAGAAAAAAAGAAGAATAAGCAGCCGACCGTGGGCCGGCCCAAACTGGGGCGTCGGGTGGCCAGGCTTCAGCGGAGCCACATCCTTTTGACGCCCGCGGGCGTCAAATAGGATCTGCCTTCGATCGGGAGAGCGCTTTCTGGAGTAGAGGGTTGCGGAAGAGGCTCCTAATAAACTAGTACTACGATCGATGCATGCATAAACGACATGGAGGTACTCGCCGTTGTGGCTAGTCCCCATGGCAGCCTCGCCTTCGATTGCACAGTTAATGGGCCTCAAGGTTGTCGGGACCCCGATCCTAGGTCACACCGATCTAGCATGTAACACATCATATTACTTTGTGGCCTCACGCACGGTATTTCCACGGGTGCCACCTTACCTGGCCCGGGACCGTTTGCGCCTTTTGGCTCACGTATATGATAGTGTCGCTAGCATCCATATGACAAAGAACCCGGGCCGACATGGCTAGTCGTGAACCCAAAGCGGCACTACCCCATGGGGACAGGCATACATGAATCAACCTCGAGCATGTCGGTCAACAGCGTGTGAATCCGGGCTGTAGCACTTGGCTAACAGGACTCCGGTAACCCGGGCTGTAGCAGGCTAGGCAGGACTCCGGATGTCACCGCGTGACATTTCCCCGAAGGGACAGACATAGGAACGAAGTGAGTCACATGCCGGCCAGTCAAGTGTCCTGAACAGTAGTGCTGGGCTAGCAGGACTCCGGTGATCCGGGCTGTAGCGGACTACTATCGCTCAGAAGCACTAGACTACATTTCCCCATATGATAGGCTGCCAAGGATAAACAACTAGATAGTCGGATCCCACACATACCAAGCATTTCAACCATACACACAATATGCTCGATATGTGTGAATACAACATGGCATCACGACATAACTCTACAACTCAGGTATTAATTCATTAGGCTCCGAAGAGCCAGATATTACAAGCATGGGTCTCATGACCCAACAATCATAGCATACAAATCAAACACATGCGGAAGCCCAACATGTCTGAGTACAGACATCGATAAATGAAAAAGGCTAAGAAGCCTGACTATCTACCAAATCCTGTCGAGGGCACAAGATCGTAGCTGAGGTATCAAGCTAAATGTCGAAGTCCACGCGGAACTACTAGCGAGACTGAAGTCTCTCTGCAAAACATAAATTAAGCAAACGTGAGTACAAAGGTACTCAGCAAGACTTACATCAGAACTAAACTACATATGCATCGGTACCAACAAGGGGGGTGGTGGAGTTTAACTGCAGCAAGCCAGCTTTGACTCGGTGGCTATCCTGGACTACGATTGCAAGCAACTCTTTTGAGGTGGCGCACACGAGTCCACATATTCACCAATCAATACACCACTATGGATCCGCTCTCGTCTCCCTACGAGAAGGCCATCCATAGTACTCACGCTTATCTTGCGAATTTTAGGGTATCCACTTTCACTTGTCTATGAACTGTTATAGGCAACCCAGAAGTCCTTTACCGTGGACACGGCTATTCGAATAGATCATTTATAACCCTGCAGGGGTGTACTTCGTCACACATGTTTCCACCACTTAGCGTCTGCACACGACATGTGCTCGGCAGACTTCAAGCGAAAGCCGACGTGGGTGTAGACCACGACCTGACTAACCACACAAGTCTCTAGTCCAGGTTTATCGCCTATTCGGGTTCCATCCGCGAGGAGATCCGGCCGGAGTTTCGCTCACAGCCCCAAACGATGTGTGCAGGGTTCCCGAGACACCAAACGGGCGCCCGGTACACCGTGCCACAGTGTATCTACCGCAACATAGCCCACCCCTAGGGTCAGCACTACGCACGGCCGCCAACACATATCCTACAAACACCAGAAACTAATTGCAACTCCTGGACAGAGGACGAGAGGGGTCAGTAAGTCGAGCGGGGTCATATTTCAGGGCCCAACGTGTGGTAGTAGCTGTTTCATGGATCACAAACACAGAACTCAGTTCCTGAGGACGGTTTCAATGAGACAACCCACCATGTACTCCTACATGGCCTCTCACCGCTACCTTTACCAAATCATGTTCACACACTTAGCTCTCAACAGTAGGACATGTTTACACACCTCCGATTCATCCCCGATGAATCGGACCTGACTCAACTCTAAGCAGTAGCAGGCATGACAAACAAGCATGAATGAGTAGGCACATCAGGGCTCAAACAACTCCTACTCATGCTAGTGGGTTTCATCTATTTACTGTGGCAATGACAGGTCATGCAGAGGATAAGGGGTTCAACTACCGCAACAAGTAACAGATGAATCGTTGTTGTCCTAATGCAGTAAAAGAGAGCAGGAGCGAGAGAGGGGGATTGTATCGGAATGAACAAGGGGGTTTTGCTTGCCTGGCACTTCTGAAGATATCATAGCTCTTCATCGGTGTCATCGGGCTCATCGTCGGAACGAATGTCTACCGAGAGGGAGCAACCACCGACAAACACAAAAAGGGAACCACAATCAATGCAATGCACATACATATGAATGATATGTCATATTAAGGTACTGAATTGACCTAGTGCAACAGTTAGCCATGTTCATTGAAGTGGAATTCAAACCTATAGCAAATTCCAACTCCAAAACTATTTACCATTTATTCCATAATCATGAATTGTCCTATTCAGTGATGTTAACTTGTTCAAACATGCATGAAAATGGTACAGATGGATTCCTTGAATTTTTCTGATAATTTTACATATATAATTTATCTCATTTGGAGTTACGGTTGAATTTCTATGATTTTTAGAAGTTTTGGGTAATTTCTGGAATTTCCTGAATTGTTTTTAACTAGAAAATGATTTACTGCATCAGCCCGACGTCAGGGTGACGTCAGCTGGTCAACGGGGCAGGGTCCAGGTCAAACCTGACGTGTGGGGTCCACACGTCAGTGGCATAGAGCTGGCTAGTGTGGCTGACAGGTGGGACCGGTCAACGTCCACGTCAGCAAGGTCAATGCTGACGTGTGGGTCCTGCTGGGTTATGAACTAATCTAAACAGAAATTAAATTAACCTAAATAGGCACAGGGGCCCACATGGCAGTGAGCCAGGGGGTCAACTAGGGCGTGATTAGCCCCTAATGATGGCGCCACGTCGGCCACCGGCGTTTAACCGCCGGCGACGATAGGCCGCGGCGGTGCCCGCTTCGGAATTGCTCTACGGGCCACCGTTCGACGCGCGGAAGGGTGCGTTTGAAAGAGGGGAGAGAGACGCAACCGTGGGTGGTCGTGGTTCGAGCGGGGATGGACGGAGTCGACGACGGCGACCAAAACGGCGGCGGCCGGAGCACGGGCTCGACGGATTCATCGCTACGGTGCATCAGGGAGCAAATGGGGAGGCTGGGAAGCACCGGCTAGACATGGGGAGCACTAAGAGCAGCACGGTGAGGCCAGGGGAGCACGGAGGCTACGCGTGTAGCAGCAATGGCGGACGGCGGCTCCGGTGCTCGTGGGGAACGGCGCTACGGCGTGAAAATGGGACAACGGAGAGGGGGGTTCGAGGGAGAGGCTTACGGCGGTTGCAGCGGCGCAGACAGCAAGCTCGGAGGAGGCCAGGAGCGGTCGGGGCGGCGAGATGGATCTCCGGTGACCGAGGAGGAAGAAGGGGTCGGGGACGATGAGGCGAGGCACGTCCACTCATGCGGCTTGACAGAGACGATGTAGAGGTCGACGGAGGAGGTCCTTGGCGCGTCGGGGAGGCGAGGGGAGCATGGTGGCTACGAGCTTCACGGTGGCGAGCGCTCGGCAGCGTCGGCCATGGCGATCAGAGGAGAGGGAGAGAGGGCAGAGGGGGGGAGTGAGATGTCCAGGGGTTCAGGGCGGCGCCGAAGAGAAGGCCCGAGGCGTCGCGGTGGCCTCGGTGACGCAGGCGAGCAGGGAGGTGCGTGGCGCCGCGGGCGCGCGTGCGCTGTCTCCCTCCTCTGCCTACTGGCAGAGGTAGGTGATGACTGGCGCGGCCAGATGGGCCGGGCCGTGCTGGGCCTAGCCAGGTAGGTGGGCTGCTCAGGTGAGTCCAGGTGGGTTTTTCTCTCTGTTTTTTTGTTTCTGTTTTCTATTTATTCTGTTTTGTTTTGATTTAGTAAAGTACTAAACCATTTTATAAAAATGCTGAAAATATTTATGGGCACCTCTGAAATTAATTCCAACAGCCCAAAAATACTTCCAAGATTATTTGGACATTTAAAAATATTTATAGCATTTAAATGTCCAAATGCAAATACTTTAAGAGTTAACTCAAAGATCCAAAGTGTCCTAGAAAAGTGAGCACCATTTTTGGCAGAGGTTATGGACCAAGGCAAAGATGATGAACATTTTAGAAGGCATTTCAGGATCGTTGAAAGATTTTTATTTTGATCCTAATTGCATTTCATTTAGTGCTAGGGCTTGTCATCCCCATTTCAAATTTAATTGAAAAATAAACATGATGCATGGATGCTTGTGCAACTATTTGCAAACAAATTCTAGGGCTGTGACAACTCACCCCCACTAAACAAGGATCTCGTCCCGAGATTCAAGAAGTGGAGTAAGAAGACAGAGGGAACAGCAATAAAGAATCTTCACGATCCGATTGCCCTTCTCGAAGATGTTGATTTATTGCATCATGTCGATCTTGACATCCTCGCTTTTGAGATCTTCATCCACGCAATGATGACGGAAAGAAACTCAACTAGGATTGATCTTCTCGAAGATCGAGCTAAACAAAATCACTCGCGGAATGAGATGTTGAAACATCTCGAGTTGAGACACAAAACACATCGAGAGGGATGGAAAACAATGACAGGGTTTGATCTCGTGGGCAACAAATCCACGCCTGGATAGATGGTGCATGGTTTCTAAGTAGCGAGGAGGTAATTGCCATGATACCAGGACGAGACATCTTGGAGGAGGGTGATCCGTAGAATCATTCCCTTAAGTGGCAAAAAGAATTACTTTTGATTCGGAGATCATTGAAACTCTTTATACCAGCCTAAGGCAATCACAATCGATCGTTTGAACGGATTCGAAAGAATGGCATACTCACACCAGAATGGATGATGTGGACTACCTTGTTGAAGACAACGCAATGGATGATTTTTGCTTATCATCGGAAGTGGATGGGATCCATGGTAAGTCCACTTTTGAAGATGATCCTGAACAACAGCTACTGAGGTGCAAGCTGGGAACAAAATGCAAATGTTGGGAATGATTCTAGTAACTGGGGAGAAGGTTCACCGGCAAAGGTGATTCCACCAATTGGATGGCTATCAACAACTGCGAGGACGGAGGCACATTCCAGTTAATGACAACGTCAGAACCTAGTGCCTGAGCGTGCTCTCAAGAACTTGAGCATTTCCGTATTCATCAAGGTTCTGCCAATATCCGTGTCAAGGATCCTAGCAACACAACATGCTACCATGATGAATAAGGGTGGAAGATGCAGATGCAAAGAAAGATGACACTTTCCCAGATTTCACCTTAGCGAAGCCAAGGAAACAAAATCTGGATGATCGACCGAGAGACATTTAGCACTCCGCTTCTAATGTTCTCCTTGATGTACTGGTTACCATGGTCATGCTTTAAGCATCGGCATAGCCACCAAGTAGTGGCCGGACTTCGGAATACAATAGATCCATAAGGAACAACTCCTGGAGTAAATCCTACGAAATCCTTATGGAAAGGTGGCCAACTTTCTTTAATCGAGATACTACAATAATAGGTCTTCCGGCTGGATGTGTTGGCCACGACATCCACCTTACCATTTATCGAGAGACCAATATTATAGTTCTTGGAAAATGCTCCAACCATCATATCTGCCTGAGATTCAGATCTGGTTGGTGACAGGATATTCTAGACTCATCGAGTCTAGAAAGGAAAATGAAGGTTTGCAACACAATCGACGAGACGACGTTGCGAGATTCTCGGGGAATGAACTACGATAGTAAGCTCCAAAACATGAGCTGGTTCTGCTACGAACATGTGAACACACTGTCCCAGACACGCATGACCATGTAGTAGTCTTATAATAAAACACTACCGAGTTCAAGTGGGGAACCATCATTGCGGATAACGAAGTCCTTGCGTAATTCTAGCCCCTAAGAAGAAACTTCCTCTCCTTGAACAAATCAATCAGTGGCTTGGTATGCTAGGGATACATATAGAATGAAGGTTGCAAGTCTCCAAACCACAGTATACTTCGCACGTATGCGTGACCGATTTGGGATGATTCCAGAGAAAGCAAGACAAACTTTCCCAAATTCACGGCGGAAACTTGCAACATATGCACATGAATCAGGGAAAGTCACTACTTTCATCCAAACATATGCTTCATGAACGAAACACGAAGATAATTCTTATAAGTTTCCAATGCTAGTGTAGCGTTCGACATGAATCATGGGGGAGATAAAATGCTGCTGATGGGCTCAACAACAACTCATCGGTATTTCCATATCACTGGACTTCCACCATCATGTGAACGATGTGATAGTATTGGTCAGACCAAAGATATAATGGTGTATGCTCGAGGGACAACCGTAAGTAAGACAACATTACGAACATCGTTGGTTCTGATCTGATTTGATGATAGCCCACACTCAAATCAAGGTTTGGACAAGATAATAGATACAACAACTGATCACAAGGACCAATTGGTGAAGATATCATCCTTCTTCAACACACACACACACAAGGATATCCCTTAGGGATGAGCTAAGTCGGACAAGTTTTCATCTTCCAACTCTCCAAGTTGTTGTTAAGCTTAACCAACTAGCTCAGGGGTATCCAACACAGATTCTTGGAGAAAAGTGGTTTATCGGAAAACCAACTTGATCACGAACTCAACATAACGGTCAGGTGACAACCTGGTAACACTTCCGAGAAGATATTCGGAAAATCACGAACCACCGGTATGTTACTAAGCTCGAGAACAACCTTGCTTTTCAGGGCAAGATGATATGATCAAAGAGTGAGGGATTGGCACAACCCTAACCCATTGATCGAAGTGTGCACCAGAAATATGGACTAGGTAGCACGTTCAACCTTAGGGTGATGATTCAATAATCAGCATACTAAGGATGAGAATATTGTCCATTAACTACCAAGCAACGGAGTTGCTAGGAGTATTGATTTCACACATCACGGTTCACTTGTCGGCATTCCGGTTGCGACAACACGAGACCGAGGAATGAAGAATGATGGTAAGAAGTAACACTGCATCAAGAATTCATGAGAGATGTGCAATTCTCACGACGCTCTTGACATAAAGTGGGTAATACTCCGAGGTAGAACAGAACAAAAGCTGGATTGGCATTTTGATCTGCGGAAAACAACCACTTTGACCCGATCCGAGAAATGGATGAGGTACTGGAGTTTGTTTCTCCTAGCCATTCTAGAATAGAACGGCTCGACGGACCACAAGAATAAAAGGCACCGATGAACACAAATGCACAACTATTCCTGACTATCAATTGATAGACGAAGGTCAAAAAAAAACTAAAGAGGGACAACTCAAGGAACATATAATTTTCTGAGCTGTGGAGGCATAGATTAGTATGTCGAGCAAAGCTCAACATATTTCTTCCAGATAACCCATGCAGAAAGGTAGAACTGGCAGAGCCACAATATAGAATGGAGAACTCATCAAGAGCACTCTGGTTGTGATCCTTTTGGTTCAAAAGAACTCCTGCCAAGAATGGTTCATGATAATTGGAAGAAGGATGTACCACGAACCTCGAGGACTATCGCAAAGGTTACTAATATCCTAAAGGAACGAGCAAACACTATCAACATGAAGTAAGTAGGGTGAATCTCGGGTTCAAAACCCAGGAATAGAATGCCTACCAACTAAATGGCATCACGGGATGCTTTTGAGAATAATGGCCAGAATCACACACTGGGAACACAAAACATGGCTAGATTACTAGGTGGCACTCTAAGACATCTAGGGTCATAATAATAATTCCAAAATATATGTCGAGGCAAAAGAATACCCCAACTGACAAGTAGTGTGATTAATCTGGCCCAAATGGACATCAAGAACAGGGGAAGGGTTTGCAAATGCATCAGACTATTTAGAAACCTAGGATGACTCGGACAGCATAACGGCTGTAATTGCTCAAAAAGATTTGAGACATTCTGCAAAATGGTGGCATAACCACTCAGAAGCACAAAATCAAGGTTCGAGACCAACTATGAACACACAGGAGTAGTAGAAACTGAACTGGGCTTAAATCCAACAATCTTAGGCAACTACGGTTTAGTAACACGTCATCCTGATAGATAGATGAGAAGGCCTAATTCTTAATCCCCGTAGAAAAGAAGAGGTTGACTCAGATCAGAAGGGCATAGGGTAAAGGAGTAAAAAGAGCCTTACGTTCCCTTCCACAATCAATTCCCTTACATAACTAAAGCATTTCTAGACTCGACATCGACCAGTTTGGCTTGGTAATCCTACAGGCAGTCAGGCTCTGATACCAAAGCTGTCGGGACCCCGATCCTAGGTCACACCGATCTAGCATGTAACACATCATATTACTTTGTGGCCTCACGCACGGTATTTCCACGGGTGCCACCTTACCTGGCCCGGGACCGTTTGCGCCTTTTGACTCACGTATATGATAGTGTCGCTAGCATCCATATGACAAAGAACCCGGGCCGACATGGCTAGTCGTGAACCCAAAGCGGCACTACCCCATGGGGACAGGCATACATGAATCAACCTCGAGCATGTCGGTCAACAGCGTGTGAATCCGGGCTGTAGCACTTGGCTAACAGGACTCCGGTAACCCGGGCTGTAGCAGGCTAGGCAGGACTCCGGATGTCACCGCGTGACATTTCCCCGAAGGGACAGACATAGGAACGAAGTGAGTCACATGCCGGCCAGTCAAGTGTCCTGAACAGTAGTGCTGGGCTAGCAGGACTCCGGTGATCCGGGCTGTAGCGGACTACTATCGCTCAGAAGCACTAGACTACATTTCCCCATATGATAGGCTGCCAAGGATAAACAACTAGATAGTCGGATCCCACACATACCAAGCATTTCAACCATACACACAATATGCTCGATATGTGTGAATACAACATGGCATCACGACATAACTCTACAACTCAGGTATTAATTCATTAGGCTCCGAAGAGCCAGATATTACAAGCATGGGTCTCATGACCCAACAATCATAGCATACAAATCAAACACATGCGGAAGCCCAACATGTCTGAGTACAGACATCGATAAATGAAAAAGGCTAAGAAGCCTGACTATCTACCAAATCCTGTCGAGGGCACAAGATCGTAGCTGAGGTATCAAGCTAAATGTCGAAGTCCACGCGGAACTACTAGCGAGACTGAAGTCTCTCTGCAAAACATAAATTAAGCAAACGTGAGTACAAAGGTACTCAGCAAGACTTACATCAGAACTAAACTACATATGCATCGGTACCAACAAGGGGGGTGGTGGAGTTTAACTGCAGCAAGCCAGCTTTGACTCGGTGGCTATCCTGGACTACGATTGCAAGCAACTCTTTTGAGGTGGCGCACACGAGTCCACATATTCACCAATCAATACACCACTATGGATCCGCTCTCGTCTCCCTACGAGAAGGCCATCCATAGTACTCACGCTTATCTTGCGAATTTTAGGGTATCCACTTTCACTTGTCTATGAACTGTTATAGGCAACCCAGAAGTCCTTTACCGTGGACACGGCTATTCGAATAGATCATTTATAACCCTGCAGGGGTGTACTTCGTCACACATGTTTCCACCACTTAGCGTCTGCACACGACATGTGCTCGGCAGACTTCAAGCGAAAGCCGACGTGGGTGTAGACCACGACCTGACTAACCACACAAGTCTCTAGTCCAGGTTTATCGCCTATTCGGGTTCCATCCGCGAGGAGATCCGGCCGGAGTTTCGCTCACAGCCCCAAACGATGTGTGCAGGGTTCCCGAGACACCAAACGGGCGCCCGGTACACCGTGCCACAGTGTATCTACCGCAACATAGCCCACCCCTAGGGTCAGCACTACGCACGGCCGCCAACACATATCCTACAAACACCAGAAACTAATTGCAACTCCTGGACAGAGGACGAGAGGGGTCAGTAAGTCGAGCGGGGTCATATTTCAGGGCCCAACGTGTGGTAGTAGCTGTTTCATGGATCACAAACACAGAACTCAGTTCCTGAGGACGGTTTCAATGAGACAACCCACCATGTACTCCTACATGGCCTCTCACCGCTACCTTTACCAAATCATGTTCACACACTTAGCTCTCAACAGTAGGACATGTTTACACACCTCCGATTCATCCCCGATGAATCGGACCTGACTCAACTCTAAGCAGTAGCAGGCATGACAAACAAGCATGAATGAGTAGGCACATCAGGGCTCAAACAACTCCTACTCATGCTAGTGGGTTTCATCTATTTACTGTGGCAATGACAGGTCATGCAGAGGATAAGGGGTTCAACTACCGCAACAAGTAACAGATGAATCGTTGTTGTCCTAATGCAGTAAAAGAGAGCAGGAGCGAGAGAGGGGGATTGTATCGGAATGAACAAGGGGGTTTTGCTTGCCTGGCACTTCTGAAGATATCATAGCTCTTCATCGGTGTCATCGGGCTCATCGTCGGAACGAATGTCTACCGAGAGGGAGCAACCACCGACAAACACAAAAAGGGAACCACAATCAATGCAATGCACATACATATGAATGATATGTCATATTAAGGTACTGAATTGACCTAGTGCAACAGTTAGCCATGTTCATTGAAGTGGAATTCAAACCTATAGCAAATTCCAACTCCAAAACTATTTACCATTTATTCCATAATCATGAATTGTCCTATTCAGTGATGTTAACTTGTTCAAACATGCATGAAAATGGTACAGATGGATTCCTTGAATTTTTCTGATAATTTTACATATATAATTTATCTCATTTGGAGTTACGGTTGAATTTCTATGATTTTTAGAAGTTTTGGGTAATTTCTGGAATTTCCTGAATTGTTTTTAACTAGAAAATGATTTACTGCATCAGCCCGACGTCAGGGTGACGTCAGCTGGTCAACGGGGCAGGGTCCAGGTCAAACCTGACGTGTGGGGTCCACACGTCAGTGGCATAGAGCTGGCTAGTGTGGCTGACAGGTGGGACCGGTCAACGTCCACGTCAGCAAGGTCAATGCTGACGTGTGGGTCCTGCTGGGTTATGAACTAATCTAAACAGAAATTAAATTAACCTAAATAGGCACAGGGGCCCACATGGCAGTGAGCCAGGGGGTCAACTAGGGCGTGATTAGCCCCTAATGATGGCGCCACGTCGGCCACCGGCGTTTAACCGCCGGCGACGATAGGCCGCGGCGGTGCCCGCTTCGGAATTGCTCTACGGGCCACCGTTCGACGCGCGGAAGGGTGCGTTTGAAAGAGGGGAGAGAGACGCAACCGTGGGTGGTCGTGGTTCGAGCGGGGATGGACGGAGTCGACGACGGCGACCAAAACGGCGGCGGCCGGAGCACGGGCTCGACGGATTCATCGCTACGGTGCATCAGGGAGCAAATGGGGAGGCTGGGAAGCACCGGCTAGACATGGGGAGCACTAAGAGCAGCACGGTGAGGCCAGGGGAGCACGGAGGCTACGCGTGTAGCAGCAATGGCGGACGGCGGCTCCGGTGCTCGTGGGGAACGGCGCTACGGCGTGAAAATGGGACAACGGAGAGGGGGGTTCGAGGGAGAGGCTTACGGCGGTTGCAGCGGCGCAGACAGCAAGCTCGGAGGAGGCCAGGAGCGGTCGGGGCGGCGAGATGGATCTCCGGTGACCGAGGAGGAAGAAGGGGTCGGGGACGATGAGGCGAGGCACGTCCACTCATGCGGCTTGACAGAGACGATGTAGAGGTCGACGGAGGAGGTCCTTGGCGCGTCGGGGAGGCGAGGGGAGCATGGTGGCTACGAGCTTCACGGTGGCGAGCGCTCGGCAGCGTCGGCCATGGCGATCAGAGGAGAGGGAGAGAGGGCAGAGGGGGGGAGTGAGATGTCCAGGGGTTCAGGGCGGCGCCGAAGAGAAGGCCCGAGGCGTCGCGGTGGCCTCGGTGACGCAGGCGAGCAGGGAGGTGCGTGGCGCCGCGGGCGCGCGTGCGCTGTCTCCCTCCTCTGCCTACTGGCAGAGGTAGGTGATGACTGGCGCGGCCAGATGGGCCGGGCCGTGCTGGGCCTAGCCAGGTAGGTGGGCTGCTCAGGTGAGTCCAGGTGGGTTTTTCTCTCTCTGTTTTTTTGTTTCTGTTTTCTATTTATTCTGTTTTGTTTTGATTTAGTAAAGTACTAAACCATTTTATAAAAATGCTGAAAATATTTATGGGCACCTCTGAAATTAATTCCAACAGCCCAAAAATACTTCCAAGATTATTTGGACATTTAAAAATATTTATAGCATTTAAATGTCCAAATGCAAATACTTTAAGAGTTAACTCAAAGATCCAAAGTGTCCTAGAAAAGTGAGCACCATTTTTGGCAGAGGTTATGGACCAAGGCAAAGATGATGAACATTTTAGAAGGCATTTCAGGATCGTTGAAAGATTTTTATTTTGATCCTAATTGCATTTCATTTAGTGCTAGGGCTTGTCATCCCCATTTCAAATTTAATTGAAAAATAAACATGATGCATGGATGCTTGTGCAACTATTTGCAAACAAATTCTAGGGCTGTGACAAAGGTAGCCTGGTCACATAGTTAATGGGCCTCAGCCCATTATGGTATTGACTGACCCAAAGAAAAGGCCAGTCACAAATTCCCAACCCAAAACAAACACACCACACAACAGGACAAAAGGGGGGCACGAATTTTACAGTAGCAATCATTGGAAAGGAAAATTGACTGACCCAAATTCAAATTTCGAGCAACTTGCATATAGCTAAAGTGGTCTATATTAGATATAGTAGATATACCTCAATTGTAATCACGTCATGTGGTTATGATTTAAATACTTAATTATGTTCTTATTATATTTTTGGGCGCTGATCTGCGCCGGCGCATCCGCGCCGTACGATGCAAGGCATCTCGCCCGCCAGATCAGCTTCCCCGCTTCGTTCCCCCACCCATCGTTCCGAGCGAGTAGGAGAAAATTTCCCTCGCCCATCAAATTGACCCGCTATGCCCCCGCCCACCACGACCACCTGCCCCGCCCATCACGCAGGTTGCCGCCCTTGCCGTCTGAGTTCGCCGTCGTTGCCCCCGCCGTAGGTCGGAGCTCGCCGTTGCCGCATCTCCACTCCCCCCCCCCCCCCTCGTCTCCCCCATGTCCATGCCCAGCAACCATGCACCTCCTCCTCCCTCCTAATCCTTTGCATGCTTCTACTGCAGTGCCGGCCAACTCGCCGGCGGCAGCCTGGCCACGCCCCCACCGCAACTCTGAATGTGGTGCCCAAAAAATAGAACATGGTGGAAGCAAAAACAATGACAGGATCCAGCAAAAAAGAACATGGTGGAAGCAAAAAAGTAGACTCGGCTGGGGATTCAGTGGTCAATTGTAGCAAAAAATAGACTAATTCCAGCAGAAAAAACAATGATTGTAGCAAAATTAAGCACCGGTTCCAGCAGAAAACAAACTCGAACTGGGAGAGATTCAAAGGTTGATCGTAGCAAAAAAGTAGACTAATTCCAGTAAAAAAAACTATGGTTGTAGTAAAATTAAGCAATTTAGAACCGCAGGATCTCCTTCCTTCTTCCCTGGGAAGCAGCCCTATAGAGCCGCCATGGACGAGCGACGCGCCCGGCCTAGAAGCACCGCCTAGCGCGTCTCGCTGGTCGCCGCCGGTGGCTGCCCTCACCGCTGGTCGCCGACCCTCACCGCCGTCATCTCATGTGTTTCTCGTCGGCTCCGTGCATGCAGCAGCATGTCCCCGTAGTTGCAGCTCCCCATGACGACGGCCGCAGCTCCGATGACAGCGGACGCAGCTCCGGTGTGCGGTGGTTGCAGGTTGCAGCACCTCCGACGATGAGTTCACAAGAAACGGTACTCTCCGTCGGGGTGTCGGTAGCAGCAAAAAGAACGAACGGTTGTAGCAAAAAAGGGTAATGGTTCCAGCAAATTAAAAGCTCGTCGTCGCCATTGTAGCAAAAATGTTAACCGATTGTAGCTTCCGTGGCTGCCGGTTGCAGCAAAAATATGACATGGTTGTAGCAAGAAAAAAATTGACGTGGGCCGGTCGCTGCGTATGGTGGTAGCAAACCATGTCGCCGGTGGTAGCAAAACAAAACACTAGTTCCAGCAAAAAAAGAATCAGCGACAAATACAATAGTTGGTTCCAGCAAAAAAAGTTTATGGGTTGTAGCATCCTCACGACGGATGTAGCATCTCCCATGACCGGTTGCAGCACTCCGTAAAAGAAAAACCAAAGCTGTGTGGGCACGTCCATGGTGATGCTGCATCGTCATGAGCGTTGACCTCGCAGGGGTGTGTGCGCGGGCAACAATGAGGGGGAGCGGAGGCTCAGCCGTGAGGTGGCTGCCATTCAGCACCACCGCCCCCAATGCAGAAAACCAGCAGCTTGCAAGGGGTTGCTATGGGAGGAAAAAGAAGCAGCGGTGAAGTCTAGATGCGGGACGGAGAAAGAAGAAGGAGGAAGAAAAGGATAAGGAATGTTTGGTGAAGAGTGGTCCACATGACCTGGTCCAGCTATACCCCGAGTAGAAAAACGGTTCGTTGGATCCCACTCGATCGAACGCGCCCCGTGCGACCGGCCGAAGCTTCGGCCGGTGCGCCGGTTGGAAACGTTTCCCTATATTTTTTTTTCTGAAACAGTAAAACTGAGCCACCTATGGCTGCTAAAGCAATTTAACATCCTTAGCCGCCCAATCTAGGTACTCATGGTCCACATTCTCTGAGCATCCCACTGATTAGCGTTGGTCATGCTTAGCATAGCGGGCGCACATAGTGGGATCACGAACAGGCAGCTGCTCCATGGACAGAACTGTGTGCACCGTGGTTAATTCGGGTTAGGAGTCTGATGCCATTGTTGGTTAACTCGAAGACACCCCTTTGTTCGGCTCCTCCCCTTCAACCCTCCTCTCCCCAGTCGAGTTGCAAGTCTTCACCAACTCCGCTGTTTAGTTCAGGAAAACTATCTTTATGAAGGTTAGCATCTGAATAAGGAAAATATCACTCAGTCATGATTGGTGTTCTGCAATATTTAACTCTTGCTAGACCATATATCTCCTTTGTTGGAAATAAAGTGTGTCAGTTTAGGCATGCACCTACCACCCTATATTGAATGTAAACAACACAGTAAGTGTTGGAGTAAGATTCAGTAGGTTTCGGCCTACCCTTGTCAATGAATTTACTGATGTTGACTGGGCTGAAAGTCTTCTTGACAGAAGGTCCACAGGTAGCTTTGCCATATTCTTTGATCCAAATCTAATATATGTGCTAAGAAACAGGCAACTGTTTCTAGGTCTAATACAGAGGCTGAATATAAGCCACTAGCAGATGGCACTGTAGAAATTATCTGGCTTCAGTCTATGCTAAGGGAACTAGGAGTGACACAAGTACAAACTGCTTGTATTTGGTGTGACAGTCTTGGTGCTACTTATGTTTATGCTAATTCAGTTTTTCATGCTAGAACAAAACATATTGAAATATATTTTCACTTGTGAGAGAACGTGTTTGCAACAAACAGTTGGATATTCATTTTATTCATTCAAGAGATCAGATTGCAGATGGCTTCACCAAGGCATTGCCCACAAGATGTTTTGAAGAATTCAAGCGTAATGTCAACTTGATCAAGTTGTAATTAAGGGGCTATTTTGAACATATCCTAGGTGGGCGCATATGTTCTGTTAGAGCTAGTTAGTTGTAGAGATCGATTAGTATCTCATGGTTTAAAGTTTTTTTTATCTCTACATCACTTGTACTCCGGAAATGTAATCTCAACTTGCATGCGCCTATGGGATAAGCCCCATCACATATCAATAAATACACATGCGGCCTTCTCACGAGGGTAGAACGCTTACTGATTATTTTACAAGGCTACCCTAGCCCATCAGCTCCGGCGAGATTCCCTTCTCGAAAGCATGGATGTCATCCATGGAGAGAACATGTGGAATGGATGTCGATTAAGGGAGTGGATGGGGACGCCGCGTACTAGCGGGAAGTTGTTGTGGAGCTCAGGCTCCATGGCATCTCTTATCTAGCCACCAATTTTCTGGAACGCGATCCATGGCATCGACTTGAGATAAAAGGATGTACAAACATATCCAACGATTTGCTAACATGATTAAATTACACTGAATCACCGTGGATCATGGAAGTGCAATTCTATTAGCAATCATCGTGCAACCGAACTAAATATCCATATGATTATCACAGTAGGCACTATAAGTTCCAACTTAGAAACAAACTGCAAGTATGAGGGGATATGATCCTAAAAATCATCACTAGTGCCTAATTTGGAAAGTCAATATATGGTGGATTTCCCAGTATCGAATGTCAAGAATGCGATACAGAAGAGACGGAATGGTAGTCTAGCAACGAAGTTGAACAAGGTAACAATAGTATAAAACAGAAGAAATGTGATTCTTACCTTGCATATTGGGCGTCGTGGATCCGTTAAATTAACATGTAAATTGTCACTTTTGAGGTCAAAGTGCACTATGTTTTTGTGATGCAAGTACTCCATCCCAAAAGCTGCGTCCATGGCTATAATTAATCTCTTGTGTCGGCCAAGGCTCCTGTGTATGCAGAGAATTAATCCTTGAACTTCATGTAAGATTACAGATTTCTTTTTATTAAGAAAGGCATACTTAAAAGAGATATGCTAGAGTGAGCCATTAACCATTAACCATCTAAATAGCGGACGTACTTGGAATTCTTCCACAAAGCCGTCCTAAGTGAGCCATTAACCATGTATTCTGTAACTGTGGCAATGGATCCCCCATGTCCATCTAGAACAATACCATAAAAGGCCACAACATTGGGATGGTGTAGACCTGCATGGTTAGATACTTCGTTCCAAAACTCATTCCGCTGCAAATATTCAGGAGTTATCAGTAAACGGACAAGTATAAGCAAGAACAAAGAAATCTGAAATATGAGAACTGTACCAGTCTGTCGGAAGAACATCGCTCTTGCTGATTGGTTCTTTTTATTGCAACATCAGAGCCTCTCCATTTACCATGATATACAATTTTATAATCAATAGAACTGAGCTCTCGGAGCTCTTCGAGATCATCGTCCTTTATAATCTGAAACATGAACATGTTGTTGGTAGAAAATATTAGTTTGTAACTAGACTTGTCCCTATAGTTAAACTTGTCTAAAGTACATTACGGCTGAATCCAACTAAGAAAATTCATGGACATTAGTATAATATGTTCTGTTGGTTCACTACATATTTTGAGACTCTTGATTCGCACCTGGCACATCAACGACAGGTCAATTCTTGATGCATAAGTACACTCTGTTTCCGTGGCATTCAGTTTATCAACAATATCCTGTATAGTTGGCCTTTTATGTCGGTCCTCCTGCACACAACTTAAACCTATTTCGATGCATATCTTTACTTGTTCAGAATATGCCTTCCTCAGGTTTGATGTTTCAAGTAGCCTATTTGTCCAGATTAACTGCACCTACCGATTCAGAGAACAGAAAAATGTAATATATTAGTATAACCGAAGTATTACTTATGAAATACGTACAGATGATCTCGATAAAGATAACGCGTTCTCTTACAACATTACTGAATTCCTGGGAAGACATGTTAGCGCTATTGAAGTAGCCCGCACGTCCTGCCATTATCTTTATGATTACAACACCCAAGCTGAATATGTCGAACTTATTTGAGATTAAATTATTGCAAATGTATTCCGGCGGTAAATACCCACTGCATCACACATCATATATATAAATGCTACTAATATTAAACATTTAATGAAAAAATAAAGCTACCTTCTCAAATTCAGTTGACATTAAGAATGCTTACATTGTTCCTAAAGAACTATTTGTAGCTCGTGTTTTTTCATCTCTGAAGAGCCTTGACATCCCAAAATCTGCGATTCTGGGAACCATGTTCTCATCCAGTAATACATTGGCTGGTTTTAAATCTAAATGATAAGAGAAAAGTCCACATTTCAACCCCGAACTAACCACTCAGTTTGATTTACAACCCTCATCTTTGAAACCGGTCATATTGCACCCTCAACTTACCACAAAGTTTAAAATACAACCTTGGTCTTGGTTTTGGCCTGGTCAACCGGTTTTGACCGAAGTCAAAATTGTTTGGCCACTGCCAACTCAGCAACCAATTTCACCCATGCATCTCGGAAATATCAATCCCTCACCCGAGCACTGAGTAGTCCACGTTGCCGCCGCCTGGGTGGCATTGGCTGCTGAGTTGGCATGCCCAGTCAGCTTTGACTTTGGTCAAAACCAGTTGACCAGTCCAAAACCTAGACCAGGGTTGTCTTTTGAACTTTGTGGTAAGTTGAGGGTGCAATATGACCGGTTTCAAAGATGAGGGTTGTAAATCAAACCGAGTGGTTAGTTCAGGGTTGAAATGTGGACTTTTCTCGAATGATAAATAGGAGGTTTTAATTCATTGTGGAGGTATTTCAAACCCTGGCAAATCCCCTTAATTATTCCATAGCCTGTCTGCCAATCATATCTATCACACTCATCTGCAAAACCAAATTAGGAGAATTCTCGAGCTCTAAATTTTTAAAATGATATATTAATATGCCAACTAAAACAAGAAAAACATCTTCATTACCCGAAAGATACTTGTCAAGGCTTCCATTAGACATATACTCCAAGCAGAGCGCTCTATGTGTCTTTTCAGCAAGAACCAATTTACCTTTGTATTCTACTTGTACTTCCTGAATATTGTGGCAATAGCCAACTAATCGCACAATATTTTGGTGTCTGAGCCTTGTAAGATTGTTAAACTCATTCTGAAACTGCTCATCGTCAATTCCTGGCATGTCATAGAGTATCTTCACAGCAATCCTTTTGCCATGTTGATGCACTCCCTACCCAACATTTCACATGGTTATTTTTGCTGTACATAGTTACATATACAACGTACGTAAAGCAGAAAATGCTATGTTGGAATGTGACCCGAATCATTTACTGCTATGTGATGGTTAAAAGAGCAATGTAAGATAAATTATGTGAGTTAATCATAATGAGGATCAGTAGAGAATAAATATAGCTTTTCTCTGCTTTCAGGATCTGTTCATCTGCAACAGGAAGCACTGCAACATCATGCTAAGGGGAATGGTGGTTGACAAGTTACTCCTGAGGAATGAGGGTCAAATGTTGCCGGGGGCTACTCGAGTTGAAGATGAAGGAGATGATCTAAACTGAGTGGAAAGCCTTCTTGAGGAAACTGGTGTTCATAAGTAGTTATGCAGATATATCTTTTGCAACCCTATGTGCTGTTATAAAAAATTATTCGTAAAGCCTTTGTGTTCGCTGCTACTTTGCTTTGTTGTTTCTGGCTCCTCAGGCAGCTGGAAGCCTGGGAAACTCCTAGTTATGGTTTTGTTAGCGATTGGTGGCAAAACTCTGCATGCTAAACTGATCTCGTAGTTATGATTTTTTTTCAGGAAACCATGTACATCATTAACCTTACCAGGTAAACCTTTCCATAGGAACCGCTACCAATCTTACGCTCCTCGGAGAAATCATTAGTAATTTCTCGTAATAAATCTAGCGGCATAACTGTTGTCTCTGAACTTGCATAATCCATGCTGTTGTTTTTCCTGGAAGAAAGAAGGAACACTAATACCTTTTATATATAACAACTTGAAAAAGGTAGTAATTTTCTTTGGGGTAGAAAAGGCTAGTGTTTAATTGAGAGCAATCAAGGAGTCCTTGCTGACGTCTACCAGTAGACAAATATATACTGAACAAATAAGATCCAAAATAAATATAAAAACAGATAGTTTGGGATGAATAACTTTCCGGGCTCATACAACGAAGATCCTTGATGATTTACACGGATGATGTCGAAGATGCATGGAGTTTCCACAAAATCATCGATGGAATTCGAGGAGAGCTATACAATGGGGAAAGCACATACCTGGAAACGGCCGGGTGCGAGAAGAATGCTGCTAGTCGACGGCAGTGGTTGATGCAGGGGAATAAAGGAGAGTGAGCACCTTGGTAGCTTTTTCCTCTAGCAAAAGCAGATTGGTAGCTACAAGAGGCCGGCGAGTGGGGCCTTCTTGTCGTGCTCGGGGAGGAAAGAGGAGCCCTGTGGAGGCGGCGGCGCCAGCTGCTGGCCGGCTGAGGATTGGGGTCCTGGGAGGCGTCGGGGCATGCTGCTGGCCGGCGGAGGTGGCAGTGGCTGGTAAATTGTAACAGAGAGTCGCTTCGACGGAGGGATCCACCAGAGTTTCGCGAGTGGACTCGGTAGAAAGAGAAATGGGGAATTGCTCAACGAGGATTCACCAGGTGGCACGCTGCTGGGTCGACGAAGGACAAAAATTCAGAAGAAAAGGCTCCCATCCACATTATCTTTGTATAAAGCGTACAAAAATGGCGTTTGTCAGAATGTAATGTGCTAATATTGATATATACATACATCTTTCCATAAAGGTTAGGATCGTAAACCGCTAGGGCGGACCATTTGTCGGAGTCTAGTCTCCCACGTCATGGGAGAAAGCACAAGCCCGCTGCCCTATAGGAGATTTTCCGAGACTGCTCAATCAGAGACCATTTTTTAACCACTGATTTGCATATACTGCGTACCATCGTTGAGTTCCCCCTAGAGATCGAAGTTGTAGTGTCCCTAGAGCAGGGCACTTCGGTTGTTTAAACTTTTGTGGTCACAGATATCGACGAACACCATATACACCGTGATACAATAGGACACGAATACTCTGACGTAGCCAACCCTGCCTTTCACTGCCTTTGGGTCGCTGACAGATGGGCCTGGCACTTGGTGGGACCCATGTGTCAGTAGAGTATCGGTGCAAACTAGATACACCACTGCTCATCTGGTGACCACAAGCTGATTTTTTCCTAATGCCTCCCAAATCTAACCTGTTATACATATATTCGTCATATCTTTCTTTAGTCTGGCTTCAAGAACATGATGGATAGGAGCTATTATGGCTAGCTTGTCGCTGTAAACCATGGTAGTAGATGAGAGTTGTTTTGGCTAGTTGGCATCTATAGACCATGGTGGATGAGAACTATATATATGCATGCACACCGAAGGTGGGTGAGAAGAAATAAAGGGGACAATAAATCATCAACGCGGAGGATGGTCTGTAGCACTGTAGCCGGGTTATTGACTTGCTATACTTAATATTTGGGAAAAACTTATAATTAACCAACGGATTACTCACACCTCGCCATCCGCCTCATTCGGGTGACACATGTATCATGGCTCCCCACACACTTTTCTTCCTCAACCTTATCCTCCTGCTAGTGTCATGGATAAAATCTGGCAGTTAAGCTCGGGTGGAGACCCACAACGACTCATCCCTTGATACACCCTCTTCCCAAGCACCCCTCCTCCCCCAGCTCACATAGAGATAGTTCCATAGACCAACTCATAGGTGGAGTTCTAGTTGGAGATCCTAAGCGCCATGGATTTATCTCATGTGTGTGATCTCAAACCCATGCCAACTGAGAGCTTTGATGCAAAGGCAGACAACACTACAACAATATCGTCATTGACGCTACTGCAAGGCCTAGTGATGGTGTTGGCACTACAAGACCATGTCCATATGTGACTGCAACATCCTCCATGTTGTAGTGGGTGACCTCAACATGGTCCATGTTGCAATGGGTCACCAAAGGCCCACACCATGCAAGCTCATGGTGGCCGCAACATGATCTATATTGTAATGGGTGACCACAACATGGTCCATGTTGCAGTGGGTGACCAAAGACCCATGTGTTACATGGTTAATGCACAAGCACAACACGACTCATGTTTCAAAGCCCCGAGCGCAACATGGTCCATGTTGCAAACGGCTACGGCTCACACGACGGTAATCAGATGGCTGCCATGGATACCATCCAACGGTACAAAGGCGAGCGATGTGATTCCATTATCACCCGGCCGAAGCGTGGTGCCATCCTTAATATTTTGAAGAAAACGTATGGAAAACCTTAGAATATAAATTATAAGACCCCAAACAGAAGAACATGGTTGACATATATGGGACCATGCCCAATATTTACTTGCAGTACTTCACGAATATTAAAAAGGAAGTTAAAACAAAAAGTTGTTCTTCTAGACCCCAAAAAGTTGCAATATGATGAAGGAGGATAATGACCAGACTTGGCCATTGGGGGCATCGACGACATCTTGCTTAAGAATGCAATGAGGTGGACATAATCAGACTCTCCAATCCCAGTGCATAAGTCATACATCTTGTTGCGAAGTTGGTTGTGGGCGGCGGAGGCTGAACCAAGTGGGGGTGCAAAATGTTTTGGTGTCCAACACCTCCATCTCCTCATTAGTTTCCAGGTCAAACATCTTGGAGGGATGGTTGGCAAAGTGGTAGCCTAGGGAGAGGGGGTGTCTTCTCCATCACTACTAGGAAAAGGCCTAGTAGTGGCGCGGGTTAAACTGCTAGTAGTAGCGCAGGTATCCACACGCTTACCCGCGCTACTACTAGCGCGCTACAGCTGACTGGGTAGTAGTAGTAGCGCCGGTAACACCCAGCGCTACTACTACGTCTGTTAGTACAAGCGGGGGTGCCACCCATGCTACTACTAATTATCTGTAGCGCATGCATGGGACCCGCACTACTACTATTAATTTTTTAAAAAAATCATCCGCGTATTTACGTAGTATACAGGTTTCCTGATCTCGTGGGTGCTGTAAATGGCGGCAACAGTTTGATCCAGCGAAGGCAGGGGTCGCCGATGGCGCGGACGGGCAGTAGCAGATCAGATCCAGTGGCTGCTTCTCGAGAGGGACCGGATCCAGGGAAAATGTGGTGTGGGGCTCCTCTTCGTGGCCAAAGCAGAGAGCTCTTGGTCGTCCATGGCGACGACCTGCACGGGCATGGCCATTGTGAATCTACTCCAATCGAATATTGGATAATCAAATTCTTCAATTCAAATTCAAAGTTTTCAAGATCTTTTAAAATGTGGATTAATCGGACGGGGACAAAGAGAGAGTCACATTCTACATGTCAATAGGGAGAGAGGGGGAGAGGGGCAGGAGAGGGACGGGAGAGATAAGGGATTCGGGGGAGAAGATCGGGATTTTAGAGCTGTTAAAAAATCATGTACTTAGGACCACTTAGTAGCAACGCGGGCTTTATACCCCACCCTACTACTATGTGCCCTAGGTACCCGGACCATAAAATCGCCCCTGCCGGAGTGGCGAGCTCCACGGAGAGGAGTTGCTAGGCTCTCACGCATGAGGTATAAAGTTTGATCAATTGCGTAATTTGATGTTATAATAAAGAAAGGCAGGCATGCAATTTTTTTATTAAGACAAGGCCGGTCGTTCTACCATTTGATTATTAGAATAAATTATTTATTTACATTTTGCATAAATGTTAGGATCCAAAACCTCTACGCGGACCAGTTGTCAGAGTCTGGTCTCCCACGTCAAGGGAGAAAGCATAAGCCCGCTGCCCTATAGGATAACTATTCGAGACTGCTCTATCAAATCATGCTACGGAAATTCGCATACCACATACCCTCCTTGCGTTTCATAGATCAAAGTTGTAGTGTCCCTTCACAGATGGAAGTTGTAGTGTCCCTTCACTTCTGTTGTTTAACATTTTTTGCTCACAGGCTCTGATGTACACCACATACACTGTGGTACAACAGAGTAACGGTGTAAACTAGATATACCGCGGCGATCTTGGTTGCCACTAGCTGATCTTCTCCTAATGCCTCCCAAATCTAACCTATTTTGTGATAGTGTGTGCGGCACATGTGTAGTTCATATTGTCTCCACAAACAATCATACCAAGATAATAATTGAAGGGAATTATTTTGAGGAGTAGTGGAGTACTTTTCATGATGGCTAGCTCTCTTGAGGTACATTCCCCATATCTTTCTTTGGTCTGGCTGCAATAACTGATTATATAAACCATGATGGATAGGCGCTATTCTGGCTGGCTTGTCGATGTGACTTGTTTTGGCTAGTTGGCATCTATAAACCATGGTGGCTGAGAACTATATATCGAAGGTGGTTTAGAAGAAATAATGGGGACAATAATTCAACGACAAGAAATCTCAAGCTGCTCTTATGTGCTTTTGAGGAACTTTCAGGCCTCAAAATTAATTTTCATAAAAGCGAACTTTTTTGCTTTGGCAATGCTGCAGAATCAGCATCCGAATATGCCGAGATTTTTGGATGCCAGCTTGGGCAGTTTCCGATTCGGTATCTGGGTATTTCCATACACTATCGGCGGTTAACTATCGCTGAGTGGAGGCATGTGGAAGAGAGAATTGAGAAACGATTAGCCAGTTGGAAGGCCAAACTCTTGTCTTATGGGGGCCGACTGATCTTAATCAATTCCGTCCTAAGAAACATGGTTTTATATATGTTGTCATTCTTCCACCCACCGAAAGGGGTTCTACAACGGCTAGATTACTTTAGATCCAGATTTTTTTATTGGCAATGTGATAACGAAACCAAAAAATATCGACTTGCTAGGTGGAGCGTATTATGCAGACCTAAAAGTCAGGGGGGGCTGGGAATCCAAGACCTTGAGATTAAAAATATCGCTCTTCTCAGCAAGTGGGTTTATAAACTACTCACTGAGAATGAATTATGACAGGAAATCATTCGCAACAAGTATGTGGGATCCAATGCCATTTCTCAACTACATTGGAAACCTGGGGATTCACATTTTTGGAGTGGTGTCATGAAGGCCAAGGAATTATTCTTTCAATTTGAGACCTTCTCGGTGAGGGACGGCTCTCAGGTTCGTTTCTGGGAAGATACCTGGCTAGGGAACAACTCACTAATGATGCAATTGTTGGGGAAGATCATGGTGATGCATAGCAACGAGAGGGGATAGTGTTGTCCACATACCCTCGTAGACCGAAAGCGGAAGCGTTATAACAACGTGGTTGATGTAGTCGTACGTCCTCACGGCCCGACCGATCAAGCACCGAAACTACGGCACCTCCGAGTTCTAGCACACGTTCAGCTCGATGACGATCCCCGGACTCCGATCCAGCAAAGTGTCGGGGAAGAGTTCCGTCAGCACGACGGCGTGGTGACGATCTTGATGTTCTACCGCCACAGGGCTTCGCCTAAGCATCGCTACAATATTATCGAGGATTATGGTGAAGGGGGCACCGCATACGGCTAAAGAACGATCACAAAGATCAACTTGTGTGTCATGGGGTGCCCCTTGCCCCCGTATATAAAGGAGGGAGACGGGAGGTGCGGTCGGCCCCTAGGGGTGCGCCTGGAGGAGTCCTACTCCTACCGGGAGTAGGACACCCCCCCTCTTGCCTTGTTGGAGAAGGAAAGGGAAGGGGAAATAGGAAAGGAGGGCGCCGCCCCCCTTCCTTGTCCTATTCGGACTAGGGGGGAGGGGGAGCGCGGCCTGCCCTGGCCGGCCCTCCTCTTCTCCCTTAGGGCCCATGTAGGCCCATTAACCCGCGCGGGGGGGGGGGGGGGGGTTCCGGTAACCCCCTGGTACTCCGGTAAAATCCCGATTTCACACGGAACAATTCCGATATCCAAATATAGGCTTCCAAAATATCAATCTTTATGTCTCGACCATTTCGAGACTCCTCGTCATGTCCGTGATCACATCTGGGACTCGGAACAACCTTCGGTACATCAAAACATATAAACTCATAATGAAACTGTCATCGTAACGTTAAGCGTGCGGACCCTACGGGTTCGAGAACAATGTAGACATGACCGAGACACGTCTTCGGTCAATAACCAATAGCGGAACCTGGATGCTCATACTGGCTCCTACATATTCTACGAAAATCTTTATCGGTCAGACCGCATAACAACATACGTTGTTCCCTTTGTCATCGGTATGTTACTTGCCCGAGATTCGATCGTCGGTATCTCAATACCTAGTTCAATCTCATTACCGGCAAGTCTCTTTACTCGTTCCGTAATACACCATCTCACAACTAACTCATTAGTTGCATTGCTTGCAAGGCTTAAGTGATGTGCATTACCGAGAGGGCCCAGAGATACCTCTCCGACAATCGGAGTGACAAATCCTAATCTCGAAATACGCCAACCCAACATGTACCTTCGGAGACACCTGCAGAGCTCCTGTATAATCACCCAGTACGTTGTGAGATTGGTAGCACACAAAGTGTTCCTCCGGTAAACGGGAGTTGCATAATCTCATAGTCATAGGAACATGTATAAGTCATGAAGAAAGCAATAGCAACATACTAAACGATCAAGTGCTAAGCTAACGGAATGGGTCAACTCAATCACATCATTCTCCTAATGATGTGATCCCGTTAATCAAATGACAACTCATGTCTATGGTTAGGAAACATAACCTCTTGGATCAACGAGCTAGTCAAGTAGAGGCATACTAGTGACACTCTGTTTGTCTATGTATTCACAAAAGTATTATGTTTTCGGTTAATACAATTCTAGCATGAATAATAAACATTTATCATGATATAAGGAAATAAATAATAACTTTATTATTGCCTCTAGGGCATATTTCCTTGAGTCTCCCACTTGCACTAGAGTCAATAATCTAGATTACACAGTAATGATTCTAACACCCATGGAGCCTTGGTGCTGATCATGTTTTGTTCGTGGAAGAGGCTTAGTCAACGGGTCTGCAACATTCAGATCCGTATGTATCTTGCAAATCTCTATGTCTCCCACCTGGACTAGATCCAGGATGAAATTGAAGCGTCTCTTGATGTGCTTGGTTCTCTTGTGAAATCTGGATTCCTTTGCCAAGGTAATTGCACCAGTATTATCACAAAAGATTTTCATTGGACCCGATGCACTAGGTATGACACCTAGATCAGATATGAACTCCTTCATCCATACACCTTCGTTTGCTGCTTCCGAAGCAGCTATGTACTCCGCTTCACATGTAGATCCCGCCACGACGCTTTGTTTAGAACTGCACCAACTGACAGCTCCACCGTTTAATGCAAACACGTATCCGGTTTGCGATTTAGAATCGTCCGGATCAGTGTTAAAGCTTGCATCAACTTAACCATTTACGATGAGCTCTTTGTCACCTCCATATACGAGAAACATATCCTTAGTCCTTTTCAGGTATTTCAGGATGTTCCTTGACCGCTGTCCAGTGATCCACTCCTGGATTACTTTGGTACCTCCCTGCGAGACTTATAGCAAGGCATACATCAGGTCTGGTACACAACATTGCATACATGATAGAGCCTATGGTTGAAGCATAGGGAACATCTTTCATTTTCTCTCTATCTTCTGCAGTGGTCGGGCATTGAGTCTTACTCAACTTCACACCTTATAACACAGGCAAGAACCCTTTCTTTGCTTGATCCATTTTGAACTTCTTCAAAACTTTGTCAAGGTATGTGCTTTGTGAAAGTCCAATTAAGCGTCTTGATCTATCTCTATAGATCTTAATGCCCAATATGTAAGCAGCTTCACCGAGGTCTTTCATTGAAAAACTCTTATTCAAGTACCCTTTTATGCTATCCAGAAATTCTATATCATTTCCAATCAGCAATATGTCATCCACATATAATATTAGAAATGCTACAGAGCTCCCACTCACTTTCTTGTAAATACAGACTTCTCCAAAAGTCTGTACAAAAACAAATGCTTTGATCACACTATCAAAGCGTTTATTCCAACTCCGAGAGGCTTGCACCAGTCCATAAATGGATCGCTGGAGCTTGCACACTTTGTTAGCCCCCTTTGGATCGACAAAACCTTCCAGTTGCATCATATAAAACTCTTCTTCCAGAAATCCATTCAGGAATGCAGTTTTGACATCCATCTGCCAAATTTCATAATCATAAAATGCGGCAATTGCTAACATGATTCAGACAGACTTAAGCATCGCTACGGGTGAGAAGGTCTCATCGTAGTCAATCCCTTGAACTTGTCGAAAACCTTTCGCAACAAGTCGAGCTTTGTAGATAGTAACATTACCATCAGCGCTAGTCTTCTTCTTGAAGATCCATTTATTCTCAATTGCTTGCCGATCATCGGGCAAGTCAACCAAAGTCCACACTTTGTTCTCATACATGGATCCCATCTCAGATTTCATGGCTTCAAGCCATTTTGCGGAATCTGGGCTCACCATCGCTTCTTCATAGTTCGTAGGTTCATCATGATCTAGTAGCATGACTTCCAGAACAGGATTACCGTACCACTCTGGTGCGGTTCTTACTCTGGTTGATCTACGAGGCTCAGTAACAACTTGATCTGAAGTTTCATGATCATCATCATTAACTTCCTCACTTATTGGTGTAGGTGTCACAGAAACCAGTTTCTGTGATGAACTACTTTCCAATAAGGGAGCAGGTACAGTACCTCATCAAGTTCTATTTTCCTCCCACTCAATTCTTTCGAGAGAAACTCCTTCTCTAGAAAGTTTCGGAATTTAGCAACAAAAGTCTTGCCTTCGGATCTGTGATAGAAGGTGTACCCAATAGTCTCTTTTGGGTATCCTATGAAGACACATTTCTCCGATTTGGGTTCGAGCTTATCATGTTGAAACTTTTTCACATAAGCATCGCAGCGCCAAACTTTAAGAAACGACAACTTTGGTTTCTTGCCAAACCATAATTCATAAGGCGTCATCTCAACGGATTTCGATGGTGCCCTATTTAACGTGAATGCAGCCGTCTCTAAATCATAACCCCAAAATGATAGCGGTAAATCAGTAAGAGACATCATAGATCATACTATATCAAGTAAAGTACGATTACGACGCTTAGACACACCATTACGCTGAGGTGTTCCGGGTGGCGTGAGTTGCGAAACTATTCCGCATTGTTTCAAATGTACACCAAACTCGCAACTCAAATATTCTCCTCCACGATCATATCGTAGAAACTTTATTTTCTTGTTACGATGATTTTCAACTTCACTCTGAAATTCTTTGAACTTTTCAAATGTTTCAGACTTATGCTTCATTAAGTAGATATACCCATATCTGCTTAAATCATCTGTGAAGGTGAAAAAATAACGATATCCGCCACGAGCCTCAACATTCATCGGACCACATACATCTGTATGTATGATTTCCAACAAATCTGTTGCTCTCTCCATCGTACCGGAGAATGGTATTTTAGTCAGCTTGCCCATGAGGCACGGTTCGCAAGTACCAAGTGATTCATAATCAAGTGGTTCCAAAAGTCCATCAGTATGGGGTTTCTTCATGCGCTTTACACCGATATGACCTAAACGGTAGTGCCACAAATAAGTTGCACTATCATTATCAACTCTGCATCTTTTGGCTTCAACATTATGAATATGTGTGTCACTACTATCGAGATTCAATAAGAATAGACCACTCTTCAAGGGTGGATGACCATAAAAGATATTACTCATATAAATAGAACAACCATTATTCTCTGATTTAAATGAATAATCGTCTCGCATCAAACAAGATCCAGATATAATGTTCATGCTCAACGCTGGCACCAAATAACAATTATTTAGGTCTAATACTAATCCCGAAGGTAGATGTAGAGGTAGCGTGCCGACCGCGATCACATCGACTTTGGAACCATTTCCCACGCGCGTCGTCACCTCGTCCTTGGCCAATCTTCGCTTAATCCGTAGTCCCTGTTTCGAGTTGCAAATATTAGCAACAGAACAAGTATCAAATACCCAGGTGCTACTTCGAGCATTAGTAAGGTACACATCAATAACATGTATATCACATATACATTTGTTCACCTTGCCATCCTTCTTATCCGCCAAATACTTGGGGCAGTTCCGCTTCCAGTGACCAGTCTGCTTGCAGTTGAAGCACTCAGTTTCAGGCTTAGGTCCAGACTTGGGTTTCTTCTCCTGAGCAGCAACTTGCTTGCTGTTCCTCTTAAAGTTCTCCTTCTTCTTCCCTTTGCCCTTTTTCTTGAAACTAGTGGTCTTGTTGACCATCAACACTTGATGCTCCTTTTTGATTTCTACCTCCGCAGCTTTTAGCATCGCGAAGAGCTTGGGAATTGTCTTTTCCATCTCTTGCATATTATAGTTCATCACGAAGCTCTTGTAGCTTGGTGGCAGTGATTGGAGAATTCTGTCAATGACACTATCACCCGGAAGATTAACTCCCAGTTGAATCAAGTGATTATTA
Organism: Triticum monococcum; assembly: GCA_034509565.1. Classification (NCBI taxonomy): domain Eukaryota; kingdom Viridiplantae; phylum Streptophyta; class Magnoliopsida; order Poales; family Poaceae; genus Triticum; species Triticum monococcum. Next base: position 744,932,277 of record CM067847.1, on the reverse strand, counting down.
TAGCCAGACATTTTGAGTATATGCTCACTGACAGAACTATTCTCCTCCATCTTGCAGCTATAGAACTTATTGGAGACTTCATATCTCTCAATCCGGGCATTTGCTTGAAATATTAACTTCAACTCCTGGAACATCTCATATGCCCCATGACGTTCAAAACATCGTTGAAGACCCGGTTCTAAGACGTAAAGCATGGCACACTGAACTATCGAGTAGTCATCAGCTTTGCTCTGCCAGACGTTCATAACATCTGGTGTTGCTCCAGCAGCAGGCCTGGCATCTAGCGATGCTTCCAGAATGTAATTCTTCTGTGCAGCAATGAGGATAATCCTCAAGTTACAGACCCAATCCGTGTAATTGCTACAATTATCTTTCAACTTTGCTTTCTCAAGGAACGCATTAAAATTCAACGGAACAACAGCACGGGCCATCTATCTACAATCAAACATAAACAAGCAAGATACTATCAGGTACTAAATTCATGATAAATTTAAGTTCAATTAATCATATTACTTAAGAACTCCCACTTAGATAGACATCCCTCTAATCCTCTAAGTGATCACGTGATCCAAATCAACCAAACCATGTCTGATCATCACGTGAGATGGAGTAGTTTCAATGGTGAACATCAATATGTTGATCATATCTACTATATGATTCACGCTCGACCTTTCGGTCTCCGTGTTCTGAGGACATATCTGTTATATGCTAGGCTCGTCAAGTTTAACCTGCGTATTCTGCGTGTGCAACTGTTTTGCACCCGTTGTATTTGAACGTAGAGCCTATAATACCCGATCATCAGGAGGTGTCTCAGCACGAAGAACTTTCGCAACGGTGCATACTCAGGGAGAACACTTATACTTTGATAATTTAGTGAGGGATCATCTTATAATGCTACCATCAATCAAAGCAAGATAAGATGCATAAAAGATAAACATCACATGCAATCAATATAAGTGATATGATATGGCCATCATCATCTTGTGCTTGTGATCTCCATCTTCGAAGCACCGTCATGATCACCATCGTCACCGGCGCGACACCTTGATCTCCATCGTAGCATCGTTGTCGTCTCGCCAATCTTATGCTTCTACGACTATCGCTACCGCTTAGTGATAAAGTAAAGCATTACAGGGCGATTGCATTGCATACAATAAAGCGACAACCATATGGCTCCTGCCAGTTGCCGATAACTCAGTTACAAAACATGATCATCTCATACAATAAAATTTAGCATCATGTCTTGACCATATCACATCACAACATGCCCTGCAAAAACAAGTTAGACGTCCTCTACTTTGTTGTTGCAAGTTTTACGTGGCTGCTACGGGCTTAGCAAGAACTGTTCTTACCTAAGCATCAAAAACCACAACGATAGTTTGTCAAGTTGGTGTTGTTTTAACCTTCGCAAGGACCGGACGTAGCCACACTCAGTTCAACTAAAGTTGGAGAAACTGACACCCGCCAGCCACCTGTGTGCAAAGCACGTCGGTAGAACCGGTCTCGCGTAAGCGTACGCGTAATGTCGGTCCGGGCCGCTTCATCCAACAATACCGCCGAACCGAAGTATGATATGCTGGTAAGCAGTATGACTTATATCACCCACAACTCACTTATGTTCTACTCATGCATATGACATCTACGCATAAAACCAGGCTCGGATGCCACTGTTGGGGAATGTAGTAATTTCAAAAAAATTCCTACGCACACGCAAGATCATGGTGATGCATAGCAACGAGAGGGGAGAGTGTTGTCCATGTACCCTCGTAGACCGAAAGCGGAAGCGTTATAACAACGCGGTTGATGTAGTCATACGTCTTCACGGCCCGACCGATCAAGCATCGAAACTACGGCACCTCCGAGTTCTAGCACATGTTCAGCTCGATGACGATCCCCGGACTCTGATCCAGCAAAGTGTCGGGGAAGAGTTCCGTCAGCACGACGGCGTGGTGACGATCTTGATGTTCTACCGTCGCAGGGCTTCGCCTAAGCACCGCTACAATATTATCGAGGATTATGGTGGAAGGAGGCACCGCACACGGCTAAAGAACAATCACGAAGATCAACTTGTGTGTCATGGGGTGCCCCCTTGCCCCCATATATAAAGGAGGGAGGGGGGAGGTGCGGCCGGCCCCTAGGGGTGCGCCTGGAGGAGTCCTACTCCTACCGGGAGTAGGACTCCCCCTCTTGCCTTGTTGGAGAAGGAAAGGGGAAGGGGGAAAGAGGAAAGGCCCCCCCCCTTCCTTGTCCTATTCGGATTGGGGGGGACGGGGCGCGCGGCCTGCCCTGGCCGGCCCTCCTCTTCTCCCTTAGGGCCCATGTAGGCCCATTAACCCCCGGGGGGGTTCCGGTAACCCCCCGGTACTCCGTTAAAATCCCGATTTCACCGGAACGATTCTGATATCCAAATATAGGCTTCCAATATATCAATCATTATGTCTCGACCATTTTGAGACTGCTCGTCATGTCCGTGATCACATCCGGGACTCCGAACAACCTTCGGTACATCAAAACATATAAGCTCATAATGAAACTGTCATCGTAACGTTAAGCGTGCGGACCCTACGGGTTCGAGAACAATGTAGACATGACCGAGACACGTCTCCGGTCAATAACCAATAGCGGAACCTGGATGCTCATATTGGCTCCTACATATTCTACGAAGATCTTTATCGGTCAGACCGCATAACAACATACGTTGTTCCCTTTGTCATCGGTATGTTACTTGCCCGAGATTCGATCGTCAGTATCTCAATACCTAGTTCAATCTTGTTACCGGCAAGTCTCTTTACTCGTTCCGTAATACATCATCTCACAACTAACTCATTAGTTGCATTGCTTGCAAGGCTTAAGTGATGTGCATTACCGAGAGGGCCCAAAGATACCTCTCCGACAATCGGAGTGACAAATCCTAATCTCGAAATACGCCAACCCAACATGTACCTTCGGAGACACCTGTAGAGCTCCTTTATAATCACCCAGTTAAGTTGTGACATTTAGTAGCACACAAAGTGTTCCTCCGGTAAATGGGAGTTGCATAATTTCATAGTCATAGGAACATGTATAAGTCTTGAAGAAAGCAATAGCAACATACTAAACGATCAAGTGCTAAGCTAACGGAATGAGTCAAGTCAATCACATCATTCTCCTAATGATGTGATCCCGTTAATCAAACGACAACTCATGTCTATGGTTAGGAAACATAACCATCTTTGATCAACGAGCTAGTCAAGTAGAGGCATACTAGTGACACTCTGTTTGTCTATGTATTCACACAAGTATTATGTTTCCGGTTAATACAATTTTAGCATGAATAATAAACATTTATCATGATATAAGGAAATAAATAATAACTTTATTATTGCCTCTAGGGCATATTTCCTTCAGCAATATCCGAGCTTGTACTGGATTGTTAGACATAAATTCGTCACGATCAAACAAGTCTTAGGACAAGAAAACCCCGATATTTATTTTCGTAGGGATCTTTTGGGCACTCGCCTGACAGCATGGAATGAATTACTCACTCGCCTGGAGGACATTCAATTGTCAGATGGGCCGGATACTTTTCGATGGAATTTGCATCAAAATGGCAGATTTTCGGTCAAATCCATGTATGATGCAATGGTCCATTGTGATGTTCCAGTTGATAATAGAAAATTATGGAAGCTAAAAATCCCTCTAAGAGTGAAGATATTCCTTTGGTTTCTAAATAAAGGAGTCATCCTAACTAGAGATAACCTGACACGACGAAACTGGCATGGGTCCAGGACATGTGTCTTTTGCCAACATGACGAGACTATCAAACACTTATTTTTTGAGTGCAAGTTCGCTCGGGCAGTTTGGGCCATGGTCCAAGTAGCTTCGAATTTATACCCACCACGTAGTGCATGGAATATGTTCGGCAACTGGTTGCGGGGTATTGATAAACAATTTTCTGCACATATTCTTGTGGGAGCGGCGGCCTTATGCTGGGCAATGTGGCTTACCAGGAATGATGTGGTTTTTAACAATAAATGTGTCTCATCTCCTATGCAGGTTATCCATGTTTGTACACGATGGCTCTGTACGTGGTCTATCCTGCAGAAGCCGGAGGACAGGGACCTTTTTATGATGGTGTCTACACAGCTGGAGCGTACGGCCAGGAAGGTTTTATACCCACATGGATGGCGGTGTGATTTACGGATAGGATCTACCGTTTCTTAGGCTGGACACGTTTTATTGCTTGGCATTGTATCGAATTATTTTACTTTTAGGGTGCTCTGGACTTTTTGGCTGTGTGCATCTAGCTATGCAGAGTCCGGGCTTTTTTCCATACGATTGTATCACCTTGATATATCTATTCAATGAAAAGTCCTTTATCGAAAAAAATAATAATTCAACCACAAGGAGGATAGTGTGTAGCATTGTAGATGTGTTATTGACTTGTCATACTTAATATTTGGGAAACACTTGTAATTAACCAACGGATTACTCACACCTCGTCGTCTGCCTCGTTCGGATGACACTTGTCTCATGGCTCCCCACACACTTTTCTTCCTCAACCTTATCCTCCTGCTAGTGTCACGGATTAAATCTGTCAGTTAAGCTCAGGTGGAGACCCACAACGACTCATCCCCTGATGCGCCCTCTTCCCGAGTGCCCCTCCTCGCCTAGCCCACATAGAGATTGTTCCACGGACCAACTCATAGGTGAAGTTCCAGTTGGAGACCCTGAGCGCCATGGATTTATGTCATGTGTGTGATCTTGAATCCATGCCAACAAAGAGCTTCGATGCAGAGGCAGGCAGCACTACAACAATATCATCGTTGACGCTACTGCGAGGCCTAGTGATGCTGTTGACCTTGCAAGACCATGTCCATATTGTAATGGGTGACCTCAACATTGTCCATCTTGCAATAGGTGACCAAAGGCCGACACCATGGAAGTTGGAGGTAGTTGCAATATGATCCATGTTGTAATGGGTGACCACAACATGGTCCATGTTGTATTGGATGACCAAAGACCCACACGTTACATGGTGACCGCACGAGTGCAACATGACTGATGTTGGAAAGCCCCAAGCGTAACATGGTCCATGTTGCAAATGGCTTGGGCTCACACGACGGAAATCAGATGGCTGCCATGCATACCATCCAACGGCTACAAAGGCGGCCGATGTGATTCGATTGTCACCCGGCCAAAGCGTAACGCCGTCCTTAACATTTTAAAGAAAACATGGAAAACCTTAGAATATAAATTATAAGACCCCAAATAGAAGAATGTGGTTGACATATATGGGACCAGGCTTAGTATTTTATTTGGCGTACTTCACGGATATTAAAATGAAAGATAAAATATAAAAAAACTTGTTTTTCAGAACTCAACATAACGCCTCGTTCACAATTACAACATGGACATACTTATGACGAAGGAGGATAAGGTACACAGTTGGCGGGGGGTGGGCGACGGCATCTTGCTTTACAACGCAACGAGGTGGACATACTCAGACTCTCCAATCCCAGTGCATAAGGGTTTCGGCCCCCGAGGGCGACTAAATAGAGCGGCCTGGGGGCATTGCCGGCGCTAGTTCGGCCCCTGGGGGCGACCTAGCTCCCAGTCACGCCCCCAAGCGCCGGCCCCAGGATGCGGGAAATTTGAACTAGGTCGTTCCCGCTCGCAAAAGACGTCACAAATCCGGCGATCGGACGTAGTCTGGCGTTATAAAAAACAGAGCGCCGCACGCCGCAAGTTCGCGTGCGCAACGAATCACTCGGCGGGGTCGGCTCCAGGCATTGGCGGAGTCGGCGTGCGCGGGCTCGGCGGTGTCGGAGCTGCTTCGGTGCTGGGCTGTGTCGGCGCGGCTTCGGTACTGCTGGGCGGCGATGTAGAGGCGTCGTTCGGGCTTGGCGTCGTCGGCGTGGGCGCGGGAGCTGGCGTCGTCGGCGTTGCCGTCTGCATCTGGTTCAGGATGAGGCCGCGCTCCGCCATGTACCACGCCCTGAGCTGCTCGTCGTTGCTCTGGAGCATGTCTGCCCTGCCCATCAGAAAAGCCATGTCGGTGTTCCTCTTCTTCGCGGCGACGTGGGTCCGGAGCAGGTCGACGTTGGTCCGGAGCAGGTCGAGCTTGATGGCGCTGTTCGTCATCGGCGACGACCACCGCGCCTCGGTCTTCTCTTCACGTAGGACGGCCCGGGCCTGGGCGTTGGTGAGGCAATGCTCGATGGACTCCTGCACTCGCGCGGTTGCCGCGTCGGCATTTTTCCCCTTCTTTGCCAATTTGTGGCCGTCCGGCCGCCCCTCTGACGCGCCCGGAGTCGTCGCGTCCGGCTTGTATGTCTCCTTGGCCTTGTCGAGGATACGTCGGACTTCCGCCCACTTCTCGCACTTGTCAATGCGCTTGTAGACGTGGAGGTACTTGAAGTCGGCGTCGAGGTTGTCGCGCTGATGCATGGTGAACATGCGCAGCAACTGCGCGGAGGAACAAACAGTTGGCAGGCGGCGGGCGTAGACGACGAAGAGATGCGGGCGAACGGCGTGCGTACCTGATCCTCAACGCTGGCGCCGCTCTCCGGGCGAGCCGCGACCTCCTCGACGATTCCATGCTATTTGTTGCACGCCCCCTGGATACGCCCCCAATGGTTCGACATCGCCTTGGAGCCGCGCTGCATGTAGACGCCTTTGAAGTAGGGGTCGACGAGCTTCCGCTCATCGAACTCGGCCTTGATGCGGTCCCAGTACGTCTTGAAGCTCTAGTTCATGCCGGTGGACGGGTCGAGGCAGACGACTTTCCATGCTTCGGCGAGGCATTCCTCCTCCTTGGACGTCCACTTGATGCGCGGTTCGCCTCGCCTAGCCGCCCGCTTCTTCTTCTTCTGGCGCCCCTTCGTCGGAGGAGCCGGCTCCTCCTCCTCCTCCTCCTCGTCCTCCTCCTCCTCCTCGGGTTCCTGCGCTTTGTGCGCGTCCTCGCCGTAGACGTAGCCGAGCTCGGCCTCCATGTCGCCGCTGAGATCCACTACCTCGTCCTGGGTGGCGAACCCGAGAGACGCGGCGGCCGCGGTCGATCCTGTCGCGATGATGTCGTCCATGTCGGCTCCTGTGTCATCGGTGTCGCCGAGGTGCGATAAGGGCAGCGGTCCACGGCGGAGATGGGAAGTCGGTGTGGACGCGTAGGCGGGCGGCGAGTAGTTGTATGGAGGGTACTGCACGCCGACAAAGGCGGGCGAGGGTGTGCGCGTCGCGGGGTGGCCATGGGGGAAGGTCACGTTTGGGTTGAACCCACCGTGCGCGTCGCCGTCGGCGTAGCCGGGCGACGACGATCCCCATGGAGATCCGACGCCTTGCTGTCCCCAGGGTGCGTACTGGGCGTGGCTGACGACGGGTGGATTCATCATCCCCGCGTGGTCGATCGATGAGGACGTCGCCGCGCGCGCCGCGTTGTCGCGGGCCTTCTTGGCGATGGCCCTGTTCCGCCGGTCGGCGGTGACTGCGTCACGTCGCTGAACTTCCACCCTCCACTCGGCGTTCGACATGCCCGGTGGCTTCAATGGCGGCGCCCTCGGCTTCCTCTGCTTCGGCTGGGCCACGGTGCCAGTCGTGGTTGCCGCCGCGCGCGGCATGGCGGCGACTGGAAGGCGAGCGGGAGGGGGTTTGGCGGGAGAAAGGGAGGGAATGGCGGGAGGAAGGCGAGCGAGCGGGAGGGATGCGAGGGAAAAGCGTCAAGAAACGGCGGGAAAAGGCCCTCGGGTCGCCGCCAGGGCGGACCCACCGCCTTTTTCGCTTGTGCCGGCTCCCCAAGCGTCCCCAGGGCGCCGGGTTCAGCCTGGATTCGCCGGCACCAGTTTTGGCCCGAGCCGACGAAAAACGGGCTTCTGGAGGCGCGACTGGATCTTTTTTGACGCCGGCGCGGCAAAAACGCCTGAGGAAGGCCTGGCGGGGGCGCGGTTGGAGATGCCCTAAGTTGTACATCTTGTTGTCGGGTTGATTGTGGCCGGCGGAGTCTGAACCAAGTGGGGGTGTGGAACACTTTGGTGTCCAACACCTACATATCCTCGTTGGTTTCCTGGTCAAACAACTTGCAGGCCGCGATATCATTTGAATGTTAGGCATGCTAGTCAGACGGAACACACCAGAAACTGTCAAAACTCAGACAGCGGAGCATGGTCGCAGATCACTGAAACTAAGGGCAGATCCGACAGCATCCAAGGCATCTCAGATAACAAACGGTGATGCTTCATAGTTGTCGGAAAATCTGGAACGGCTCGCGGAATAATCATCACTAGTTTCCGTTTATATTCAACTACGTTTGTTGTCGTTCAATTACTTATTCAGTGCAGCTATTCCATCTAATCTATGTACTTGTCTCATCAATTTAGAGCATCTACATCACCCGAAGTGGGTAGGCGTTACCGATGAGAGAAATGATTGGCTCAAGTGCTAAAGAATGTGTCCTCCCAGGGACAGTAGATAATGGTAATGCAATGACGCCGGCTGGTACCAGACTGCTTCAGACATAGGCAACCAAAACTTTTGCTACTTCTCCATTTCCTCTTCTGAGCACCACAGCACATGGATGCTCTAAAAAAATAAAACACCAATTTGTTTCAGAGTTTATAAAAAACTGGCCTAAAAAGTAAAAACATAAAAAGAAGCTGACAGCTTGTTTCTGCAGCCGTCAAGGGCTCATGGCCGGCCCACTCTGGCTGCGGTACAAGCACAGTGCAAGAAGTTGTAGGGCACGCTTGGCTTGCAGTTAAATCTACCGAGTACTACTCAATGTGTTGGCAAACCAATATTTGGCAAACACAGAACTTGCAAAAATAAATAAAAAAACAGTAACTTTTGTAAAGATTAGTGTTAGAAGTATAATTATGTTTAAGTTAAAGATTAGGAGTTAAAGATAGGATTGGTTTAAACCATGTACGACTTGTCCCCTACTTCAAGTCTCTTCACATATTGTACTCTATATATATCCCATACTTGGGTCAGATTAATACAACAACAAACAATAGAATCATTAGCCATCTAATAATTTTTTACATGGTATTAGAGGACCTTCCACCACTTTCGCAGAGCGCCGCCCCCGGGGAGACTAATCTCCTCTCCCCGGGGGCGCACCACCTGATCGATCAAAGATCGGATTGGTTCAATAGATTATAGATTAGATTAGATAAATTTCAAAATTCCATCTAGTAGTTTTTCTTTTTAGCCACCAGATAAATTCAATCGACGATCCCTCAGAATTCGGTGATAAACTGTAGATCCTTGGAATTCCTGCATCTACGGCGCTGAACCGGAGCAGCAATCCAGGCGGGCGGCGGCATCGGTCACGGCCGGGAACACAGCAGGCAGCGCGGCTGTACATCGACAGTGCACGCGTCGATCTACATCGACCCAGGACGTGTGCGGCAGAGCACACCACGGCGGCGGCTACGCGCGCAGTAACGCGGCAGGCCATCAATCCACCGTAATTTTGCTCGCGCCTGCACGACCGATCCAGCCAGCAGCAGCTTGCATGCACGGGATGGATCCAGTAAGATCATCCATCGCACCTTCATGTGTGCCTGTGGCTTTAAGTGCTTGCCTTGAACACCTGCCGAGATGCACGATTTGGATCATGGGAGGTCAGATTCCCGAAACTCCGCCAACTCCAGCGCCTCGTACGACGACGACCTGCGACACCGAGCCGAGCTACAGCGCCTCCTGCACTGCATCGAGCTATGCCGATACATCTACATCGAGCCGGCCGCCGACATCGAGCTGTACGACTACGCCGGGCTACGAGCCAATATAATTCTTCGACACGACATGGCATCGACACCCGTCGACATGAGGGACACCTTCAAGCGATGAATCATCATCAACACGCCGTTGCAGTGTCAACGCCAAAACTTCATCGCCAAGGTCTTCATCAACGTGATCTTCACCAACATCATTGTCAGACACACCACCTGCCGCCTCGTCCATAAGATGGACAACTAGCGTCCTCTGACAGATTTTTCTGCAAGACGCGACCTCGACGACGGTAATGACCGTGTCACGACAACGGCATCGACCGCGTCATCCACGACGACACGACTGCATCGACACGGCATCACTATGATGACGACCCTACACAGCCACACGGTTCTGACAAAACCGATGTGTGTTCGATGGGCTTCTTCCGGTCTTGGCAAAACCGGTTGACTCATCGCCGACGGCATCCTCTGACTTCCGCAAGGTGCATCGTCCACGGCTGCAGCTCCGTCATAGCGCATTTTTTTGCGCCTCTGGCTTTGTGCGGTTTCATCATCCATGATGACTACACCATCGATTATGACTACCTCGACCACGGCTACATCACCATGATCAGCTACCTCGACATTGACATTAATGGCTATGTCTGCAGCAACTCATCGGCAACAACTCCAGTCAACAGCGTCCGCGTCGTCACTAGCGTCCACGCCACTCCCGCTGTGACTGCGGGAGGAAATAGAGGAGAAGGCAGGAAGGCACCAGAAGGGGACGCAGTCACCGCCCTAGGTGCCGACCCATCAGAGACGCAGCTGATGATGGCGTGGCGGAGAAAACGACAGAAGCACAAGAGTTCAAATTCAGTCGCCATGGTCCGCTTCACTCCCGTTACGACTAAGGGGGAATGTTAGAAGTATAATTATGTTTAAGTTAGAGATTAGGAGTTAAAGATAGGATTGGTTTAAACCATATACAATTTGTCCCCTACTCCAAGTCTCTTCACATATTGTACTCTATATATATCCCATACTTGGGTCAGATCAATATAACAACAAACAATAGAATCATTAGCCATCCAATAATTTTCTACAATTAGCATGGAGAATGTATCTGGTGAATCAAGCGAACTGGTGCACCAGATGCACCAGTGATATATGGCTCGTTCGGTGCAAAAGTGAGGGACAGGATCCGGTTAGCACATGGACCTGCTGGTACATTTGTGAAACAGTCCGCGCAGTAGATCTAAATCAAGTTAATGGACCTTCCCGAGCCCAGTTCGTCCCCTTGCCATATCGTGTACCATCGCAGCAGGCTTGAGCTAGGGTCAGAAATTTGGTCTCTCTCTCTCTCTCTCTCTCTCTCTCTCAGCAACCCGGCGCTGTAGCTCTGGGGATGATATCGACGCTACAGCTGCTTACGAGTCGGTTATCATCTTTCTACAGCTCAAGGATCCAGGTATGAGCGCTGAATTTGATTTTCTGTTATGCATGTGCGGGTCATATTTTAATCTTCCAATTCGTCAGTTCCCCCAATTTGTTTGAAACCATTGGCATTTGGGAAATTGAAAAGTGTGAGCACCAAATCGATGCGAGACATGCAGCTATAATGGTGACATTATTACCAGTAATTACTAGTGGAAAATAGATGATGCGATCTATGCGTTCTGATCCTTCATTTGTATAGTACAATTTTCATGTATGCTTGCTAATTTTATAGTAAGGTTTGTACATGATATGAAGCAATTTGACATGTATGTGAGAAAAATGGAAACCTGAGAGCCTGCATACATGGCAAGAGTAGGTTTATTACCGATGTTCCTGTGATTTTCTTGTACATGAACTAGCAATGTATTATATGTTCTTGTGAGTTGTGACCCACTTTAATTTTCTCATATCAAATGGAAAGGGCCTCTACCATGTCCAATTGAACTTTCATGGCACTAATTGTTAATGTTCCTCATTTGTCTTTCTGCAATGCACATTGTTGCTTTTCTCTGAGGTAAAAATCTGGATGTGTGCTGCTTTGTACTCCATTGGGTCAACTATGGAGTAGTAGGTTAGTTCTCTACTTTTGAACCTGAATGTGATTTTTTTGTGATTATATTTGTAGGAAAGCAGATAATCATGGAGTCAATGGAAAGTGCTTCTCTAAGCATTGGGTCAACTATGGCAATGGGAGTAGATTTTGTCGCTTGTTAGATTTTTTTCTCAAATAGTTAAGGCACGATCCGGTCGGTCGAAATTGTTGAAAATAGCTACAACAGGCCAAAAAGAATTAGTCTTCTGTACGTCCAATGCGTGAGCTTCAGTTCATGAACTAAACCATTATTGTTGTCACTGTTTTGGGTACCGCTCGAAATTTCGTGATCCGGAACGGTTACCATTACCCCACGGAAAACACTCATACCGAGCAAAAAAATTTGAGTTTTTTTTTGAAAATTTTGAATTCAGACGCTGACTCAGTTAAATAGATGGCATCTCTGATGTAGCAAACGCATGTGCTCTGGATCTGCGAGTCACGGGTTCGAGTCTTCCCCCCTCTCTCATTTCTTTCTTTTTTAGAATGCAAAAGAAAAAAAATGAAAGTTGCGAAATTATGTAAGTGACTAGGAATCGAACTCGAGATCTGAGAGTTAGCTCCAGCAGTTGGTGCGCGTGAACAGCCACCACGCTACAGGATGTTTACTAATTTCATGGAGTTAAAACTTTATCTATATCAACTTAGAAATATTTGAATTCAAAATTTTATTCTAAATTTCGTTCGAATTTTTTTCGGTAATTCGTGGTTACCATGGTAACCGTGAATTTCGCTGCCCCTCGAGAAAAAAGTACCGCTTGGGATCCAAAACCTTGATTGTTGTGCATACATAGGGGTCAACATATGAGCCCGAGAGTGATGATAACTTACAACCTGTAATGATGTTTGTCTTATTTTCAGGAACATTTGTAACTGGATGACGGTCCACAGCATTGAAGTGATTAAAACTCTGACATTACTCATGCCTGAATTTCAAGAAATCTCAAATGGACATTGCAATAGAATATAAAGTTTAACCTGTATGAATATATGTAGATTCTGCTTTTTTTTTAAGATCCAACATTACTGACATTCATTGATAATAGCAGGAAGCAACGGAAAATAATAAGGTGGTGAAGGTCCTAGGACCAGTGGCGGAGCTACAACAAATAAGTTGGGCGGGCCAAACAAAATTGATTCTAAAAGCCATACAGTTAAGTAGGCATTAGTCAGTGAAATTTCAGGTTGCCTGTATAGGGAAATGTCAAGTAAAATTTGGAGAAAGAAAGGAAATTTCTTGTGCGCTAGCTGCCTGGTTCTAAGGTCTTATGCTCGTTGCCTGGGTAGCTTGTCGCTGGCTAGCCGCTTACAGCCGCCATGGCCACGCCCGCCGTGGCATGAGGATGGGTCACCGTCGGAGCTGCTACACGCGGCGCCCGACTGCCTGGCTATTGGACGTCTCCCTCTGCAGAGTGGCTTGGCTCGGTGCTGAATCGGGGCAGAAGGCTCATAGCTGGATGCGAGGCAGTGCTTGATATGATGGATGCGAAGGAGGCATGGACTGTTTGGTTGGTCTGCTGCTGGATTAAGTTGTTACATGTATAAAAGGGTATTTATTTTTCTCTGAAGCTGGGCGGGCCACGGCCTGGTTTTGCCCCCACGGAGCTCCACCAGTGCCTAGGACCAGAGGATCCGAACATCAATAGACAAAAGGAAAAATAGCAGCCCTAGTAGCTGCAGCACAACACTCCTTACAAACCACATTAGGCAGCGTAGCTCCGACTCCGACGGTGAACTACTAAGGAAACTGGGCAAGGGTGGCGTCACGGAGAATCACCGGACGAACCACCTGTCACGTGTCATCGTGTATCACCGGTCCCCCACTGCGGCTTCGACTTCACAGCAATAGACAGTCGAGGCACTCCCACGAACACGACGGAGAAGAAGAGTCGGCTACCACGACTAGGGCCACACCTCCGGCATTGCTCACCGCCGTCATCGTTGCTACAGAAGCCACCATGCTCGTCCAGTCATAGGAAGGCACTACAGGGATCAAAGTCTTCAAGACGGCGCCCTAAAGAGGGGAACGACGTTCAAGACGACGCCACAGCCTGACCCTGTAGAAGGATCTAGGTTTTCGCCCAAAGTACTTGATTCGGGAGATCCGGCTGTGAGATTCCTGACGATGCCTCCAAGGAGGATCGCGATGCCCACAGGCGCCGTCGCCGCTGGTCGGCCAGCACGAAGCAGGCCAAAGCCAACCCTTGCCTCCACTGGACCGCGCACCCCACACATAGCAAGCGCGCCATCGCTGCGCACGTCCACCATCAAGCCTCCCCCGACGATGGGCCTGCAGAGACCACAAGGGGTCCTGCACCCCGCATCCAAACCTCGGTTGGAGCCCCTCTGCTTCAGCACTACCCGCAGTCACGAACCGTCCGCGGTCACCACACCCAGATGCGCGCTGCCCGTAGTCCTCCCGCCCAGCTCGCCCCCTACGCGCCAGATCCAGGCGTCCAAGAGGCCTACACGTGCCACCCGCGACCGACACGCCGCAGATCCGTGCGGGGGCGATGGCAGAGCACCTCCACACGCTGCGCCATGAATCTGGCCGCCGCACCATGTTGCAGCCACCGCTCGCCGCACTCCCCTGCAGACGAGAGTCCCCGCGCGCCGCGTCCAGCCGTGCGCCTCCGTGAGCCCGCCCGCGCCCGTCGCCTTCGTCGGCGCCAGCTCGCCGCACCCTCCGCGCCTCCACGAGCCACGCACGCCCGACGACGCCAGCTTGCCGCGCCAAGATCCACGCCTCCACGAGCCACGTGCGCGCCCGTCGCCGCACGCCTCCGCGAGCTCGTACGCTCCCGCGCCTCCATCAGCTCGCCGAGCCGTCTCCAACACCCCCCTAAGAACGAGCGCCCTGCACTGCCCGAGCTGCACAAGAGGGCGAAAAGTGGGAGGCCTGCCGCCGCTCGGGATTTGCCCGGCGACGGGGGAGGAGGAGTTCGGGGGCGGCTAGGGTTAGCGCCCGTGTCGCCCGCGGAAGGGCGGCACGGGGCTTGCGCGATGTAGATTCTTCTTTTCAAGTAGCAGTCTTACTCTGCTGTAAATGAAGAAGATATGTTAGACTGCATATGAAGGCATGTTTCTTCTTCATTTATACATCTATCTGACCGAGCTTCTGTTTTAAACCATGCATTGTACCTGAGAAAATCGAAGTTGTGCTCTTGTATCAGCTGATGTATTTGTTTCCTGATTACTCATTGTTGTCTTCGAAAAAAATGCAAAATTTTCATGTAATTTATTCTTCGGTCAGTTGGAAAGATCAATAGTTATAACTCTGTAAAACAATTGACCAGGATATAACTCTGTACTATTAAGTACTCCCTACGTTTTTATTTACTTTGCATATTAGAGTTGACTGAAGTCAAACTTAGTAAAGTTTGACCAAGTTTATAGAAAATAATATAGACATTTATCATAATAAATCTATACGATGTGAAAGTACATTTTAATAATAAATCTAATGTTGTTGATTTGTTATTGTATATCTTAATATTTTTGTATATAAACTTGGTCAAAGTTTGTAAAGCTTGATTTTGACCAAAGTTAATATGCGAACTAAATAAAAACGGAGGGAGTATTAGAAAAACAATCAACGTTGATCAGACATTGCTGCAGAAAAGAAGGATCGATCTGAAATCTCTTGCTCCTCCTCCTCCAAGAAAGAAAGCTAGGATTTCTGCCTCTCGCCGACGCCGCCGCAGGTCCGCCTCGTTTCTGGTGACCCTAGGGCTATGGGGGCGCGGTGGATCCTGCCAAGGGCCGGCGGGAGGGCTCCGTTTTCAGTCTTTTTTTCTGTCTTGTTAGGGTTTGTGTCCTGCTCAGGAAGGCGAGACGGCGGCGGCTCCCTGAAGATGGAATAAAGGTCTCCCCGCCTAGCCCCCGTTCCGGCGGTGCATCTAGCATCGTTGGTGGGCATGTGGAGGTGTGTCTCCGGCGGATCTATCTTTGGTGGATTTGCTCAGATCTCGTCGTTGTTCGTCTACGTTCGTGTGTCTTCGGATTGAATCCTTCCAACCTACGTTATTCTTCAACGGCAGCGGTTGCTATTCTGGTGCGCTGGTCCTATGGGGCCTTAGCACGACGACTTCCCGATTGTCTACTACAACAAGTTGTGCCCGACTCCGGCGATGGAGGGGTGATGACGGTGGCGCGCCTTCGGCTCGTTTCAGTGTTTGTAGTCGTTGCTAGATGGTCTACGGATCTGGATGTAATTTTTATTTCTGGTGTTCGTTGTACTGCCATGATTGAAGATGAATAAATTGGAAATTTTTCCGTAAAAAAGAAGTATTAGAAAACATCTTTATAAGTAGTTGTAGTGCTGTTGTTTCGTAGCTGAACCGAAGATCTCTTGACACGTTTTCATTAGATGATTTCATGCCAGAACATCGTTTCGTTCATATTGGAACAAAACAAGCATGCATGTAAATTGTACAACAACTGCCCATCTGAGTTAAAAAAAAGTCGCATACTATTTTTGTAGCACGTTAAAGGTCTTGCTGAATACATGGTGCCACAAAAACCAGAGCCTGAGACAACCGGACATGATCTGGACTAGCACGAGAGGTAAAATTAGCAGTCTCATGAGCTGCCATATTGGCTTCTCATTTTACAAAGATAATTGCAAAAGCTGAAAGCACTACTTAGCTTCTGAAGTTGCACAAGAACCTGAAGATTTGCAGCCCTGTTCGTCGTCTACGTCTTCAACCAGATTTACCAGCCCTAGGCAATCAGAGCATAATGTTGAATCTCCCGGCAAAGCAGAACACCATCTCGACAGGCAAAAGCGGCCTAACTGACGGCATTTGGCATAGTATCATAGCGTTTTGATTTGTCAGCCAATAAGCAACCGTCACATCTTCAAGGGGGCACTTAGATTTGTCAAGCAGATCATCATACGCCCAAGTAGCTTTGACTTATTGACTGCGTGATTTAGTTGTGCGGAATCTAGAACACTACACTTAAAAGAGATTCTAATTTGGCAGAATTGGGCGAACCCCTCTCTCATCAAGTCATCATATCCACAAAGCTACAGCCCCGCGTCGGTACAGAGACCCAAATGACAGCGAGGGACATCATGATTTGGATCTTGGGCACCGGAGAGGGACAGGGAGAGATGGATTCACCCAATTGTTCCAGTAGCTCAGCTGGCAACCTGGAGCAGTCGTACAGGACAGAGGAAAAGGGGATAGACGAACTGGGTTTGTGAGGTCGATTCACTCCATTTACCTAGACTCGAAGGTTAGTTTTGCAAAACGTACCAGTAGCTCCCCTTGCACTTCATCTTGTCCCTCTCTTTTTAATCCAAGGGCTCATGTTCCACCGGAGCACCTGGTGCATGAGTCCGCTGGGTGCACAGGATACTTTCTCGATTAGCAAGGCAGTTCGGTAGCTAATGTTTTGTGCGTCCCCTGCAGACAGTAACTGAAAATTTTGCATCAAAACTGCACTCCGAGTAGCCTCTCTAGACTTGGGGACTATGGCTGCTCTTGGTTCAGGTTTCTCTCGTCCACACAGTTTCGGTGGAGGGTCGTGGCATCTTAGAGCTGTGGTGCAGAGTAGATGCATGCCATGAGTTCGCAAAGTTACAAGCTTATATATTCCTAATGCCTCCCAAATCTAACACATTATTATCAGTGTGCGAGTTTAACAGCATAAAATTCGGGTAATTGTCTTGAATCAGTAGGAGTACTATATCCATGGTGGCTAGCTCAATTGAATAAATGGCTCACGTGCATCCTTCTTTAGTACTGTATGCCTCTAGCTAGCAGATCATATAACAAATCACGGTGGACGGAAGCTATTCTAGCTAGTGGGAAACTATGAACCACCACCATGGATAGAGGCTATATATATGCACACCTTCCAGGTGGGAGCTGGGAAGAAATAAATATGATAATAGCTCATTAACAAGGTAGATGCCATTTATAAAGATGAGTATGACTGCAGGAAATCAAGGAAGATCAACAGTGAAGCACTGAAAGTCGATCAGTTATAGACAATCAAGGGACCAAAGAACACTTGGAGGAACATAGTTGATCTTGAACTTTTGCTATCGTCAACTTAGTCATTTTTTGTATCCTAAATATGCAGTAGCTGCCGAGCTTAAGTTATCATATGTAAAGCACTAAAGCTTGAACCTTTATTATTACTGTACTGCTACTATCATGTCAAGGTAAGTGAATTCACGGTATCTTCAGTCAATATGGTCCATAGGCATGTGAGTGCCTGCAAATCAATCCATTAATGCGCAATCCATTATCATGCTCCAACATTGAATCCGTATTTCATTTCTAGTTAGTTACAGTTTTTTGTTTGTAATACTTTGTAAGGTCCTCGAAAATAATCAATAAAGTGGACGTATGCATCTCCCAGATGCAGAGGCCGGGGGTCATCCTCCTTTTCTAAAAAAAAGTTAGTTATAGTTTCTTCTTTGTTCCTCGCAAAAAAAAACAGTTTCTTCTTTGCGATGATAATTACTTTTGCAGTTTTGATATTTCAGTTTCATGCTTGCCTTTTATTTCCTTCATAATCCGATATATAAAAATTCCAAATCGTTCAGAAGTCATTAATTTTTAGCTGAATTTTCTATGCTTTCCACCACAAGAATGCTGGCAAGATAATCACACACAAAAGGAAAAGATACTGCCAGGATCATTGTATCTTGAATATTTCCATGAACTCATGTTTTCAATTTAGAGAAGCGGTTGGCGTTCACCGAGAAAGTCTTTTCCTAACTATCCCCATTGCCTTTGGTCGTGTCTGAAACCAGAAATATTAAGGTAAGTCGAGCATTCATTGAAAATAATAGTGACAAACGCACCAGTTTATGTCCGTTTCATTCACTTTCGCTGATGATTTACATGCTAAGCTACATGAAGTTTGCTAGGCTGTAAGCACACCATAGTGCAGACCCCAGATATAATCTGAACGTTATGCAGGTTGTTCAGACGCACCAGAAACTGTGAACACTCAGAAGGCAGAGCATGGTTGCACATCACTGAAACTGTGGCCACATCCCTGCAGCACCCAAGGCATCTCAGATAACAAACTGTGATCCTTCATAGTGGTTGGTAAATCTGGAATGGCTCGGGGAATAATCATCACTAGT
Source organism: Triticum monococcum (assembly GCA_034509565.1). Taxonomy (NCBI): domain Eukaryota; kingdom Viridiplantae; phylum Streptophyta; class Magnoliopsida; order Poales; family Poaceae; genus Triticum; species Triticum monococcum. The sequence goes on along the minus strand of CM067847.1, from coordinate 744,913,382 downwards.
TTCCATTCATATTCAGGTCTCAGGCATACATGCACTCTGTTCATACGACATCTTTTGTTTTTTTGAGTTGTTCATATATAGGGCAACTTTGATCAGTTGCATAATTGGATTTTTGTAAAAATCGAGCATGAGAACTATTTGAAACTGCTCACTTGGCTCGTGCTACGAAAAGCAGAGATCATCTTTTAAAATATATAACTGCTAAGATATACAGATAACAAAATTGTAGTGCGTGCTTATTTTACAATCACAGATTGGCTATTCTATTTGCTGACAAGCTAATATTCAACAAAACCAAAACTTTCTGGAAATTAACTTATATAGGGATTACCCGGAAAAAAATTCTTATATAGAGATTAGCAAGGCAATTAGCTAGTTATCTTAGTAGCTAATAGCTAATATATGTGTTTCACTTGACAATAGTAAAACAAAATTTGGCACCAAACCAGCCAGGTCGTAGCCTGTGTAGACATGAGAAACCTGGTCACCCTTGATTTTAGAATGCCCTTTCCACACTGATTGAGCATCGCGGCACAGTAGAGCAATGGTGCAAAGTAGATGTATGGCAGGATTGAGATCCAGTGACCTGCCGGGGAACAGTGATGGTAACAGCCCAAATCAACATGAACAGCACCCTGTGCACAGTACATAGCTATAATACCCGGTGCTACAGGTACCCTGCACAGTTTGATCCAACGGCACTACGGCAGGATCTCATGCAGTTTCAAGCTTATCTATTCCCGGTGCCTCCTAAATCTAACGTATTATTGGTAGTGTGCAACTTAACAACGTAAAATCAGGCAAAGTGTCTTGACTCTTCAGGAGTACTATTTTCATGGTAGCTGACTCACTTAATATAAATGCCACACATATATCTTTCTTCAGCCTACCTATGGCTGGTTGACCATATAATAAAACACGATGGATGTGAGCTATTCTTTTTTTTTGAAAAGGATGGGAGCTATTCTGACTAGTTGATAACTACAAACCACTGAGCTTGTGAGATATATATAGATGGGATGTTCGAAGAAATGAAGACCATAGTAACTCATTGACAGGGTAAATATCATGTACCACTGAAGATCTATCATTTTTAATCTGGGGGGTGTTAGAGATATATTTGTGTTACATGTATTTGGTACTCTAGGATTTGTAATCCGACTCCTACCTTATCTCCAGGAGAGACTTCTTGCCCTCCAAGTCTTGTACTCAATATATACTCACCCTCGAAGCATAATAGTACATCCATCATATTCCGCCAATCCCTCTCTATTCCCTTCTAACAGATGCAAATGAATCAAAATAAAGGTATTTGCTCTGACATGTGCTGTATGGATATACTACTAGACAAGCCAGCACCAGTAAGAGCGGAAATTCACTTTGGCTCATAGGTGTATATGCACCCATTTTCTAATTAGACATAATAGTTGCACTCAATAAGCAACTGAACGAAAAAGAACGTGCGCTGCGGTTGCATTGGAAAATCAAAACCTGCTGGAAATAGTTGAGGAGTGCTTGTCACCAACTTCTGCCCAGGACCTTAATATGAATGGGACTAGTGACAATATTTCCCGAGACGTTCCAGATTTCCTGATTACTATGAAGGATCGCCCTCCTTTGTTTAGATAACTTGAGTGGTGCAGGATGTATCCATAGTTTCAGTGATCTGCAACTGTGCTCTGCTTTCTGAATGTTGGCAGTTTCTGGTGCGTTCGATTGCTTTTGTTCTTTCTTTTTTTGCAAATCGTATGACCTTTGTTAAAGTTAGTATAACATGGAAGTTATGGCCCCAAATATCCGACGCAGACATTTGCGTTCTGCTTAAGAGAAGGTGGAATGGTTTTCTCCAGTGAAGTAAAAAAGAACCACAATTTCATATGACAGTAAGTTGCCAAGTCTGAACAACAGACATATTATTCAGATGAGATCCTGCTCTGGACTATGGTGTGTTTACATACTGACAAATGCAGCTTGGCATATAGATCATCAGCAGAAGTGAATGAAGGGGACATCAAATGGTGCGCTTGTTAATACTGTTTTCCATGCATGCTCGGCTTATCTTATGGTGGGTGCATTAATATTTCCGATTTCAGGCACAACAGAAGGCAGTGGAGATCGTTGGGAACAAGAGTTCCTCAGGCGAACGCTGAGCGCTTCTCAGAAGTAAAACCAAACATGTAAGAGGCTCCATGGCAACTCTCTGCAGAATGATTCCACGGAAATATTCAAGATACAATGATCTTGGACGTATTTTATTATCTTTTCCTGTTGTGTGATTATCTTGGCAGCATTGTTGCGAGAAAAGAATAGAAATTCAGCAATCAACACCGAAGATTATTCCTTACAAAGGCATCAGCTAATAAGAAATGTCTTTAGAATGGTTTGGAGTTTGTGTATATCTGAGCATGAGACAAATATAAATCAAGCACGGAATTGAAGTATGAAAACTGTACACAATTATCCACGCAAAGAAGATGTGACTATAACTAACTGGGAAGGAAATGAGGATTTAATGTTGGAGAATGGTAATGGATTGCACATTAATGGATCGATTTACAGGCACTCACAGGGCTATTAACCATATTGCCTGAAGAAACTGTGAAATTCACTTGCTTGGATATGATAGAAGTACAACACATATTAATAAGGGTTCAAGTTTGCATAGGATAACTTAAGCTCGGGAGCTACTGCAAATTTGGTACAAATATAACTAAATTAGCGGATAACAAAAGTTCAAGCTTAGCTAGGTTCTTCTGAGTGTCCATTCCTTCCTTGATTGATCCACTTTCAACGCTCCACTATTGATCTTCCTCATCCGGGCCAGTTTGTATGCAGTCTGATGTTGGAAACACAGGAAGGCCACACTCCAACTTTTTGTCTGGGATCCAAGTTGTTGTCGCAGAGCCAAATTTCCCGTAGTCATATGAAGAGTCGGATACAACAGATTTGCTGCTCCAGGTATCACCTAGATAGGACAAGGTGTAGTATGGGGACACGTATGTAGCAGCGCTAACTCCAATATGAGAGCAGACGGCAATGACATGAGAGCAGGGCATGCGAAGAAGATGCGGCTTGTTGCATGAACACGCGGCATTTTTTCTGATTCTGCATCCTCGAGACATTTTCATGCCAGTGGCATATTCTGAATCCAGGTGAACACTTACACGCTTCTGCCCTGACTTAACCACAAATTTTCCGACATCTTTCGCAGCATTTTTGTCCTTGGTGGTCATGCGGATAACTTGATGAGTCTGGGCCTTTTGCATTTTGGAATTAATGTCATCCTGGACTCTTTTAGGGAAGTTCATTACTGGATTCTCTATTGCTTCTTTTGCTGCATCGCTTGTGCTTTTGAAGTACTCTTCCATACGGTTGAGTGTCACCTTCACTATCGCGCTGATCGGAAGGCACTGCACTCCCTTCAACACGTGGTTGTTCTTATATGCATCATCTATGTCAGTGCCCATGATGCCATACCTAGCTCCTCTTGTGTCATGCAGCAGTGACCACTTACGCAGTGCGTTAGGATGGATCCAACCGGAAAATTTCATTATCTTTCTGTTGACGTCAGTGGCATGACCTCCTTCACCCCTGTCCTCCACTGAATTAAGTTGGCTGCATGGGTTTCGTGCCACAAGTTCTGCCTCATCATGCTTGACCGACTCCTGTTGCATTTCCTGACTAGCACCACCATTTTTCTCCCTCATATGTTTCAGTGTCAAGTCATCTAGCTCCTCCCAGGTGTCAGCAAACTTACTTTTTTGCTTGTGCTCACAAAGCCTCTTGAACATAGCCAGCAGCTTCTTGTCGCCAAAATGTGCCAAGAAGTTTTCAGCAAGGTGTAGCATACACCACCGGCTTTGTAGATCTGTCCATGGGTGTAGTTCTTCAGGGCCATTCTGAATATCTTCTACAGCATTGACCAACTCCATTTTGTAGTCATGTATAATGCAGACGCCGGGTCGCTCCTTCACAACCGCTCGCTTCAGATTCCTAAGAAACCACAGCCAGCATTCCTTGGTCTCCCCCTCAGTGACAGCAAATGCAACTGGAACAAGGAAATCATTAGCATCTAGTGCTACAGCAGTGAGCAGCATTCCTTGATATTTGCCACATAGTGGTGTGCCCTTAACACAAAGCACAGGGCGACAGCAACGGAAGGCATGTATGCAAGGCGCAAACGCCCAAAATATACGATGCAGAACTCGGAACTCCTCACAGCCAACAATCTCTGTATCCTTGATGTCAACAAAACCACCAGGCTTGTGTGCTATATCCTGAAGCAACCCCGGGACAGAGTTGTATGAATGAAAAAAGGTCCCAAATGCAGTCTCCAAAACCTTCAGTTTTGCTCTCCACGCCTCAGCAAGACTGATCTGCTTGTCGTAGTTGTCAGCAAAATATACTACGATTTCCTGAGGGGTCATTGTCCAGTCTTCAACAAGGTGAAAGTGATGATCAGGGTCATCAGTTAACAGACTTTTCGTCTCCGGCAGAACAACCTTCGACGGTGGTGTGTAATCCTCATGGACTGCTTTGAGCAGAACATCGTAGTGCTTGAGTTCAGAGCAGTCCACGAACAGCTTGAACTTCTGCTGCACATTCTTCCTCTTCATTTTATTAACAAAGGAACTCCAATCTCTGTCTGTGGTGAAAAACCGGATCTCCCAGTCCAGGATTTGGTCCAGAAAGTGAGGGTCTGAGTAAGTGTCAGGGGTGTATTCTTTGAAGAACCCTGTGATGCTGAGATCTTGTGTTTCTGGGTGGAGCCTGAACAATTTCATGATCCAGAGGTGCAGATCCACCAATGTCATAGGCCGTGGTTGTGGCAGCTCGACCACTACGCATCCGAATCCACTGAAATTATGCCCTCTGTAGAAAGATAAGCGATCATTTAGACTTAGCGTGCGTTGTTCTCTATGGCCATAGTACACGCGGATGACATTTGTGCTGTTATCCTACAAAATGTGGATGAAGCAAAATCAAGAAATAAGCAAGATTCAGGGAGAGGGTGTGCTGGGTGCGGCACAGCACGAACCGGCTGGTTGCGTTGCCTCCGAGAGGCACCCGTCGCCTTCCGCTTCGTCCCCTGCTGATGGCAATGACACGGGCACCCTGCGAGCTCCAAAGACAAGCGAACTTCAACAAGGGGAGACGGCGAATCCAAAGGATGGTAGGTGCTACGGAGGAGAAGAGGACGTACCGGTACGGGATTGGGCGGGCGGTCGATAGTCGTCGGGGCCAAGCGGCGAGATGATCCATCGTGTATCCCCATCTTCCGATTCGTCCGAGCTTACCGCCGCCGAGCGGCGGGATGAGCTTTTCCGCTTCCCCATGGACGGATTCGTCGGAGCCTCGGAGGCAAACCTCTGCTCGGGACTGTGCCACTCTGCTGTGCGCGTTGGAGGGAAAGGGGAACGTCTTCCCTCCATTTCCATCACGTTTTCCCTCCATTTTCGGGCTGAAATGGTTTCTAGTCAACCGCTGGGCCTAGGGGGTGTTTAGTTGAAAAATCCTAGGACTTTTTCTAGTTCCAGAAACTAATAAAAAAGACTTTTTAGTAGAGTTTTTTTTTAGTTTCGGTAAAAAAAGTCCCTCCCGTTTGATTTCTAAGGACTTTTTTTAGTCTCTGAGACTAAAAAGTCCCTGAACCAAACACCCCATACGTTTCTATCTTTATCCTTATCTAATATTAAAGGAAGGATTCTTTCTTCAGTTATTTTCGATTACGGTGAGACCTAGATAATTTTCGCCTTCTCCCGATTTGTTTCAGTCAAAAAAAAATGACACAGGACACACAGAGCCATAATAGGCCGGCCCATTAGCATAACAGCCCGGGCCAGTAAAAAGAATCTAAGAAAAAGTGTTGCGCCACGAGGAATCAAACCAAGCAGCTCATGCTAGAGAGCTCAGAATCCTAGCCACTAGATTAAACATGACTGGCTGTTTAAATTGCAGCGCCAAGTTTTAAATTAGCTCATAGTCTCGCCAGATATTGAGAGGATGTTTTTCCTGAAAAAGTGAATATATTTTAGAACGTGATTTTCCCTATTATATTAGCCAGATGATAAATAAAAAACTTTGTTCAACGCTCTTTCTCTTCGCCGAACATGAAGGCGGCTCAACAATCCATTGCACCTGGTCAACCTTGGTTAGTGATAACTAATAATGCTACCACCAGCGATGAGGACGGCAAAGACGACAAATGGAAACATGTGTCTGGTGTTATATTGAAATGGAGGATGTGGACTTGAGGATGAGGTATTAGTCATGTTTATTATGTTATGGGTATAAGGGTGAGTTCTTTAACCATGCTCAATGGATAAGGGCATGTGAGGGCTGTTTTCTCTCGTTGCAACGCACGGGCATGTTTGGTAGTGCTAATGTAAATATACATTTGCTTTAAAAATGGCGTGTCCTATAAAGAAATGCTGTCTATGAGAAATTTAGTTATTATACACAAGAACTTTTTTCCCAGAGAATCTCGAACATACACATTCCATTCATTTTTCATACTCTTATACAAAACCTGGCATGGCGCGGTCCGTTTCGGCCTTTTTTATAAAAGGGCCATGCCTTGCCGGCTCAAAGGCCTGGCCATGGGGATCAGCCTGGCACGCCTGTTATTAAGGGTGGTTCGGCGGCATTTCCTCTTCGGCGCCTTCTGCTCCTGATAATTTGACTTTTGCAATCGACCGTACCCAATCCCGGGCCCCTCCCCTCCGCGCTGGGCCCGCTCATTTTTCCCATTGTTCTTTTTTCTACTCCCCTCCGAAGAAGTCGCGCGTGCAGGTGAATCAAACTCGCGCCCTTCTCTTTCTATCTAAACTGCACTAACCACCAAGGACAACTTACTTGTTGTGTCTGCTTATATCCTTTTTCCTCTTTTCTTCTTTAATTTTTTCCTTTATCTTTATCTTTTTATCATTATTAATTTTTATTTGTACAAAATGCATGAACTTTTTCAAATGCGATGAACCTTGTTTTCAAAATAAATGAACTTTTTTTCCAAATCGATGAACCTTTTTCAAAATCAATGAACTATTTTTTCAAAATTGATGAAGTTATTAAAAAAATTTCAAAAAGTTTCCTAATCAACGAAGTTTTTTCAAAATTAAGGAACGTTTTTCAAATTCATGAATTTTTTTGGAGTTTGTGAAAAAAAATTAAAAACTCATGAACATTTTTGAAATCACCAATATTTTTTATGTTTTTCTGATTTAAAAATAATAATAATAATTTTCAAAATTGAATCAGTGACCAGTCAATTGCTCGGTTGTTGACCGATGAACCGAATGTGCCCTGGTGATGGACTGCATCACGAGTGGTGAAATCCCATTGCTGCGCCTAGTGGGCGCCTGAACTCCTAGCCGACGCATCAGGCATGCGCCGCCTAGGAGCTCCCCAGTTCGGCACGGCATGGCTGAGGGGAGATTGGTTTTGCTTTTCGGCCTTGTGGGTCGTTTCATCATTTCCCAACCTTTTATTTTTTAAATAAAAAAACAAAGGAAAAGTACATAAAAACCAGAAGAAATTAAGGAATAAATACCGAAAAGGTTAAGTGTCATATGGACAAAAGAGCTTTATTTGTGTTTGCCCTTTGGAGAAAAACCATGGTAAGGAGAAAAGTATAAAGCTTGCTCAAAATTACGAAAGGAGAAACAAAAATTATGAAAGAAAAGGAAAATTACGGAGATTACAACCCCGGTAAGGAAAAGAAAAGGGCACCTGGGATGGGGCATTGGGGCCGGGCGGGGACATGGGGAGGGGCAGTGGAGTCGCCGTCCATGCACAGGCCGCCCTAGCCGGAGCAGTTTTAGCCTCACTACTAGTACGCCACACCAAACAACTCGGTTGTTAGCAGCAGTCACCAACAGTCGTAACCGAGTACGTGTCGTATTGGATCGACCACGACATGGTGCAGCTCCATTTCGCCGGCTCACCATCGCCGCAGCTTGTCCAGTCGCGGGATGCTGGGCTTGGATCAACTAGGTGCCCAGTCTCTCTTCAGTGATTTGTCTCAACCAGGCGCGATAGCATATGATGATGTAGACAGGGAGATGATGCAGATGATCCACGACGGAGGTGGAGGCGGCTTCGTTGACGGACACATGGACCACTCCGAAATGGAGGCGTGCACCCAGCAACCAGGCACGAACGCCTATCGGTCGAACACGTACATCGGGCATCCAGGGACATACGCCGACGAGATGGGCCTTGATCCAGACGATTGGGCGGCCGATCCATGGAAAATGGGCAGAAGAGAAAGTTTCAACATGAGGGATGACAAATTGTTGTTCTATGTATTGTAGCCCACTAGCATCGATACGTTCCAAGGCACGGAGCAAAAGGGTGCAAGATTTTGGTCCAATATTCATTTTTGTTTCCATGAGCACAAGAATTTCAAACCGTACCACAAGTAAGTCTTCGAAGATCATGTGCCGAAGTCGCTCAACTATCGATGATACACCTTCCAAGAATCCGTGAGCAAGTATTGCAGCCATCTCAATACACTCATAAAACGGTGGCCAAGTGGTGCGCAAATCTCCAAGCAAGTAAGTTGGTCTATGTGTTGATCACATGGCCGAATATGCTCTATGTGTTGCTCATTTGGCCCGAGATGCATCTTGACAATATATTTTTTTGCTAGCCCTCCCATGCATGCACATTGTATTTGAAGTAGGATAAGAAGAGCTTCGCCCTCATGCATTATTGGTTGAACTTGAATGGGCAACCCAAGTGGCAACAATCCATTGCCAATTCCTTCAAGACCGCTGGCATTGCCAATGAGGATGAAGCCGGTGATCCAACCAATGCAATAAAAGAGCCATCCAAGAAGGATAGGAGGGGGTTCGGGGGTAAGAAGATGTAGGAGTAGAAGGAGAAGCGAGAAGGGGTGACGACAAATAAGAAGAGATGTTCGAGGATATCTTGGCGAAGATGGAATAGGCATGTGTCAAGCGCTATGACGTGACAGATTGAAAGAAGGTGGAGAAGCTTGACATCTTCATGGTGGCGCTCGATAAGAATATCAACCTTGAAGAGAAGAAGATGATAATCGAACAGAGGAGACTTGAGCTAGCGTCCACTTCGGAGGATGCCAAAGTGTTGACCATGAAGATTGACGAGTTGGATCCCGACACGATGATAATCGTGCTCGTCGTCCGTGTTAGGATGTTGAAGCGCTTGGAGGCCGACATGGAGACAACCAAGAAGGAAGTGGATGTTGCGGAGGAGCTGGCGACAGAGTGAGCGAGGAGGTAGTGACAACCGATCTGGGTTAGTTTGCTTTGACTGCCGCCTGAAACTTCTGTATCATCAAATGTCACTTGTTCCCTATCTTCTGGTTTCCTTCATTAAATTTGTGACTGTTCTGTCACTTCCATGTTAATCACTAACTGGCTGTGATCTTTCGAAAAACTTCTTAACTTTCTTTTTCTTTGTTGATTCGGCTTAACAAAGTTTGGAGCCAACCGGTGGCATGAGTTGTCAGCTTCTTTTTTTGTTTGTTAAACGATTCATTCAAAAAGGTTGTTTGTGAAAGTAGAATGATGTCTAGTTTTAGTTGCCTATGCTTTCTTGGCTAATAGTTGCCTATGTTAGTCTCAAGAAGTATAGTACACTAACAATCTCATCTGTCGGAGTCACCGCATTTCACCAACCCTTGATTTTTTTTAATCAATTGCTCCTCATGTTGTTCTTCTCGTGACGGTTCATGCAACCATAGTAATATGCGAAAATTGACCAAAGTGCAGTGACGCCATGGCACCTGAAGCACCTCGACGGGCGTGAGCCGCCACCGGCACCACCACAGAAACAAGACAACTATGCCAACAGCTCTACATCTAGAACCATCCAACGAGCACCAATGAAGAGATTACACACGTGCAATTCTCATGGAACCTAAAAACTGTAGAAACTACTAAGAGCATTCATATCCAAGCGCCTATTATTAGACGCGGAAATGAACAAATTAATTATTCAAAATATAGTGATTGACAAAAAACTACTATTTTAGCAGTTTGCGTCTCACTATTTTTTTTAATTTCGTGACTAAAAATTACCACTTTCAGATAATGTCCAGTTTAGACAATTTAAACCTGTATATGATAGATGGGCCCATCTGTCAGCGTCAACTTCCTCCTCCTTCCTCCTCTCTCAGTGGCATTTTCCCAAACACCTTGTGTGCCCACCTGCGCGCCATCTCCGCCGCCGTCCACCGGGCTCAGCAGGGAGGGCCCGGCGTCGCACCCCTGCCCCGGCCTGTTGCTGCGCTCGCCTCGCACGCCTGCGCTGGCGCCGCGCGCCCCGCCAACCTCTCGCAGCTCCCTCGCTTACCCGCGCCCCGCCGTTGGCTGCCGCGCTCCTCTGCTCTCTCCTTGCTGATGTGTGCTGCTACTGCTGCATCGCAGCCCGCCGCCGCGCCACCCGCGCGTGCCCCGCCGGCGACTGGCCGCACCTGTCGAGCCGCGCCACCGCCGCGCGCCCGTGCCGCAGCCGTCCCACGCCGCTCCGCCCGCGATGCCTGCTGCTGCCGCTCCGGGCTGCTGCTGCTAGCCGCCGCCCGACGCCGGCGCTCGCCGCCGTCGCCCCGGGCCTCCCGCGCCCCGCCGCGCGTAACAGACGTCCGGTTCTGGCGAGGCCGACGCAGCCGCCCCTGCCGGACGCCCTGTGAAGTTGATTTTGACGCCACGTCAGCGCTAACAGATGGGCCCCGCCTGTCATAAACACATTTAAATTGTCTAAACTAGACATTATCTGAAAGTGGTAGTTTTTAGACACGAAATTAGAAAAATTTGGTAGTTTTTGATCACTTTTTTTAAAGTGGTAGTTCTATGGTACGCAAACACCTAAAATAGTAGTTTTTTGTTAATCACTCCAAAATATATTATATATTTGGTGACCCGTGTGAAGCATTTTGATCCTTGGCTTGAAGACACAACTCAAAGTACCCAAGCCTACACCATATTATGCTAAAAGAGGGTTCAGTTACTTCTGTATTAGAGGCAAGTCCGCTGGATATTCAGTTACGGAAAAAGGATTTCCCTCTTTGAATTACAAAGCAACCAACACCGATCATATCATCATATATCAATTGCTAGGGCGAGTAGTACAACAAGTCCAAAAAAAAAGAGAAGGAACAAAGAAGAAGAAACAAATGCCAACAACAGCAGCTCCACAAAGCGCGGATGGTCCGTCACCACTGCGCCCTCCGAATTCGACCAACCACAGTCCAAGGCTCCAATACGCTGCATACCAAGCAGCACCTCCAAGAAGGAATGTGAAGCCGACAACACTGCTGTCCGGACGTGTCCTTAGGATTTCCCCCGGCACACGCAGGGGAGTAGGGGATGGATACCACCGACACCCTCCAGAAGGAATGGTGACACCCGCAGGTGTCTCCGCATCAGAGTCGGAGAACCAGCAAGGATTTCTTCTGCACTCCAAACCCCACTGCCCAACCGGGCCGGAGCCAACTAGCCAACTTGCCGTCCACCAGCATGCGCCACCGCGGTCGTGATGCCATCCATGCCACCTCACCGAGATCACCACCACGCGGCCAAGTGGAGGTGCCGGTTCGTCTTGCCTATGATCGATCCACTATTTTTTTTGCGACGATGTACGTGTGTGTTTGGGCAGTGTGCTCCTGGGCCAAGCTGTGGACTCGAGGAGAGGGTGGGCTACTAGGTTAGCCTCTGTTTCGGGCTTATAAATGCTTAACTAGCACGTTTATTGTATCAGTTTCCTTTTTTCTTATACTGGCACAGTATATATACTATATATACCAAATTTTTTGCAGAACATAATGGGTATTCAGCTGAATACCTTTTTTTTGCGGCCATCAACTGAATACCCTTGAATTGAGGTGAGCCCGTCCCTATAAAGTGTTGGGCTAAGTCCCTCCACATGGAGGTATGTTGGCAGCCCAACATCAGCCCATAAGTCCAACACATGTAAGCCGTTGATCCTCGCTGCATCCAACGGTTGAGAGTGCCACTCCACCCCTGCTGGTGGCGGCTGCCATTCGTGAGAGTGAGAGTGAGAGCACACAAGAGAAAATACAACCTGAGAGAGAGGAGGAAGAAGAAGAAACAGAGGTTCTGTCCAGATTTGCTGCATCTGACTAGACAGTGTTCAAGCTGGTGGTTGGAGGCTCAAATTGGTTAGATCGACCCCAAACTTGGTGAGCTCGTTCCTTACTTTGAGTACTTCGATCTGGTTAGCTGGTTTGAGGATTGGGTCAGTGGAGCATCAGATTTGAGAGTGCTTTTGTCAGCTCTGACGGTTGCAGTTTCAGAACAGAGCAGTTTTGGGAGACGAACAATTTGGGTAGGCAAATGATGTCCGATTAAGCTAAAATTTGGAGGGGATGTCAAAAACTCATGTTTCTACTTGTCTGCCAAATTTGGTGCTGTTTGGTTCAACGGTTTAAGAGCAGTTTGCAAAACACTGAAGGGTACAGAAGTTGTGTAAACTCTGCTTTGCTGAAATCTTGCTTCTTGTGGTTGTTGTTGCTGTTGCCGGTTGGCAACATGGAGAGTGTGTTGTAAATCTCTCTAGAGGTTCTAGAGCAGAGTTTGTACTCATTCTCAGTGAAGTTGCGTGGACCGGACGGTCCACAGCCGTGGTCTTTTACTCCTCAAGTTGAGGAGGTTTTTCCATGTTAAATCATGTGTCTCGTGATCTTCTCTGCAGTACTGGCTTTGGCTCTAATCATAGCAGCTTCTAAACAATCCTTGAGGTGGTAGGTCTAGCCGTGTGGATGAGAGACAACACTTCTAAAAATCTTTTCATTACAAACAGACCAAATGCCCCAGCAACTCACAATGAGAATAGTCAGACCAATGTCTCCCGGTAGCTGGTTTCATGATATACCGTGCTCGTCAAAGCTAGAAGTTCCTCTGAAGTCTATGGCAAAATAAGATCCCAGCATGAGAATGCAAATGGACAATCGCAGAGTATGGAAAATGGTTTCCTCTGTGTGGTCAGCACACATAGGGCAATTGTAACTTTCCAAGTGCATAAATTTCCTGTGTGGGAGATTTCTTGTGTTGATTCTGTCACACAGGAGTAGCCAGAAGAAGATTTTATGCCTGAGTCTAACTGGGTTTTTCCATATAAGTTTGAAGATGAAATGAGTAGTGCTCTGCCCCATAAGGCACTTATACATTTTCATTGATGAGTACTGACTGGATCCCTAGCTATATCTCCATGTAACTCTTTGATCCAGTTGTTCTCTATTAGCAAGTAGCATACTGAGTTGATTAAGGGCCTATTCAGATCGTCTCCAGCTTCTATCTTCGTCATCTCCGCGCACGGAGCAGGCCCGAACGCCGCAGCTCCCAGAAGCTAGCTTCGTGGAGCAGCGTTGCATCGCAGTGCAAAAACAAGAAGCAGCTCGAACCCGGCTCCCAAAAATCGGAGGAGAAGGAGTTGCGCATTATTACCAGATATGCCACCGCCAAGTGACCTCCGAGCAGCGTACCGGTTCGCTCAATCTATTATTTCTCTCCCCGATACGTCCTCTCTCGGCGCCCTCACATAACTGGCCCATCAATAGCTTGCCCTGACACTAGCTGAAAGGGCCCAATCTAGCTTTCTGGCCTGGCAGCCCATGCTGACCAAGCTGGAGCTGCCTCGTGCGGCCGAACGGATCGCTGGCTCCTCGCAGAAGCTGGCTGCGGCTGGATCCTGTAAGAAGCTGGCCTAAACGGAAGCCATCGAGCTTTCGAACACGCCCTAAATTGCTGCAAATTTTGATGTGATTGCATCGAAGATGCCGATCAACAATCCAGCATTCAAAGTTGGAGATTGCTCTGGATTAGATAGATTTTTTTTTTCATATTATCACTAGGAGACTTCTGCTGAAATTTGTGATGGGCTTTAGGTCCATATAACAATTTTTTAAAATCTCTAAGGGCCCATATGGGTTATATGGCACTAGGTGTAGTGGGAAGTTTAGTCCCACCCTACAAGTGGAGAAGGAGTTGGACCTTTTTATAAGGGTTTCTCTTCTACATGCTATTGGAGCTTGAGAAGAGAAGAGGCCCTCGCGCGCTCCTCCGCCGCATGCCACGCCACGCCACGTCGGGTTGCGGGAATGAGCCGAGCCGAGCTCACACCTACGTGTCTATTTTTGCCAGTTAGTAATGGTGAGTTTTCTGACAGCTGGGCAAACCTACCCCGCCCCTTTGGTTCTTGTATGGGTGAGGGGTGAATAGGTTTTTGGGCCAACAAATGCCCAAACAAGTTTAGAAAGTCAGGACAGGACTCCAAGTCTGTCAACATGATTATGGGCAACAATGAGAATGGTGCATCTGGATATGGTAATTTATTTACTGTTTTTTCAGTGTTTCAGCCGACCGATTGGTGGGTGGATACAGGTGCAGGTGTTCATGTGTGTGCTGACATTTTATTGTTCACTACTTACCATATCACAAGCCAAGGGTCCATACTGATGGGGAATGGCGCGAGTGCTTCTGTTCATGTGTGTGCTGACATTTCATTGTTCACTTCTTACCATGTCAGAAGCCAAGGGTCCGTATTGATGGGGAATGGCGCGAGTGCTTCTGTTCATGGTGTTAGCACGGTCGATCTGAAGTTTACTTCAGAAAGGATCGTGCAGCTGAAGAACATGCAACATGTCCCCACCATCAAGAAGAACCTCGTTAGTGGCTCCCTTCTATGTAGGGAAGGGTTTAATTTGGTCTTTGAGTCTAATAAATTAGTTGTTACTAAATATGGACTATTTGTTGGAAAAGGTTATGAGAGCGGAGGGATGTTCCGCCTTTCCCTCGCAGATTTTTGTAATAAAGTCGTGAACCATATTCATTCGAGTGTTAATGAATTTGAAGTTTGGCATTCACGTCTATGTCACATTAGTTTCGGTGTTATGACGCGGCTAGCTAAGTTGGATTTAATCCTGAGTTTCACATTGGCCAAAGGTTCTAAGTTACTTTCATGTGTGCAAGCTAAGCAACCTCGCAAGCCTCACAAGGCCGCGGAGGAGAGACACTTGGCACCATTAGAACTCATACATGCTGATCTTTGTGAGATGAATGGTGTGTTGACTAAAGCTGGAAAGAAATACTTCGTGACATTGATAGATGATTCCGCTAGATATTGCTATGTGTATCTATTAAATACTAAATATGAGGCTCTACACTACTTTAAAATCTATAAGGCAAAAGTTGAGAATCAACTTGAAAAGAAAAGTAAACTAGTCCGATCAGATCGTGGTTGAGAGTACTTCTCGAGTGAGTTTGATTATTTTTCTGCGGAACATGACATCATTCATGAGAGCACGCCTCCCTATTCACCACAGTCAAACGGGGTTGCCCAGCGGAAAAATCATACTCTAACTGATTTGGTTAACGCCATGTTAGATACCTCGGGTTTAGCCAAGGCATTGTGGGGGGAGGCTATATTGAGGGCATGTCATGTCCTGAATAAAGTTCCGACAAAGGATAATGAGATCACTCCCTATGAGAAATGGGCAAAGAGAAGGACAACACTCTCGTACTTGCGTACTTGGGGCTGTTTGGCGAAAGTCAATGTGCCTATCCCCCAAAAGTGCAAGCTTGGACCAAAGACTGTGGACTGC
Source organism: Triticum monococcum (assembly GCA_034509565.1). Classification (NCBI taxonomy): domain Eukaryota; kingdom Viridiplantae; phylum Streptophyta; class Magnoliopsida; order Poales; family Poaceae; genus Triticum; species Triticum monococcum. The sequence goes on along the minus strand of CM067847.1, from coordinate 744,897,778 downwards.
ATTGATTTCGGCTACGCTAAGAATAGTGTTGTCTATAGATTTCTAGTAGTGAAATCTGAGGTACCTAACCATAAGGTCGGTACAATTATGGAGTCTAAGGATGCTACATTCTTCGAGGATATTTTTCCTATGAGAGAGATGCCAAGCACTTCTAGACAGGAATTTGAGGAGACTCCTGAGCCTGCCATTATGAACAAACACATGATGAATATCCTGAGGAGGATGACGAGGAAACCCTTGGTAGGGGCAAGAGACAAAGGACTGCAAAGACCTTTGGTGATGATTTCTTCGTGTACCTCGTGGATGATACTCCCACTTATATTTCAGAATTGTATGCCTCTCCAGAAGCTGACTACTCGAAGGATGCGGTCCGTAGCAAGATGAATTCCATCATGGCTAATGGAATATGGGAGATCACTGAGCCTCCCTATGGCTGCAAACCATTGGGATGTAAGTGGGTGTTCAAAAAGAAGCTTAGGCCCGATGGTACGATTAAAAAGTACAAGGCTAGGCTTGTGGCCAAGGGCTATGACTAGATAGAAGAGGAAGATTACTTTGATACTTATCCACGTGTGGCTAGACTGACCATCATTTGAGAATTACTCTCGTTGGAGGCCTCACACGGTCTTCTCGTCCACCAGATGGATGTTAAGACTGAAGGAAATATGCCCTAGAGGCAATAATAAAGTTATTATTTATTTCCTTATATCATGATAAATGTTTATTATTCATGCTAGAATTGTATTAACCGGAAACATAATACATGTGTGAATACATAGACAAACAGAGTGTCACTAGTATGCCTCTACTTGACTAGCTCGTTAATCAAAGATGGTTAAGTTTCCTAACCATGAACAATGTGTTGTTATTTGATTAACGAGGTCACATCATTAGTTGAATGATCTGATTGACATGACCCACTTCATTAGCTCAGCACCCGATCGTTTAGTATGTTGCTATTGCTTTCTTCATGACTTATACATGTTCCTGTGACTATGAGATTATGCAACTCCCGTTTGCCGGAGGAACACTTTGGGTGCTACCAAACGTCACAACGTAACTGGGTGATTATAAAGGAGTACTACAGGTGTCTCCAATGGTATATGTTGGGTTGGCGTATTTCGAGATTAGGATTTGTCACTCCGATTGTCGGAGAGGTATCTCTGGGCCCTCTCGGTAATACACATTACACAAGCCTTGCAAGCATTGCAACTAATGAGTTAGTTGCAGGATGATGTATTACAGAACGAGTAAAGAGACTTGTCGGTAACGAGATTGAACTAGGTATTGGATACCGACGATCGAATCTCGAGCAAGTAACGTACCGATGACAAAAGGAACAACGTATGTTGTTATGCGGTCTGACCGATAAAGATCTTCGTAGAATATGTAGGAGCCAATATGGGCATCCAGGTCCCGCTATTGGTTATTGACCGGAGACGTGTCTCGGTCATGTCTACATTGTTCTCGAACCGTAGGGTCCGCACGCTTAACGTTACGATGACAGTTATTATGAGTTTATGCATTTTGATGTACCGAAGGATGTTCGGAGTCCCGGGTGTGATCACGGACATGACGAGGAGTCTCGAAATGGTTGAGACATAAAGATTGATATATTGGAAGCCTATGTTTGGACATCGGAAGTGTTCCGGGTGAAATCGGGATTTTACCGGATCACCGGGAGGTTACCGGAACCCCCCGGGAGCCATATGGGCCTTATTGGGCTTTAGTGGAAAGGTGAAAGGGGCTGCCCATAGTGGGCTGCGCGCCTCCCCCCCTCCCCTATTCCTATTAGGACTAGGAGAGGTGGCCGGCCACCTCTCTCCCTTTCTTTCTCCTTGGGAGTCCTATTAGGAATAGGATTGGGGGGGGGGGAGTCCTACTCCCGGTAGGAGTAGGACTCCTCCTGCGCCTCCATAGTTGGCCGGCCAGCCCTCCCCCTGGCAACCTTTATATACGGGGGCAGGGGCACCTCTAGACACACAAGTTGATCATTGAGATCGTTCCTTAGCCGTGTGCGGTGCCCCCTGCCACCAAATTCCACCTCGATCATATCGTTGTAGTGCTTAGGCGAAGCCCTACGTCGGTAGTACATCAAGATCGTCACCACGCCGTCGTGCTGACGGAACTTTTCCTTGACGCTTTGCTGGATCGGAGCCCGAGGATCGTCATCGAGCTGAACGTGTGCTAAGAACTCGGAGGTGCCGGAGTAACGGTGCTTGGATCGGTCGGATAGGGAAGAAGATGTACGACTACTTCCTCTACGTTGTGTCAACGCTTCCGTTGCGATCCACAAGGGTACGTAGATCAGACTCTCCGCCTGGTTGCTATGCATCACCATGATCTTGCGTGTGCATAGGAATTTTTTTGAAATTACTACGTTCTCCAAAAGTGGCATCCGAGCCTAGGTTTTATGGTTTGATGTTATTTGCACGAGTAGAACACAAGTGAGTTGTGGGCGATACAAGTCATACTGCCTACCAGCATGTCATACTTTGGTTCGGCGGTATTGTTGGACGAGACGACCCGGACCAACATTACGCGTACGCTTACGCGAGACCGGTTCCCTCGACGTGCTTTGCACATAGATGGCTTGCGGGCGACTGTCTCTCCAACTTTAGTTGAACCGAGTATGGCTACGCCCGGTCCTTGAGAAGGTTAAAACGGAGTCTATTTGACAAACTATCGTTGTGGTTTTGATGCGTAGGTGAGATGAGTTCTTGCTTAAGCCCGTAGCAGCCACGTAAAACTTGCAACAACAAAGTAGAGGACGTCTAACTTGTTTTTGCAGGGTATGTTGTGATGTGATATGGTCAAGGCATGATGCTGATTTTTATTGTATGAGATGATCATGTTTTGTAACCAAGTTATCGGCAACTGGCAGGAGCCATATGGTTGTCGCTTTATTGTATGCAATGCAATCGCGATGTAATACTTTACTTTATTGCCAAGCGGTAGTGATAGTCGTGGAAGCATAAGATTGGCGAGACGACAACGATGCTACGATGGAGATCAAGGTGTCGCGCCGGTGACGATGGTGATCATGACGGTGCGTCGGAGATGAAGATCACAAGCACAAGATGATGATGGCCATATCATATCACTTATATTGATTGCATGTGATGTTTATCTTTTATGCATCTTATCTTGCTTTGATTGACGGTAGCATTATAAGATGATCTCTCACTAAATTATCAAGAAGTGTTCTCCCTGAGTATGCACTGTTGCGAAAGTTCTTCGTGCTGAGACACCACGTGATGATTGGGTGTGATAGGCTCTACGTTCAAATACAACGGGTGCAAAACAGTTGCACACGCTGAATACTCAGGTTATACTTGACGAGCCAAGCATATACAGATATGGCCTCGGAACACGGAGACCGAAAGGTCGAGCGTGAATCATATAGTAGATATGATCAACATAATGATGTTCACCAATGAAACTACTCCATCTCACGTGATGATCGGACATGGTTTAGTTGATTTGGATCATGTGATCACTTAGAGGATTAGAGGGATGTCTATCTAAGTGGGAGTTCTTAAGTAATATGATTAATTGAACTTAAATTTATCATGAACTTAGTACCTGATAGTATCTTGCTTGTTTATGTTGATTGTAGATAGATGGCTCGTGCTGTTGTTCCGTTGAATTTTAATGCGTTCCTTGAGAAAGCAAAGTTGAAAGATGATGGTAGCAATTACACGGACTGGGTCCGTAACTTGAGGATTATCCTCATTGCTGCACAGAAGAATTACGTCCTGGAAGCACCGCTGGGTGCCAGGCCTGCTGCTGGAGCAACACCAGATGTTATGAACGTCTGGCAGAGCAAAGCTGATGACTACTTGATAGTTCAGTGTGCCATGCTTTACGGCTTAGAATCGGGACTTCAACGACATTTTGAACGTCATGGAGCATATGAGATGTTCCAGGAGTTGAAGTTAATATTTCAAGCAAATGCCCGGATTGAGAGATATGAAGTCTCCAATAAGTTCTATAGCTGCAAGATGGAGGAGAACAGTTCTGTCAGTGAGCATATACTCAAAATGTCTGGGTATAACAATCACTTGATTCAGATGGGAGTTAATCTTCCAGATGATTGCGTCATTGACAGAATTCTCCAATCACTGCCACCAAGCTACAAGAGCTTCGTGATAAACTATAATATGCAAGGGATGAACAAGACTATTCCCGAGCTCTTCGCAATGCTGAAAGCTGCGGAGGTAGAAATCAAGAAGGAGCATCAAGTGTTGATGGTTAACAAAACCACTAGTTTCAAGAAAAAGGGCAAAGGGAAGAAGAAGGGGAACTTCAAGAAGAACGGCAAGCAAGTTGCTGCTTAGGAGAAGAAACCCAAGTCTGGACCTAAGCCTGAAACTGAGTGCTTCTACTGCAAGCAGACTTGTCACTGGAAGCGGAACTGCCCCAAGTATTTGGCGGATAAGAAGGATGGCAAGGTGAACAAAGGTATATGTGATATACATGTTATTGATGTGTACCTTACTAATGCACGCAGTAGCACCTGGGTATTTGATACTGGTTCTGTTGCTAATATTTGCAACTCGAAACAGGGACTATGGATTAAGCGAAGATTAGCTAAGGACGAGGTGACGATGCGCGTGGGAAACGGTTCCAAAGTCGATGTGATCGCGGTCGGCACGCTACCTCTACATCTACCTTTGGGATTAATATTAGACCTAAATAATTGTTATTTGGTGCCAGCGTTGAGCATGAACATTATATCTGGATCTTGTTTAATGCGAGACGGTTATTCATTTAAATCGGAGAATAATGGTTGTTCTATTTATATGAGTAATATCTTTTATGGTCATGCACCCTTGAAGAGTGGTCTATTCTTGTTAAATCTCGATAGTAGTGATACACATATTCATAATGTAGAAGCCAAAAGATGCAGAGTTGATAATGATAGTGCAACTTATTTGTGGCACTTCCGTTTAGGTCATATCGGTGTAAAGCGCATGAAGAAACTCCATACTGATGGACTTTTGGAACCACTTGATTATGAATCACTTGATACTTGCGAACCGTGCCTCATGGGTAAGATGACTAAAACACCGTTCTCCGGCACTATGGAGAGAGCAACAGATTTACTGGAAATCATACATACCGATGTATGTGGTCCGATGAATATTGAGGCTCGTGGTGGATATCGTTATTTTCTCACCTTCACAGATGATTTATGCAGATATGGGTATATCTACTTAATGAAACACAAGTCTGAAACATTTGTAAAGTTCAAGGAATTTCAGAGTGAAGTTGAAAATCATCGTAACAAGAAAATAAAGTTTCTACGATCTGATCGTGGAGGAAAATATTTGAGTTACGATTTTGGTATACATTTGAAAAATTGTGGAATAGTTTCGCAACTCACGCCACCCGGAACACCACAGCGTAATGGTGTGTCCGAACGTCGTAATCGTACTTTACTAGATATGGTACGATCTATGATGTCTCTTACTGATTTACCGCTATCGTTTTGGGGATACGCTTTAGAGATGGCCGCATTCACGTTAAATAGGGCATCATCAAAATCCGTTGAGACGACGCCTCATGAACTGTGGTTTGGCAAGAAACCAAAGTTGTCGTTTCTTAAAGTTTGGGGTTGCGATGCTTATGTGAAAAAGCTTCAACCTGATAAGCTCGAACCCAAATCGGAGAAATGTGTCTTCATAGAATATCCAAAGGAAACTATTGGATACACCTTCTATCACAGATCCGAAGGCAAGACTTTTGTTGCTAAATTCGGAAACTTTTTTGAGAAGGAGTTTCTCTCGAAAGAAGTGAGTGGGAGGAAAGTAGAACTTGACGAGGTAACTGTACCCGCTCCCTTATTAGAAAGTAGTACATCACAGGAAACTGTTTCTGCGACACCTACACCAATAAGTGAGGAAGTTAATGATAATGATCATGAAACTTCAGAACAAGATACTATTTAACCTCGTAGATCAACCAGAGCAAGATCCGCGCCAGAGTGGTACGATAATCCAGTTCTGGAAGTCATGCTACTAGATCATGATGAACCTACGACCTATGAAGAAGCGATGGTGAGCCCAGATTCCGCAAAGTGGCTTGAAGCCATGAAATCTGAGATGGGATCCATGTATGAGAACAAAGTATGGACTTTGGTTGACTTGCCCGATGATTGGCAAGCAATTGAGAATAAATGGATCTTCAAGAAAAAGACTGACGCTGACGGTAATGTTACTGTATATAAAGCTCGACTTGTTGCAAAAGGTTTTCGACAAGTTCAAGGGGTTGACTACGATGAGACCTTCTCACCCGTAGCGATGCTTAAGTCTGTCAGAATCATGTTAGCAATTGCCGCATTTTATGATTATGAAATTTGGCAGATGGATGTCAAAACTACATTCCTGAATGGATTTCTGGAAGAAGAGTTGTATATGATGTAACCGGAAGGTTTTATCGATCCAAAGGGAGCTAACAAAGTGTGCAAACTCCAGCGATCCATTTATGGACTGGTGCAAGCATCTCGGAGTTGGAATAAACACTTTGATAGTGTGATCAAAGCATTTGGCTTTATACAGACTTTTGGAGAAGCCTGTATTTACAAGAAAGTGAGTGGGAGCTCTGTAGCATTTCTGATATTATATGTGGATGACATATTGCTGATTGGAAATGATATAGAATTTCTGGATAGCATAAAGGGATACTTGAATAAAAGTTTTTCAATGAAAGACCTCGGTGAAGCTGCTTACATATTGGGCATTAAGATCTATAGAGATAGATCAAGGCGCTTAATTGGACTTTCACAAAGCACATACCTTGACAAGATTTTGAAGAAGTTCAAAATGGATCAAGCAAAGAAAGGGTTCTTGCCTGTGTTACAAGGTGTGAAGTTGAGTCAGACTCAATGCCCGACCACTGCAGAAGATAGAAAGAAAATGAAAGATGTTCCCTATGCTTCAGCCATAGGCTCTATCATGTATGCAATGCTGTGTACCAGACCTGATGTGTGCCTTGCTATAAGTTTAGCAGGGAGGTACCAAAGTAATCCAGGAGTGGATCACTGGACAGCGGTCAAGAACATCCTGAAATACCTGAAAAGGACTAAGGATGTGTTTCTCATATATGGAGGTGACAAAGAGCTCACCGTAAGGGGTTACGTTGATGCAAGCTTTGACACTGATCCGGACGATTCTAAATCGCAAACCGGATACGTGTTTACTTTAAACGGTGGAGCTGTCAGTTGGTGCAGTTCTAAACAAAGCGTCGTAGCGGGATCTACATGTGAAGCGGAGTACATAGCTGCTTCGGAAGCAGCGAACGAAGGAGTCTGGATGAAGGAGTTCATATCCGATCTAGGTGTCATACCTAGTGCATTGGGTCCAATGAAAATCTTTTGTGACAATACTGGTGCAATTGCTTTGGCAAAGGAATCCAGATTTCACAAAAGGACCAAACACATCAAGAGACGCTTCAATTCCATCCGGGATCTAGTCTAGGTGGGAGACATAGAGATTTGCAAGATACATACGGATCTGAATGTTGCAGACCCGTTGACTAAGCCTCTTCCACGAGCAAAACATGATCAGCACCAAGGCTCCATGGGTGTTAGAATCATTACTATGTAATCTAGATTACTGACTCTAGTGCAAGTGGGAGACTGAAGGAAATATGCCCTAGAGGCAATAATAAAGTTATTATTTATTTCCTTATATCATGATAAATGTTTATTATTCATGCTAGAATTGTATTAACCGGAAACATAATACATGTGTGAATACATAGACAAACAGAGTGTCACTAGTATGCCTCTACTTGACTAGCTCGTTAATCAAAGATGGTTAAGTTTCCTAACCATGAACAATGTGTTGTTATTTTATTAACGAGGTCACATCATTAGTTGAATGATCTGATTGACATGACCCATTTCATTAGCTCAGCACCCGATCGTTTAGTATGTTGCTATTGCTTTCTTCATGACTTATACATGTTCCTATGACTATGAGATTATGCAACTCCCGTTTGTCGGAGGAACACTTTGGGTGCTACCAAACGTCACAACGTAACTGGGTGATTATAAAGGAGTACTACAGGTGTCTCCAATGGTATATGTTGGGTTGGCGTATTTCGAGATTAGGATTTGTCACTCCGATTGTCGGAGAGGTATCTCTGGGCCCTCTCGGTAATACACATTACACAAGCCTTGCAAGCATTGCAACTAATGAGTTAGTTGCGGGATGATGTATTACAGAACGAGTAAAGAGACTTGTCGGTAACGAGATTGAACTAGGTATTGGATACCGACGATCGAATCTCGAGCAAGTAACGTACCGATGACAAAAGGAACAACGTATGTTGTTATGCGGTCTGACCGATAAAGATCTTCGTAGAATATGTAGGAGCCAATATGGGCATCCAGGTCCCGCTATTGGTTATTGACCGGAGACGTGTCTCGGTCATGTCTACATTGTTCTCGAACCGTAGGGTCCGCACGCTTAATGTTACGACTACAGTTATTATGAGTTTATGCATTTTGATGTACCGAAGGTTGTTCGGAGTCCCGGATGTGATCACGGACATGACGAGGAGTCTCGAAATGGTCGAGACATAAAGATTGATATATTGGAAGCCTATGTTTGGACATCAGAAGTGTTCCGGGTGAAATCGGGATTTTACCGGATCACCGGGAGGTTACCGGAACCCCCCGGGAGCAATATGGGCCTTATTGGGCTTTAGTGGAAAGGTGAAAGGGGCTGCCCATAGTGGGCTGCGCGCTTCCCCCCTCCCCTAGTCCTATTAGGACTAGGAGAGGTGGCCGGCCACCTCTCTCCCTCTCTTTCTCCTTGGGAGTCCTATTAGGAATAGGATTGGGGGGGGGGGGGAGTCCTACTCCCGGTAGGAGTAGGACTCCTCCTGCGCCTCCATAGTTGGCCGGCCAGCCCTCCCCCTGGCAACCTTTATATACGGGGGCAGGGGGCACCTCTAGACACACAAGTTGATCATTGAGATCGTTCCTTAGCCGTGTGCGGTGCCCCCTGCCACCAAATTCCACCTCGATCATATCGTTGTAGGGCGAAGCCCTACGTCGGTAGTACATCAAGATCGTCACCACGCCGTCATGCTGACAGAACTCTTCCTTGACGCTTTGCTGGATCGGAGCCCGAGGATCGTCATCGAGCTGAACGTGTGCTAAGAACTCGGAGGTGCCGGAGTAACGGTGCTTGGATCGGTCGGACCGGGAAGAAGACGTACGACTACTTCCTCTATGTTGTGTCAACGCTTCCGTTGCGATCTACAAGGGTACGTAGATCAGACTCTCCCCCTCGTTGCTATGCATCACCATGATCTTGCGTGTGCGTAGGAAATTTTTTGAAATTACTACGTTCTCCAACAAAGACGGCTTTTCTGAATGGAGAGCTAAATGAGGAAATCTACATGCAACAGCCAGATGGCTTTGTGATAGATGGTCAGGAAAGAATGGTGTTTAGGTTGCTGAAATCTTTATATGGCCTGAAACAAGCACCTAAGCAATGGCATGATAAGTTCAATGCAACTCTGACATCTGTTGGCTTCGTTGTTAATGAAGCTGACAAATGTGTATACTATAGCCATGGTGGGGGCGAAGGAGTTATTCTGTGCCTGTATGCTGATGACATACTGATATTTGGAACCAACCTCAAAGTCATTGAGGAGGTCAAGTCGTTTCTGTCTCAGAACTTTGATACGAAAGACCTCGGGGTGGCTCATGTTATCTTGAACATCAAGCTACTGAGAGGTGATGACGGTGGGATTACACTTCTGCAATCCCATTATGCTGGGAAGGTGTTGAGTCATTTTGGATATTCGAACTCCACTCCATCTCAAACACCATATGATCCTAGCATGTTGATTCGAAAGTTCAAAGGCATGGCTAAAGATCAACTGAGATACTCTCAAATTATTGGTTCACTGATGTACCTAGCGAGCGCAATGAGGCCTGACATCGCATTTGTGGTGAGCAAACTGAGCCGATTTGTTTCCAAACCGGGTGATGTACATTGGCATGCTGTTGAGGGAGTTGTGCGCTATCTAAAAGGTACTATGAACTATGGACTTCACTATACCGGATACCCGTCGGTACTTTAAGGCTATAGTGATGCAAATTGGCTCTCTGATGCTGATGAGATGAAGGCCATAACTGGGTATATATTTACTCTTGGAGGTAGCGCTATTTCCTGAAAGTCTTGCAAGCAAACGATCTTCATGAGATCAACAATGAAAGCAGAATTAACAGCATTAGACACATCTGGTGTCGAAGCAGGATGGCTTCGAGATCTTTTGATGGACTTGCCATTGGTTGATAAACCGGTTCCAGCTATCCTTATGAACTGTGACAATCAGACTATCATCACCAAGGTGAAGAGTTCAAAGGACAACATGAAGTCCAACAGACACATAAGAATGAGATTAAAAGTGAAGGAAATATGCCCTAGAGGCAATAATAAAGTTATTATTTATTTCCTTATATCATGATAAATGTTTATTATTCATGCTAGAATTGTATTAACCGGAAACATAATACATGTGTGAATACATAGACAAAACAGAGTGTCACTAGTATGCCTCTACTAGACTAGCTCATTAATCAAAGATGGTTATGTTTCCTAACCATGAACAAAGAGTTGTTATTTGATTAACGAGGTCACATCATTAGTTGAATGATCTGATTGACATGACCCATTCCATTAGCTTAGCACCCGATCGTTTAGTATGTTGCTATTGCTTTCTTCATGACTTATACATGTTCCTATAACTATGAGATTATGCAACTCCCGTTCACCGGAGGAACACTTTGGGTACTACCAAACGTCACAACGTAACTGGGTGATTATAAAGGGGTACTACAGGTGTCTCCAATGGTGGATGTTGGGTTGGCGTATTTCGAGATTAGGGTTTGTCACTCCGATTGTCGGAGAGGTATCTCTGGGCCCTTTCGGTAATACACATCACATAAGCCTTGCAAGCACTGTAACTAATATGTTAGTTGTTAGATGATGTATTATGGAACGAGTAAAGAGACTTGCCAGTAACGAGATTGAACTAGGTATTGGATACCGACGATCGAATCTCGGGCAAGTAGCATACCGATGACAAAGGGAACAACGTATGTTGTTATGCGGTCTGACCGATAAAGATCTTTGTAGAATATGTAGGAGCCAATATGGGCATCCAGGTCCCGCTATTGGTTATTGACCGGAGACGTGTCTTGGTCATGTCTGCATTGTTCTCGAACCGTAGGGTCCGCACGCTTAACGTTACGATGACAGTAATTATGAGTTTATGCATTTTGATGTACCGAAGTTAGTTCGGAGTCCCGGATGTGATCACGGACATGATGAGGAGTCTCGAAATGGTCGATACATAAAGATTGATATATTGGAAGCCTATATTTGGACATCGGAATTGTTCCGGGTGAAATCGGCATTTTACCGGAGTACCGGGGGGGGGGGGGGGGGGGTTACCGGAACCCCCGGGGGGTTATTGGGCCAACATGGGCCTTAAGGGAGAAGAGGAGAGGAGGCAAGAGGTGGCCGCGCGCCCCTCCCCTTCCTAGTCCGAATAGGACAAGGGAAGGGGGCCGGCGCCCCCCCCTTTCCTTCCTCTCTTCCTCCTATTCTCCCCCTTCTCTCCTAGTCCAACTAGGAGTCCTACTCCTGGTGGGAGTAGGACTCCCCTTGGCGCGCCACACCTTGGCCGGCCGCCTCCTCCCCTTGCTCCTTTATATACGGGGGCAGGGGCACCCCATAGACACACAAGTTGATCCTTGAGATCGTTCCTTAGCCGTGTGCGGTGCCCCCTGCCACCAAATTCCACCTCGATCATACCGTTGTAGTGCTTAGGCGAAGCCCTGCGTCGGTAGTACATCAAGATCGTCACCACGCCGTCGTGCTGACGGAACTCTTCCTCGACGCTTTGCTGGATCGGAGCACGAGGATCGTCATCGAGCTAAACGTGTGCTAAGAACTCGGAGGTGCCGGAGTAACGGTGCTTGGATCGGTCGGATCGGGAAGACGTACAACTACTTCCTCTACGTCGTGTGATCGCTTCCGCAGTCAGTCTGCGTTGGTACGTAGACAACACTCTCCCCTCTCGTTGCTATGCATCACCATGATCTTGCGTGTGCGTAGGAAAATTTTGAAATTACTACGTTCCCCAACAGTGGCATCCGAGCCTAGGTTTTATGGTTTGATGTTATTTGCACGAGTAGAACACAAGTGAGTTGTGGGCGATACAAGTCATACTGCCTACTAGCATGTCATACTTTGGTTCAGCGGTATTGTTGGACGAGACGATCCGGACCAACCTTACGCGTACTCTTACGCGAGACCGGTTCCCTCGACGTGCTTTGCACATAGATGGCTTGCGGACGACTGTCTCTCCAACTTTAGTTGAACCAAGTGTGGCTACGCCCGGTCCTTGAGAAGGTTAAAATGGAGTCTATTTGACGAACTATCGTTGTGGTTTTGATGCGTAGGTGAGATGAGTTCTTACTTAAGCCCGTAGCAGCCACGTAAAACTTGCAACAACAAAGTAGAGGACGTCTAACTTGTTTTTGCAGGGCATGTTGTGATGTGATATGGTCAAGGCATGATGCTGATTTTATTGTATGAGATGATCATGTTTTGTAACCAAGTTATCGGCAACTGGCAGGAGCCATATGGTTGTCGCTTTATTGTATGCAATGCAATCACGATGTAATGCTTAACTTTATTACTAAGCGGTAGTGGTAGTCGTGGAAGCATAAGATTGGCGAGACGACAACGATGCTACGATGGAGATCAAGGTGTCGCGCCGGTGACGATGGTGATCATGACGGTGCTTCGGAGATGGAGATCACAAGCACAAGATGATGATGGCCATATCATATCACTTATATTGATTGCATGTGATGTTTATCTTTTATGCATCTTATCTTGCTTTGATTGACGGTAGCATTATAAGATGATCTCTCACTAAATTATCAAGAAGTGTTCTCCGTGAGTATGCACCGTTGCCAAAGTTCGTCGTGCCCAGACACCACGTGATGATCGGGTGTGATAAGCTCTACGTCCAAATACAACGGGTGCAAAACAGTTGCACACGCAGAATACTCAGGTTATACTTGACGAGCCAAGCATATACAGATATGGCCTCGGAACACGGAGACCGAAAGGTCGAGCGTGAATCATATAGTAGATATGATCAACATAACGATGTTCACCATTGAAAACTACTCCATCTCACGTGATGATCGGTTATGGTTTAGTTGATTTGGATCACGTGATCACTTAGAGGATTAGAGGGATATCTATCTAAGTGGGAGTTGTTAAGTAATATGATTAATTGAACTTAAATTTATCATGAACTTAGTCCTGGTAGTATTTTGCAAATTATGTTGTAGATCAATAGCTCGCGTTGTTGCTTTCATATGTTTATTTTGATATGTTCCTAGAGAAAATTGTGTTGAAAGATGTTAGTAGCAATGATATGGATTGGATCCGTGATCTGAGGTTTATCCTCATTGCTGCACAGAAAAATTATGTCCTTGATGCACCGCTAGGTGACAGACCTATTGCAGGAGCAGATGCAGATGTTATGAAAGTTTGGCTAGCTCAATATGATGACTACTTGATAGTTTAGTGCACCATGCTTAACGGCTTAGAATCGGGACTTCAAAGACGTTTTGAACGTCATGGACCATATGAGATGTTCCAGAAGTTGAAGTTAATATTTCAAGCAAATACCCGAGTTGAGAGATATGAAGTCTCCAACAAGTTCTATAGCTAAAAGATGGAGGAGAATCGCTCAACTAGAGAGCATGTGCTCAGATTGTCTGGGTACTACAATCGCTTGAATCAAGTGGGAGTTAATCTTCCAGATAAGATAGTGATTGACAGAATTCTCTAGTCGCCATCACCAAGTTAGTAGAACTTCGTGATGAACTATAATATGCAAGGGATAACGGAAACAACTCCCAAGCTCTTCGTGATGCTGAAATCAACGAAGGTAGAGATCAAGAAAAACATCAAGTGTTGATGGTTGACAAGACCACTAGTTTCAAGAAAAAGGCAAAGGGAAGAAGGGGAACTTCAAGAAGAACGACAAGCAAGTTGCTGCTCAAGTGAAGAAGCCCAAGTCTGATCCTAAGCCTAAGACTAAGTGCTTCTACTGCAAAGGGACTGGTCACTGGAAGCGGAACTACCCCAAGTGATTGGCGGATAAGAAGGATGGCAAAGTGAACATAAGTATATTTGATATACATGTTATTGATGTGTACTTTACTAGTGTTTATAGCAAACCCTCAGTATTTGATACTAGTTCAGTTGCTAAGATTAGTAACTCGAAACAGGAGTTGCAGAATAAACAGAGACTAGTTAAGGGTGAAGTGACGATGTGTGTTGGAAGTGGTTCCAAGATTGATATGATCATCATCGCACACTCCCTATAATTTCGGGATTAGTGTTGAACCTAAATAAGTGTTATTTGGTGTTTGCGTTGAGCATGAATATGATTTGATCATGTTTATTGTAATACGGTTATTCATTTAAGTAAGAGAATAAATTGTTGTTCTGTTTACATGAATAAAACCTTATATGGTTACACACCCAATGAAAATAGTTCGTTGGATCTCGATCGTAGTAATACACATAATCATAATATTGAAACCAAAAGATGCAAAGTTAATAATGATAGTGCAACTTATTTGTGGCACTGATGTTTAGGTCATATTGGTGTAAAGCGCATGAAGAAACTCCATGCTGATGGGCTTTTGAAATCACTTGATTATGAATCAGTTGATGCTTGCAAACCATGTCTCATGGGCAAGATGACTAAAACTCTGTTCTTCGGAACAATGGAGCGAGCAACAGATTTGTTGGAAATCATACATACTGATGTATGTGGTCCGATGAATATTGAGGCTCGCGACAGGTATCATTATTTTCTGATCTTCACAGATGATTTGAGCATATATGAGTATATCTACTTGATGAGACACAAGTCTGAAACATTTGAAAAGTTCAAAGAATTTCAGAGTGAAGTGGAGAATCATCGTAACAAGAAAATAAAAGTTTCTACGATATGATCGCAGAGGTAAAATATTTGAGTTATGAGTTTGGCCTTCAGTTAAAAACAATGTGAAATAGTTTCACTACTCACGCCACCCGGAACACCACAATGCAATGGTGTGTCCGAACGTCATAACCGTATTTTATTAGATATGGTGCGATCTATGATGTCTCTTACCGATCTACCACTATCGTATTGGGGTTATGCATTAGAGACAGCTGCATTCACGTTAAATAGGGCACCATCTAAATCCGTTGAGACGACATCGTATGAACTATGGTTTGGCAAGAAACCTAAGCTGTCGTTTCTTAAAGTTTGAGGTTGCAATGCTTATGTGAAAATGTTTCAACCTGATAAGCTCAAACCCAAATCGGAGAAATGTGTCTTCATAGGATATCCAAAGGAAACTATTGGATACACCTTCTATCACAAGACCGAAGGCAAGACTTTTGTTGCTAAATTCGGAAACTTTCTAGAGAAGGAGTTTTCTCTCGAAAGAAGTGAGTGGGAGGAAAGTAGAAAACTTGATAAGGTAATTGTACCTTCTCCCTTGTTGGAAAGTAGTTCATCACAGAAATCTGTTCTTGTGACTACTACACCAATTAGTGAGGAAGCTAATGATGATGATCATGTAACTTCAGATCAAGTCACTACCGAATCTCGTAGGTAAACCAGAGTGAGATCTGCACCAGAGTGGTGCGGTAATCCTGTTCTGGAAGTCATGTTACTAGACCATGACAAACTTGCGAACTATGAGGAAGCGATGATGAGCCCAGATTCCGCAAAATGGCTTGAGGCCATGAAATCTGAGATGGGATTCATGTATGAAAACAAAGTATGGACTTTGGTTGACTTGCCTGATGATCGGCAAGCCATAGAAAATAAATGGATCTTCAAGAGGAAGGCGAACGTTGATAGTAGTGTTACTATCTACAAAGCTAGAATTGTCGCAAAAGGTTTTCGACAAGTTCAAAGTGTTGACTACGATGAGAGTTTCTCACTCGTATCTATGCTTAAGTTTGTCCGAATCATGTTAGCAATTGCCGCATTTTATGAAATCTAGCAAATGGATAAACAAAACTGCATTCCTTAATGGATTTATTAAAGAAGAGTT
This sequence comes from Triticum monococcum, assembly GCA_034509565.1. Taxonomy (NCBI): domain Eukaryota; kingdom Viridiplantae; phylum Streptophyta; class Magnoliopsida; order Poales; family Poaceae; genus Triticum; species Triticum monococcum. Next base: position 744,881,595 of record CM067847.1, on the reverse strand, counting down.
GTATGTGATGCAACAAGAAGGTTTTGTCAATCCTAAAGGTGCTAACAAAATATGCAAGCTCCAGCGATTCATCTATGGACTGGTACAAGCATCTCAGAGTTGGAATACACGCTTTGATAAGTTGATCAAAGCATATAGTTTTATACAGACTTGCGGTGAAGCCTGTATTTACAAGAAAGTGAGTGGGAGCACTACAACATTTCTGATAAAGTATATGTGAATGACATATTGTTGATCGGAAATAATGTAGAATTATTCTGTAAAGCATAAAGGAGTGTTTGAAAGGAGTTTTTCAAAGAAAGACTTCGGTGAAGCTGCTTACATATTGAGCTTCAAGATCTATAGAGATAGATCAAGACGCTTGATAAGTTTTTTCAATGAGTACATACCTTGACAAGATTTTGAAGTAGTTCAAAATGGAACAGTCAAAGAAAGAGTTCTTGCCTGTGTAACAAGGCGTGAAGTTGAGTAAGACTCAAAGCCCGACCACGGCAGGAGATAGAAAGAGAATGAAAGTCATTCCCTATGCCTTGGCCATAGGTTCTATAAAGTATGTCATGCTGTATACCAGATCTATTGTATACACTGCATTGATTTGGCAAGGGAGTACAATAGTGATCTAGGAGTAGATCACTGGACAGCAGTCAGAATTATCCTTAGTAAAATAAGGATATGTTTCTCGATTATGGACATGACAAAAAGGTTCGTCGTAAAAGGTTACGTCGATGCAAGTTTTTGACACTGATCTGGATGACTCTAAGTCTCGATCTAGATACATATTGAAAGGGGGAGCAATTAGCTAGAGTAGCTCCGTGCAGAGCATTGTAGACATAGAAAATTGCAAAATACATAACGGATCTGAATGTGAAAGACCATTGACTAAGATTCTCTCACAAGCAAAACATGATCACACCTTAGTACTCTTTGGGTGTTAATCACATAGCGATGTGAACTAGATTACCGAATCTAGTAAATCTTTTGAGTGTTGGTCACATGACGATGTGAACTATGGGTGTTAATCACATGGTAATGTGAACTATTGCTGTTAAATCACATGGCGATGTGAACTAGATTATTGACTCTAGTGCAAGTGGGAGACTGAAGGAAATATGCCCTAGAGGCAATAATAAAGTTATTATTTATTTCCTTATATCATGATAAATGTTTATTATTCATGCTAGAATTGTATTAACCGGAAACATAATACATGTGTGAATACATAGACAAAACAGAGTGTCACTAGTATGCCTCTACTAGACTAGCTCGTTAATCAAAGATGGTTATGTTTCCTAACCATGAACATAGAGTTGTTATTTGATTAACGAGGTCACATCATTAGTTGAATGATCTGATTGACATGACCCATTCCATTAGCTTAGCACCCGATCGTTTAGTATGTTGCTATTGCTTTCTTCATGACTTATACATGTTCCTATAACTATGAGATTATGCAACTCCCGTTTACCGGAGGAACACTTTGGGTACTACCAAACGTCACAACGTAACTGGGTGATTATAAAGGGGTACTACAGGTATCTCCAATGGTGGATGTTGGGTTGGCGTATTTCGAGATTAGGGTTTGTCACTCCGATTGTCGGAGAGGTATCTCTGGGCCCTCTCGGTAATACACATCACATAAGCCTTGCAAGCACTGCAACTAATATGTTAGTTGTTAGATGATGTATTACGAAACGAGTAAAGAGACTTGCCAGTAACGAGATTGAACAAGGTATTGGATACCGACGATCGAATCTCGGGCAAGTAGCGTACCGATGACAAAGGGAACAACGTATGTTGTTATGCGGTCTGACTGATAAAGATCTTCGTAGAATATGTAGGAGCCAATATGGGCATCCAGGTCCCGCTATTGGTTATTGACCGGAGACGTGTCTCGGTCATGTCTGCATTGTTCTCGAACCGTAGGGTCAGCACGCTTAACGTTACGATGACAGTAATTATGAGTTTATGCATTTTGATGTACCGAAGTTAGTTCGGAGTCCCGGATGTGATCACGGACATGATGAGGAGTCTCGAAATGGTCGAGACATAAAGATTGATATATTGGAAGCCTATATTTGGACATCGGAATTGTTCCGGGTGAAATCGGCATTTTACCGGAGTACCGAGGGGGGGGGGGTTACCGGAACCCCCCGGGGGGTTATTGGGCCAACATGGGCCTTAAGGGAGAAGAGGAGAGGAGGCAAGAGGTGGCCGCGCGCCCCTCCCCTTCCTAGTCCGAATAGGACAAGGGAAGGGGGCCGGCGCCCCCCCCCTTTCCTTCCTCTCTTCCTCCTATTCTCCCCCTTCTCTCCTAGTCCAACTAGGAGTCCTACTCCCGGTGGGAGTAGGACTCCCCTTGGCGCGCCACACCTTGGCCGGCCGCCTCCTCCCCTTGCTCCTTTATATACGGGGGCAGGGGGCACCCCATAGACACACAAGTTGATCCTTGAGATCATTCCTTAGCCGTGTGCGGTGCCCCCTGCCACCAAATTCCACCTCAATCATACCGTTGTAGTGCTTAGGCGAAGCCCTGCGTCGGTAGTACATCAAGATCGTCACCACGCCGTCGTGCTGACGGAACTCTTCCTCGACGCTTTGCTGGATCGGAGCCCGAGGATCGTCATCGAGCTGAACGTGTGCTAAGAACTCGGAGGTGCCGGAGTAACGGTGCTTGGATCGGTCGGATCGGGAAGACGTACGACTACTTCCTTTACGTCGTGTGATCGCTTCCGCAGTCAGTCTGCGTTTGTACGTAGACAACACTCTCCCCTCTCGTTGCTATGCATCACCATGATCTTGCGTGTGCGTAGGAAAATTTTAAAATTACTACGTTCCCCAACAAAAAGCTGTCAGAAAATTAAGAAACTCCGGAGTGATAGCGTTGGAGTATGTCCACACGGCTGAGAATCTAGCAGATCCCTTTACTAAAGGTCTATCACGTGTTGTGATAGATAATGCATCGAGGGAGATGGGTATGAAACCCACATGAGTTGCCATGATGGTAACCCAACCTATGTGATCCGAGATCCCGTGAAGTAGGACCTGGAAAAACAAGCCAATGGTGAATCAAGGAGAGTAACTATACTAACCCACCCCGTTGGAGATGCAACACTCTCAATACTGTATGGTAGGGAGACTATGGCCTTAATGTGTTCCAAAGCTTATGCAAGTAAGATGCTATCCTACAGAGCGATCTTAGGAGGAACACACCTATGTGAGCCCGACTGCTGGTCACAGTCTATGAGATTGGGGTGATCTCTAGTAATCTCATGAATAGGCCAGGAGTGTGACTTATATGCTCCACCCGAGGGGTCAGCCTTCGGCAGTCCTAGTAATAGTAAGACATGTCTATGAGACTACAAAAAAGGCTTAGCAGTTGGAAAGGTAAACTGCTATCTCTGGGTGGGAGATTGGTCCTCATAAATTCAGTACTAAATAACATGGTACTGTATATGATTTCCTTCTTCCAATTGCCGAAAGGAGTTTTATGTAGATTGGATTACTTCTGATCAAGATTCTTTTGGCAAGGAGATAGCGAGAGAAAGAAATATCGACTGGCTAAATGGAATGTGGTTTGACGTCCCAAGGACCAATGCGGGTTGGGAATTCATGACCTTGAGGTTAAGAATAGGGCCCTCGTTGGCAAATGGTTATTTAAGTTGTTGACCGAAGATGGTGTATGGCAAACCCTCCTTAGGAGAAAATATGTGGGTTGAAAGGCGATATCCCAGGTATACTGGAAGCCCGGGGACTCTCATTTTTCGGCGGGATTAATGGCAACGAAGAAATATTTCTTCGGCTATGGGTCCTTCTCAATTAAGAATGGCTCGGAAATTAGATTCTAGGAGGATAAGTGGTTAGGTAATGCTACTCTCCGGAAACAATATCCAGCTCTATACAATATTATACGTCACAAGGGTGATACTATTGCCAATGAAGATCTTATATATTCATACAGAGGGAGTAGCTAATATTTTGTGGTTCCCTCTCCTGCTTGAATAAGCCAAACAATAGCATCAAACAAATCAGGCCTGTAGCTTCTCTACACATCGGGACGCTAGTTGCCCATGATTCTAAAATCTCTTGTCCGCACCATTTTTGTTGAGCACCACGGCATTATTGGACCTGAAAATCAGCTCCCTTCTTCTTTCTCTTGGCTACCTCACGCAATAACTCAGACCACTAACACATGACTCGCTAGCACACGCGCCCATGCAACTAACCAACTTGTGCATGCATCTGATTCAGCCTATTCTTATGGCTATCACTGGTGCTGGACGTTGGCTCTAGCCTCACTTGCCCCTTGCCAATTCTCACAACCTTGCTACATCGCACGTCGACATAGCTTCACACCTTGCACTCCCCATTGCATGGCAGCCTGGCGTCTCGCCTCCTTCGCATGCACACAGCTGAAGCTTCACCGGCTAGCTACTGTCCTAGACCTCGTGAACTAATGCAGAACAAAAGCAAACTAATATGCAGATACATGATCAAGATTAAACATAACCACTGTTTTGGGTACCGAGCGAAATTCCGAGATCTCGCGCGGTTACCGCGTTTACCGCCCCCCCTCGAGAACTACGCATACCGAGCAAAAAATCTCGAATAATTTGAAAATTTTGAATTCAAACGCTCACAGCATAGTCAAATACAGGCCATCTCTTATCCAACCGCAGAGCTACCCGCGGCCTAGTGGTAAAGCCATCCTTTTGTAAGCTGCTAGACGCGGGTTCGAATCTGGCCAAGCGCTTTTTATTTTTCTTTTTGAGGATGCAAAAGTTAAAAAACACTGCTAAAATGTGGGGCGACCAGGGGTTCGAACTCATCAGGACTTCTACACAGGTGGTAGTTGCTGCCGAATAGCCACTAGGCCAGAAAAGGGTTAGTGATATTTAGGACTGATAAACCTATCTATATCTACTTCAAAAAAATTTGAATTTAAAATTTGATTTGAAATTTCGTGCGAAATTTTTCCGGAATTTCATGGTTACCGTGGTAACCGCAAATTCCGGTGCCCCACGAGAAAAAAGGTTCGCTCGGGATCCAAAACCTTGAACATAACACACATCACCGAGTAATGGTGCAACGTAGATGCATGGCAACATTGCACATAACTTCAGGTTGTGCTATTCCTAATGACTACCAAATCGAACATATTTGTGATGTTGTGTGACTTTATCAGCATAAAATTAGGGAAATTGTTTTGACACTTGAGTAGTACTGTAACCATTGTGGCTAGCTCACTTGGGGTAAATGGCCTACATACATCTTTTAGTCTGCGTCTGGGTAGCTGATCATATAACAACCCATGGTGGATGGGAGCTGTTCTGGCTAGTTGATAACCATATATATATGCACAGACATCGAATGAGAGCTAGGAAGAAATAAAGGTCATAATAACTCATCCACAAGGTAGGTGCTAAGTACCAAGATGAGTAATGACTTGCTACACTTTGTCTCTTTCTTTCTTTTATCTCAAGCGCACAATAATGTGCAGTCCATTTTTCATTAGAAGGGAGAGTATAAGCAATGCAAACAAGTACAAACATATGCGGAAGAAAGTAAAAAACAAACCAAAACGAAAACCAAACTTAAAAGGGATAACAAAAGCTAACACATCTTCAGGTAAAGCTATTACAAACCTGCTGCTTCCTAGGTAGGGTCTGCTCTGGCAGACAGATGTGCCATGGTATAGCCGACGTCGTAGCTCCTTAGCATCAACGAATTCGCTTCAGTGACTATGGCTCTTTTAAAAGACGTAGGGGTTGCACAATTTCTAGAATAATGATACTGTCAGGAGATTTTGGCTGAAGTTATACATCCACTCCTCGACTCCTCTAACTAAGTGAGCTTGGTATACTTGGCGGGGTACTAGTATAAAAGATAAATTATTCAATAAATTGATTCCATCTGGCCTAAGCATGTTGTCTATCGTTACAAACTCAACATATAAATTCACATATAGACAATGCAAGCTCACCACCCACCCACAAACATGCTTTGACAAAAAAAAGTTACTAAAGAGAATTCAATGAAAATATTTGAATCTAGCTATCAGTTATGAGTTATCCAGGAAAGAATGAAACTAGTGTCAAAAATATATTGTTCTTTCAATAATACGAACCACTTAGAATTTAGTTATCACGTTGTAATTCACCATCTATGTGAAGGAGACCGCCATGATTACAGTGAATATAAAAGACTAGGAGGCATTCATATTCTTTTGAATTGACCCGCATGAGCTTGAACAGAAAATCATGAAGCATAAATATAAGTTGGTGCGGTTTTGCTATTTCTCAGGTACCTGAAAATTTCTCTAGCATCAACCACCTTCTTCCTTCCTTCTTTCCTTCCTTCATGCACGCCGAATATCGTCAGAGAAGAAGAAACCTCGCCGCAGAAGAGAGCCCCACTATCTATCATAGGGGTGTGGGTGCAGGGGATCGCTGGAAGCCTTCCCTAGTGCGGGAGGGCATAGAGGAATGGACGGGGAGGCGGCTGGCAATGGCGGTGGGGTGGTTGAGGCGAGGGCAGGGCAGCGATGCGACACTAGGTAGCGCCCGCTGGCCCCAGGTGGTGGAGGTTGGCAGTTAGGGCAGAGCAGGCTGGAGGCCCCGGGATTAGGAGGAAGAAGAGAGGGTGGTTGAAGATGAACAGTGGGTGATCTGTTTTGGACCGTTGGATTAAGATCTAGTGGATCCTATGAATGTGACTGATGGATGAAAAAAATTCAAGTACCTAACGTATAGTCGATACCATGTTGGTGGCTATTAAGTGTTCAAATGATCAACGGCCGAAAGAGGCTTAGGCACATTGTTGATGATCTATTAGTCATGCTCATCTGGCTAAAAGAGAATCCATCAAATTAATTAATTATATGTTTTATGTTTTGTAAGAAATTTTTTACCTTACTTGACTTTTTTTCCAGTTAACCCCGTATATAAAAAGATAAAGTCCAACAGAAAGGGATAAGATTATAGACCATATACTCCCTCCGTCCGGAAATACTTGTCATCAAAATGGACAAAAAGGGATGTATCTAGAACTAAAATACATCTAGATACATCCCCTTTTATTCATTTTGATGACAAGTATTTACGGATGGAGGGAGTACCATAATTTGGCTTCAGACATTAGTTAGCCAAAGTAATTCAGCAGAGAACAAGCAAGTGCATCAGGTATTCATGAGAGCACAACAGCTATTAGTGATTAAATTTCAGAACAAGGAAAACCGGAAGGGTACTGAACAAGTAACAATATGAAAATGGTTGACCCATGCTGGGCTTAATGCAATCTACACAGGAGATATTTCGTTGAACAATCCAGCATTCAAAGCTTGGATAGGGCAATATGGTACCGGCAGTTTTCTGTTCTCTTCCATATCCAAATATTTTAGGAACTCCTAGCTGAGAAAGTGGCAGCAACCTATAGCTCCCCGAGGTAAATATGCTTATCTCTACTGCAAGATCCTTTGTAGGCATGTTGGGGTGGAAAGTTGTCTCGTTGACAGAACCATTGTGCCCAGGAAGCTTGTATATGTCTATGGGATCCACCTTGAGCTCGTGTCCCAGATGTAGACCATGCGATCAGCACTCCCAACGGTGACCTTGCGATTGTCCGGTGACCTGCTACAATTCAACAGGGTCTTCTCAAAGTTGTGTTGATGCCTTAAGGGTCTAGATGTTTCGGTTAGCGGAACCCGCACAAGAAGAACACTAGCAAGGAAAAAAAGAGTTAATCTTCAGGGGATGGTAATGCCGCGACAACGAAAAGTGAGACATGTTATAGTGTACCCCAACTGCTTTAGACATAGGCAGCCCATATTTTTATTAAATCATTAGCAAAAATGCAGTATTGTTCAATAAACAGAGTGATATAAGCCGGGATTTGGCCTTAGCATTCTTCTGTTTTCTCTTCTTAGCTCCATGGTACAAGGATAAGGACGTACCCAGTGCTGAAATCTCCCACGCATGATGGGGTCTGGGGAAGGGAATTTCTAGAAGTCTTACCATTGCATAATAATTGCGGAAAGAGGCTTGTTCGAACCGAAGACCTCCAGGCCACAAGTTGAGAGACTACCACTGCGCCAGGCCTGCCCTTAACCATGGGGCATAGATGCTCTAACAAGATAAAGCACCAATATATTTCACACACTTTTTAAATAATTGGCCTAACAACATAAAAAGAGCTGACAATTCTTTCCACTCATTAAATCAATACATTTGGCAAGTTAATTCGGAAGGATCACGGAAGTTAATAAGGTTTTAGAGCGAGTACACACAATTAGTAGTTACTAACTGGAAACAACATGATGGTCACAAGTTTAACAAGAAATGGGAAGGTACAGAAAAAGCAGTGGATCAAAAATGATAGACCAGCTCTGGCTGTAATACAATATACAAAGGTTGCATGTAACAAAAAGACCAATGTTGTGTTGTTCTTAGACTTCAAGGACGGAATTGCTATTTGTTTTCCCTATTCACCGCGATAGTACTGTCCAGAGGTACTAGAGTGGTGCTACTTATGCTCACTTCTTAATGTAACTTTGATCGGTTGAGAATTTGACTATTATAATTATTTGATAGAAGTAGAGCATGAGAACTATTTGAAGCTGCTCACTTCGCTCATGCTATGAAAACTACAGATCATCTTTTGAGAACCAAGTGGCCTAACTGTCGAGGCAGGCAAGGTTGATGCATCAGTATAGCACTGAAGATGGATTGGTGGCAGGTGGCTGCGGCGGCCTCATACCCGGCAGGCGTCCTGATTGAGAAGTGCGCCGGACTGGTGGGTACCCCATACCCGGCAGGCGTCCTGGTTGGGATCTCAGGTCTTAGATGGCAGGTTTGGCTGTGAGGTCTGTTTGGTATTAGGCCCAGACTATCAACATCCCTTCATTAACTGGATAAGAGTAGCGACAGATGTTTTCTAGACGGTGGCTTTAGTCTTACTGTTGTATGACTTTGCAAGGTCTTGTGTGCATTATTAATAAAGTGGTTGCATGCATCGTCCAGATGCAGAGGCCGGGGGTCATCCTCCATTTCTAAAAGAAAAGAATTCAGATAATGCAGTTTTTCTGGGGCATGCTTGTGTACAATCAAAGATTGCCTAGTCAATATGTTGGCAAGCTAATATCGAAACATCCTAGATATTAACATCTTATATGGAGATTAGCAAGAGCATTCAGCATTTGATTAATTAGTACCTAATATTTTGTATTTCCCCACACAGTAAGACAATAATTTGTATCACAGGAACCATGCCCTAGCCTCTCTCGACATGGAGAGCCCTACTCATCGTTAATTCTAGAATGTCCTTCCTGCACCAACTAAATAACGTGGCATGGTAGAGTAATGTTGTAAAGTAGACGCATGGCTAAATTTTGGTCAACTGCGAGCTTATCTATTCCTAATGCGTCCCAAATCAAACATATTTGTGGTAGGGCACGGCTTACCAGCATAAAATTATGCCAGTTGTCTTGACTCTTGAGGAGTACTGTATTCATGGTAGCTAGCTCCCTTGAGATATGCATGCCATGCATATATGTTTTTTTAGCCCGCCTATGGCTAGTTGCGCATATGATAAATCATAGTGGATGGGAGATATTCGAACTAGTTGGTTACTACAAACCATTGAGGATAGGAGCTATATATGCACCCACACCATAGAGGATGTTGAAGGAAATGAAGACGATAATAACTCGTAGACATGGTAAATGCCATGTACCATCGAAGATCAATCATTGTTTTAAATGATCTTTTATATTAATTTAGCAACATAGAGTCATTATACTCACATTCAACCAGACACAATGGTGCTGACTCAAACAAAACACCACAGCTCGACCCTCTAGAAAACCTAGTCAAGCCATAGGCAACACCATTTCCGCATTTGGAGATTCTCGATAACCTGAAACCCGTCAGTTGTCCCAGTTAGAATTAGTTGTTGTATAGGGATAGAATTCTCTTTGAATTGTAAACCTATTCTATCTCTTCTTCTATTTCAACCTCTCCCGGATATCTCTCTGTAAACCGATCGATCTAGCCTCGATCCAAACTTGTAAGCCACGGCATATGTTCCATATAATGCAATGCGGCCCGAGCAAAGGGTTCTATGCTTCCCATATTATTTGACATGGTAACAGAGCATCTTCCTCAACAAAAACGCATCTAGCTACCTTCCTCCATCGAGAGCATGTCTACCACCTCCGCCGCCATGTCGCCCAGCACCATGGGTGCACTTTCTACCACCTCCTCCCCCACCTTCGCCTCCTCATCCACCACCACCACCTCATCCCCTGGACCACCACCACAGGAGAAGCTGACGAGGGGGAACTTTCTTCTCTGGAAGGCTGTCGTGCTGCCGCAGATCAAAGGAGCACAGATGGAGCATCATCTCGACGAGAAGAGCCCGGCACCGCCGCCCACCCTCACCATCACCAAGGACGGCAAAGAAGAGCAGATCGCCAACTTTGCAAATACCCTCTGGTATGCACAACAACGGCAACTTCAAGGATATTTGATGGGCTCTCTTTCCCGCGATATTCTTGCACAGGTCGCCACGTTACAGACGCCGGCCGAAGTTTGGCGTGCCATTCATGCCATGTATGCTGCTCAGAGTCAAGCTCAAGCCATAAACACCCGCATCGAGCTGACCAATCTTCAGAAAGGTAATATGACCATGGCTGAGTACCTTCGCAAGATTAAAAGTCTTACATATGAAGTTGCCAGCACCGCCGCCGCGCTCTCCGATCCGGAGATCGTCTCCAAAATTCTCGCCGGACTGGACATGGAATATAACCCTGTCGTCTTGGCGCTTGCTGCTCGGGTGGAACCGATAACGGTTCAGGAGCTCTACAACCAGCTCCTGAGCTTTGATGCCCGCCTCAGTCTTCTTCACAGCACCAGCCTTCGCCAATCTTCTGCCAACGCTGTCTCTCGTGGTCGCAGCCGTGGGCGCGGTCATCAGGGGCAGCCCCGCACCGGTGGGCGCGGGCGTGGCCACCTTCAGGGAGATGGCGGCTACAACAGCTCTGGTGGCGGCGGCTACAACAACTCCAGCAACTACACCAACAAACCAGTAGGCGGCGGCTTCAACAAAAACTCTGGCCGCCGCTCCTCTTCCTCCCGGGGGCGCCCTCGGTGCCAACTCTGCAAAAAGGCAGGACATGAAGTTCTGGATTGCTGGCATCGGTATGATGAAGATTTTGTCCCCGACGCACGTCTTGTTGCTGCAGCTATGCGCGAGCAAGGGGGCGATGGCGTGTGGTATGTTGACTCTGGTGCAACCGACCACGTTACTGGTGAACTAGAGCAACTCGCTCTCCTGGAGAAATACCTTGGCAATGATCAGATTCACACTGCAAGTGGTGGAGGTATGGATATTCGACACATTGGTCAAGCTTTTATTAATTCTCCTACTCTTAAACGTGATCTTGTTCTAAACGATGTCCTTCATGTTCCACAATCTGATAAAAACCTTGCCTCTATGTCTCGTTTAGTCACCGATAATAATGTCTTCTTTGAAACTCACCCTCGTTACTTTTCTATAAAGGATCGGGCAACGAGGAAACTTCTACATCACGGTAGATGCATTGGAGGGCTCTACCCCATCTCTTCCGGAGTTTTCAACCACAAGCGCCGTCATGCTTATTCTGTCATCAAGCCCTCTTTGGCATGGTGGCATCAAAGATTAGAACACCCATCATCAGTCATAGTCAAACAAGTAGTTAATAAAGGCAATTTGCCCTTGTCATATACTCAATCTAGTGAGTCTGTTTGTGAAGCTTGACAGTGTGCCAAGAGTCATCAACTCCCTTATCCTAGGTCAAATAGTGTGTCTCATGCTCCTTTAGGGCTTATTTTTAGTGATGTATGGGGTCATGCTAGAGATTCTTTTGAAAGAAAAAAATATTATGTCAGTTTCATTGATGATTTTAGCAAGTTTACTTGGATTTACTTGTTAAAGCACAAATCTGAAGTTTTTTCTGTGTTTCAAGAATTCCAAAAGCTTGTTGAAAGGCACTTTAACAGGAAAATTTTGGCAGTCCAAAGTGACTGGGGAGGGGAGTATGAAAAGCTCAACTCCTTTTTCCGTAGCATAGGCATTCAACATCATGTCTCTTGCCCTCATGCTCATCAGCAAAACGGCTCTGCTGAGAGAAAACATCGCCACATTGTTGAAGTTGGTCTTTCCCTTCTTGCACATGCCTCCATGCCTCTCAAATATTGGGATGAAGCATTTATCGCAGCCACCTATCTTATCAATCGTCTTCCGAGTAAAGTCATTGGTAATTCCACTCCATTAGAGCGATTATATCATCAAACACCCAATTATAACTCTCTTAAAAAATTTGGGTGTGCTTGCTACCCAAATTTACGTCCATATAATCGCCACAAGCTCGAGTTTCGATCCACACAATGTGTTTTTATTGGCTATAGTAATCTCCACAAAGGGTACAAATGCTTAGAGATTGCAACTGGTCGTATCTATATCTCTAGAGACGCTGTTTTTGATGAAACTCTTTTTCCGTTCCCCAAACTTCACCCAAATGTTGGAGCTCTCCTACGTGCTGAAATAGCCCTTCTTCCAGATCACGGGGGAGAATTATATAAAGCTGATCATGTGAAGAATTCCATAAAAAATCGGATTCTAGTGGTATTTGTGCATATTCGGGTCATGATTTCATGTATGCAGAAACAGACAAAGAAGGTGCTGGATCCCATGCAGATTCAGGTGGCAGCGGCACAGATTCGGGTGGCAGCGGCGTTCGATCCGAGGCAGATCCCCGCGCCAGTCCCGCTGTCTCCAGCGCCACGCGATCCAAGGACGATCGCGGGCATCCGCATGCAGCCAATCGCGTTGGGGCGGCTGACAGGCCCGACCACATGGAGCCCACCGTCTCAGCCGCGCTGGTGGCCGACAGCCCACCTCGTCAGTAGCGGACAGGGGCGAATCACCTCGCGCCACCAGCCCGTGGGCAGACCCAGGAACCGACAGCAGGATGCCTGGCATGTCTGCGTCGCGATCCGCCTCGGATCGGGAGCCAGATCGGGAACCTGCGGCTGTCTCGGTTGCAGCGGATCTCGCAGGATCTTCTGTGGCGCAACCAACAGCGACTGCCACATCGGGATGTTCTCTGCAAACTTCACCAGCATCAGCTCCGCGGCACCATACACGATCTCAGTCAGGTAGTATCAAGGCAAAAGAATATACTGATGGTATTGTAAGGTATGACAGGGTCAAAAGAGCTTTCCTTAGTAGTTTTGGTGAACCAACCCACTTGCATGATGCACTTAATCATAAAGAATGGAAGGAGGCTATGGATAGTGAATACAATGCACTCATGAAAAACAAAACTTGGCACTTAGTACCACCAAGGAAGGGAAATAATGTTATAGATTGTAAATGGGTATACAAGATCAAGAGAAAATCTGATGGAAGTATAGACAGGTACAAGGGTAGATTAGTTGCTAAAGCATTTAAACAAAGGTTTGGCATTGATTATGAAGATACCTTTAGTCCTGTTGTTAAGGCAGCTACTATTCGGCTTGTGTTGTCTATTGCTATTTCCAAAGGTTGGAGCCTACGGCAGCTAGACGTTCAGAACGCGTTTCTTCATGGTGTTCTTGAGGAAGAAGTTTTCATGCGGCAACCACCGGGATATGAGAACCAAAGCACACCACATTATGTCTGTAAGTTGGATAAAGCTTTATATGGTTTGAAATAGGCCCCTAGAGCTTGGTACTCAAGATTGAGCATGCAGTTACAACAACTTGGGTTTACACCATCAAAAGCAGATACATCTTTGTTCTTTGACAATAAAGGCAATATCATTATATTTGGGCTTGTTTATGTTGATGATATAATTGTTGCTAGTTCAGGCTCAGATGCCACCACCTGTTTGCTTAAGGATCTGAAATTGGAGTTTGCTCTTAAGGATCAAGGTGATCTTCACTACTTTCTTGGAATAGAGGCTAAAAAGGTAAAGGATGGCATACTTCTCACACATGAAAAATATACTAATGATATTCTCAGGAGAGTGGGATTGGAACATTGTAAACCTGTGAGTACACCAATCTCAACCTTGGAAAAACTTATGGTTGAAACTGGAGAAGTGCTTGGACCAGAGGATGCAACAAATTACAGAAGTGTTGTAGGTGCTTTACAATATTTGACTCTTACACGTCCTGACATTTCTTATTCTGTGAACAAAGTATGTCAATATTTACATGCACCTAGAACTACTCATTGGACTGCAGTCAAGAGAATTTTGAGATATCTTAAGTTTTCAGAGGGACTTGGGCTTCATATTACCAGGTCTTCATCCATGCTTGTTACTGCATATTCTGATGCAGACTGGGCAGGTTGTCCTGATGACAGAAGGTCCACAGGTGGTTTTGCTGTGTTTCTGGGAACAAACCTTGTATCATGGAGTGCAAGAAAATAGGCTACAGTTTCAAGGTCTAGTACTGAGGCTGAGTATAAAGCTTTGGCTAATGCAACAGCTGAAGTAATGTGGATACAAACTTTACTTTATGAGCTTGGAATTAAAGCTCCACAAGCTGCTAGGTTATGGTGTGATAACATCGGTGCCACCTATCTTTCAACTAATCCTATTTTCCATGCACGAACCAAACATATCGAAGTTGATTTTCACTTTGTCAGAGAAAGAGTAGCTCGAAAGCTACTTGACATTCGGTTCATATCCACAGGAGATCAACTTGCAGATGGGTTTACAAAACCACTCACCGTGAGACAGCTAGATGAGTTCAAGTACAATCTTAACCTTGACAAAGCTTCATGAGGATTAGATTGAGGGGGAGTGTTAGAATTAGTTGTTGTATAGGGATAGAATTCTCTTTGAATTGTAAACCTATTCTATCTCTTCTTCTGTTTCAACCTCTCCCAAATATCTCTCTGTAAACCGATCGATCTAGCCTCGATCCAAACTTGTAAGCCACGGCATATGTTCCATATAATGCAATGCGGCCCGAGCAAAGGGTTCTACACTTCCCATATTATTTGACAGTCCCAACAAATTCCTTGAATCCTTGGTAATACCACCGATCGATGAGGGCCTAGATGATGCTCACACAGTCATCGGCAAAAAGGTACTATCCTACGCAAACCTCTCACACACGCCTCAGCTTGACCAATCTCAGACTGACGGTGTGCCATACAAACCACGGGACCGCTGCATCCTCGCCTTGCAAGACCGCTCCCCAAGTTCCTTGTTTCGTATCTTGAATGCAGCTCGCATCCACATTCAGTTTGGAGGAACACTCCTCTCTGATAGCGACCACATGCCATTTTCCTTCTGCACCTAACTCTGTCGAGCCTGCTTGTATCAACTGTAGCGAATCAACATAACTTCAAAGGAAATTAGAGGAAGCATGGATCGATGCCTTTTCGCCTCCAAAACAATATTGTTTCTGAGCTGACAGGCCCGCCACTGGCGGAAGCTTTGCTCTGTTAAAGACTTAATCATTATGAAAATTCCAAATCGCTCATAGTAAGAAACACACTCCCACTCGGATACGAGCGTTCAATTTGGGGTGAGGCCCAACCAACCAGTTCCCGAACATATTCATAATGCTAGCGGGGATGGGATGGGAAGATAATAACTCGTCGACAAGGTAGTTTGACTTGCTACATTTTTTTCCTTTCAAATAGTAAGCATTGAGGGATTTAGCTGGAGGTATACACGCATTCCTCTAAGTGAGCTTGCTATACTTGGCTGCATATCAACATAGAAGATTTCTCTGGAGTTGCATCCACTCCAGCTAAGTGATCAGCTTGCTATACTTAGCTGGATATCTCTACTATCTAAAAAAAACCTAAGTTTCCTTTTCCTTTTGGACCGCATTCTGCCAGCCTTCGTCACACCTCCCCCAGTTGGTTTTCCTCACGTCCAATGTCCTGGATTTTCTCCCACGGTTTAAGGTTTATGCTAAAACTTAAAAAAGGCCATAATAGCTAATCGATCAGCGACAATCACGCACCTCCTATCTGGCATCAAAAGCCCATATCTCTCCCTATGCTGGGTGGTAACTAGTAACTGCTGCATGTGCATCATGCTTGTGCCTCCCGTCGCTGCCGTCACCTGGATCGCATTGCGGTCGCCACCGTCATCCAATAGGTCACGTCCGCCTCGCCCTATCTTCCAGGCGGCCCTAATAAGCACCGCAGAGCTATAGCTTGGATCCGTACGTGGTCCTTACTCACTCCTATGGACTCCAGGGAGCCTTTGGTTATTGGGTGCAACCAATGGGAGATGGTAGCTCGGGTTATATTCGACCGATTTGGATGACGCTCGCATAACAAGATAGGAGTCTAGGGAGCTTATCCTTCTTATCACCGTACCGGTTGTCCTTGTCTGCATGTAATTTTTCTTATTTTACTTTGTTCTGCTCCATTTGCGAGCTGTAAGACTTTTATAACGATACTTTCTGGATTGTTAATAAGATGACCGCATGCATCATCATGATGCAGAGGCCGGGGGCATGCCTCCGTTTCCAAAAAATAAGCACCGCCGTCTCCCGCCGTCGCCGTGTTCCACCATGATGTTGTCGACAACAGGACGCCCCCACCCCGCCTCGCCACATCTTCCAGCTTGCTTGATCAGTGCATGCAACTGTACGCATACCCATCTTGCAAGGTACGCCGCAGCAGCGGCACTAGGGATATCGTAGCTGGCTGGACTTTATCACTGCATGCAAACCTACGCAGATCTATCTTGCCAGGTACGCAGAAGAACTGGATTAAAGTCTGCCTTTAGTCTGATTTGTCCTAGATTAGTACAGGATTATTCGAACGTGTGATGCATTCTACTCAATCCAGTGCTGAAGTCTTGTCTCATGTCGTTTCAGTTGGTTTCCAAACAGGCTCAATGTCTTGCTATTGGGTTCTATTGGTTTATAGCATGGTACGTTTTTTGGATGGCCGTAATCATTTTTTATGTGGACATTATCTAATTGCAGATGTTAATGTATTTTGTTGAGCTACATCTACCGTTCTTTACTGTGTACAGCATGGATACGAGAGAGATTGTCTCACTCCATAAGATCACTATTCAAGCTATTCTTTTGAGGAGATTGTCTCACTCCATAAGATCAGGGATCATTTCCAGGCAATCCTCAAAATTCTTTGCATTCGAAACTTTGAACCAAATAATTCGAAAACATGATCTCACAAACGTGGTGTTTTGAAAATGAAACTATTTTGGCATCAAGTTTAATAGCTCTGTCATGTTTTATAGCATGCATATCAATTAGGCCTTTCTTACAAACTTTAATAGTAAAGATGGCATCTACAACACCTGCAAGAATTATTTGCGAATGAAGAATGGCTATTTGAAGAGGCCATATTTTTTTCATTTTAGTGATGATGTACCCACAACAAAAGTCATTTATTCCGCCACAACACACGGATCCCATGGAGAAAAAGATGCAATGAGATATTGACAGATATAGTTGCGAGATGTGCATGAGGATCCTAGTGGTATGTGTTTGAGATGATTAATCTTAAACCATTAGAATAATTATACCCCCGTTGCAATGCATGGGCTACTGCCTAGTTAATATAGAAGATAATAGTAGGGCCGGCCCCCGTAGTGAGTGGCGCCTGTTTCACCCAGCTCCGCTGGGCCTTTCCATGTTGCCGGGTTATTTCACGCATGCACTAGGTTCAAGCACACGCACAGCCCCAAACATAAAATCAAACGACGATTACTTTGTCAAAACGTTCGCTCCCTAGAATTGTCATGAAAGTATACATGAACTGATTCCATTTTGCCAAAGCATGGTGTCTCATGATCATTCAAAAGTCAGTATGTAACTTCACATATACACAATTCAACCCCGCCACTAGCTAGCCACATAAACACACTTGAAAAAACAGAAATTTAAGGTTAAAAACAGAAAAAATATATAATTAAAGAGATATTTTATGAATATTTTGTATCTTACTATTAGTTATGAGTTATACAGTAAAGAAACGAACCCACTGTCCAAACCCTATTATTTTCATCAATAACAGGTATCACCTAGAATTTGGCTGTCACGCAGGCAGACCGCCATGACTATGGTGAATAAAAATGACACTTCACGGCAGTCATACTCTTATGAACAAAGCCACATGAATATAAGTTGAGCGCTCATAAGTAATGTCCAGACACATTGTTGACAATCTATGATTGACTAAAAGTGGATCAACCAAATTTATTAATATAAGATTTGGCCTTTTAAGGCAAGCTTTTAGCTTACTTAACCTTTTTTCTGGTTAGATATATAGCATCGAACACTGCATGAGGAGACCTTTTCCTCCCCTTCCCTCCTGTGATGCCCCCGCGAGCGCGCGGGGGGGGGGGGGGGGGGGGGGGGTCCCTAGCACCACCGCACGCCACCCCTCCTTGCGCCTTCCTCCACTCACCGCCGCCTCGACGTACTTCCCCCCGCTCGGTCTGGCGGGCGCGGGCCTCCGGCTCGGGCGGTGGCAGCAGCCGGCGGCAGACTCGCGGGCTGTGGGCGGCGATGCGAAGGGGCTGCAGTGGTAGTGGTGCGCGGCGGCCTCCAGCGGCATCGGACGGCTAGATCGGGGCCTAGGCGGCGCTTGCCAAGGGCAACACGAGCTGCGGGCGTCAGCCCCTGCCGTGGCTGTGGCTAGTGGTGGTGGAGGCGCAACGGCGATGGCAGGTGGGCGTGCTGGTCGGGCTCTAGTCGTTCCACCGTCTAGACGACGACGGTAGCGTAGATGGCTCCCCAATGAGTATTCTTGGCGGTAGGCGGCGGTCCTTGGCGGTCCTCCTTGCCGGTGGCTAGTTCTGCGTCGGTGGCTTTGCACGGTTATTCGTCGGCTGCCACGGTGGAGCGACACAGGTGTGTGTCCGGTGGTGAGGTTGCCTGCAGGGATGGACGGCGCCAATGTGCTCGCGCCACCCGTCACTGGCATAGGGGTGTGCCAGCCTAGATGCGTCCCCCCCCCCCACATCCCCTTTCCCAGTCCGCTTGTGGGCTATTGTGGCTCTGGCGACGTTCAAGGCGAGACATATGCTGCGGTTCGTCGGTTGCGGGTGACCCCGCACTAGTAGAAAAACGACCTTACGTGAGACACATTAGTCCCGGTTCGATTTTAGCCTGGTACTAATGGTACCATTAGTCCCGGTTGGAATGGCTATGCATTAGTCTCGGTTCATTTGTGACCTATAGTCCCGGTTTGTGTCACAAACCGGGACTAAAGCTGTCTAACCTTTAGTCCCGGTTGGAGACACAAACCGGGACTAAAGGGAAATTTTCGAACTCTACCCCCCCCCCCCCCCCATCGCCTTTTCAGTTTTGAAAAAAAACAAAAGAAAAATGATAAAAACTTCAAAAATTAACATCCTTCGAGATGTAGTTATGTTACTACATCTAGTAGTTAGGGAAGTTTAAAAACATAAATTTCGACATGTTTTGCAAGAAAGTGTTATGAAAAAGTAAAACGAATATATCTTTTGCATACTATGTCGAAAAAAATTTATAATATATCAAAATGTTCAACACGAAAATCCGGTTCCGATTTCGACGGCCATAGGCCGTTTTGCAAATTTTTGAATCCTCAAATTCTGAAAGGAAAAAAGTTATGCTTAAATTTCAGTTTTTTTAAGCTTGCTTAAATCTGGTCAAACTATTTATTCAAGAAATATTAGTATTACTAAATAATTTTATTCAAGAATATTAGTGTTACTAAATAATTATTTCAGTTTTTTTTTTGAATTTTGGTCAAATTTGGTCAAACTACTTATTCAAGAAATATTAGTGTTACTAAATAATTATTGTTTTTAGAATAATAATTTCATACTCAAACACTTAGCAGTTATGAGGGGTGATTAGAGACTAAATCGTCAAATAACTTAGAAAATTAAAAATCAGAAGAAAAAAAATTCATTTTTTTCCAAAAAAATGAAAAAAATCCTTCAATCCCGGTTGGTCTAAAGGTCCCCCAGACCACGGCACGGGCACGTGCCACGTGGTGGGCCTTTGGTCCCGGTTCATGTTGAACCAAGACTAAAGGGGGGGACCTTTAGTCCCCACCCTTTAGTGCCGGTTCTAAAACTGGCACTAAAGGGCCTTACAAACCGGGACTATAGCCCGTTTTTGCACTAGTGCCATGGTACAAAGATGATCTCTTTGGATGGTCTTGGTGGTGTCTGGATGCTGGGCCCTGGCGGCAGGCGGCGTGGTGTTCGGGGGCGGAACCTGCGTCTCAGGTGCGAGCGGGCAGCCATGGCTTTGCGGGTGACTTGGTTGCAGGTGATGGACGAAGGAGGGGTGTGAGCGTCGGGGTACATCACTTGTCCAAATCTTGTACTGGCCATCGTCGGCGGTGGCCGTGGACGTCGTACTCTTCTTGAAGGCACCGTCGCGGCGCGCCCACTCCTTGCGTGTGGCTCCGGGTGAAAACCTGATCTGCGGATCGGACGGTGGCGGCTTTCCGTGGACGTACCCTTCTGGGAGGCACCGTCCTGGAGTCTTTACTTTGTTATTGTTCACATCACCCCTCCTCAGTGGTGGAGGTCTCCGTCGGCTTCGAGTGGTCCTTAGCTCATCTTTAGTTTACTTGGTTGTCGTCGGTATGGTGTGACGGTGCCCGGCACCTTTGTATCTTGCCTTGGGTATGTATGTTGTGTGTTGTGGTGGCGTGTGTTTCTATCGGTTCGGTCGGATGTTTGTGGTGATGGTTGCTTTATAATATAAAGTGAGGGAAATCCTTTTTCGGTATATATAGCACGGATAGAAACTCGCATTCACAGAACATACCCCCGATGTTCTTGGGAAGAAAGAGAGATGGACGGAACAGAAAAAGGTAAGTTTACAGACTAAAATAGCATTTGACTTGATACATTAGTTAGACAACATAATTTAGCATGGAACAGGTAAGTGAATCAGGTTTTGTGAGAGAGCACACCAATTAGTTATTAAAAGGCAGAATGGGTACATGTTTAACAAGAACTGTAAGAGAACTGAATGAGTAGCAGTCTGAAAGTTTGATCAGCAATCCAGCATTCAATGTCTGACAAAGTAACACGGTACAATGTCACGACAACTGGTTGCCAGGTCCCTTCTCATGATAGCCTTAGCGGCGGTCATGAAAGTTTGACTTGATCTTAGAGCCCATCCATAGGGTCATATGCATGTGAGGGTTGGGATGGAGGTTTCTCCGTCTCGCGCAGGTGGCTGTGCGCGTCTGACCAGATCTGGTAGCAGCTGGTCACTATGGATTGTGATGGCCACCGGAAGGTCTTTGTGTGTGTTCCTCCTTCCGGATCCGGTGGCTGATTTCGAGGGTGAGATGCAAACTATGTATGACGGCATGTCACATAGGGATGGTAGTGCTGCGGGCGGGCTCACATCGCATGCAGATACTGGGATCACGGAAAAATGGTGGTGACAACACTTGCGCGACATCGATGGTGGTCCTACTTGAGCACTGGTCTCGAGCTTCGGGGTAAAAGCCTTGGTCTGGCCCGAATTGGTTACAGCTGGCAATGGTGATGTCTTTAGATCATTATCTTTTTGGAGTCATTGCTCCAGGATGCTCGAACATGCTATTCAGGGTGAAAACCTAGATTCTGGCTTTCCGCGGTTGGATCTAATAACGGAGGCGCTTGAGCGTGTCTCTCTTCCTAAAAGCATTGAAGAGTCTTGTCGTCTGTGTGGTCTCATGAGATGGCTTGTGTGGATACAATCATTGTTGTAGTTTGCCGATCGTCGACTTGGTCATTTTGGTTTTTTCCTTGTCTACACATAACTTTGGTCTTATATGATTTTGCTATTTGTTGGCGTGTTTTTATGTGTATGCATCGATGTTAGTTGTATGCATCCTAACTATACAGATGTCGGATGTGTGCTCATTGTTTTGTATCCTCTTGATGCTCCATTTTAACCCAATAAATCCACCTTTTGTCAGAATACGAGAACTGTGCGTGTGTGTAGTCTCCCTTGGTGCTTGTTCTAGATGTATCATTGAGGTATTCGCACAGATACATGTCCAATGGTCTGTGGGAGCAGTGGCTCACGGTCCATCGAGGAGTTTTTGGCGAATAGTTGCCTATGTTAGTCTCAAGCAGTCCAGTACACTACCAAATTCCTCTGCCGGCCAGCACCCCTGCATTTCACCAGCCCTTGAGTATTTTTAATCAACTGCTTCTCTTGACGTTTATCTTGTGCCGGTTCTCGCAACCGTACTAGGATACAGAAAAACAACCAAAGTGGAGCGATGCCATGTCACCTCAATCTTTTTGCTATCCTCTGCTTAGCACCACGAGACATGTTCAAAAGAATATCATCTAGCAAACATAGAAAGAAGTTGACAACTCATGCTACTAGTTGACTCGATACTTTGCTGAACTGATCCAGCAGATGACAACCAAGTGAAGTTTTTCCAAAGGTCACACACAGATGCTAGACCCACTGTACTATAATCCACAAAGATTGTGCATGATAAAAGGATGGATATTCAGGTGTGGTGTGTGCTTCGACTTCAAAAGACAGAGTTGGTATTTTTTTTTCTCTATCCACCACTGTCAGAGTGATCAGTGGCGCTTGATCGGTGCTACTCCGCGGTATGCGCTGAGTTTACAAGGTAACTTTGATCGTTGCAGAATTGGATTCTTATTATTATTTTGACATGGAGTTGGATTTTTTTTGATAAAAAGACAGGCAAGAGAAGTATTCGAAAAATGCGCAGTAGGCTCATACTATTAAAATTAGATAGCATCTTTTAAGAATTGAATGCCATAAGCCGCATAACTTCTGAGGTGAATAGAGATAGTAATTGTAGCATATGCTTGGTTTCCAAGTAAAAAATAACTAGTCAATGCGTTGAAGACCAAAACTTGACAAAAAATGAACCTGCAGTAGCAAATGGTATTTTTTTATGGTCACCAGGAGATACGCAGCGACAAGCTTATATATTCCTAATGCCTCCCAGATCTAACACATTTTGTGATGCTGTGCAATTTTGACAGAATAAAATTAGGCAATTTGTCTTGACTCCTCCGGAATACTATACCCATAGTGGCTAACTCAGTTGAGATAAATAGCCCATGTATATAACTTTCTTTAGTCCGCCACCTGACCACTACAATAAACCATGATGGATGAGAGATATTCTGGCCAGCTAGTTGATAACTATAAACCATTGTGGATGAGAGCTATATGTATGCGTGCACACCAAAGGACAGCTAGGAAGAAATAAAGACCATAATAACTCGTCGACAAGGTAGTTTGACTTGCTACATTTTTTTCCTTTCAAATAGTAAGCATTGAGGGATTTAGCTGGAGGTATACACGCATTCCTCTAAGTGAGCTTGCTATACTTGGCTGCATATCAACATAGAAGATTTCTCTGGAGTTGCATCCACTCCGGCTAAGTGATCAGCTTGCTATACTTAGCTGGATATCTCTACTATCTAAAAAGAACCTAAGTTTCCTTTTCCTTTTGGACCGCATTCTGCCAGCCTTCGTCACACCTCCCCCAATTGGTTTTCCTCGCGTTCAATGTTCTGGATTTTCTCCCACGGTTTAAGGTTTATGGTAAAACTTAAAAAAACAGCCATAATAGCCAATCGATCAGCGAGAATCATGCACCTCCTATCCGGCATCGAAAGCCCATATCTCTCCCTACGCTGGATGGTAGCTAGTAACTGCTGCATGTGCATCGTGCTTGTGCCTCCCGTCGCTGCCGTCACCCGGATTGCGTCGCGGTTGCCGCCGCCATCCAATAGGTCATGTCGGCCTCGCCCCATCTTCCAGGCGGCCCTAATAAGCATCGCAGAGCTATAGCTTGGATCCGTACGTGGTCCTTACTCACTCCTATGGACTCCAGAGAGCCTTTGGTTACTGGGTGCAACCAATGGGAGATGGTAGCTCGGCTTATATTCAACCGATGTGGATGGCGCTCGCATAACAAGATAGGAGTCTAGGGAGCTTATCCTTCTTATCACCGTACCGGTTGTCGTTGTCCGCATGTAATTTTCCTTATTTTACTTTGTTCTGCTCCATTTGCGAGCTGTAAGACTTTTATGACGATACTTTCTGGATTGTTAATAAGATGGCCGCATGCATCATCATGATGCAGAGGCCGGGGCATGCCTCCATTTCCAAAAAATAAGCACCGCCGTCTCCCGCCTTCGCCGTGTTCCACCATGACGTTGTCGACAACAGGACACCCCCACCCCACCTCGCCACATCTTCCAGCTTGCTTGATCAGTGCATGCAACTGTACGCATACCCATCTTGCAAGGTACGCCGCAGCAGCGGCACTAGGGATATCGTAGCTGGCTGGACTTTATCACTGCATGCAAACCTACGGAGATCCATCTTGCCAGGTACACGGAAGAACTGGATTAAAGTATGCCTTTAGTCGGATTTGTCCCAGATTAGTACAGGATTATTCGAAACTTGTGATGCATTCTACTCAATCCAGTGCTGAAGTCTTGTCTCATGTCGTTTCAGTTGGTTTCCAAACAGGCTCAAGGTCTTGCTATTGGGTTCTATTGGTTTATAGCATGGTACGTTTTTTGGATGGCCGTAATCATTTTTTATGTGGACATTATCTAATTGCAGATGTTAATGTATTTTCTTTAGCTACATCTACCGTTCTTTACTGTGTATCTTACTATTAGTTATGAGTTATACAGTAAAGAAACGAACCCACTGTCCAAACCCTATTATTTTCATCAATAACAGGTATCACCTAGAATTTGGCTGTCACGCAGGCAGACCGCCATGACTATGGTGAATAAAATTGACACTTCACGGCAGTCATACTCTTATGAACAAAGCCACATCAATATAAGTTGAGCGCTCATAAGTAATGTCCAGACACATTGTTGACAATCTATGCACTAGTGCAGAACCGGGCAATAGCACTGGTTCGTAAGGCCCTTTAGTGCCGGTTTAGGAACCGGCACAAACGTTTCGGCACTAAAGCCCCCCCCCCCCTTTAGTACCGGTTCAGCACGAACCGGTGCTAAAGGGAAACCACGTGGCACGAGCCAGCTCCGAGGGCCGGGAGCCCTTTAGTACCGGTTGGTAACACCAACCGGTACTAAAATGTTTGGGGGGTTTTTGGTTTTATGATTTTTTTTCATTTAATTTTGTGTTTTCCATTTTAATTCTTTTTCGTTTGCTGGTATTTTACGGTACTACACATTGTACATGTTATGCATATATATATATATATATATATATATATATATATATATATATATATATATATATAGAATTTCTAGTAGAACCAATCATATATATATCATCAATCATGTCTCACAAACCACCATATTAATTCACACATACACACATGTATAGCTATATACAATTTCTCCTATATATGCATGTTGCCTTCGGAGCCAGTGGCATTAGCCTGATTGGTGCCTTCGGAGCACGATGACAATTGGAAGTGGTTCATGACTTGGTCGATGGGGGCGGTAGCGGGTAATAGTATTCTCTCTTCGAATTTATGACCTGGTCGAGCAAAAATCCAGCTATTTCCTCTTGAAGTGCTTGTACGCGCTCCGTTGGTAGGAGCTTGTCCCGCACCTCTTTGAACTGTTAAGAAGGAGATCAATTTGCATGTGTATTAGTTGTGTGACTAGATATCGATAATGGTGTAAAAATTATGAATAGTGTTCTGACAAGCGTACCCATTTCTGTCTTTGAGATCTGCTCTTTTCGGATGCCATCATGCGAATGTTCTCGCAAACGCAGTATGCACACAGATCAGTCCCCTGCGCCTGCTTCAGGGCCTTTATTACGAGAATGGAATTTAATTTGATCAGATAATATTTAATCAAGCATGATAATTAAAGAGATGGCAGCTAGCTAGCTAGCTAGTACTACTTAACTACTTACCTTGGATCGAAACCATTTCAGCTGTGGTTTCCATTCGCCTTCCGTGACGCTGATGAACCTTGCCCAAGCCCTGCCCGCCGACAAAGAAAATGAATAAAGGGGTTATTAAATAGTTCATATCATGAAATGAGGAACTAAATAGGCCGAGATATATAGTTATAAATAATGATTAAAATTACCTGTTGACTATCCCATACAAGATGTTGTAGTCACCTTTTGCTGTGAGTAGCGAGTCCAGTATTTCAACTGTTCCGGCGTCAACTTTAATGATACACAAGATCCAGTGAAATCTGCATGCACACACGTTTGCATGTCTTAATTAAATGAGCATATGTAAGCAAAAACATGTAGCTAGCTAGTAGGCAAAAACAGAGAATTTGTAGTACAAGAAAGTGTGACTCACTCGAAGTTGTAAGGAAGTAGTATATCTTCATTGTATTTGAGGCGCTTCAAGAACTCTAGCATGTTGTCCTCTACCTCTTTTTCATAATATGCATCTAATTTCCATGTGTATTCATTAACGGTGTTTGGGTCAATGAACCCAATGCCATAGGGTCCACCTTTTCTCATTTCATACATCTTCATCCTGCATAATACCACAGAAAAGAATATAGTGAGGATAATTACACGTAATGATTGATCAAAAGGATCACTACAGCTAGCTTGAGACTTAAATTACAGAAAGAAATCACTTACAGACAATAGCAACTGACGATAGATTTGTCGAGTGCGTCTTGATTGTATAACTGAAACAGTTCAGAATACTCAACGGCCACAGCTTTCTCATGGTAGTAATCATCCTTTTTGACATACACCATGAGGGACTCTCGATCGGATCTCTTGCTAATGTCCATGTACCATTGATGCAATTCATACATTCTCGTTGGGAGCTTCTTGACATCTTCTGGCTCGACCAAAGGATGGCCCCGGACAAATTTCCGTTTTATTTCCTTCTCTCTAATCATAGGCATGTCCTCGATCTCGAGGAGTTGTCCAACAGTGATCTTGAGTTCTTCAGCCTGCATTATATGCTCCTGGGTTATTACCACATCGCCCACCTCGGGAACGTAAACTGTTTGGCCACAATAATATTGGGCGCGCGTACTGTCACGTGTTGTTGGCGGCACAACAAGCCGGGGGATCGATTGCGCCGCCTGTTTTCCCAGCTGGGCAACGGTTTTCCCGCATTTTTTGACAGCTGCTTGTTGTTTGCTCGAGCTCGAGCTCGCCTCCTTCTATAGACGTTGTCGATGTAACTTCCTGATGTGGCGCTCATAGTCTGAGTCAATAGGCTTAGGAGCTGGTGGTTGAGCCATACGAATGAAGTGGTCAACTACTTCCACGGGCACTTTCTCCCTTGGCGGCGGTGGCGGTTTAGGTCCAAAATGGGCGTCGACTTCTGCCCGCACTATGGCATTGGTTTGCTCCTCGGTCCTGTCGTAAGCCCTCACAGGAAGAGGAGTACTGAGGTTTGGACCATATTTATATCGCTTGCCTCCGCCTGTACTTCCTGTACTATGACCTCTACTCGTACCGCTACGCACCATAGCTGCGGGGTGTCTCTTCTGCGATTGCTGAGGCGGCGGAGACGGCTGACGGGGCTGAGTTGCACGAGGAGGAGTGGCCTGAAGCTGTGCCGGACTTGGAGGAGGAGTGGCCTGAGGTTGTGCCGGACTTGGAGGAGGAGTGGACGTCTGACGCTGTGTCGGACTTGGAGGAGGAGTGGCCTGACACTTTGCCGGACTTGGAGGAGGAGGAGTGGCCTCACACGTTGGTGGACTTGGAGGAGCGGGAGTCTGCTGACTCGGTGGCGGACTTCGACAAGGAGTCGGGTGACGCGGTGTCGGTGGCCTTCGAAAAATGATGCAATCCTTTCTCCATAGGATGATACGATGTTTGGCATCTCCGAGTGTGTGCTCCTCTGAAGGAAATATGCCCTAAAGGCAATAATAAAGTTATTATTTATTTCCTTATATCATGATAAATGTTTATTATTCATGCTAGAATTGTATTAACCGGAAACATAATACATGTGTGAATACATAGACAAACAGAGTGTCACTAGTATGCCTCTACTTGACTAGCTCATTAATCAAAGATGGTTATGTTTCCTAACCATGAACAAAAGAGTTGTTATTTGATTAACGAGGTCACATCATTAGTTGAATGATCTGATTGACATGACCCATTCCATTAGCTTAGCACCCGATCGTTTAGTATGTTGCTATTGCTTTCTTCATGACTTATACATGTTCCTATGACTATGAGATTATGCAACTCCTGTTTGCCGGAGGAACACTTTGGGTGCTACCAAACGTCACAACGTAACTGGGTGATTATAAAGGAGTACTATAGGTGTTTCCAATGGTAGATGTTGGGTTGGCGTATTTCGAGAATAGGATTTGTCACTCCGATTGTCGGAGAGGTACCTCTTGGCCCTCTCGGTAATACACATCACATAAGCCTTGCAAGCATTATAACTAAGATGTTAGTTGTGAGATGGTGTATTACGGAACGAGTAAAGAGACTTGCCAGTAACGAGATTGAACTAGGTATTGGATACCGACGATCGAATCTCGGGCAAGTAACATACCGATGACAAAGGGAACAACGTATGTTGTTATGCGGTCTGACCGATAAAGATCTTCGTAGAATATGTAGGAGCCAATATGG
The DNA here is from genome assembly GCA_034509565.1 of Triticum monococcum. Lineage (NCBI taxonomy): Eukaryota > Viridiplantae > Streptophyta > Magnoliopsida > Poales > Poaceae > Triticum > Triticum monococcum. The sequence goes on along the minus strand of CM067847.1, from coordinate 744,853,027 downwards.
GCATCCAGGTCCCGCTATTGGTTATTGACCGGAGACGTGTCTCGGTCATGTCTACATTGTTCTCGAACCGTAGGGTCCGCACGCTTAATGTTACGATGACAGTTATTATGAGTTTATGCATTTTGATGTACCGAAGGTTGTTCTGAGTCCCGGATGTGACCACGGACATGACGAGGAGTCTCGAAATGGTCGAGACATAAAGATTGATATATTGGAAGCCTATGTTTGGACATCGGAAGTGTTTCGGGTGAAATCAGGAATTTTACCGGAGTACCGGGAGGTTACCGGAACCCCCCGAGAACCAAATGGGCCTTATTGGGCCTTAGTGGAAAGGTGAAAGGGGCAGCCCAAGGTGGGCTGCGCGCCTCCCCCCTCCCCTAGTCCTATTAGGACTAGGAGAGGTGGTCGGCCCCCTTCTCCCTGTCTCTCTCTCGAGGAATCCTATTAGGAATAGGATTGGGGGGGGGGGAGTCCTACTCCCGGTAGGAGTAGGACTCCTCCTGCGCCCTCCTCCTTGGCCGGCCAGCCCTCCCCCTGGCAACCTTTATATACGGGGGCAGGGGGCACCTCTAGACACACAAGTTGATCATTGAGATCGTTCCTTAGCCGTGTGCGGTGCCCCCTGCTACCAAATTCCACCTCGATCATATGTTGTAGTGCTTAGGCGAAGCCCTACGTCGGTAATACATCAAGATCGTCACCATGCCGTCGTGCTGACGGAACTCCTCCCCGAAGCTTTGCTGGATCAGAGCCCGGGGATCGTCATCGAGCTGAACGTGTGCTAAGAACTCGGAGGTGCCGGAGTAACGGTGCTTGGATCGGTCGGATCGGGAAGAAGACGTACGACTACTTCCTCTACGTTGTGTCAACGCTTCCGTTGCGATCTACAAGGGTACATAGATCAGACTCTCCCCCTCGTTGCTATGCATCACCATGATCTTGCGTGTGCGTAGGATTTTTTTGGAAATTACTACGTTCCCCAACAGTGGCATCCGAGCCTAGGTTTTTATGGTTTGATGTTATTTGCACGAGTAGAACACAAGTGAGTTGTGGGCGATACAAGTCATACTGCCTACCAGCATGTCATACTTTGGTTCAGCGGTATTGTTGGACGAGACGACCCGGACCAACCTTACGCGTACGCTTACGCGAGACCGGTTCCCTCGACGTGCTTTGCACATAGATGGCTTGCGGGCGACTGGCTCTTCAACTTTAGTTGAACCGAGTGTGGCTACGCCCGGTCCTTGAGAAGGTTAAAACGGAGTCTATTTGACAAACTATCATTGTGGTTTTGATGCGTAGGTGAGATGAGTTCTTGCTTAAGCCCGTAGCAGCCACGTAAAACTTGCAACAACAAAGTAGAGGACGTCTAACTTGTTTTTGCAGGGCATGTTGTGATGTGATATGGTCAAGGCATGATGCTGATTTTTATTGTATGAGATGATCATGTTTTGTAACCAAGTTATCGGCAACTAGCAGGAGCCATATGGTTGTCACTTTATTGTATGCAATGCAATCGCGATGTAATGCTTTACTTTATTACTAAGCGGTAGTGATAGTCGTGGAAGCATAAGATTGGCGAGACGACAACGATGCTACGATGGAGATCAAGGTGTTGTGCCGGTGACGATGGTGATCATGACGGTGCTTCAGAGATGGAGATCACAAGCACAAGATGATGATGGCCATATCATATCACTTATATTGATTGCATGTGATATTTATCCTTTTATGCATCTTATCTTGCTTTGATTGACGGTTGCATTATAAGATGATCTCTCACTAAATTATCAAGAAGTGTTCTCCCTGAGTATGCACCGTTGCCAAAGTTCATCGTGCCCAGACACCACGTGATGATCGGGTGTGATAAGCTCTACGTCCATCTACAACGGGTGCAAGCCAGTTTTGCACACGCAGAATACTCAGGTTAAACTTGACGAGCCTAGCATATGCAGATATGGCCTCGAAACACAGAGACCGAAAGGTCGAGCGTGAATCATATAGTAGATATGATCAACATAAAGATGTTCACCATCGAAAACTACTCCATCTCACGTGATGATCGGTTATGGTTTAGTTGATTTGGATCACGTGATCACTTAGAGGATTAGAGGGATGTCTATCTAAGTGGGAGTTCTTGAGTAATTTGATTAACTGAACTTAAACTTATCATGAACTTAGTACCTGATAGTATCTTGCTTGTTTATGTTGATTGTAGATAGATGGCTCGTGCTGTTGTTCCGTTGAATTTTAATGCGTTCCTTGAGAAAGCAAAGTTGAAAGATGATGGTAGCAATTACACGGACTGGGTCCGTAACCTGAGGATTATCCTCATTGCTGCACAGAAGAATTACGTCCTGGAAGCACCGCTGGGTGCCAGGCCTGCTGCTGGAGCAACACCAGATGTTATGAACGTCTGGCAGAGCAAAGCTGATGACTACTCGATAGTTCAGTGTGCCATGCTTTACGGCTTAGAATCGGGACTTCAATGACGTTTTGAACGTCATGGAGCATATGAGATGTTCCAGGAGTTGAAGTTAATATTTCAAGCAAATGCCCGAATTGAGAGATATGAAGTCTCCAATAAGTTCTATAGCTGCAAGATGGAGGAGAACAGTTCTGTCAGTGAGCATATACTCAAAATGTCTGGGTATAATAATCACTTGATTCAGATGGGAGTTAATCTTCCAGATGATTGCGTCATTGACAGAATTCTCCAATCACTGCCACCAAGCTACAAGAGCTTCGTGATGAACTATAATATGCAAGGGATGAACAAGACTATTCCCGAGCTCTTCGCAATGCTGAAAGCTGCGGAGGTAGAAATCAAGAAGGAGCATCAAGTGTTGATGGTCAACGAGACCACTAGTTTCAAGAAAAAGGGCAAAGGGAAGAAGAAGGGGAACTTCAAGAAGAACAGCAAGCAAGTTGCTGCTCAGGAGAAGAAACCCAAGTCTGGACCTAAGCCTGAAACTGAGTGCTTCTACTGCAAGCAGACTGGTCACTGGAAGCGGAACTGCCCCAAGTATTTGGCGGATAAGAAGGATGGCAAGGTGAACAAAGGTATATGTGATATACATGTTATTGATGTGTACCTTACTAGAGCTCGCAGTAGCACCTGGGTATTTGATACTGGTTCTGTTGCTAATATTTGCAACTCAAAACAGGGACTACAGAATAAGCGGACACTAGCAAAGGACGAGGTGACGATGCGCGTGGGAAACGGTTCCAAAGTCGATGTGATCGCGGTCGGCACGCTACCTCTACATCTACCTTCGGGATTAATATTAGACCTAAATAATTGTTATTTGGTGCCAGCGTTGAGCATGAACATTATATCTGGATCTTGTTTAATGCGAGACGGTTATTCATTTAAATCAGAGAATAATGGTTGTTCTATTTATATGAGTAATATCTTTTATGGTCATGCACCTTTGAAGAGTGGTCTATTTTTGATGAATCTCGATAGTAGTGATACACATATTCATAATATTGAAACCAAAAGATGCAGAGTTGATAATGATAGTGCAACTTATCTGTGGCACTGCCGTTTAGGTCATATCGGTGTAAAGCGCATGAAGAAACTCCATACCGATGGGCTTTTGGAACCACTTGATTATGAATCACTTGGTACTTACGAACCGTGCCTCATAGGCAAGATGACTAAAACACCGTTCTCCGGTACTATGGAGAGAGCAACAGATCTATTGGAAATCATACATACCGATGTATGTGGTCCGATGAATATTGAGGCTCGTGGCGGATATCGTTATTTTCTCACCTTCACAGATGATTTAAGCAGATATGGGTATATCTACTTAATGAAACACAAGTCTGAAACATTTGAAAAGTTCAAAGAATTTCAGAGTGAAGTTGAAAATCATCGTAACAAGAAAATAAAGTTTCTACGATCTGATCGTGGAGGAGAATATTTGAGTTACGAGTTTGGTGTACATTTGAAAAATTGTGGAATAGTTTCGCAACTCACGCCACCCGGAACACCACAGCGTAATGGTGTGTCCGAACGTCGTAATCATACTTTACTAGATATGGTGCGATCTATGATGTCTCTTACTGATTTACCACTATCATTTTGGGGTTATGCTTTAGAGACGGCCGCATTCACGTTAAATAGGGCACCATCGAAATCCGTTGAGACGACGCCTTATGAACTATGGTTTGGCAAGAAACCAAAGTTGTCGTTTCTTAAAGTTTGGGGCTGCGATGCTTATGTGAAAAAGCTTCAACCTGATAAGCTCGAACCCAAAGCGGAGAAATGTGTTTTCATAGGATACCCAAAGGAGACTGTTGGGTACACCTTCTATCACAGATCCGAAGGCAAGACATTCGGTGCTAAGAATGGATCATTTCTAGAGAAGGAGTTTCTCTCGAAAGAAGTGAGTGGGAGGAAAGTAGAACTTGACGAGGTAACTGTACCTGCTCCCTTATTGGAAAATAGTACATCACAGAAAACTGTTTCTGCGACACCTATACCAATAAGTGAGGAAGCTAATGATGATGATCATGAAACTTCAGGACAAGATACTACTGAACCACGTAGATCAACCAGAGTGAGATCCGCACCAGAGTGGTACGGCAATCCAATTCTGGAAGTCATGCTACTAGAGCATGATGAACCTACGAACTATGAAGAAGCGATGGTGAGCCCAGATTCCGCAAAGTGGCTTGAAGCCATGAAATCTGAGATGGGATCCATATATGAGAACAAAGTGTGGACTTTGATTGACTTGCCCGATGATCGGCAAGCAATTGAGAATAAATGGATCTTTAAGAAAAAGACTGACGCTGACGGTAATATTACTGTCTATAAAGCTCGACTTGTCGCAAAAAGTTTTCGACAAGTTCAAGGGGTTGACTACGATGAGACCTTCTCACCCGTAGCGATGCTTAAGTCTGTCAGAATCATGTTAGCAATTGCCGCATTTTATGATTATGAAATTTGGCAGATGGATGTCAAAACTGCATTCCTGAATGGATCTCTGGAAGAAGAGTTGTATATGATGCAACCAGAAGGTTTTGTCGATCCAAAGGGAGCTAACAAAGTGTGCAAGCTCCAGCGATCCATTTATGGACTGGTGCAAGCATCTCGGAGTTGGAATAAACGCTTTGATAGTGTGATCAAAGCATTTGGCTTTATACAGACTTTTGGAGAAGACTGTATTTACAAGAAAGTGAGTGGGAGCTCTGTAGCATTTCTGATATTATATGTGGATGACATATTGCTGATTGGAAATGATATAGAATTTCTGGATAGCATAAAGGGATACTTGAATAAGAGTTTTTCAATGAAAGACCTCGGTGAAGTTGCTTACATATTGGGCATTAAGATCTATAGAGATAGATCAAGGCGCTTAATTGGACTTTCACAAACCACATACCTTGACAAGATTTTGAAGAAGTTCAAAATGGATCAAGCAAAGAAAGGGTTCTTGCCTGTGTTACAAGGTGTGAAGTTGAGTCAGACTCAATGCCCGACCACTGCAGAAGATAGAGAGAAAATGAAAGATGTTCCCTATGCTTCAGCCATAGGCTCTATCATGTATGCAATGCTGTGTACCAGACCTGATGTGTGCCTTGCTATAAGTTTAGCAGGGAGGTACCAAAGTAATCCAGGAGTGGATCACTGGACAGCGGTCAAGAACATCCTGAAATACCTGAAAATGACTAAGGATATGTTTCTCGTATATGGAGGTGACAAAGAGCTCACCGTAAGAGGTTACGTTGATGCAAGCTTTGACACTGATCCGGACGATTCTAAATCGCAAACCGGATACGTGTTTACTTTAAACGGTGGAGCTGTCAGTTGGTGCAGTTCTAAACAAAGCGTCGTAGCGGGATCTACATGTGAAGCGGAGTACATAGCTGCTTCGGAAGCAGCGAACGAAGGAGTCTGGATGAAGGAGTTCATATCCGATCTAGGTGTCATACCTAATGCATCGGGTCCAATGAAAATCTTTTGTGACAATACTGGTGCAATTGCCTTGGCAAAGGAATCCAGATTTCACAAAAGGACCAAACACATCAAGAGACGCTTCAACTCCATTCGGGATCTAGTCCAGGTGGGAGACATAGAGATTTGCAAGATACATACGGATCTGAATGTCGCAGACCCGTTGACTAAGCCTCTTCCACGAGCAAAACATGATCAGCACCAAGGCTCCATGAGTGTTAGAATCATTACTGTGTAATCTAGATTATTGACTCTAGTGCAAGTGGGAGACTGAAGGAAATATGCCCTAGAGGCAATAATAAAGTTATTATTTATTTCCTTATATCCTGATAAATGTTTATTATTCATGCTAGAATTGTATTAACCGGAAACATAATACATGTGTGAATACATAGACAAACAGAGTGTCACTAGTATGCCTCTACTTGACTAGCTCGTTAATCAAAGATGGTTATGTTTCCTAACCATGAACAAAAGAGTTGTTATTTGATTAACGAGCTCACATCATTAGTTGAATGATCTGATTGACATGACCCATTCCATTAGCTTAGCACCCGATCGTTTAGTATGTTGCTATTGCTTTCTTCATGACTTATACATGTTCCTATGACTATGAGATTATGCAACTCCCGTTTGCCGGAGGAACACTTTGGGTGCTACCAAACGTCACAACGTAACTGGGTGATTATAAAGGAGTACTAAAGGTGTTTCCAATGGTAGATGTTGGGTTGGCGTATTTCGAGAATAGGATTTGTCACTCCGATTGTCGGAGAGGTACCTCTTGGCCCTCTCGGTAATACACATCAAATAAGCCATGCAAGCATTATAACTAAGATGTTAGTTGTGAGATGATGTATTACGGAACGAGTAAAGAGACTTGCCAGTAACGAGATTGAACTAGGTATTGGATACCGACGATCGAATCTCGGGCAAGTAACATACCGATGACAAAGGGAACAACGTATGTTGTTATGCGGTCTGACCGATAAAGATCTTCGTAGAATATGTAGGAGCCAATATGGGCATCCAGGTCCCGCTATTGGTTATTGACCGGAGACGTGTCTCGGTCATGTCTACATTGTTCTCAAACCGTAGGGTCCGCACGCTTAAGGTTTCGATGACAGTTATATTATGAGTTTATGAGTATTGATGTACCGAAAGAGTTCGGAGTCCCGGATGAGATCGGGGACATGACGAGGAGTCTCAAAATGGTCGAGACGTAAAGATCGATATATTGGACGACTATATTCGGACATCGTCCAAACAGTGCGTGCATGCGCGGTATCCCTTGTTTGTCTGTCCTGAAAGGTTACTGAGAGCAGGCCAATCATTGATGGTCACGAACAGCAATGCCTTTAGGTCAAATTCTTCCCTCATGTGCTCATCCCACGCACGTACACCTGTTCCATTCCACAGTTGTAAGAGTTCTTCAACTAATGGCCTTAGGTACACATCAATGTCGTTGCCGGGTTGCTTAGGGCCTTGGATGAGCACTGGCATCATAATGAACTTCCGCTTCATGCACAACCAAGGAGGAAGGTTATACAAACATAGAGTCACAGGCCAGGTGCTATGGTTGCTGCTCTGCTCCCCAAAAGGATTAATGCCATCTGCGCTTAGACCAAACCATACGCTCCTTGCGTCATTTGCAAACTCCTTCCCATACTTTCTTTCGATTTTTCTCCACTGCGACCCGTCAGCGGGTACTCTCAACTTTCCGTCTTTCTTACGGTCTTCTCTGTGCCATCGCATCGCCTTGGCATGCTCTTTGTTTTGGAACAAACGTTTTAACCGTGGTATTATAGGAGCATACCACATCACCTTGGCAGGAATCTTCTTCCTGGGGCGCCGGCCCTCGACATCACCAGGGTCATCGCGGCAGATCTTATAGCGCAATGCACCACATACCGGGCAAGCGTTCAAATCCTCGTACTCACCGCGGTAGAGAATGCAATCATTAGGGCATGCATGTATCTTTTGCACCTCTAACCCTAGAGGGCAGACAGCCTTCTTTGCTTCGTATGTACTCTCGGGCAATTCGTTGTCCTTTGGAAGCATATCCTTTATCATTACCAGCAACTTTCCAAATCCCTTGTCAGATACACCATTCTCTGCCTTCCATTGCAGCAATTCCAGTGTGGTGCCCAGCTTTTTCGTGTCACCTACGCAATTCGGGTACAACAATTTTTTGTGATCCTCTAACATGCGCTACAACTTCTTCTTCTCCAAATCACTTGCGCAGTTTCTCTTTGCATCGGCAACGGCCCGACCTAGATCATCAATGGGCTCATCTGATGCCTCTTCTTCAGCTTCTTCCCGCATTGCCGGCTCAGCTTCTTCCCGCATTACCGGCTCAGCTTCTTCCCCCATTGTTGTATCATCGTATTCAGGGAACCCATGGCCAGGATAGCTGTCGTCGTCCTCTTCTTCTTCATTGTCTTCCAGCATAACCCCTCTTTCTCCGTGCTTGGTCCAAACATTATAATGGGGCATGAAACCGGACTTAAACAGGTGGACGTGAATGGTTCTTGACGTAGAGTAATTGTGACCATTCTTACAGCGAGCACATGGACAAGGCATAAAACCATCCGCCCGCTTGTTTGCCTCAGCCGCAAGCAGAAAAGTATGCACGCCCTCAATGAACTGGGGAGAGCATCGGTCATCGTACATCCATTGCTGGCTCATCTTCATTACACAACACCGAATAGACCAAATTAATACAAGTTCATACAATTAATACAAGTTCATACATAAAGTTCATACAACACTTAAATCCAACAAACAAATAACTCTCTAGCTAAAGCATTTAAATGCAACAACAAATATGATCAAGATCGCAACTAAGGTAACAATGGATCCAACAGCATAATGATACCAAGCCTCACTATCGATGGCATATTTTCTAATCTTTCTAATCTTCAAGCGCATTTTCTCCATCTTGATCTTGTGATCATCGACGACATCGGCAACATGCAACTCCAATTCCATCTTCTCCCCCTCAATTCTTTTCAATTTTTCTTTCAAGTACTCGTTTTCTCTTTCAACTAAATTTAACCTCTCGGCAATAGGGTCGGTTGGAATTTCCGGTTCACATACCTCCTAGAAAAAATTTCTATGTCAACTTGATGGGCATAATTTGTCATAAACACGAAATGCAACTAGTTTTAAAAGAGAATATACATACCACATCCGAATCATAACAAGGACTAGGGCCGACGGGGACGGATATCAAAACCATGGCACTATATGTATAACAAACAACGTACGGGTAAGATAATTATACGAGTAACTATATATCCAAATCACACAAACATCAATTTTTATATAAAATTTCATGAACAAGAGGCTCACCACAAGGTGGTGCCGGCAACGGGACGGTGCGGGCGATCGACGGTGGCTACGATGGAGATTTAGAAGGCACTAAGTAAACCACACCTACATATGCAAACTAAGTGTTATTTTTGACCTCAAATTGCATATAAATCAAATACTAGCACATATATATATCCTCCCAAATTACTAAACTCACAAATTAATCACTATATAAACCAATGCAAGAGCTAATCTAGCAATGAGAGATGAAAGGACAAAGTTGCTAACCTTTGTGATCATTTGAATGGATGAGGGCCTTCAAATCTTGACAAATTTTGGGCAAATTTTGTGATGAACTCGAGAGGAAGAAGGGAAGAACAGAGGAGAGGGAGAGGGGAAAGGGGGAAGAACAGAGTGCTGGTGGACGAAGGGTTTATGTAGGATGACCTTTAGTACCGGTTCGTGCCAAGAACCGGTACTAAAGGGGCTGGAGGGGCCCCATTCTGACAACATCCTGTCACCACTCTCATTAATACCGGTTCGTGGCACGAACCGGTGCTAAAGGTTCGCCACGAACCGGTACTAATGAAAGCGGCCCGGCTAGCCGTTGGAACCGGCACTAATGTATACATTAGTGCCGGCTCAAATACAAACCGGCACTAATGTGCTTCACGTTTGACCCTTTTTCTACTAGTGATGATTGACTAAAAGTGGATCAACCAAATTTATTAATATAAGATTTGGCCTTTTAAGGCAAGCTTTTAGCTTACTTAACCTTTTTTCTGGTTAGATATATAGCATCGAACACTGCATGAGGAGACCTTTTCCTCCCCTCCCCTCCTGTGATGCCCCCGCGAGCGCCAGGGGGGGGTCCCTAGCACCACCGCACGCCACCCCTCCTTGCACTTCCCTCCACTCGCCGCCGCCTCGACGTACTTTCCCCCACTCGGTCTGGCGGGCGCGGGCCTCCGGCTCGGGCGGTGGCAGCAGCCGGCGGCAGACTCGCGGGCTGTGGGCGGCGGTGTGAAGGGGCTGCAGTGGTAGTGGTGTGTGGCTGTGGCTAGTGGTGGTGGAGGCACAACGGCGATGGCAGGTGGGCGTGCTAGTCGGGCTCTAGTCGTTCCACCGGCTGGACGACGATGGTAGCGCAGATGGCTCCCCAATGAGTATTCTTGGCGGTAGGCGGCGGTCCTTGGCGGTCCTCCTTACCGGTGGCTGGTTCTGCGTCGGTGGCTTTGCGCGGTTATTCGTCGGCTGCCACGGTGGGGCGACACAGGTGTGTGTCCGGTGGTGAGGTTGCCTGGAGGGATGGACGGCGCCAATGTGCTCGCGCCACCCGCCACTGGCATAGGGGTGTGCCAGCCTAGATGCGTCCACACCCCCCCACACACACATCCCCTTTCCCAGTCCACGTGTGGGTTGTTGTGGCTCTGGCGACGTTCAAGGTGAGACATATGCTGCGGTTCGTCGGTTGGGGGTGACCCCGCACTAGTAGAAAAACGACCTTATGTGAGACACATTAGTCCCGGTTCGATTTTGGCCTGGTACTAATGGTACCATTAGCCCCGGTTGGAATGGCTATGCATTAGTCTCGGTTCATTTGTGACCTATAGTCCCGGTTTGTGTCAAAAACCGGGACTAAAGTTGTCTAACCTTTAGTCCCGGTTGGAGACACAAACCGGGACTAAAGGGAAATTTTCAAACTCTACCCCCCCCCCCCCATTGCCTTTTCAGTTTTGAAAAAAAACAAAAGAAAAATGATAAAAACTTTAAAAATTAAAATCCTTCGAGATGTAGTTATGTTACTACATCAAGTAGTTAGGGAAATTTAAAAACATAAATTTCGACATGTTTTGCAAGAAAGTGTTATGAAAAAGTAAAACGAATATATCTTTTGCATACGATGTTGAAAAAAATATATAATATATCAAAATGTTCAGCACGAAAATCCGGTTCCGATTTCGACGGCCATAGGCTGTTTTGCAAATTTTTAAATCCTCAAATTCTGAAAGGAAAAAGTTATGCTTAAATTTCAGTTTTTTAAGCTTGGTTAAATCTGGTCAAACTGTGGTGAAACTACTTATTCAAGAAATATTAGTGTTACTAAATAATTTTATTCAAAAATATTATTATTACTAAATAATTATTTTAGTTTTTTTTGAATTTTGGTCAAATCTGGTCAAACTACTTATTCAAGAAATATTAGTGTTACTTAATAATTATTGTTTTTAGAATAATAATTTCAAACTCAAACTCTTAGCAGTTATGAGGGGTGATTAGAGACTAAATCATCAAATAACTCAGAAAATTAAAAATTAGAAGAAAAAAATTCAAAAAAAATTTCCAAAAAATTTTAAAAATTCCTTTAATCCTGGTTGGTCTAAAGGTCCCCCAGACCACGGCGCGGGCACGTGCCACGTGGTGGGCCTTTGGTCCGGGTTCGTGTTGAGCCGAGACTAAAGGGGGGACCTTTAGTCCCCACCCTTTAGTGACGGTTCCAAAACTGGCACTAAAGGGCCTTACAAACCGGGACTATAGCCCGTTTTTGCACTAGTGTCGTGGTACAAAGTTGATCTCTTTGGATGGTCTTGGTGGTGTCTGGATGCTGGGCCCTGGCGGCAGGCGGCATGGTGTTCGGGGCGGAACCTACGTCTCAGGTGCAAGCGGGCAGCCATGGCTTTGCGGGTGACTTGGTTGCAGGTGATGGACGAAGGAGGGGTGTGAGCGCCGGGGTACATCACTTGTCCAAATCTTGTACTGGCCGTCGGCGGCGGTGGCCGTGGACGTCGTATTCTTCTTGAAGGCACCGCCGCAGCGCGCCCACTCCTTGCGTGTGGCTCCGGGTGAAAACCTGATCTGCGGATCGGACGGTGGCGGCTTTCCGTGGACGTACCCTTCTGGGAGGCACCGTCCTGGAGTCTTTGCTTTGTTATTGTTCATATCACCCCTCCTCAGTGGTGGAGGTCTCCGTCGGCTTCGAGTGGTCCTTCTTAGCTCATCTTTAGTTTACTTGGTTGTCGTCGGTATGGTGTGACGGTGCTCGGCACCTTTGTATCTTGTCTTGGGTATGTATATTGTGTGTTGTGGTGGTGTGTGTTTCTATCGGTTCGGTCGGATATTTGTGGTGATGGTTGCTTTATAATATAAAGTGGGGGAGTCCTTTTCAGTATATATAGCACGGATAGAAACTCGCATTCACAGAACAGACCCCGATGTTTTTGGAAAGAAAGAGAGATGGACGGAACAGAAAAAGGTAAGTTTACGGACTAAAACAGCATTTGACTTGATACATTAATTAGACAACATCATTTAGCATGGAACAGGTAAGTGAATCAGGTTTTGTGAGAGAGCACACCAATTAGTTATTAAAAGGCAGAATGGGTACATGTTTAACAAGAACTGTAAGAGAACTGAATGAGTAGTAGTCTGAAAGTTTGATCAGCAATCCAGCATTCAATGTCTGACAAAGTAACACGGTACAATGTCACGACAACTGGTTGCCAGGTCCCTTCTCATGATAGCCTTAGCGGCGGTCATGAAAGTTTGACTTGATCTTAGAGCCCATCCATAGGGTCATATGCATGTGAGGGTTGGGATGGAGGTTTCTCCCTCTCGCGCAGGTGGCTGTGCGCGTCTGACCAGATCTGGTAGCAGATGGTCACTATGGATTGTGATGGCCACCGGAAGGTCTTTGTGTGTGTTCCTCCTTCCGGATCCGGTGGCTGATTTCGAGGGTGAGATGCAAACTATGTATGACGGCATGTCACATAGGGATGGTAGTGCTGCGGGCGGGCTCACATCGCATGCAGATACTGGGATCACGGAAAAATGGTGGTGACAACACTTGCGCGACATCGATGGTGGTCCTACTTGAGCACTGGTCTCGAGCTTCGGGGTAAAAGCCTTGGTCTGGCCCGAATTGGTTACAGCTGGCAATGGTGATGTCTTTAGATCATTACCTTCTTGGAGTCATTGCTCCAGGATGCTCGAACATGCTATTCAGGGTGAAAACCTAGATTCTGGCTTTCCGCGGTTGGATCTAATAACGGTGGCGCTTGAGCGTGTCTCTCTTCCTAAAAGCATTGAAGAGTCTTGTCGTCTGTGTGGTCTCATGAGATGGCTTGTGTGGATACAATCATTGTTGTAGTTTGCCGATCGTCGACTTGGTCATTTTGGTTTTTTCCTTGTCTACACATAACTTTGGTCTTATATGACTTTGCTATTTGTTGGCGTGTTTTTATGTGTATGCATCGATGTTAGTTGTATGCATCCTAACTATGCAGATGTCGGATGTGTGCTCATTGTTTTGTATCCTCTTGATGCTCCATTTTAACCCAATAAATCCACCTTTTGTCAGAATACGAGAACTGTGCGTGTGTGTAGTCTCCCTTGGTGCTTGTTCTAGATGTATCATTGAGGTATTCGCACAGATACATGTCCAATGGTCTGTGGGAGCAGTGGCTCACGGTCCATCGAGGAGTTTTTGGCGAATAGTTGCCTATGTTAGTCTCAAGCAGTCCAGTACACTACCAAATTCCTCTGCCGGCCAGCACCCCTGCATTTCACCAGCCCTTGAGTATTTTTAATCAACTGCTTCTCTTGACGTTTATCTTGTGCCGGTTCTCGCAACCGTACTAGGATACAGAAAAACAACCAAAGTGGAGCGATGCCATGTCACCTCAATCTTTTTGCTATCCTCTGCTTAGCACCACGAGACATGTTCAAAAGAATATCATCTAGCAAACATAGAAAGAAGTTGACAACTCATGCTACTAGTTGACTCGATACTTTGCTGAACTGATCCAGCAGATGACAACCAAGTGAAGTTTTTCCAAAGGTCACACACAGATGCTAGACCCACTGTACTATAATCCACAAAGATTGTGCATGATAAAAGGATGGATATTCAGGTGTGGTGTGTGCTTCGACTTCAAAAGACAGAGTTGGTATTTTTTTTTCTCTATCCACCACTGTCAGAGTGATCAGTGGCGCTTGATCGGTGCTACTCCGCGGTATGCGCTGAGTTTACAAGGTAACTTTGATCGTTGCAGAATTGGATTCTTATTATTATTTTGACATGGAGTTGGATTTTTTTTGATAAAAAGACAGGCAAGAGAAGTATTCGAAAAATGCGCAGTAGGCTCATACTATTAAAATTAGATAGCATCTTTTAAGAATTGAATGCCATAAGCCGCATAACTTCTGAGGTGAATAGAGATAGTAATTGTAGCATATGCTTGGTTTCCAAGTAAAAAATAACTAGTCAATGCGTTGAAGACCAAAACTTGACAAAAAATGAACCTGCAGTAGCAAATGGTATTTTTTTATGGTCACCAGGAGATACGCAGCGACAAGCTTATATATTCCTAATGCCTCCCAGATCTAACACATTTTGTGATGCTGTGCAATTTTGACAGAATAAAATTAGGCAATTTGTCTTGACTCCTCCGGAATACTATACCCATAGTGGCTAACTCAGTTGAGATAAATAGCCCATGTATATAACTTTCTTTAGTCCGCCACCTGACCACTACAATAAACCATGATGGATGAGAGATATTCTGGCCAGCTAGTTGATAACTATAAACCATTGTGGATGAGAGCTATATGTATGCGTGCACACCAAAGGACAGCTAGGAAGAAATAAAGACCATAATAACTCGTCGACAAGGTAGTTTGACTTGCTACATTTTTTTCCTTTCAAATAGTAAGCATTGAGGGATTTAGCTGGAGGTATACACGCATTCCTCTAAGTGAGCTTGCTATACTTGGCTGCATATCAACATAGAAGATTTCTCTGGAGTTGCATCCACTCCGGCTAAGTGATCAGCTTGCTATACTTAGCTGGATATCTCTACTATCTAAAAAGAACCTAAGTTTCCTTTTCCTTTTGGACCGCATTCTGCCAGCCTTCGTCACACCTCCCCCAATTGGTTTTCCTCGCGTTCAATGTTCTGGATTTTCTCCCACGGTTTAAGGTTTATGGTAAAACTTAAAAAAACAGCCATAATAGCCAATCGATCAGCGAGAATCATGCACCTCCTATCCGGCATCGAAAGCCCATATCTCTCCCTACGCTGGATGGTAGCTAGTAACTGCTGCATGTGCATCGTGCTTGTGCCTCCCGTCGCTGCCGTCACCCGGATTGCGTCGCGGTTGCCGCCGCCATCCAATAGGTCATGTCGGCCTCGCCCCATCTTCCACGCGGCCCTAATAAGCATCGCAGAGCTATAGCTTGGATCCGTACGTGGTCCTTACTCACTCCTATGGACTCCAGAGAGCCTTTGGTTACTAGGTGCAACCAATGGGAGATGGTAGCTCGGCTTATATTCAACCGATGTGGATGGCGCTCGCATAACAAGATAGGAGTCTAGGGAGCTTATCCTTCTTATCACCGTACCGGTTGTCGTTGTCCGCATGTAATTTTCCTTATTTTACTTTGTTCTGCTCCATTTGCGAGCTGTAAGACTTTTATGACGATACTTTCTGGATTGTTAATAAGATGGCCGCATGCATCATCATGATGCAGAGGCCGGGGCATGCCTCCATTTCCAAAAAATAAGCACCGCCGTCTCCCGCCTTCGCCGTGTTCCACCATGACGTTGTCGACAACAGGACACCCCCACCCCACCTCGCCACATCTTCCAGCTTGCTTGATCAGTGCATGCAACTGTACGCATACCCATCTTGCAAGGTACGCCGCAGCAGCGGCACTAGGGATATCGTAGCTGGCTGGACTTTATCACTGCATGCAAACCTACGGAGATCCATCTTGCCAGGTACACGGAAGAACTGGATTAAAGTATGCCTTTAGTCGGATTTGTCCCAGATTAGTACAGGATTATTCGAAACTTGTGATGCATTCTACTCAATCCAGTGCTGAAGTCTTGTCTCATGTCGTTTCAGTTGGTTTCCAAACAGGCTCAAGGTCTTGCTATTGGGTTCTATTGGTTTATAGCATGGTACGTTTTTTGGATGGCCGTAATCATTTTTTATGTGGACATTATCTAATTGCAGATGTTAATGTATTTTCTTTAGCTACATCTACCGTTCTTTACTGTGTATCTTACTATTAGTTATGAGTTATACAGTAAAGAAACGAACCCACTGTCCAAACCCTATTATTTTCATCAATAACAGGTATCACCTAGAATTTGGCTGTCACGCAGGCAGACCGCCATGACTATGGTGAATAAAATTGACACTTCACGGCAGTCATACTCTTATGAACAAAGCCACATCAATATAAGTTGAGCGCTCATAAGTAATGTCCAGACACATTGTTGACAATCTATGCACTAGTGCAGAACCGGGCAATAGCACTGGTTCGTAAGGCCCTTTAGTGCCGGTTTAGGAACCGGCACAAACGTTTCGGCACTAAAGCCCCCCCCTTTAGTACCGGTTCAGCACGAACCGGTGCTAAAGGGAAACCACGTGGCACGAGCCAGCTCCGGGGGCCGGGAGCCCTTTAGTACCGGTTGGTAACACCAACCGGTACTAAAATGTTTGGGGGGTTTTTGGTTTTATGATTTTTTTTCATTTAATTTTGTGTTTTCCATTTTAATTCTTTTTCGTTTGCTGGTATTTTACGGTACTACACATTGTACATGTTATGCATATATATATATATATATATATATATATATATATATATATATATATATATATATATATATATATATATATATAGAATTTCTAGTAGAACCAATCATATATATATCATCAATCATGTCTCACAAACCACCATATTAATTCACACATACACACATGTATAGCTATATACAATTTCTCCTATATATGCATGTTGCCTTCGGAGCCAGTGGCATTAGCCTGATTGGTGCCTTCGGAGCACGATGACAATTGGAAGTGGTTCATGACTTGGTCGATGGGGGCGGTAGCGGGTAATAGTATTCTCTCTTCGAATTTATGACCTGGTCGAGCAAAAATCCAGCTATTTCCTCTTGAAGTGCTTGTACGCGCTCCGTTGGTAGGAGCTTGTCCCGCACCTCTTTGAACTGTTAAGAAGGAGATCAATTTGCATGTGTATTAGTTGTGTGACTAGATATCGATAATGGTGTAAAAATTATGAATAGTGTTCTGACAAGCGTACCCATTTCTGTCTTTGAGATCTGCTCTTTTCGGATGCCATCATGCGAATGTTCTCGCAAACGCAGTATGCACACAGATCAGTCCCCTGCGCCTGCTTCAGGGCCTTTATTACGAGAATGGAATTTAATTTGATCAGATAATATTTAATCAAGCATGATAATTAAAGAGATGGCAGCTAGCTAGCTAGCTAGTACTACTTAATTACTTACCTTGGATCGAAACCATTTCAGCTGTGGTTTCCATTCGCCTTCCGTGACGCTGATGAACCTTGCCCAAGCCCTGCCCGCCGACAAAGAAAATGAATAAAGGGGTTATTAAATAGTTCATATCATGAAATGAGGAACTAAATAGGCCGAGATATATAGTTATAAATAATGATTAAAATTACCTGTTGACTATCCCATACAAGATGTTGTAGTCACCTTTTGCTGTGAGTAGCGAGTCCAGTATTTCAACTGTTCCGGCGTCAACTTTAATGATACACAAGATCCAGTGAAATCTGCATGCACACACGTTTGCATGTCTTAATTAAATGAGCATATGTAAGCAAAAACATGTAGCTAGCTAGTAGGCAAAAACAGAGAATTTGTAGTACAAGAAAGTGTGACTCACTCGAAGTTGTAAGGAAGTAGTATATCTTCATTGTATTTGAGGCGCTTCAAGAACTCTAGCATGTTGTCCTCTACCTCTTTTTCATAATATGCATCTAATTTCCATGTGTATTCATTAACGGTGTTTGGGTCAATGAACCCAATGCCATAGGGTCCACCTTTTCTCATTTCATACATCTTCATCCTGCATAATACCACAGAAAAGAATATAGTGAGGATAATTACACGTAATGATTGATCAAAAGGATCACTACAGCTAGCTTGAGACTTAAATTACAGAAAGAAATCACTTACAGACAATAGCAACTGACGATAGATTTGTCGAGTGCGTCTTGATTGTACAACTGAAACAGTTCAGAATACTCAACGGCCACAGCTTTCTCATGGTAGTAATCATCCTTTTTGACATACACCATGAGGGACTCTCGATCGGATCTCTTGCTAATGTCCATGTACCATTGATGCAATTCATACATTCTCGTTGGGAGCTTCTTGACATCTTCTGGCTCGACCAAAGGATGGCCCCGGACAAATTTCCGTTTTATTTCCTTCTCTCTAATCATAGGCATGTCCTCGATCTCGAGGAGTTGTCCAACAGTGATCTTGAGTTCTTCAGCCTGCATTATATGCTCCTGGGTTATTACCACATCGCCCACCTCGGGAACGTAAACTGTTTGGCCACAATAATATTGGGCGCGCGTACTGTCACGTGTTGTTGGCGGCACAACAAGCCGGGGGATCGATTGCGCCGCCTGTTTTCCCAGCTGGGCAACGGTTTTCCCGCATTTTTTGACAGCTGCTTGTTGTTTGCTCGAGCTCGAGCTCGCCTCCTTCTATAGACGTTGTCGATGTAACTTCCTGATGTGGCGCTCATAGTCTGAGTCAACAGGCTTAGGAGCTGGTGGTTGAGCCATACGAATGAAGTGGTCAACTACTTCCACGGGCACTTTCTCCCTTGGCGGCGGTGGCGGTTTAGGTCCAAAATGGGCGTCGACTTCTGCCCGCACTATGGCATTGGTTTGCTCCTCGGTCCTGTCGTAAGCCCTCACAGGAAGAGGAGTACTGAGGTTTGGACCATATTTATATCGCTTGCCTCCGCCTGTACTTCCTGTACTATGACCTCTACTCGTACCGCTACGCACCATAGCTGCGGGGTGTCTCTTCTGCGATTGCTGAGGCGGCGGAGACGGCTGACGGGGCTGAGTTGCACGAGGAGGAGTGGCCTGAAGCTGTGCCGGACTTGGAGGAGGAGTGGCCTGAGGTTGTGCCGGACTTGGAGGAGGAGTGGACGTCTGACGCTGTGTCGGACTTGGAGGAGGAGTGGCCTGACACTTTGCCGGACTTGGAGGAGGAGGAGTGGCCTCACACGTTGGTGGACTTGGAGGAGCGGGAGTCTGCTGACTCGGTGGCGGACTTCGACAAGGAGTCGGGTGACGCGGTGTCGGTGGCCTTCGAAAAATGATGCAATCCTTTCTCCATAGGATGATACGATGTTTGGCATCTCCGAGTGTGTGCTCCTCTGAAGGAAATATGCCCTAAAGGCAATAATAAAGTTATTATTTATTTCCTTATATCATGATAAATGTTTATTATTCATGCTAGAATTGTATTAACCGGAAACATAATACATGTGTGAATACATAGACAAACAGAGTGTCACTAGTATGCCTCTACTTGACTAGCTCATTAATCAAAGATGGTTATGTTTCCTAACCATGAACAAAAGAGTTGTTATTTGATTAACGAGGTCACATCATTAGTTGAATGATCTGATTGACATGACCCATTCCATTAGCTTAGCACCCGATCGTTTAGTATGTTGCTATTGCTTTCTTCATGACTTATACATGTTCCTATGACTATGAGATTATGCAACTCCTGTTTGCCGGAGGAACACTTTGGGTGCTACCAAACGTCACAACGTAACTGGGTGATTATAAAGGAGTACTATAGGTGTTTCCAATGGTAGATGTTGGGTTGGCGTATTTCGAGAATAGGATTTGTCACTCCGATTGTCGGAGAGGTACCTCTTGGCCCTCTCGGTAATACACATCACATAAGCCTTGCAAGCATTATAACTAAGATGTTAGTTGTGAGATGATGTATTACGGAACGAGTAAAGAGACTTGCCAGTAACGAGATTGAACTAGGTATTGGATACCGACGATCGAATCTCGGGCAAGTAACATACCGATGACAAAGGGAACAACGTATGTTGTTATGCGGTCTGACCGATAAAGATCTTCGTAGAATATGTAGGAGCCAATATGGGCATCCAGGTCCCGCTATTGGTTATTGACCGGAGACGTGTCTCGGTCATGTCTACATTGTTCTCGAACCGTAGGGTCCGCACGCTTAATGTTACGATGACAGTTATTATGAGTTTATGCATTTTGATGTACCGAAGGTTGTTCTGAGTCCCGGATGTGACCACGGACATGACGAGGAGTCTCGAAATGGTCGAGACATAAAGATTGATATATTGGAAGCCTATGTTTGGACATCGGAAGTGTTTCGGGTGAAATCAGGAATTTTACCGGAGTACCGGGAGGTTACCGGAACCCCCCGAGAACCAAATGGGCCTTATTGGGCCTTAGTGGAAAGGTGAAAGGGGCAGCCCAAGGTGGGCTGCGCGCCTCCCCCCTCCCCTAGTCCTATTAGGACTAGGAGAGGTGGTCGGCCCCCTTCTCCCTGTCTCTCTCTCGAGGAATCCTATTAGGAATAGGATTGGGGGGGGGGGGGGAGTCCTACTCCCGGTAGGAGTAGGACTCCTCCTGCGCCCTCCTCCTTGGCCGGCCAGCCCTCCCCCTGGCAACCTTTATATACGGGGGCAGGGGGCACCTCTAGACACACAAGTTGATCATTGAGATCGTTCCTTAGCCGTGTGCGGTGCCCCCTGCTACCAAATTCCACCTCGATCATATGTTGTAGTGCTTAGGCGAAGCCCTACGTCGGTAATACATCAAGATCGTCACCATGCCGTCGTGCTGACGGAACTCCTCCCCGAAGCTTTGCTGGATCGGAGCCCGGGGATCGTCATCGAGCTGAACGTGTGCTAAGAACTCGGAGGTGCCGGAGTAACGGTGCTTGGATCGGTCGGATCGGGAAGAAGACGTACGACTACTTCCTCTACGTTGTGTCAACGCTTCCGTTGCGATCTACAAGGGTACATAGATCAGACTCTCCCCCTCGTTGCTATGCATCACCATGATCTTGCGTGTGCGTAGGATTTTTTTTGAAATTACTACGTTCCCCAACAGTGGCATCCGAGCCTAGGTTTTTATGGTTTGATGTTATTTGCACGAGTAGAACACAAGTGAGTTGTGGGCGATACAAGTCATACTGCCTACCAGCATGTCATACTTTGGTTCAGCGGTATTGTTGGACGAGACGACCCGGACCAACCTTACGCGTACGCTTACGCGAGACCGGTTCCCTCGACGTGCTTTGCACATAGATGGCTTGCGGGCGACTGGCTCTTCAACTTTAGTTGAACCGAGTGTGGCTACGCCCGGTCCTTGAGAAGGTTAAAACGGAGTCTATTTGACAAACTATCATTGTGGTTTTGATGCGTAGGTGAGATGAGTTCTTGCTTAAGCCCGTAGCAGCCACGTAAAACTTGCAACAACAAAGTAGAGGACGTCTAACTTGTTTTTGCAGGGCATGTTGTGATGTGATATGGTCAAGGCATGATGCTGATTTTTATTGTATGAGATGATCATGTTTTGTAACCAAGTTATCGGCAACTAGCAGGAGCCATATGGTTGTCACTTTATTGTATGCAATGCAATCGCGATGTAATGCTTTACTTTATTACTAAGCGGTAGTGATAGTCGTGGAAGCATAAGATTGGCGAGACGACAACGATGCTACGATGGAGATCAAGGTGTTGTGCCGGTGACGATGGTGATCATGACGGTGCTTCAGAGATGGAGATCACAAGCACAAGATGATGATGGCCATATCATATCACTTATATTGATTGCATGTGATATTTATCCTTTTATGCATCTTATCTTGCTTTGATTGACGGTTGCATTATAAGATGATCTCTCACTAAATTATCAAGAAGTGTTCTCCCTGAGTATGCACCGTTGCCAAAGTTCATCGTGCCCAGACACCACGTGATGATCGGGTGTGATAAGCTCTACGTCCATCTACAACGGGTGCAAGCCAGTTTTGCACACGCAGAATACTCAGGTTAAACTTGACGAGCCTAGCATATGCAGATATGGCCTCGAAACACAGAGACCGAAAGGTCGAGCGTGAATCATATAGTAGATATGATCAACATAAAGATGTTCACCATCGAAAACTACTCCATCTCACGTGATGATCGGTTATGGTTTAGTTGATTTGGATCACGTGATCACTTAGAGGATTAGAGGGATGTCTATCTAAGTGGGAGTTCTTGAGTAATTTGATTAACTGAACTTAAACTTATCATGAACTTAGTACCTGATAGTATCTTGCTTGTTTATGTTGATTGTAGATAGATGGCTCGTGCTGTTGTTCCGTTGAATTTTAATGCGTTCCTTGAGAAAGCAAAGTTGAAAGATGATGGTAGCAATTACACGGACTGGGTCCGTAACCTGAGGATTATCCTCATTGCTGCACAGAAGAATTACGTCCTGGAAGCACCGCTGGGTGCCAGGCCTGCTGCTGGAGCAACACCAGATGTTATGAACGTCTGGCAGAGCAAAGCTGATGACTACTCGATAGTTCAGTGTGCCATGCTTTACGGCTTAGAATCGGGACTTCAATGACGTTTTGAACGTCATGGAGCATATGAGATGTTCCAGGAGTTGAAGTTAATATTTCAAGCAAATGCCCGAATTGAGAGATATGAAGTCTCCAATAAGTTCTATAGCTGCAAGATGGAGGAGAACAGTTCTGTCAGTGAGCATATACTCAAAATGTCTGGGTATAATAATCACTTGATTCAGATGGGAGTTAATCTTCCAGATGATTGCGTCATTGACAGAATTCTCCAATCACTGCCACCAAGCTACAAGAGCTTCGTGATGAACTATAATATGCAAGGGATGAACAAGACTATTCCCGAGCTCTTCGCAATGCTGAAAGCTGCGGAGGTAGAAATCAAGAAGGAGCATCAAGTGTTGATGGTCAACGAGACCACTAGTTTCAAGAAAAAGGGCAAAGGGAAGAAGAAGGGGAACTTCAAGAAGAACAGCAAGCAAGTTGCTGCTCAGGAGAAGAAACCCAAGTCTGGACCTAAGCCTGAAACTGAGTGCTTCTACTGCAAGCAGACTGGTCACTGGAAGCGGAACTGCCCCAAGTATTTGGCGGATAAGAAGGATGGCAAGGTGAACAAAGGTATATGTGATATACATGTTATTGATGTGTACCTTACTAGAGCTCGCAGTAGCACCTGGGTATTTGATACTGGTTCTGTTGCTAATATTTGCAACTCAAAACAGGGACTACAGAATAAGCGGACACTAGCAAAGGACGAGGTGACGATGCGCGTGGGAAACGGTTCCAAAGTCGATGTGATCGCGGTCGGCACGCTACCTCTACATCTACCTTCGGGATTAATATTAGACCTAAATAATTGTTATTTGGTGCCAGCGTTGAGCATGAACATTATATCTGGATCTTGTTTAATGCGAGACGGTTATTCATTTAAATCAGAGAATAATGGTTGTTCTATTTATATGAGTAATATCTTTTATGGTCATGCACCTTTGAAGAGTGGTCTATTTTTGATGAATCTCGATAGTAGTGATACACATATTCATAATATTGAAACCAAAAGATGCAGAGTTGATAATGATAGTGCAACTTATTTGTGGCACTGCCGTTTAGGTCATATCGGTGTAAAGCGCATGAAGAAACTCCATACCGATGGGCTTTTGGAACCACTTGATTATGAATCACTTGGTACTTACGAACCGTGCCTCATAGGCAAGATGACTAAAACACCGTTCTCCGGTACTATGGAGAGAGCAACAGATCTATTGGAAATCATACATACCGATGTATGTGGTCCGATGAATATTGAGGCTCGTGGCGGATATCGTTATTTTCTCACCTTCACAGATGATTTAAGCAGATATGGGTATATCTACTTAATGAAACACAAGTCTGAAACATTTGAAAAGTTCAAAGAATTTCAGAGTGAAGTTGAAAATCATCGTAACAAGAAAATAAAGTTTCTACGATCTGATCGTGGAGGAGAATATTTGAGTTACGAGTTTGGTGTACATTTGAAAAATTGTGGAATAGTTTCGCAACTCACGCCACCCGGAACACCACAGCGTAATGGTGTGTCCGAACGTCGTAATCATACTTTACTAGATATGGTGCGATCTATGATGTCTCTTACTGATTTACCGCTATCATTTTGGGGTTATGCTTTAGAGACGGCCGCATTCACGTTAAATAGGGCACCATCGAAATCCGTTGAGACGACGCCTTATGAACTATGGTTTGGCAAGAAACCAAAGTTGTCGTTTCTTAAAGTTTGGGGCTGCGATGCTTATGTGAAAAAGCTTCAACCTGATAAGCTCGAACCCAAAGCGGAGAAATGTGTTTTCATAGGATACCCAAAGGAGACTGTTGGGTACACCTTCTATCACAGATCCGAAGGCAAGACATTCGGTGCTAAGAATGGATCATTTCTAGAGAAGGAGTTTCTCTCGAAAGAAGTGAGTGGGAGGAAAGTAGAACTTGACGAGGTAACTGTACCTGCTCCCTTATTGGAAAATAGTACATCACAGAAAACTGTTTCTGCGACACCTATACCAATAAGTGAGGAAGCTAATGATGATGATCATGAAACTTCAGGACAAGATACTACTGAACCACGTAGATCAACCAGAGTGAGATCCGCACCAGAGTGGTACGGCAATCCAATTCTGGAAGTCATGCTACTAGAGCATGATGAACCTACGAACTATGAAGAAGCGATGGTGAGCCCAGATTCCGCAAAGTGGCTTGAAGCCATGAAATCTGAGATGGGATCCATATATGAGAACAAAGTGTGGACTTTGATTGACTTGCCCGATGATCGGCAAGCAATTGAGAATAAATGGATCTTTAAGAAAAAGACTGACGCTGACGGTAATATTACTGTCTATAAAGCTCGACTTGTCGCAAAAAGTTTTCGACAAGTTCAAGGGGTTGACTACGATGAGACCTTCTCACCCGTAGCGATGCTTAAGTCTGTCAGAATCATGTTAGCAATTGCCGCATTTTATGATTATGAAATTTGGCAGATGGATGTCAAAACTGCATTCCTGAATGGATCTCTGGAAGAAGAGTTGTATATGATGCAACCAGAAGGTTTTGTCGATCCAAAGGGAGCTAACAAAGTGTGCAAGCTCCAGCGATCCATTTATGGACTGGTGCAAGCATCTCGGAGTTGGAATAAACGCTTTGATAGTGTGATCAAAGCATTTGGCTTTATACAGACTTTTGGAGAAGACTGTATTTACAAGAAAGTGAGTGGGAGCTCTGTAGCATTTCTGATATTATATGTGGATGACATATTGCTGATTGGAAATGATATAGAATTTCTGGATAGCATAAAGGGATACTTGAATAAGAGTTTTTCAATGAAAGACCTCGGTGAAGTTGCTTACATATTGGGCATTAAGATCTATAGAGATAGATCAAGGCGCTTAATTGGACTTTCACAAACCACATACCTTGACAAGATTTTGAAGAAGTTCAAAATGGATCAAGCAAAGAAAGGGTTCTTGCCTGTGTTACAAGGTGTGAAGTTGAGTCAGACTCAATGCCCGACCACTGCAGAAGATAGAGAGAAAATGAAAGATGTTCCCTATGCTTCAGCCATAGGCTCTATCATGTATGCAATGCTGTGTACCAGACCTGATGTGTGCCTTGCTATAAGTTTAGCAGGGAGGTACCAAAGTAATCCAGGAGTGGATCACTGGACAGCGGTCAAGAACATCCTGAAATACCTGAAAAGGACTAAGGATATGTTTCTCGTATATGGAGGTGACAAAGAGCTCACCGTAAGAGGTTACGTTGATGCAAGCTTTGACACTGATCCGGACGATTCTAAATCGCAAACCGGATACGTGTTTACTTTAAACGGTGGAGCTGTCAGTTGGTGCAGTTCTAAACAAAGCGTCGTAGCGGGATCTACATGTGAAGCGGAGTACATAGCTGCTTCGGAAGCAGCGAACGAAGGAGTCTGGATGAAGGAGTTCATATCCGATCTAGGTGTCATACCTAATGCATCGGGTCCAATGAAAATCTTTTGTGACAATACTGGTGCAATTGCCTTGGCAAAGGAATCCAGATTTCACAAAAGGACCAAACACATCAAGAGACGCTTCAACTCCATTCGGGATCTAGTCCAGGTGGGAGACATAGAGATTTGCAAGATACATACGGATCTGAATGTCGCAGACCCGTTGACTAAGCCTCTTCCACGAGCAAAACATGATCAGCACCAAGGCTCCATGAGTGTTAGAATCATTACTGTGTAATCTAGATTATTGACTCTAGTGCAAGTGGGAGACTGAAGGAAATATGCCCTAGAGGCAATAATAAAGTTATTATTTATTCCTTATATCCTGATAAATGTTTATTATTCATGCTAGAATTGTATTAACCGGAAACATAATACATGTGTGAATACATAGACAAACAGAGTGTCACTAGTATGCCTCTACTTGACTAGCTCGTTAATCAAAGATGGTTATGTTTCCTAACCATGAACAAAAGAGTTGTTATTTGATTAACGAGGTCACATCATTAGTTGAATGATCTGATTGACATGACCCATTCCATTAGCTTAGCACCCGATCGTTTAGTATGTTGCTATTGCTTTCTTCATGACTTATACATGTTCCTATGACTATGAGATTATGCAACTCCCGTTTGCCGGAGGAACACTTTGGGTGCTACCAAACGTCACAACGTAACTGGGTGATTATAAAGGAGTACTAAAGGTGTTTCCAATGGTAGATGTTGGGTTGGCGTATTTCGAGAATAGGATTTGTCACTCCGATTGTCGGAGAGGTACCTCTTGGCCCTCTCGGTAATACACATCAAATAAGCCATGCAAGCATTATAACTAAGATGTTAGTTGTGAGATGATGTATTACGGAACGAGTAAAGAGACTTGCCAGTAACGAGATTGAACTAGGTATTGGATACCGACGATCGAATCTCGGGCAAGTAACATACCGATGACAAAGGGAACAACGTATGTTGTTATGCGGTCTGACCGATAAAGATCTTCGTAGAATATGTAGGAGCCAATATGGGCATCCAGGTCCCGCTATTGGTTATTGACCGGAGACGTGTCTCGGTCATGTCTACATTGTTCTCAAACCGTAGGGTCCGCACGCTTAAGGTTTCGATGACAGTTATATTATGAGTTTATGAGTATTGATGTACCGAAAGAGTTCGGAGTCCCGGATGAGATCGGGGACATGACGAGGAGTCTCAAAATGGTCGAGACGTAAAGATCGATATATTGGACGACTATATTCGGACATCGTCCAAACAGTGCGTGCATGCGCGGTATCCCTTGTTTGTCTGTCCTGAAAGGTTACTGAGAGCAGGCCAATCATTGATGGTCACGAACAGCAATGCCTTTAGGTCAAATTCTTCCCTCATGTGCTCATCCCACGCACGTACACCTGTTCCATTCCACAGTTGTAAGAGTTCTTCAACTAATGGCCTTAGGTACACATCAATGTCGTTGCCGGGTTGCTTAGGGCCTTGGATGAGCACTGGCATCATAATGAACTTCCGCTTCATGCACAACCAAGGAGGAAGGTTATACAAACATAGAGTCACAGGCCAGGTGCTATGGTTGCTGCTCTGCTCCCCAAAAGGATTAATGCCATCTGCGCTTAGACCAAACCATACGCTCCTTGCGTCATTTGCAAACTCCTTCCCATACTTTCTTTCGATTTTTCTCCACTGCGACCCGTCAGCGGGTACTCTCAACTTTCCGTCTTTCTTACGGTCTTCTCTGTGCCATCGCATCGCCTTGGCATGCTCTTTGTTTTGGAACAAACGTTTTAACCGTGGTATTATAGGAGCATACCACATCACCTTGGCAGGAATCTTCTTCCTGGGGCGCCGGCCCTCGACATCACCAGGGTCATCGCGGCAGATCTTATAGCGCAATGCACCACATACCGGGCAAGCGTTCAAATCCTCGTACTCACCGCGGTAGAGAATGCAATCATTAGGGCATGCATGTATCTTCTGCACCTCTAACCCTAGAGGGCAGACAGCCTTCTTTGCTTCGTATGTACTCTCGGGCAATTCGTTGTCCTTTGGAAGCATATCCTTTATCATTACCAGCAACTTTCCAAATCCCTTGTCAGATACACCATTCTCTGCCTTCCATTGCAGCAATTCCAGTGTGGTGCCCAGCTTTTTCGTGTCACCTACGCAATTCGGGTACAACAATTTTTTGTGATCCTCTAACATGCGCTACAACTTCTTCTTCTCCAAATCACTTGCACAGTTTCTCTTTGCATCGGCAACGGCCCGACCTAGATCATCAATGGGCTCATCTGATGCCTCTTCTTCAGCTTCTTCCCGCATTGCCGGCTCAGCTTCTTCCCGCATTACCGGCTCAGCTTCTTCCCCCATTGTTGTATCATCGTATTCAGGGAACCCATGGCCAGGATAGCTGTCGTCGTCCTCTTCTTCTTCATTGTCTTACAGCATAACCCCTCTTTCTCCGTGCTTGGTCCAAACATTATAATGGGGCATGAAACCGGACTTAAACAGGTGGACGTGAATGGTTCTTGACGTAGAGTAATTGTGACCATTCTTACAGCGAGCACATGGACAAGGCATAAAACCATCCGCCCGCTTGTTTGCCTCAGCCGCAAGCAGAAAAGTATGCACGCCCTCAATGAACTGGGGAGAGCATCGGTCATCGTACATCCATTGCTGGCTCATCTTCATTACACAACACCGAATAGACCAAATTAATACAAGTTCATACAATTAATACAAGTTCATACAACACTTAAATCCAACAAACAAATAACTCTCTAGCTAAAGCATTTAAATGCAACAACAAATATGATCAAGATCGCAACTAAGGTAACAATGGATCCAACAGCATAATGATACCAAGCCTCACTATCGATGGCATATTTTCTAATCTTTCTAATCTTCAAGCGCATTTTCTCCATCTTGATCTTGTGATCATCGACGACATCGGCAACATGCAACTCCAATTCCATCTTCTCCCCCTCAATTCTTTTCAATTTTTCTTTCAAGTACTCGTTTTCTCTTTCAACTAAATTTAACCTCTCGGCAATAGGGTCGGTTGGAATTTCCGGTTCACATACCTCCTAGAAAAAATTTCTATGTCAACTTGATGGGCATAATTTGTCATAAACACGAAATGCAACTAGTTTTAAAAGAGAATATACATACCACATCCGAATCATAACAAGGACTAGGGCCGACGGGGACGGATATCAAAACCATGGCACTATATGTATAACAAACAACGTACGGGTAAGATAATTATACGAGTAACTATATATCCAAATCACACAAACATCAATTTTTATATAAAATTTCATGAACAAGAGGCTCACCACAAGGTGGTGCCGGCAACGGGACGGTGCGGGCGATCGACGGTGGCTACGATGGAGATTTAGAAGGCACTAAGTAAACCACACCTACATATGCAAACTAAGTGTTATTTTTGACCTCAAATTGCATATAAATCAAATACTAGCACATATATATATCCTCCCAAATTACTAAACTCACAAATTAATCACTATATAAACCAATG
The DNA here is from genome assembly GCA_034509565.1 of Triticum monococcum. Lineage (NCBI taxonomy): Eukaryota > Viridiplantae > Streptophyta > Magnoliopsida > Poales > Poaceae > Triticum > Triticum monococcum. Next base: position 744,823,239 of record CM067847.1, on the reverse strand, counting down.
CAAGAGCTAATCTAGCAATGAGAGATGAAAGGACAAAGTTGCTAACCTTTGTGATCATTTGAATGGATGAGGGCCTTCAAATCTTGACAAATTTTGGGCAAATTTTGTGATGAACTCGAGAGGAAGAAGGGAAGAACAGAGGAGAGGGAGAGGGGAAAGGGGGAAGAACAGAGTGCTGGTGGACGAAGGGTTTATGTAGGACGACCTTTAGTACCGGTTCGTGCCAAGAACCGGTACTAAAGGGGCTGGAGGGGCCCCATTCTGACAACATCCTGTCACCACTCTCATTAATACCGGTTCGTGGCACGAACCGGTGCTAAAGGTTCGCCACGAACCGGTACTAATGAAAGCGGCCCGGCTAGCCGTTGGAACCGGCACTAATGTATACATTAGTGCCGGCTCAAATACAAACCGGCACTAATGTGCTTCACGTTTGACCCTTTTTCTACTAGTGATGATTGACTAAAAGTGGATCAACCAAATTTATTAATATAAGATTTGGCCTTTTAAGGCAAGCTTTTAGCTTACTTAACCTTTTTTCTGGTTAGATATATAGCATCGAACACTGCATGAGGAGACCTTTTCCTCCCCTCCCCTCCTGTGATGCCCCCGCGAGCGCCAGGGGGGGGGGGTCCCTAGCACCACCGCACGCCACCCCTCCTTGCACTTCCCTCCACTCGCCGCCGCCTCGACGTACTTTCCCCCACTCGGTCTGGCGGGCGCGGGCCTCCGGCTCGGGCGGTGGCAGCAGCCGGCGGCAGACTCGCGGGCTGTGGGCGGCGGTGTGAAGGGGCTGCAGTGGTAGTGGTGTGTGGCTGTGGCTAGTGGTGGTGGAGGCACAACGGCGATGGCAGGTGGGCGTGCTAGTCGGGCTCTAGTCGTTCCACCGGCTGGACGACGATGGTAGCGCAGATGGCTCCCCAATGAGTATTCTTGGCGGTAGGCGGCGGTCCTTGGCGGTCCTCCTTACCGGTGGCTGGTTCTGCGTCGGTGGCTTTGCGCGGTTATTCGTCGGCTGCCACGGTGGGGCGACACAGGTGTGTGTCCGGTGGTGAGGTTGCCTGGAGGGATGGACGGCGCCAATGTGCTCGCGCCACCCGCCACTGGCATAGGGGTGTGCCAGCCTAGATGCGTCCACACCCCCCCCCACACACACATCCCCTTTCCCAGTCCACGTGTGGGTTGTTGTGGCTCTGGCGACGTTCAAGGTGAGACATATGCTGCGGTTCGTCGGTTGGGGGTGACCCCGCACTAGTAGAAAAACGACCTTATGTGAGACACATTAGTCCCGGTTCGATTTTGGCCTGGTACTAATGGTACCATTAGCCCCGGTTGGAATGGCTATGCATTAGTCTCGGTTCATTTGTGACCTATAGTCCCGGTTTGTGTCAAAAACCGGGACTAAAGTTGTCTAACCTTTAGTCCCGGTTGGAGACACAAACCGGGACTAAAGGGAAATTTTCAAACTCTACCCCCCCCCATTGCCTTTTCAGTTTTGAAAAAAAACAAAAGAAAAATGATAAAAACTTTAAAAATTAAAATCCTTCGAGATGTAGTTATGTTACTACATCAAGTAGTTAGGGAAATTTAAAAACATAAATTTCGACATGTTTTGCAAGAAAGTGTTATGAAAAAGTAAAACGAATATATCTTTTGCATACGATGTTGAAAAAAATATATAATATATCAAAATGTTCAGCACGAAAATCCGGTTCCGATTTCGACGGCCATAGGCTGTTTTGCAAATTTTTAAATCCTCAAATTCTGAAAGGAAAAAGTTATGCTTAAATTTCAGTTTTTTTAAGCTTGGTTAAATCTGGTCAAACTGTGGTGAAACTACTTATTCAAGAAATATTAGTGTTACTAAATAATTTTATTCAAGAATATTATTATTACTAAATAATTATTTTAGTTTTTTTTGAATTTTGGTCAAATCTGGTCAAACTACTTATTCAAGAAATATTAGTGTTACTTAATAATTATTGTTTTTAGAATAATAATTTCAAACTCAAACTCTTAGCAGTTATGAGGGGTGATTAGAGACTAAATCATCAAATAACTCAGAAAATTAAAAATTAGAAGAAAAAAATTCAAAAAAAATTTCCAAAAAATTTTAAAAATTCCTTTAATCCTGGTTGGTCTAAAGGTCCCCCAGACCACGGCGCGGGCACGTGCCACGTGGTGGGCCTTTGGTCCGGGTTCGTGTTGAGCCGAGACTAAAGGGGGGACCTTTAGTCCCCACCCTTTAGTGACGGTTCCAAAACTGGCACTAAAGGGCCTTACAAACCGGGACTATAGCCCGTTTTTGCACTAGTGTCGTGGTACAAAGTTGATCTCTTTGGATGGTCTTGGTGGTGTCTGGATGCTGGGCCCTGGCGGCAGGCGGCATGGTGTTCGGGGCGGAACCTACGTCTCAGGTGCAAGCGGGCAGCCATGGCTTTGCGGGTGACTTGGTTGCAGGTGATGGACGAAGGAGGGGTGTGAGCGCCGGGGTACATCACTTGTCCAAATCTTGTACTGGCCGTCGGCGGCGGTGGCCGTGGACGTCGTATTCTTCTTGAAGGCACCGCCGCAGCGCGCCCACTCCTTGCGTGTGGCTCCGGGTGAAAACCTGATCTGCGGATCGGACGGTGGCGGCTTTCCGTGGACGTACCCTTCTGGGAGGCACCGTCCTGGAGTCTTTGCTTTGTTATTGTTCATATCACCCCTCCTCAGTGGTGGAGGTCTCCGTCGGCTTCGAGTGGTCCTTCTTAGCTCATCTTTAGTTTACTTGGTTGTCGTCGGTATGGTGTGACGGTGCTCGGCACCTTTGTATCTTGTCTTGGGTATGTATATTGTGTGTTGTGGTGGTGTGAGTTTCTATCGGTTCGGTCGGATATTTGTGGTGATGGTTGCTTTATAATATAAAGTGGGGGAGTCCTTTTCAGTATATATAGCACGGATAGAAACTCGCATTCACAGAACAGACCCCGATGTTTTTGGAAAGAAAGAGAGATGGACGGAACAGAAAAAGGTAAGTTTACAGACTAAAACAGCATTTGACTTGATACATTAGTTAGACAACATCATTTAGCATGGAACAGGTAAGTGAATCAGGTTTTGTGAGAGAGCACACCAATTAGTTATTAAAAGGCAGAATGGGTACATGTTTAACAAGAACTGTAAGAGAACTGAATGAGTAGTAGTCTGAAAGTTTGATCAGCAATCCAGCATTCAATGTCTGACAAAGTAACACAGTACAATGTCACGACAACTGGTTGCCAGGTCCCTTCTCATGATAGCCTTAGCGGCGGTCATGAAAGTTTGACTTGATCTTAGAGCCCATCCATAGGGTCATATGCATGTGAGAGTTGGGATGGAGGTTTCTCCCTCTCGCGCAGGTGGCTGTGCGCGTCTGACCAGATCTGGTAGCAGCTGGTCACTATGGATTGTGAAGGCCACCGGAAAGTCTTTGTGTGTGTTCCTCCTTCCGGATCCGGTGGCTGATTTCGAGGGTGAGATGCAAACTATGTATGACGGCATGTCACATAGGGATGGTAGTGCTGGGGGCTCACATCGCATGCAGATACTGGGATCACGGAAAAATGGTGGTGACAACACTTGCGCGACATCGATGGTGGTCCTACTTGAGCACTGGTCTCGAGCTTCGGGGTAAAAGCCTTGGTCTGGCCCGAATTGGTTACAGCTGGCAATGGTGATGTCTTTAGATCATTACCTTCTTGGAGTCATTGCTCCAGGATGCTCGAACATGCTATTCAGGGTGAAAACCTAGATTCTGGCTTTCCGCGGTTGGATCTAATAACGGAGGCGCTTGAGCGTGTCTCTCTTCCTAAAAGCATTGAAGAGTCTTGTCGTCTGTGTGGTCTCATGAGATGGCTTGTGTGGATACAATCATTGTTGTAGTTTGCCGATCGTCGACTTGGTCATTTTGGTTTTTTCCTTGTCTACACATAACTTTGGTCTTATATGACTTTGCTATTTGTTGGCGTGTTTTTATGTGTATGCATCGATGTTAGTTGTATGCATCCTAACTATGCAGATGTCGGATGTGTGCTCATTGTTTTGTATCCTCTTGATGCTCCATTTTAACCCAATAAATCCACCTTTTGTCAGAATACGAGAACTGTGCGTGTGTGTAGTCTCCCTTGGTGCTTGTTCTAGATGTATCATTGAGGTATTCGCACAGATACATGTCCAATGGTCTGTGGGAGCAGTGGCTCACGGTCCATCGAGGAGTTTTTGGCGAATAGTTGCCTATGTTAGTCTCAAGCAGTCCAGTACACTACCAAATTCCTCTGCCGGCCAGCACCCCTGCATTTCACCAGCCCTTGAGTATTTTTAATCAACTGCTTCTCTTGACGTTTATCTTGTGCCGGTTCTCGCAACCGTACTAGGATACAGAAAAACAACCAAAGTGGAGCGATGCCATGTCACCTCAATCTTTTTGCTATCCTCTGCTTAGCACCACGAGACATGTTCAAAAGAATATCATCTAGCAAACATAGAAAGAAGTTGACAACTCATGCTACTAGTTGACTCGATACTTTGCTGAACTGATCCAGCAGATGACAACCAAGTGAAGTTTTTCCAAAGGTCACACACAGATGCTAGACCCACTGTACTATAATCCACAAAGATTGTGCATGATAAAAGGATGGATATTCAGGTGTGGTGTGTGCTTCGACTTCAAAAGACAGAGTTGGTATTTTTTTTTCTCTATCCACCACTGTCAGAGTGATCAGTGGCGCTTGATCGGTGCTACTCCGCGGTATGCGCTGAGTTTACAAGGTAACTTTGATCGTTGCAGAATTGGATTCTTATTATTATTTTGACATGGAGTTGGATTTTTTTTGATAAAAAGACAGGCAAGAGAAGTATTCGAAAAATGCGCAGTAGGCTCATACTATTAAAATTAGATAGCATCTTTTAAGAATTGAATGCCATAAGCCGCATAACTTCTGAGGTGAATAGAGATAGTAATTGTAGCATATGCTTGGTTTCCAAGTAAAAAATAACTAGTCAATGCGTTGAAGACCAAAACTTGACAAAAAATGAACCTGCAGTAGCAAATGGTATTTTTTTATGGTCACCAGGAGATACGCAGCGACAAGCTTATATATTCCTAATGCCTCCCAGATCTAACACATTTTGTGATGCTGTGCAATTTTGACAGAATAAAATTAGGCAATTTGTCTTGACTCCTCCGGAATACTATACCCATAGTGGCTAACTCAGTTGAGATAAATAGCCCATGTATATAACTTTCTTTAGTCCGCCACCTGACCACTACAATAAACCATGATGGATGAGAGATATTCTGGCCAGCTAGTTGATAACTATAAACCATTGTGGATGAGAGCTATATGTATGCGTGCACACCAAAGGACAGCTAGGAAGAAATAAAGACGATAATAACTCGTCGACAAGGTAGTTTGACTTGTTACATTTTTTTCCTTTCAAATAGTAAGCATTGAGGGATTTAGCTGGAGGTATACACGCATTCCTCTAAGTGAGCTTGCTATACTTGGCTGCATATCAACATAGAAGATTTCTCTGGAGTTGCATCCACTCCGGCTAAGTGATCAGCTTGCTATACTTAGCTGGATATCTCTACTATCTAAAAAGAACCTAAGTTTCCTTTTCCTTTTGGACCGCATTCTGCCAGCCTTCGTCACACCTCCCCCAATTGGTTTTCCTCGCGTTCAATGTTCTGGATTTTCTCCCACGGTTTAAGGTTTATGGTAAAACTTAAAAAAACAGCCATAATAGCCAATCGATCAGCGAGAATCATGCACCTCCTATCCGGCATCGAAAGCCCATATCTCTCCCTACGCTGGATGGTAGCTAGTAACTGCTGCATGTGCATCGTGCTTGTGCCTCCCGTCGCTGCCGTCACCCGGATTGCGTCGCGGTTGCCGCCGCCATCCAATAGGTCATGTCGGCCTCGCCCCATCTTCCAGGCGGCCCTAATAAGCACCGCAGAGCTATAGCTTGGATCCGTACGTGGTCCTTACTCACTCCTATGGACTCCAGAGAGCCTTTGGTTACTGGGTGCAACCAATGGGAGATGGTAGCTCGGCTTATATTCAACCGATGTGGATGGCACTCGCATAACAAGATAGGAGTCTAGGGAGCTTATCCTTCTTATCACCGTACCGGTTGTCGTTGTCCGCATGTAATTTTCCTTATTTTACTTTGTTCTGCTCCATTTGCGAGCTGTAAGACTTTTATGACGATACTTTCTGGATTGTTAATAAGATGGCCGCATGCATCATCATGATGCAGAGGCCGGGGGCATGCCTCCATTTCCAAAAAATAAGCACCGCCGTCTCCCGCCTTCGCCGTGTTCCACCATGACGTTGTCGACAACAGGACACCCCCACCCCACCTCGCCACATCTTCCAGCTTGCTTGATCAGTGCATGCAACTGTACGCATACCCATCTTGCAAGGTACGCCGCAGCAGCGGCACTAGGGATATCGTAGCTGGCTGGACTTTATCACTGCATGCAAACCTACGGAGATCCATCTTGCCAGGTACGCGGAAGAACTGGATTAAAGTATGCCTTTAGTCGGATTTGTCCCAGATTAGTACAAGGTTATTCGAAACTTGTGATGCATTCTACTCAATCCAGTGCTGAAGTCTTGTCTCATGTCGTTTCAGTTGGTTTCCAAACAGGCTCAAGGTCTTGCTATTGGGTTCTATTGGTTTATAGCATGGTACGTTTTTTGGATGGCCGTAATCATTTTTTATGTGGACATTATCTAATTGCAGATGTTAATGTATTTTCTTTAGCTACATCTACCGTTCTTTACTGTGTATCTTAGTATTAGTTATGAGTTATACAGTAAAGAAACGAACCCACTGTCCAAACCCTATTATTTTCATCAATAACAGGTATCACCTAGAATTTGGCTGTCACGCAGGCAGACCGCCATGACTATGGTGAATAAAATTGACACTTCACGGCAGTCATACTCTTATGAACAAAGCCACATCAATATAAGTTGAGCGCTCATAAGTAATGTCCAGACACATTGTTGACAATCTATGCACTAGTGCAGAACCGGGCAATAGCACTGGTTCGTAAGGCCCTTTAGTGCCGGTTTAGGAACCGGCACAAACGTTTCGGCACTAAAGCCCCCCCCCTTTAGTACCGGTTCAGCACGAACCGGTGCTAAAGGGAAACCACGTGGCACGAGCCAGCTCCGGGGGCCGGGAGCCCTTTAGTACCGGTTGGTAACACCAACCGGTACTAAAATATTTGGGGGGTTTTTGGGTTTATGATTTTTTTTCATTTAATTTTGTGTTTTCCATTTTAATTCTTTTTCGTTTGCTGGTATTTTACGGTACTACACATTGTACATGTTATGCATATATATATATATATATATATATATATATATATATATATATATATATAGAATTTCTAGTAGAACCAATCATATATATATCATCAATCATGTCTCACAAACCACCATATTAATTCACACATACACACATGTATAGCTATATACAATTTCTCCTATATATGCATGTTGCCTTCAGAGCCAGTGGCATTAGCCTGATTGGTGCCTTCGGAGCACGATGACAATTGGAAGTGGTTCATGACTTGGTCGATGGGGGCGGTAGCGGGTAATAGTATTCTCTCTTCGAATTTATGACCTGGTCGAGCAAAAATCCAGCTATTTCCTCTTGAAGTGCTTGTACGCGCTCCGTTGGTAGGAGCTTGTCCCGCACCTCTTTGAACTGTTAAGAAGGAGATCAATTTGCATGTGTATTAGTTGTGTGACTAGATATCGATAATGGTGTAAAAATTATGAATAGTGTTCTGACAAGCGTACCCATTTCTGTCTTTGAGATCTGCTCTTTTCGGATGCCATCATGCGAATGTTCTCGCAAACGCAGTATGCACACAGATCAGTCCCCTGCGCCTGCTTCAGGGCCTTTATTACGAGAATGGAATTTAATTTGATCAGATAATATTTAATCAAGCATGATAATTAAAGAGATGGCAGCTAGCTAGCTAGCTAGTACTACTTAATTACTTACCTTGGATCGAAACCATTTCAGCTGTGGTTTCCATTCGCCTTCCGTGACGCTGATGAACCTTGCCCAAGCCCTGCCCGCCGACAAAGAAAATGAATAAAGGGGTTATTAAATAGTTCATATCATGAAATGAGGAACTAAATAGGCCGAGATATATAGTTATAAATAATGATTAAAATTACCTGTTGACTATCCCATACAAGATGTTGTAGTCACCTTTTGCTGTGAGTAGCGAGTCCAGTATTTCAACTGTTCCGGCGTCAACTTTAATGATACACAAGATCCAGTGAAATCTGCATGCACACACGTTTGCATGTCTTAATTAAATGAGCATATGTAAGCAAAAACATGTAGCTAGCTAGTAGGCAAAAACAGAGAATTTGTAGTACAAGAAAGTGTGACTCACTCGAAGTTGTAAGGAAGTAGTATATCTTCATTGTATTTGAGGCGCTTCAAGAACTCTAGCATGTTGTCCTCTACCTCTTTTTCCTAATATGCATCTAATTTCCATGTGTATTCATTAACGGTGTTTGGGTCAATGAACCCAATGCCATAGGGTCCACCTTTTCTCATTTCATACATCTTCATCCTGCATAATACCACAGAAAAGAATATAGTGAGGATAATTACACGTAATGATTGATCAAAAGGATCACTACAGCTAGCTTGAGACTTAAATTACAGAAAGAAATCACTTACAGACAATAGCAACTGACGATAGATTTGTCGAGTGCGTCTTGATTGTATAACTGAAACAGTTCAGAATACTCAACGGCCACAGCTTTCTCATGGTAGTAATCATCCTTTTTGACATACACCATGAGGGACTCTCGATCGGATCTCTTGCTAATGTCCATGTACCATTGATGCAATTCATACATTCTCGTTGGGAGCTTCTTGACATCTTCTGGCTCGACCAAAGGATGGCCCCGGACAAATTTCCGTTTTATTTCCTTCTCTCTAATCATAGGCATGTCCTCGATCTCGAGGAGTTGTCCAACAGTGATCTTGAGTTCTTCAGCCTGCATTATATGCTCCTGGGTTATTACCACATCGCCCACCTCGGGAACGTAAACTGTTTGGCCACAATAATATTGGGCGCGCGTACTGTCACGTGTTGTTGGCGGCACAACAAGCCGGGGGATCGATTGCGCCGCCTGTTTTCCCAGCTGGGCAACGGTTTTCCCGCATTTTTTGACAGCTGCTTGTTGTTTGCTCGAGCTCGAGCTCGCCTCCTTCTGTAGACGTTGTCGATGTAACTTCCTGATGTGGCGCTCATAGTCTGAGTCAACAGGCTTAGGAGCTGGTGGTTGAGCCATACGAATGAAGTGGTCAACTACTTCCACGGGCACTTTCTCCCTTGGCGGCGGTGGCGGTTTAGGTCCAAAATGGGCGTCGACTTCTGCCCGCACTATGGCATTGGTTTGCTCCTCGGTCCTGTCGTAAGCCCTCACAGGAAGAGGAGTACTGAGGTTTGGACCATATTTATATCGCTTGCCTCCGCCTGTACTTCCTGTACTATGACCTCTACTCGTACCGCTACGCACCATAGCTGCGGGGTGTCTCTTCTGCGATTGCTGAGGCGGCGGAGACGGCTGACGGGGCTGAGTTGCACGAGGAGGAGTGGCCTGAAGCTGTGCCGGACTTGGAGGAGGAGTGGCCTGAGGTTGTGCCGGACTTGGAGGAGGAGTGGACGTCTGACGCTGTGTCGGACTTGGAGGAGGAGTGGCCTGACACTTTGCCGGACTTGGAGGAGGAGGAGTGGCCTCACACGTTGGTGGACTTGGAGGAGCGGGAGTCTGCTGACTCGGTGGCGGACTTCGACAAGGAGTCGGGTGACGCGGTGTCGGTGGCCTTCGAAAAATGATGCAATCCTTTCTCCATAGGATGATACGATGTTTGGCATCTCCGAGTGTGTGCTCCTCTGAAGGAAATATGCCCTAAAGGCAATAATAAAGTTATTATTTATTTCCTTATATCATGATAAATGTTTATTATTCATGCTAGAATTGTATTAACCGGAAACATAATACATGTGTGAATACATAGACAAACAGAGTGTCACTAGTATGCCTCTACTTGACTAGCTCATTAATCAAAGATGGTTATGTTTCCTAACCATGAACAAAAGAGTTGTTATTTGATTAACGAGGTTACATCATTAGTTGAATGATCTGATTGACATGACCCATTCCATTAGCTTAGCACCCGATCGTTTAGTATGTTGCTATTGCTTTCTTCATGACTTATACATGTTCCTATGACTATGAGATTATGCAACTCCTGTTTGCCGGAGGAACACTTTGGGTGCTACCAAACATCACAACGTAACTGGGTGATTATAAAGGAGTACTATAGGTGTTTCCAATGGTAGATGTTGGGTTGGCGTATTTCGAGAATAGGATTTGTCACTCCGATTGTCGGAGAGGTACCTCTTGGCCCTCTCGGTAATACACATCACATAAGCCTTGCAAGCATTATAACTAAGATGTTAGTTGTGAGATGATGTATTACGGAACGAGTAAAGAGACTTGCCAGTAACGAGATTGAACTAGGTATTGGATACCGACGATCGAATCTCGGGCAAGTAACATACCGATGACAAAGGGAACAACGTATGTTGTTATGCGGTCTGACCGATAAAGATCTTCGTAGAATATGTAGGAGCCAATATGGGCATCCAGGTCCCGCTATTGGTTATTGAACGGAGACGTGTCTCGGTCATGTCTACATTGTTCTCGAACCGTAGGGTTCGCACGCTTAATGTTACGATGACAGTTATTATGAGTTTATGCATTTTGATGTACCGAAGGTTGTTCGGAGTCCCGGATGTGACCACGGACATGACAAGGAGTCTCGAAATGGTCGAGACATAAAGATTGATATATTGGAAGCCTATGTTTGGACATCGGAAGTGTTTCGGGTGAAATCGGGAATTTTACCGGAGTACCGGGAGGTTACCGGAACCCCCCGAGAACCAAATGGGCCTTATTGGGCCTTAGTGGAAAGGTGAAAGGGGCAGCCCAAGGTGGGCTGCGCGCCTCCCCCCTCCCCTAGTCCTATTAGGACTAGGAGAGGTGGTCGGCCCCCTTCTCCCTCTCTCTCTCTCGAGGAATCCTATTAGGAATAGGATTGGGGGGGGGGGAGTCCTACTCCCGGTAGGAGTAGGACTCCTCCTGCGCCCTCCTCCTTGGCCGGCCAGCCCTCCCCCTGGCAACCTTTATATACGGGGGCAGGGGGCACCTCTAGACACACAAGTTGATCATTGAGATCGTTCCTTAGCCGTGTGCGGTGCCCCCTGCTACCAAATTCCACCTCGATCATATGTTGTAGTGCTTAGGCGAAGCCCTACGTCGGTAATACATCAAGATCGTCACCATGCCGTCGTGCTGACGGAACTCCTCCCCGAAGCTTTGCTGGATCGGAGCCCGGGGATCGTCATCGAGCTGAACGTGTGCTAAGAACTCAGAGGTGCCGGAGTAACGGTGCTTGGATCGGTCGGATCGGGAAGAAGACGTACGACTACTTCCTCTACGTTGTGTCAACGCTTCCGTTGCGATCTACAAGGGTACATAGATCAGACTCTCCCCCTCGTTGCTATGCATCACCATGATCTTGCGTGTGCGTAGGATTTTTTTTGAAATTACTACGTTCCCCAACAGTGGCATCCGAGCCTAGGTTTTTATGGTTTGATGTTATTTGCACGAGTAGAACACAAGTGAGTTGTGGGCGATACAAGTCATACTGCCTACCAGCATGTCATACTTTGGTTCAGCGGTATTGTTGGACGAGACGACCCGGACCAACCTTACGCGTACGCTTACGCGAGACCGGTTCCCTCGACGTGCTTTGCACATAGATGGCTTGCGGGCGACTGGCTCTTCAACTTTAGTTGAACCGAGTGTGGCTACGCCCGGTCCTTGAGAAGGTTAAAACGGAGTCTATTTGACAAACTATCATTGTGGTTTTGATGCGTAGGTGAGATGAGTTCTTGCTTAAGCCCATAGCAGCCACGTAAAACTTGCAACAACAAAGTAGAGGACGTCTAACTTGTTTTTGCAGGGCATGTTGTGATGTGATATGGTCAAGGCATGATGCTGATTTTTATTGTATGAGATGATCATGTTTTGTAACCAAGTTATCGGCAACTAGCAGGAGCCATATGGTTGTCACTTTATTGTATGCAATGCAATCGCGATGTAATGCTTTACTTTATTACTAAGCGGTAGTGATAGTCGTGGAAGCATAAGATTGGCGAGACGACAACGATGCTACGATGGAGATCAAGGTGTTGTGCCGGTGACGATGGTGATCATGACGGTGCTTCAGAGATGGAGATCACAAGCACAAGATGATGATGGCCATATCATATCACTTATATTGATTGCATGTGATATTTATCCTTTTATGCATCTTATCTTGCTTTGATTGACGGTTGCATTATAAGATGATCTCTCACTAAATTATCAAGAAGTGTTCTCCCTGAGTATGCACCGTTGCCAAAGTTCATCGTGCCCAGACACCACGTGATGATCGGGTGTGATAAGCTCTACGTCCATCTACAACGGGTGCAAGCCAGTTTTGCACACGCAGAATACTCAGGTTAAACTTGACGAGCCTAGCATATGCAGATATGGCCTCGGAACACAGAGACCGAAAGGTCGAGCGTGAATCATATAGTAGATATGATCAACATAAAGATGTTCACCATCGAAAACTACTCCATCTCACGTGATGATCGGTTATGGTTTAGTTGATTTGGATCACGTGATCACTTAGAGGATTAGAGGGATGTCTATCTAAGTGGGAGTTCTTGAGTAATTTGATTAACTGAACTTAAACTTATCATGAACTTAGTACCTGATAGTATCTTGCTTGTTTATGTTGATTGTAGATAGATGGCTCGTGCTGTTGTTCCGTTGAATTTTAATGCGTTCCTTGAGAAAGCAAAGTTGAAAGATGATGGTAGCAATTACACGGACTGGGTCCGTAACCTGAGGATTATCCTCATTGCTGCACAGAAGAATTACGTCCTGGAAGCACCGCTGGGTGCCAGGCCTGCTGCTGGAGCAACACCAGATGTTATGAACGTCTGGCAGAGCAAAGCTGATGACTACTCGATAGTTCAGTGTGCCATGCTTTACGGCTTAGAATCGGGACTTCAATGACGTTTTGAACGTCATGGAGCATATGAGATGTTCCAGGAGTTGAAGTTAATATTTCAAGCAAATGCCCGAATTGAGAGATATGAAGTCTCCAATAAGTTCTATAGCTGCAAGATGGAGGAGAACAGTTCTGTCAGTGAGCATATACTCAAAATGTCTGGGTATAATAATCACTTGATTCAGATGGGAGTTAATCTTCCAGATGATTGCGTCATTGACAGAATTCTCCAATCACTGCCACCAAGCTACAAGAGCTTCGTGATGAACTATAATATGCAAGGGATGAACAAGACTATTCCCGAGCTCTTCGCAATGCTGAAAGCTGCGGAGGTAGAAATCAAGAAGGAGCATCAAGTGTTGATGGTCAACGAGACCACTAGTTTCAAGAAAAAGGGCAAAGGGAAGAAGAAGGGGAACTTCAAGAAGAACAGCAAGCAAGTTGCTGCTCAGGAGAAGAAACCCAAGTCTGGACCTAAGCCTGAAACTGAGTGCTTCTACTGCAAGCAGACTGGTCACTGGAAGCGGAACTGCCCCAAGTATTTGGCGGATAAGAAGGATGGCAAGGTGAACAAAGGTATATGTGATATACATGTTATTGATGTGTACCTTACTAGAGCTCGCAGTAGCACCTGGGTATTTGATACTGGTTCTGTTGCTAATATTTGCAACTCAAAACAGGGACTACAGAATAAGCGGACACTAGCAAAGGACGAGGTGACGATGCGCGTGGGAAACGGTTCCAAAGTCGATGTGATCGCGGTCAGCACGCTACCTCTACATCTACCTTCGGGATTAATATTAGACCTAAATAATTGTTATTTGGTGCCAGCGTTGAGCATGAACATTATATCTGGATCTTGTTTAATGCGAGACGGTTATTCATTTAAATCAGAGAATAATGGTTGTTCTATTTATATGAGTAATATCTTTTATGGTCATGCACCTTTGAAGAGTGGTCTATTTTTGATGAATCTCGATAGTAGTGATACACATATTCATAATATTGAAACCAAAAGATGCAGAGTTGATAATGATAGTGCAACTTATTTGTGGCACTGCCGTTTAGGTCATATCGGTGTAAAGCGCATGAAGAAACTCCATACCGATGGGCTTTTGGAACCACTTGATTATGAATCACTTGGTACTTATGAACCGTGCCTCATAGGCAAGATGACTAAAACACCGTTCTCCGGTACTATGGAGAGAGCAACAGATCTATTGGAAATCATACATACCGATGTATGTGGTCCGATGAATATTGAGGCTCGTGGCGGATATCGTTATTTTCTCACCTTCACAGATGATTTAAGCAGATATGGGTATATCTACTTAATGAAACACAAGTCTGAAACATTTGAAAAGTTCAAAGAATTTCAGAGTGAAGTTGAAAATCATCGTAACAAGAAAATAAAGTTTCTACGATCTGATCGTGGAGGAGAATATTTGAGTTACGAGTTTGGTGTACATTTGAAAAATTGTGGAATAGTTTCGCAACTCACGCCACCCGGAACACCACAGCGTAATGGTGTGTCCGAACGTCGTAATCATACTTTACTAGATATGGTGCGATCTATGATGCCTCTTACTGATTTACCGCTATCATTTTGGGGTTATGCTTTAGAGACGGCCGCATTCACGTTAAATAGGGCACCATCAAAATCCGTTGAGACGACGCCTTATGAACTATGGTTTGGCAAGAAACCAAAGTTGTCGTTTCTTAAAGTTTGGGGCTGCGATGCTTATGTGAAAAAGCTTCAACCTGATAAGCTCGAACCCAAAGCGGAGAAATGTGTTTTCATAGGATACCCAAAGGAGACTGTTGGGTACACCTTCTATCACAGATCCGAAGGCAAGACATTCGGTGCTAAGAATGGATCATTTCTAGAGAAGGAGTTTCTCTCGAAAGAAGTGAGTGGGAGGAAAGTAGAACTTGACGAGGTAACTGTACCTGCTCCCTTATTGGAAAATAGTACATCACAGAAAACTGTTTCTGCGACACCTATACCAATAAGTGAGGAAGCTAATGATGATGATCATGAAACTTCAGGACAAGATACTACTGAACCACGTAGATCAACCAGAGTGAGATCCGCACCAGAGTGGTACGGCAATCCAATTCTGGAAGTCATGCTACTAGAGCATGATGAACCTACGAACTATGAAGAAGCGATGGTGAGCCCAGATTCCGCAAAGTGGCTTGAAGCCATGAAATCTGAGATGGGATCCATATATGAGAACAAAGTGTGGACTTTGATTGACTTGCCCGATGATCGGCAAGCAATTGAGAATAAATGGATCTTTAAGAAAAAGACTGACGCTGACGGTAATATTACTGTCTATAAAGCTCGACTTGTCGCAAAAAGTTTTCGACAAGTTCAAGGGGTTGACTACGATGAGACCTTCTCACCCGTAGCGATG
Organism: Triticum monococcum; assembly: GCA_034509565.1. Lineage (NCBI taxonomy): Eukaryota > Viridiplantae > Streptophyta > Magnoliopsida > Poales > Poaceae > Triticum > Triticum monococcum. The sequence goes on along the minus strand of CM067847.1, from coordinate 744,807,607 downwards.
CTTAAGTCTGTCAGAATCATGTTAGCAATTGCCGCATTTTATGATTATGAAATTTGGCAGATGGATGTCAAAACTGCATTCCTGAATGGATTTCTGGAAGAAGAGTTGTATATGATGCAACCAGAAGGTTTTGTCGATCCAAAGGGAGCTAACAAAGTGTGCAAGCTCCAGCGATCCATTTATGGACTGGTGCAAGCATCTCGGAGTTGGAATAAACGCTTTGATAGTGTGATCAAAGCATTTGGCTTTATACAGACTTTTGGAGAAGACTGTATTTACAAGAAAGTGAGTGGGAGCTCTGTAGCATTTCTGATATTATATGTGGATGACATATTGCTGATTGGAAATGATATAGAATTTCTGGATAGCATAAAGGGATACTTGAATAAGAGTTTTTCAATGAAAGACCTCGGTGAAGTTGCTTACATATTGGGCATTAAGATCTATAGAGATAGATCAAGGCGCTTAATTGGACTTTCACAAACCACATACCTTGACAAGATTTTGAAGAAGTTCAAAATGGATCAAGCAAAGAAAGGGTTCTTGCCTGTGTTACAAGGTGTGAAGTTGAGTCAGACTCAATGCCCGACCACTGCAGAAGATAGAGAGAAAATGAAAGATGTTCCCTATGCTTCAGCCATAGGCTCTATCATGTATGCAATGCTGTGTACCAGACCTGATGTGTGCCTTGCTATAAGTTTAGCAGGGAGGTACCAAAGTAATCCAGGAATGGATCACTGGACAGCGGTCAAGAACATCCTGAAATACCTGAAAAGGACTAAGGATATGTTTCTCGTATATGGAGGTGACAAAGAGCTCACCGTAAGAGGTTACGTTGATGCAAGCTTTGACACTGATCCGGACGATTCTAAATCGCAAACCGGATACGTGTTTACTTTAAACGGTGGAGCGGTCAGTTGGTGCAGTTCTAAACAAAGCGTCGTAGCGGGATCTACATGTGAAGCGGAGTACATAGCTGCTTCGGAAGCAGCGAACGAAGGAGTCTAGATGAAGGAGTTCATATCCGATCTAGGTGTCATACCTAATGCATCGGGTCCAATGAAAATCTTTTGTGACAATACTGGTGCAATTGCCTTGGCAAAGGAATCCAGATTTCACAAAAGGACCAAACACATCAAGAGACGCTTCAACTCCATTCGGGATCTAGTCCAGGTGGGAGACATAGAGATTTGCAAGATACATACGGATCTGAATGTTGCAGACCCGTTGACTAAGCCTCTTCCACGAGCAAAACATGATCAGCACCAAGGCTCCATGAGTGTTAGAATCATTACTGTGTAATCTAGATTATTGACTCTAGTGCAAGTGGGAGACTGAAGGAAATATGCCCTAGAGGCAATAATAAAGTTATTATTTATTTCCTTATATCCTGATAAATGTTTATTATTCATGCTAGAATTGTATTAACCGGAAACATAATACATGTGTGAATACATAGACAAACAGAGTGTCACTAGTATGCCTCTACTTGACTAGCTCATTAATCAAAGATGGTTATGTTTCCTAACCATGAACAAAAGAGTTGTTATTTGATTAACGAGGTCACATCATTAGTTGAATGATCTGATTGACATGACCCATTCCATTAGCTTAGCACCCGATCGTTTAGTATGTTGCTATTGCTTTCTTCATGACTTATACATGTTCCTATGACTATGAGATTATGCAACTCCTGTTTGCCGGAGGAACACTTTGGGTGCTACCAAATGTCACAACGTAACTGGGTGATTATAAAGGAGTACTATAGGTGTTTCCAATGGTAGATGTTGGGTTGGCGTATTTCGAGAATAGGATTTGTCACTCCGATTGTCGGAGAGGTACCTCTTGGCCCTCTCGGTAATACACATCACATAAGCCTTGCAAGCATTATAACTAAGATTTTAGTTGTGAGATGATGTATTACGGAACGAGTAAAGAGACTTGCCAGTAACGAGATTGAACTAGGTATTGGATACCGACGATCGAATCTCGGGCAAGTAACATACCGATGACAAAGGGAACAACGTATGTTGTTATGCGGTCTGACCGATAAAGATCTTCGTAGAATATGTAGGAGCCAATATGGGCATCCAGGTCCCGCTATTGGTTATTGAACGGAGACGTGTCTCGGTCATGTCTACATTGTTCTCGAACCGTAGGGTCCGCACGCTTAATGTTACGATGACAGTTATTATGAGTTTATGCATTTTGATGTACCGAAGGTTGTTCGGAGTCCCGGATGTGACCACGGACATGACGAGGAGTCTCGAAATGGTCGAGACATAAAGATTGATATATTGGAAGCCTATGTTTGGACATCGGAAGTGTTTCGGGTGAAATCGGGAATTTTACCGGAGTACCGGGAGGTTACCGGAACCCCCCGAGAACCAAATGGGCCTTATTGGGCCTTAGTGGAAAGGTGAAAGGGGCAGCCCAAGGTGGGCTGCGTGCCTCCCCCCTCCCCTAGTCCTATTAGGACTAGGAGAGGTGGCCGGCCCCCTTCTCCCTCTCTCTCTCTCGAGGAATCCTATTAGGAATAGGATTGGGGGGGGGGGAGTCCTACTCCCGGTAGGAGTAGGACTCCTCCTGCGCCCTCCTCCTTGGCCGGCCAGCCCTCCCCCTGGCAACCTTTATATACGGGGGCAGGGGGCACCTCTAGACACACAAGTTGATCATTGAGATCGTTCCTTAGCCGTGTGCGGTGCCCCCTGCTACCAAATTCCACCTCGATCATAAGTTGTAGTGCTTAGGCGAAGCCCTACGTCGGTAATACATCAAGATCGTCACCATGCCGTCGTGCTGACGGAACTCCTCCCCGAAGCTTTGCTGGATCGGAGCCCGGGGATCGTCATCGAGCTGAACGTGTGCTAAGAACTCGGAGGTGCCGGAGTAACGGTGCTTGGATCGGTCGGATCGGGAAGAAGACGTACGACTACTTCCTCTACGTTGTGTCAACGCTTCCGTTGCGATCTACAAGGGTACATAGATCAGACTCTCCCCCTCGTTGCTATGCATCACCATGATCTTGCGTGTGCGTAGGATTTTTTTTGAAATTACTACGTTCCCCAACAGTGGCATCCGAGCCTAGGTTTTTATGGTTTGATGTTATTTGCATGAGTAGAACACAAGTGAGTTGTGGGCGATACAAGTCATACTGCCTACCAGCATGTCATACTTTGGTTCAGCGGTATTGTTGGACGAGACGACCCGGACCAACCTTACGCGTACGCTTACGCGAGACCGGTTCCCTCGACGTGCTTTGCACATAGATGGCTTGCGGGCGACTGGCTCTTCAACTTTAGTTGAACCGAGTGTGGCTACGCCCGGTCCTTGAGAAGGTTAAAACGGAGTCTATTTGACAAACTATCATTGTGGTTTTGATGCGTAGGTGAGATGAGTTCTTGCTTAAGCCCGTAGCAGCCACGTAAAACTTGCAACAACAAAGTAGAGGACGTCTAACTTGTTTTTGCAGGGCATGTTGTGATGTGATATGGTCAAGGCATGATGCTGATTTTTATTGTATGAGATGATCATGTTTTGTAACCAAGTTATCGGCAACTAGCAGGAGCCATATGGTTGTCACTTTATTGTATGCAATGCAATCGCGATGTAATGCTTTACTTTATTACTAAGCGGTAGTGATAGTCGTGGAAGCATAAGATTGGCGAGACGACAACGATGCTACGATGGAGATCAAGGTGTTGTGCCGGTGACGATGGTGATCATGACGGTGCTTCAGAGATGGAGATCACAAGCACAAGATGATGATGGCCATATCATATCACTTATATTGATTGCATGTGATATTTATCCTTTTATGCATCTTATCTTGCTTTGATTGACGGTTGCATTATAAGATGATCTCTCACTAAATTATCAAGAAGTGTTCTCCCTGAGTATGCACCGTTGCCAAAGTTCATCGTGCCCAGACACCACGTGATGATCGGGTGTGATAAGCTCTACGTCCATCTACAACGGGTGCAAGCCAGTTTTGCACACGCAGAATACTCAGGTTAAACTTGACGAGCCTAGCATATGCAGATATTGCCTCGGAACACAGAGACCGAAAGGTCGAGCGTGAATCATATAGTAGATATGATCAACATAAAGATGTTCACCATCGAAAACTACTCCATCTCACGTGATGATCGGTTATGGTTTAGTTGATTTGGATCACGTGATCACTTAGAGGATTAGAGGGATGTCTATCTAAGTGGGAGTTCTTGAGTAATTTGATTAACTGAACTTAAACTTATCATGAACTTAGTACCTGATAGTATCTTGCTTGTTTATGTTGATTGTAGATAGATGGCTCGTGCTGTTGTTCCGTTGAATTTTAATGCGTTCCTTGAGAAAGCAAAGTTGAAAGATGATGGTAGCAATTACACGGACTGGGTCCGTAACCTGAGGATTATCCTCATTGCTGCACAGAAGAATTACGTCCTGGAAGCACCGCTGGGTGCCAGGCCTGCTGCTGGAGCAACACCAGATGTTATGAACGTCTGGCAGAGCAAAGCTGATGACTACTCGATAGTTCAGTGTGCCATGCTTTACGGCTTAGAATCGGGACTTCAACGACGTTTTGAACGTCATGGAGCATATGAGATGTTCCAGGAGTTGAAGTTAATATTTCAAGCAAATGCCCGAATTGAGAGATATGAAGTCTCCAATAAGTTCTATAGCTGCAAGATGGAGGAGAACAGTTCTGTCAGTGAGCATATACTCAAAATGTCTGGGTATAATAATCACTTGATTCAGATGGGAGTTAATCTTCCAGATGATTGCGTCATTGACAGAATTCTCCAATCACTGCCACCAAGCTACAAGAGCTTCGTGATGAACTATAATATGCAAGGGATGAACAAGACTATTCCCGAGCTCTTCGCAATGCTGAAAGCTGCGGAGGTAGAAATCAAGAAGGAGCATCAAGTGTTGATGGTCAACGAGACCACTAGTTTCAAGAAAAAGGGAAAAGGGAAGAAGAAGGGGAACTTCAAGAAGAACAGCAAGCAAGTTGCTGCTCGGGAGAAGAAACCCAAGTCTGGACCTAAGCCTGAAACTGAGTGCTTCTACTGCAAGCAGACTGGTCACTGGAAGCGGAACTGCCCCAAGTATTTGGCGGATAAGAAGGATGGCAAGGTGAACAAAGGTATATGTGATATACATGTTATTGATGTGTACCTTACTAGAGCTCGCAGTAGCACCTGGGTATTTGATACTGGTTCTGTTGCTAATATTTGCAACTCAAAACAGGGACTACAGAATAAGCGGACACTAGCAAAGGACGAGGTGACGATGCGCGTGGGAAACGGTTCCAAAGTCGATGTGATCGCGGTCGGCACGCTACCTCTACATCTACCTTCGGGATTAATATTAGACCTAAATAATTGTTATTTGGTGCCAGCGTTGAGCATGAACATTATATCTGGATCTTGTTTAATGCGAGACGGTTATTCATTTAAATCAGAGAATAATGGTTGTTCTATTTATATGAGTAATATCTTTTATGGTCATGCACCTTTGAAGAGTGGTCTATTTTTGATGAATCTCGATAGTAGTGATACACATATTCATAATATTGAAACCAAAAGATGCAGAGTTGATAATGATAGTGCAACTTATTTGTGGCACTGCCGTTTAGGTCATATCGGTGTAAAGCGCATGAAGAAACTCCATACCGATGGGCTTTTGGAACCACTTGATTATGAATCACTTGGTACTTACGAACCGTGCCTCATAGGCAAGATGACTAAAACACCGTTCTCCGGTACTATGGAGAGAGCAACAGATCTATTGGAAATCATACATACCGATGTATGTGGTCCGATGAATATTGAGGCTCGTGGCGGATATCGTTATTTTCTCACCTTCACAGATGATTTAAGCAGATATGGGTATATCTACTTAATGAAACACAAGTCTGAAACATTTGAAAAGTTCAAAGAATTTCAGAGTGAAGTTGAAAATCATCGTAACAAGAAAATAAAGTTTCTACGATCTGATCGTGGAGGAGAATATTTGAGTTACGAGTTTGGTGTACATTTGAAAAATTGTGGAATAGTTTCGCAACTCACGCCACCCGGAACACCACAGCGTAATGGTGTGTCCGAACGTCGTAATCATACTTTACTAGATATGGTGCGATCTATGATGCCTCTTACTGATTTACCGCTATCATTTTGGGGTTATGCTTTAGAGACGGCCGCATTCACGTTAAATAGGGCACCATCGAAATCCGTTGAGACGACGCCTTATGAACTATGGTTTGGCAAGAAACCAAAGTTGTCGTTTCTTAAAGTTTGGGGCTGCGATGCTTATGTGAAAAAGCTTCAACCTGATAAGCTCGAACCCAAAGCGGAGAAATGTGTTTTCATAGGATACCCAAAGGAGACTGTTGGGTACACCTTCTATCACAGATCCGAAGGCAAGACATTCGGTGCTAAGAATGGATCATTTCTAGAGAAGGAGTTTCTCTCGAAAGAAGTGAGTGGGAGGAAAGTAGAACTTGACGAGGTAACTGTACCTGCTCCCTTATTGGAAAATAGTACATCACAGAAAACTGTTTCTGCGACACCTATACCAATAAGTGAGGAAGCTAATGATGATGATCATGAAACTTCAGGACAAGATACTACTGAACCACGTAGATCAACCAGAGTGAGATCCGCACCAGAGTGGTACGGCAATCCAATTCTGGAAGTCATGCTACTAGAGCATGATGAACCTACGAACTATGAAGAAGCGATGGTGAGCCCAGATTCCGCAAAGTGGCTTGAAGCCATGAAATCTGAGATGGGATCCATATATGAGAACAAAGTGTGGACTTTGATTGACTTGCCCGATGATCGGCAAGCAATTGAGAATAAATGGATCTTTAAGAAAAAGACTGACGCTGACGGTAATATTACTGTCTATAAAGCTCGACTTGTCGCAAAAAGTTTTCGACAAGTTCAAGGGGTTGACTACGATGAGACCTTCTCACCCGTAGCGATGCTTAAGTCTGTCAGAATCATGTTAGCAATTGCCGCATTTTATGATTATGAAATTTGGCAGATGGATGTCAAAACTGCATTCCTGAATGGATTTCTGGAAGAAGAGTTGTATATGATGCAACCAGAAGGTTTTGTCGATCCAAAGGGAGCTAACAAAGTGTGCAAGCTCCAGCGATCCATTTATGGACTGGTGCAAGCATCTCGGAGTTGGAATAAACGCTTTGATAGTGTGATCAAAGCATTTGGCTTTATACAGACTTTTGGAGAAGACTGTATTTACAAGAAAGTGAGTGGGAGCTCTGTAGCATTTCTGATATTATATGTGGATGACATATTGCTGATTGGAAATGATATAGAATTTCTGGATAGCATAAAGGGATACTTGAATAAGAGTTTTTCAATGAAAGACCTCGGTGAAGTTGCTTACATATTGGGCATTAAGATCTATAGAGATAGATCAAGGCGCTTAATTGGACTTTCACAAACCACATACCTTGACAAGATTTTGAAGAAGTTCAAAATGGATCAAGCAAAGAAAGGGTTCTTGCCTGTGTTACAAGGTGTGAAGTTGAGTCAGACTCAATGCCCGACCACTGCAGAAGATAGAGAGAAAATGAAAGATGTTCCCTATGCTTCAGCCATAGGCTCTATCATGTATGCAATGCTGTGTACCAGACCTGATGTGTGCCTTGCTATAAGTTTAGCAGGGAGGTACCAAAGTAATCCAGGAGTGGATCACTGGACAGCGGTCAAGAACATCCTGAAATACCTGAAAAGGACTAAGGATATGTTTCTCGTATATGGAGGTGACAAAGAGCTCACCGTAAGAGGTTACGTTGATGCAAGCTTTGACACTGATCCGGACGATTCTAAATCGCAAACCGGATACGTGTTTACTTTAAACGGTGGAGCTGTCAGTTGGTGCAGTTCTAAACAAAGCGTCGTAGCGGGATCTACATGTGAAGCGGAGTACATAGCTGCTTCGGAAGCAGCGAACGAAGGAGTCTGGATGAAGGAGTTCATATCCGATCTAGGTGTCATACCTAATGCATCGGGTCCAATGAAAATCTTTTGTGACAATACTGGTGCAATTGCCTTGGCAAAGGAATCCAGATTTCACAAAAGGACCAAACACATCAAGAGACGCTTCAACTCCATTCGGGATCTAGTCCAGGTGGGAGACATAGAGATTTGCAAGATACATACGGATCTGAATGTCGCAGACCCGTTGACTAAGCCTCTTCCACGAGCAAAACATGATCAGCACCAAGGCTCCATGAGTGTTAGAATCATTACTGTGTAATCTAGATTATTGACTCTAGTGCAAGTGGGAGACTGAAGGAAATATGCCCTAGAGGCAATAATAAAGTTATTATTTATTTCCTTATATCCTGATAAATGTTTATTATTCATGCTAGAATTGTATTAACCGGAAACATAATACATGTGTGAATACATAGACAAACAGAGTGTCACTAGTATGCCTCTACTTGACTAGCTCGTTAATCAAAGATGGTTATGTTTCCTAACCATGAACAAAAGAGTTGTTATTTGATTAACGAGGTCACATCATTAGTTGAATGATCTGATTGACATGACCCATTCCATTAGCTTAGCACCCGATCGTTTAGTATGTTGCTATTGCTTTCTTCATGACTTATACATGTTCCTATGACTATGAGATTATGCAACTCCCGTTTGCCGGAGGAACACTTTGGGTGCTACCAAACGTCACAACGTAACTGGGTGATTATAAAGGAGTACTAAAGGTGTTTCCAATGGTAGATGTTGGGTTGGCGTATTTCGAGAATAGGATTTGTCACTCCGATTGTCGGAGAGGTACCTCTTGGCCCTCTCGGTAATACACATCAAATAAGCCATGCAAGCATTATAACTAAGATGTTAGTTGTGAGATGATGTATTACGGAACGAGTAAAGAGACTTGCCAGTAACGAGATTGAACTAGGTATTGGATACCGACGATCGAATCTCGGGCAAGTAACATACCGATGACAAAGGGAACAACGTATGTTGTTATGCGGTCTGACCGATAAAGATCTTCGTAGAATATGTAGGAGCCAATATGGGCATCCAGGTCCCGCTATTGGTTATTGACCGGAGACGTGTCTCGGTCATGTCTACATTGTTCTCAAACCGTAGGGTCCGCACGCTTAAGGTTTCGATGACAGTTATATTATGAGTTTATGAGTATTGATGTACCGAAGGAGTTCGGAGTCCCGGATGAGATCGGGGACATGACGAGGAGTCTCAAAATGGTCGAGACGTAAAGATCGATATATTGGACGACTATATTCGGACATCGTCCAAACAGTGCGTGCATGCGCGGTATCCCTTGTTTGTCTGTCCTGAAAGGTTACTGAGAGCAGGCCAATCATTGATGGTCACGAACAGCAATGCCTTTAGGTCAAATTCTTCCCTCATGTGCTCATCCCACGCACGTACACCTGTTCCATTCCACAGTTGTAAGAGTTCTTCAACTAATGGCCTTAGGTACACATCAATGTCGTTGTCGGGTTGCTTAGGGCCTTGGATGAGCACTGGCATCATAATGAACTTCCGCTTCATGCACAACCAAGGAGGAAGGTTATACAAACATAGAGTCACAGGCCAGGTGCTATGGTTACTGCTCTGCTCCCCAAAAGGATTAATGCCATCTGCGCTTAGACCAAACCATACGCTCCTTGCGTCATTTGCAAACTCCTTCCCATACTTTCTTTCGATTTTTCTCCACTGCGACCCGTCAGCGGGTACTCTCAACTTTCCGTCTTTCTTACGGTCTTCTCTGTGCCATCGCATCGCCTTGGCATGCTCTTTGTTTTGGAACAAACGTTTTAACCGTGGTATTATAGGAGCATACCACATCACCTTGGCAGGAATCTTCTTCCTGGGGCGCCGGCCCTCGACATCACCAGGGTCATCGCGGCAGATCTTATAGCGCAATGCACCACATACCGGGCAAGCGTTCAAATCCTCGTACTCACCGCGGTAGAGAATGCAATCATTAGGGCATGCATGTATCTTCTGCACCTCTAACCCTAGAGGGCAGACAGCCTTCTTTGCTTCGTATGTACTCTCGGGCAATTCGTTGTCCTTTGGAAGCATATCCTTTATCATTACCAGCAACTTTCCAAATCCCTTGTCAGATACACCATTCTCTGCCTTCCATTGCAGCAATTCCAGTGTGGTGCCCAGCTTTTTCGTGTCACCTACGCAATTCGGGTACAACAATTTTTTGTGATCCTCTAACATGCGCTACAACTTCTTCTTCTCCAAATCACTTGCGCAGTTTCTCTTTGCATCGGCAACGGCCCGACCTAGATCATCAATGGGCTCATCTGATGCCTCTTCTTCAGCTTCTTCCCGCATTGCCGGCTCAGCTTCTTCCCGCATTACCGGCTCAGCTTCTTCCCCCATTGTTGTATCATCGTATTCAGGGAACCCATGGCCAGGATAGCTGTCGTCGTCCTCTTCTTCTTCATTGTCTTCCAGCATAACCCCTCTTTCTCCGTGCTTGGTCCAAACATTATAATGGGGCATGAAACCGGACTTAAACAGGTGGACGTGAATGGTTCTTGACGTAGAGTAATTGTGACCATTCTTACAGCGAGCACATGGACAAGGCATAAAACCATCCGCCCGCTTGTTTGCCTCAGCCGCAAGCAGAAAAGTATGCACGCCCTCAATGAACTGGGGAGAGCATCGGTCATCGTACATCCATTGCTGGCTCATCTTCATTACACAACACCGAATAGACCAAATTAATACAAGTTCATACAATTAATACAAGTTCATACATAAAGTTCATACAACACTTAAATCCAACAAACAAATAACTCTCTAGCTAAAGCATTTAAATGCAACAACAAATATGATCAAGATCGCAACTAAGGTAACAATGGATCCAACAGCATAATGATACCAAGCCTCACTATCGATGGCATATTTTCTAATCTTTCTAATCTTCAAGCGCATTTTCTCCATCTTGATCTTGTGATCATCGACGACATCGGCAACATGCAACTCCAATTCCATCTTCTCCCCCTCAATTCTTTTCAATTTTTCTTTCAAGTACTCGTTTTCTCTTTCACCTAAATTTAACCTCTCGGCAATAGGGTCGGTTGGAATTTCCGGTTCACATACCTCCTAGAAAAAATTTCTATGTCAACTTGATGGGCATAATTTGTCATAAACACGAAATGCAACTAGTTTTAAAAGAGAATATACATACCACATCCGAATCATAACAAGGACTAGGGCCGACGGGGACGGATATCAAAACCATGGCACTATATGTATAACAAACAACGTACAGGTAAGATAATTATACGAGTAACTATATATCCAAATCACACAAACATCAATTTTTATATAAAATTTCATGAACAAGAGGCTCACCACAAGGTGGTGCCGGCAACGGGACGGTGCGGGCGATCGACGGTGGCTACGATAGAGATTTAGAAGGCACTAAGTAAACCACACCTACATATGCAAACTAAGTGTTATTTTTGACCTCAAATTGCATATAAATCAAATACTAGCACATATATATATCCTCCCAAATTACTAAACTCACAAATTAATCACTATATAAACCAATGCAAGAGCTAATCTAGCAATGAGAGATGAAAGGACAAAGTTGCTAACCTTTGTGATCATTTGAATGGATGAGGGCCTTCAAATCTTGACAAATTTTGGGCAAATTTTGTGATGAACTCGAGAGGAAGAAGGGAAGAACAGAGGAGAGGGAGAGGGGAAAGGGGGAAGAACAGAGTGCTGGTGGACGAAGGGTTTATGTAGGACGACCTTTAGTACCGGTTCGTGCCAAGAACCGGTACTAAAGGGGCTGGAGGGGCCCCATTCTGACAACATCCTGTCACCACTCTCATTAATACCGGTTCGTGGCACGAACCGGTGCTAAAGGTTCGCCACGAACCGGTACTAATGAAAGCGGCCCGGCTAGCCGTTGGAACCGGCACTAATGTATACATTAGTGCCGGCTCAAATACAAACCGGCACTAATGTGCTTCACGTTTGACCCTTTTTCTACTAGTGATGATTGACTAAAAGTGGATCAACCAAATTTATTAATATAAGATTTGGCCTTTTAAGGCAAGCTTTTAGCTTACTTAACCTTTTTTCTGGTTAGATATATAGCATCGAACACTGCATGAGGAGACCTTTTCCTCCCCTCCCCTCCTGTGATGCCCCCGCGAGCGCCAGGGGGGGGGTCCCTAGCACCACCGCACGCCACCCCTCCTTGCACTTCCCTCCACTCGCCGCCGCCTCGACGTACTTTCCCCCACTCGGTCTGGCGGGCGCGGGCCTCCGGCTCGGGCGGTGGCAGCAGCCGGCGGCAGACTCGCGGGCTGTGGGCGGCGGTGTGAAGGGGCTGCAGTGGTAGTGGTGTGTGGCTGTGGCTAGTGGTGGTGGAGGCACAACGGCGATGGCAGGTGGGCGTGCTAGTCGGGCTCTAGTCGTTCCACCGGCTGGACGACGATGGTAGCGCAGATGGCTCCCCAATGAGTATTCTTGGCGGTAGGCGGCGGTCCTTGGCGGTCCTCCTTACCGGTGGCTGGTTCTGCGTCGGTGGCTTTGCGCGGTTATTCGTCGGCTGCCACGGTGGGGCGACACAGGTGTGTGTCCGGTGGTGAGGTTGCCTGGAGGGATGGACGGTGCCAATGTGCTCGCGCCACCCACCACTGGCATAGGGGTGTGCCAGCCTAGATGCGTCCACACCCCCCCACACACACACATCCCCTTTCCCAGTCCACGTGTGGGTTGTTGTGGCTCTGGCGACGTTCAAGGTGAGACATATGCTGCGGTTCGTCGGTTGGGGGTGACCCCGCACTAGTAGAAAAACGACCTTATGTGAGACACATTAGTCCCGGTTCGATTTTGGCCTGGTACTAATGGTACCATTAGCCCCGGTTGGAATGGCTATGCATTAGTCTCGGTTCATTTGTGACCTATAGTCCCGGTTTGTGTCAAAAACCGGGACTAAAGTTGTCTAACCTTTAGTCCCGGTTGGAGACACAAACCGGGACTAAAGGGAAATTTTCAAACTCTACCCCCCCCCCATTGCCTTTTCAGTTTTGAAAAAAAACAAAAGAAAAATGATAAAAACTTTAAAAATTAAAATCCTTCGAGATGTAGTTATGTTACTACATCAAGTAGTTAGGGAAATTTAAAAACATAAATTTCGACATGTTTTGCAAGAAAGTGTTATGAAAAAGTAAAACGAATATATCTTTTGCATACGATGTTGAAAAAAATATATAATATATCAAAATGTTCAGCACGAAAATCCGGTTCCGATTTCGACGGCCATAGGCTGTTTTGCAAATTTTCAAATCCTCAAATTCTGAAAGGAAAAAGTTATGCTTAAATTTCAGTTTTTTTAAGCTTGGTTAAATCTGGTCAAACTGTGGTGAAACTACTTATTCAAGAAATATTAGTGTTACTAAATAATTTTATTCAAGAATATTATTATTACTAAATAATTATTTTAGTTTTTTTTGAATTTTGGTCAAATCTGGTCAAACTACTTATTTAAGAAATATTAGTGTTACTTAATAATTATTGTTTTTAGAATAATAATTTCAAACTCAAACTCTTAGCAGTTATGAGGGGTGATTAGAGACTAAATCATCAAATAACTCAGAAAATTAAAAATTAGAAGAAAAAAATTCAAAAAAAATTTCCAAAAATTTTTAAAAATTCCTTTAATCCTGGTTGGTCTAAAGGTCCCCCAGACCACGGCGTGGGCACGTGCCACGTGGTGGGCCTTTGGTCCGGGTTCGTGTTGAGCCGAGACTAAAGGGGGGACCTTTAGTCCCCACCCTTTAGTGACGGTTCCAAAACTGGCACTAAAGGGCCTTACAAACCGGGACTATAGCCCGTTTTTGCACTAGTGTCGTGGTACAAAGTTGATCTCTTTGGATGGTCTTGGTGGTGTCTGGATGCTGGGCCCTGGCGGCAGGCGGCATGGTGTTCGGGGCGGAACCTGCGTCTCAGGTGCAAGCGGGCAGCCATGGCTTTGCGGGTGACTTGGTTGCAGGTGATGGACGAAGGAGGGGTGTGAGCGCCGGGGTACATCACTTGTCCAAATCTTGTACTGGCCGTCGGCGGCGGTGGCCGTGGACGTCGTATTCTTCTTGAAGGCACCGCCGCAGCGCGCCCACTCCTTGCGTGTGGCTCCGGGTGAAAACCTGATCTGCGGATCGGACGGTGGCGGCTTTCCGTGGACGTACCCTTCTGGGAGGCACCGTCCTGGAGTCTTTGCTTTGTTATTGTTCATATCACCCCTCCTCAGTGGTGGAGGTCTCCGTCGGCTTCGAGTGGTCCTTCTTAGCTCATCTTTAGTTTACTTGGTTGTCGTCGGTATGGTGTGACGGTGCTCGGCACCTTTGTATCTTGTCTTGGGTATGTATATTGTGCGTTGTGGTGGTGTGTGTTTCTATCGGTTCGGTCGGATATTTGTGGTGATGGTTGCTTTATAATATAAAGTGGGGGAGTCCTTTTCAGTATATATAGCACGGATAGAAACTCGCATTCACAGAACAGACCCCGATGTTTTTGGAAAGAAAGAGAGATGGACGGAACAGAAAAAGGTAAGTTTACAGACTAAAACAGCATTTGACTTGATACATTAGTTAGACAACATCATTTAGCATGGAACAGGTAAGTGAATCAGGTTTTGTGAGAGAGCACACCAATTAGTTATTAAAAGGCAGAATGGGTACATGTTTAACAAGAACTGTAAGAGAACTGAATGAGTAGTAGTCTGAAAGTTTGATCAGCAATCCAGCATTCAATGTCTGACAAAGTAACACGGTACAATGTCACGACAACTGGTTGCCAGGTCCCTTCTCATGATAGCCTTAGCGGCGGTCATGAAAGTTTGACTTGATCTTAGAGCCCATCCATAGGGTCATATGCATGTGAGGGTTGGGATGGAGGTTTCTCCCTCTCGCGCAGGTGGCTGTGCGCGTCTGACCAGATCTGGTAGCAGCTGGTCACTATGGATTGTGATGGCCACCGGAAGGTCTTTGTGTGTGTTCCTCCTTCCGGATCCGGTGGCTGATTTCGAGGGTGAGATGCAAACTATGTATGACGGCATGTCACATAGGGATGGTAGTGCTGCGGGCGGGCTCACATCGCATGCAGATACTGGGATCACGGAAAAATGGTGGTGACAACACTTGCGCGACATCGATGGTGGTCCTACTTGAGCACTGGTCTCGAGCTTCGGGGTAAAAGCCTTGGTCTGGCCCGAATTGGTTACAGCTGGCAATGGTGATGTCTTTAGATCATTACCTTCTTGGAGTCATTGCTCCAGGATGCTCGAACATGCTATTCAGGGTGAAAACCTAGATTCTGGCTTTCCGCGGTTGGATCTAATAACGGAGGCGCTTGAGCGTGTCTCTCTTCCTAAAAGCATTGAAGAGTCTTGTCGTCTGTGTGGTCTCATGAGATGGCTTGTGTGGATACAATCATTGTTGTAGTTTGCCGATCGTCGACTTGGTCATTTTGGTTTTTTCCTTGTCTACACATAACTTTGGTCTTATATGACTTTGCTATTTGTTGGCGTGTTTTTATGTGTATGCATCGATGTTAGTTGTATGCATCCTAACTATGCAGATGTCGGATGTGTGCTCATTGTTTTGTATCCTCTTGATGCTCCATTTTAACCCAATAAATCCACCTTTTGTCAGAATACGAGAACTGTGCGTGTGTGTAGTCTCCCTTGGTGCTTGTTCTAGATGTATCATTGAGGTATTCGCACAGATACATGTCCAATGGTCTGTGGGAGCAGTGGCTCACGGTCCATCGAGGAGTTTTTGGCGAATAGTTGCCTATGTTAGTCTCAAGCAGTCCAGTACACTACCAAATTCCTCTGCCGGCCAGCACCCCTGCATTTCACCAGCCCTTGAGTATTTTTAATCAACTGCTTCTCTTGACGTTTATCTTGTGCCGGTTCTCGCAACCGTACTAGGATACAGAAAAACAACCAAAGTGGAGCGATGCCATGTCACCTCAATCTTTTTGCTATCCTCTGCTTAGCACCACGAGACATGTTCAAAAGAATATCATCTAGCAAACATAGAAAGAAGTTGACAACTCATGCTACTAGTTGACTCGATACTTTGCTGAACTGATCCAGCAGATGACAACCAAGTGAAGTTTTTCCAAAGGTCACACACAGATGCTAGACCCACTGTACTATAATCCACAAAGATTGTGCATGATAAAAGGATGGATATTCAGGTGTGGTGTGTGCTTCGACTTCAAAAGACAGAGTTGGTATTTTTTTTCTCTATCCACCACTGTCAGAGTGATCAGTGGCGCTTGATCGGTGCTACTCCGCGGTATGCGCTGAGTTTACAAGGTAACTTTGATCGTTGCAGAATTGGATTCTTATTATTATTTTGACATGGAGTTGGATTTTTTTTGATAAAAAGACAGGCAAGAGAAGTATTCGAAAAATGCGCAGTAGGCTCATACTATTAAAATTAGATAGCATCTTTTAAGAATTGAATGCCATAAGCCGCATAACTTCTGAGGTGAATAGAGATCGTAATTGTAGCATATGCTTGGTTTCCAAGTAAAAAATAACTAGTCAATGCGTTGAAGACCAAAACTTGACAAAAAATGAACCTGCAGTAGCAAATGGTATTTTTTTATGGTCACCAGGAGATACGCAGCGACAAGCTTATATATTCCTAATGCCTCCCAGATCTAACACATTTTGTGATGCTGTGCAATTTTGACAGAATAAAATTAGGCAATTTGTCTTGACTCCTCCGGAATACTATACCCATAGTGGCTAACTCAGTTGAGATAAATAGCCCATGTATATAACTTTCTTTAGTCCGCCACCTGACCACTACAATAAACCATGATGGATGAGAGATATTCTGGCCAGCTAGTTGATAACTATAAACCATTGTGGATGAGAGCTATATGTATGCGTGCACACCAAAGGACAGCTAGGAAGAAATAAAGACCATAATAACTCGTCGACAAGGTAGTTTGACTTGCTACATTTTTTTCCTTTCAAATAGTAAGCATTGAGGGATTTAGCTGGAGGTATACACGCATTCCTCTAAGTGAGCTTGCTATACTTGGCTGCATATCAACATAGAAGATTTCTCTGGAGTTGCATCCACTCCGGCTAAGTGATCAGCTTGCTATACTTAGCTGGATATCTCTACTATCTAAAAAGAACCTAAGTTTCCTTTTCCTTTTGGACCGCATTCTGCCAGCCTTCGTCACACCTCCCCCAATTGGTTTTCCTCGCGTTCAATGTTCTGGATTTTCTCCCACGGTTTAAGGTTTATGGTAAAACTTAAAAAAACAGCCATAATAGCCAATCGATCAGCGAGAATCATGCACCTCCTATCCGGCATCGAAAGCCCATATCTCTCCCTACACTGGATGGTAGCTAGTAACTGCTGCATGTGCATCGTGCTTGTGCCTCCCGTCGCTGCCGTCACCCGGATTGCGTCACGGTTGCCGCCGCCATCCAATAGGTCATGTCGGCCTCGCCCCATCTTCCAGGCGGCCCTACTAAGCACCGCAGAGCTATAGCTTGGATCCGTACGTGGTCCTTACTCACTCCTATGGACTCCAGAGAGCCTTTGGTTACTGGGTGCAACCAATGGGAGATGGTAGCTCGGCTTATATTCAACCAATGTGGATGGCGCTCGCATAACAAGATAGGAGTCTAGGGAGCTTATCCTTCTTATCACCGTACCGGTTGTCGTTGTCCGCATGTAATTTTCCTTATTTTACTTTGTTCTGCTCCATTTGCGAGCTGTAAGACTTTTATGACGATACTTTCTGGATTGTTAATAAGATGGCCGCATGCATCATCATGATGCAGAGGCCGGGGGCATGCCTCCATTTCCAAAAAATAAGCACCGCCATCTCCCGCCTTCGCCGTGTTCCACCATGACGTTGTCGACAACAGGACACCCCCACCCCACCTCGCCACATCTTCCAGCTTGCTTGATCAGTGCATGCAACTGTACGCATACCCATCTTGCAAGGTACGCCGCAGCAGCGGCACTAGGGATATCGTAGCTGGCTGGACTTTATCACTGCATGCAAACCTACGCAGATCCATCTTGCCAGGTACGCGGAAGAACTGGATTAAAGTATGCCTTTAGTTGGATTTGTCCCAGATTAGTACAGGATTATTCGAAACTTGTGATGCATTCTACTCAATCCAGTGCTGAAGTCTTGTCTCATGTCGTTTCAGTTGGTTTCCAAACAGGCTCAAGGTCTTGCTATTGGGTTCTATTGGTTTATAGCATGGTACGTTTTTTGGATGGCCGTAATCATTTTTTATGTGGACATTATCTAATTGCAGATGTTAATGTATTTTCTTTAGCTACATCTACCGTTCTTTACTGTGTATCTTACTATTAGTTATGAGTTATACAGTAAAGAAACGAACCCACTGTCCAAACCCTATTATTTTCATCAATAACAGGTATCACCTAGAATTTGGCTGTCACGCAGGCAGACCGCCATGACTATGGTGAATAAAATTGACACTTCACGGCAGTCATACTCTTATGAACAAAGCCACATCAATATAAGTTGAGCGCTCATAAGTAATGTCCAGACACATTGTTGACAATCTATGCACTAGTGCAGAACCGGGCAATAGCACTGGTTCGTAAGGCCCTTTAGTGCCGGTTTAGGAACCGGCACAAACGTTTCGGCACTAAAGCCCCTCCCCCCCCTTTAGTACCGGTTCAGCACGAACCGGTGCTAAAGGGAAACCACGTGGCACGAGCCAGCTCCGGGGGCCGGGAGCCCTTTAGTACCGGTTGGTAACACCAACCGGTACTAAAATGTTTGGGGGGTTTTTGGTTTTATGATTTTTTTTCATTTAATTTTGTGTTTTCCATTTTAATTCTTTTTCGTTTGCTGGTATTTTACGGTACTACACATTGTACATGTTATGCATATATATATATATATATATATATATATATATATATATATATATATATATATATATATATATATATATATATATATATATAGAATTTCTAGTAGAACCAATCATATATATATCATCAATCATGTCTCACAAACCACCATATTAATTCACACATACACACATGTATAGCTATATACAATTTCTCCTATATATGCATGTTGCCTTTGGAGCCAGTGGCATTAGCCTGATTGGTGCCTTCGGAGCACGATGACAATTGGAAGTGGTTCATGACTTGGTCGATGGGGGCGGTAGCGGGTAATAGTATTCTCTCTTCGAATTTATGACCTGATCGAGCAAAAATCCAGCTATTTCCTCTTGAAGTGCTTGTACGCGCTCCGTTGGTAGGAGCTTGTCCCGCACCTCTTTGAACTGTTAAGAAGGAGATCAATTTGCATGTGTATTAGTTGTGTGACTAGATATCGATAATGGTGTAAAAATTATGAATAGTGTTCTGACAAGCGTACCCATTTCTGTCTTTGAGATCTGCTCTTTTCGGATGCCATCATGCGAATGTTCTCGCAAACGCAGTATGCACACAGATCAGTCCCCTGCGCCTGCTTCAGGGCCTTTATTACGAGAATGGAATTTAATTTGATCAGATAATATTTAATCAAGCATGATAATTAAAGAGATGGCAGCTAGCTAGCTAGCTAGTACTACTTAATTACTTACCTTGGATCGAAACCATTTCAGCTGTGGTTTCCATTCGCCTTCCGTGACGCTGATGAACCTTGCCCAAGCCCTGCCCGCCGACAAAGAAAATGAATAAAGGGGTTATTAAATAGTTCATATCATGAAATGAGGAACTAAATAGGCCGAGATATATAGTTATAAATAATGATTAAAATTACCTGTTGACTATCCCATACAAGATGTTGTAGTCACCTTTTGCTGTGAGTAGCGAGTCCAGTATTTCAACTGTTCCGGCGTCAACTTTAATGATACACAAGATCCAGTGAAATCTGCATGCACACACGTTTGCATGTCTTAATTAAATGAGCATATGTAAGCAAAAACATGTAGCTAGCTAGTAGGCAAAAAAAGAGAATTTGTAGTACAAGAAAGTGTGACTCACTCGAAGTTGTAAGGTAGTAGTATATCTTCATTGTATTTGAGGCGCTTCAAGAACTCTAGCATGTTGTCCTCTACCTCTTTTTCATAATATGCATCTAATTTCCATGTGTATTCATTAACGGTGTTTGGGTCAATGAACCCAATGCCATAGGGTCCACCTTTTCTCATTTCATACATCTTCATCCTGCATAATACCACAGAAAAGAATATAGTGAGGATAATTACACGTAATGATTGATCAAAAGGATCACTACAGCTAGCTTGAGACTTAAATTACAGAAAGAAATCACTTACAGACAATAGCAACTGACGATAGATTTGTCGAGTGCGTCTTGATTGTATAACTGAAACAGTTCAGAATACTCAACGGCCACAGCTTTCTCATGGTAGTAATCATCCTTTTTGACATACACCATGAGGGACTCTCGATCGGATCTCTTGCTAATGTCCATGTACCATTGATGCAATTCATACATTCTCGTTGGGAGCTTCTTGACATCTTCTGGCTCGACCAAAGGATGGCCCCGGACAAATTTCCGTTTTATTTCCTTCTCTCTAATCATAGGCATGTCCTCGATCTCGAGGAGTTGTCCAACAGTGATCTTGAGTTCTTCAGCCTGCATTATATGCTCCTGGGTTATTACCACATCGCCCACCTCGGGAACGTAAACTGTTTGGCCACAATAATATTGGGCGCGCGTACTGTCACGTGTTGTTGGCGGCACAACAAGCCGGGGGATCGATTGCGCCGCCTGTTTTCCCAGCTGGGCAACGGTTTTCCCGCATTTTTTGACAGCTGCTTGTTGTTTGCTCGAGCTCGAGCTCGCCTCCTTCTGTAGACGTTGTCGATGTAACTTCCTGATGTGGCGCTCATAGTCTGAGTCAACAGGCTTAGGAGCTGGTGGTTGAGCCATACGAATGAAGTGGTCAACTACTTCCACGGGCACTTTCTCCCTTGGCGGCGGTGGCGGTTTAGGTCCAAAATGGGCGTCGACTTCTGCCCGCACTATGGCATTGGTTTGCTCCTCGGTCCTGTCGTAAGCCCTCACAGGAAGAGGAGTACTGAGGTTTGGACCATATTTATATCGCTTGCCTCCGCCTGTACTTCCTGTACTATGACCTCTACTCGTACCGCTACGCACCATAGCTGCGGGGTGTCTCTTCTGCGATTGCTGAGGCGGCGGAGACGGCTGACGGGGCTGAGTTGCACGAGGAGGAGTGGCCTGAAGCTGTGCCGGACTTGGAGGAGGAGTGGCCTGAGGTTGTGCCGGACTTGGAGGAGGAGTGGACGTCTGACGCTGTGTCGGACTTGGAGGAGGAGTGGCCTGACACTTTGCCGGACTTGGAGGAGGAGGAGTGGCCTCACACGTTGGTGGACTTGGAGGAGCGGGAGTCTGCTGACTCGGTGGCGGACTTCGACAAGGAGTCGGGTGACGCGGTGTCGGTGGCCTTCGAAAAATGATGCAATCCTTTCTCCATAGGATGATACGATGTTTGGCATCTCCGAGTGTGTGCTCCTCTGAAGGAAATATGCCCTAAAGGCAATAATAAAGTTATTATTTATTTCCTTATATCATGATAAATGTTTATTATTCATGCTAGAATTGTATTAACCGGAAACATAATACATGTGTGAATACATAGACAAACAGAGTGTCACTAGTATGCCTCTACTTGACTAGCTCATTAATCAAAGATGGTTATGTTTCCTAACCATGAACAAAAGAGTTGTTATTTTATTAACGAGGTCACATCATTAGTTGAATGATCTGATTGACATGACCCATTCCATTAGCTTAGCACCCGATCGTTTAGTATGTTGCTATTGCTTTCTTCATGACTTATACATGTTCCTATGACTATGAGATTATGCAACTCCTGTTTGCCGGAGGAACACTTTGGGTGCTACCAAACGTCACAACGTAACTGGGTGATTATAAAGGAGTACTATAGGTGTTTCCAATGGTAGATGTTGGGTTGGCGTATTTCGAGAATAGGATTTGTCACTCCGATTGTCGGAGAGGTACCTCTTGGCCCTCTCGGTAATACACATCACATAAGCCTTGCAAGCATTGTAACTAAGATGTTAGTTGTGAGATGATGTATTACGGAACGAGTAAAGAGACTTGCCAGTAACGAGATTGAACTAGGTATTGGATACCGACGATCGAATCTCGGGCAAGTAACATACCGATGACAAAGGGAACAACGTATGTTGTTATGCGGTCTGACCGATAAAGATCTTCGTAGAATATGTAGGAGCCAATATGGGCATCCAGGTCCCGCTATTGGTTATTGAACGGTGACGTGTCTCGGTCATGTCTACATTGTTCTCGAACCGTAGGGTCCGCACGCTTAATGTTACGATGACAGTTATTATGAGTTTATGCATTTTGATGTACCGAAGGTTGTTCGGAGTCCCGGATGTGACCACGGACATGACGAGGAGTCTCGAAATGGTCGAGACATAAAGATTGATATATTGGAAGCCTATGTTTGGACATCGGAAGTGTTTCGGGTGAAATCGGGAATTTTACCGGAGTACCGGGAGGTTACCGGAACCCCCCGAGAACCAAATGGGCCTTATTGGGCCTTAGTGGAAAGGTGAAAGGGGCAGCCCAAGGTGGGCTGCGCGCCTCCACCCTCCCCTAGTCCTATTAGGACTAGGAGAGGTGGCCGGCCCCCTTCTCCCTCTCTCTCTCTCGAGGAATCCTATTAGGAATAGGATTGGGGGGGGAGTCCTACTCCCGGTAGGAGTAGGACTCCTCCTGCGCCCTCCTCCTTGGCCGGCCAGCCCTCCCCCTGGCAACCTTTATATACGGGGGCAGGGGGCACCTCTAGACACACAAGTTGATCATTGAGATCGTTCCTTAGCCGTGTGCGGTGCCCCCTGCTACCAAATTCCACCTCGATCATAAGTTGTAGTGCTTAGGCGAAGCCCTACGTCGGTAATACATCAAGATCGTCACCATGCCGTCATGCTGACGGAACTCCTCCCCGAAGCTTTGCTGGATCGGAGCCCGGGGATCGTCATCGAGCTGAACGTGTGCTAAGAACTCGGAGGTGCCGGAGTAACGGTGCTTGGATCGGTCGGATCGGGAAGAAGACGTACGACTACTTCCTCTACGTTGTGTCAACGCTTCCGTTGCGATCTACAAGGGTACATAGATCAGACTCTCCCCCTCGTTGCTATGCATCACCATGATCTTGCGTGTGCGTAGGAATTTTTTTGAAATTACTACGTTCCCCAACAGTGGCATCCGAGCCTAGGTTTTTATGGTTTGATGTTATTTGCATGAGTAGAACACAAGTGAGTTGTGGGCGATACAAGTCATACTGCCTACCAGCATGTCATACTTTGGTTCAGCGGTATTGTTGGACGAGACGACCCGGACCAACCTTACGCGTACGCTTACGCGAGACCGGTTCCCTCGACGTGCTTTGCACATAGATGGCTTGCGGGCGACTGGCTCTTCAACTTTAGTTGAACCGAGTGTGGCTACGCCCGGTCCTTGAGAAGGTTAAAACGGAGTCTATTTGACAAACTATCATTGTGGTTTTGATGCGTAGGTGAGATGAGTTCTTGCTTAAGCCCGTAGCAGCCACGTAAAACTTGCAACAACAAAGTAGAGGACGTCTAACTTGTTTTTGCAGGGCATGTTGTGATGTGATATGGTCAAGGCATGATGCTGATTTTTATTGTATGAGATGATCATGTTTTGTAACCAAGTTATCGGCAACTGGCAGGAGCCATATGGTTGTCACTTTATTGTATGCAATGCAATCGCGATGTAATGCGTTACTTTATTACTAAGCGGTAGTGATAGTCGTGGAAGCATAAGATTGGCGAGACGACAACGATGCTACGATGGAGATCAAGGTGTTGTGCCGGTGACGATGGTGATCATGACGGTGCTTCAGAGATGGAGATCACAAGCACAAGATGATGATGGCCATATCATATCACTTATATTGATTGCATGTGATATTTATCCTTTTATGCATCTTATCTTGCTTTGATTGACGGTTGCATTATAAGATGATCTCTCACTAAATTATCAAGAAGTGTTCTCCCTGAGTATTCACCGTTGCCAAAGTTCATCGTGCCCAGACACCACGTGATGATCGGGTGTGATAAGCTCTACGTCCATCTACAACGGGTGCAAGCCAGTTTTGCACACGCAGAATACTCAGGTTAAACTTGACGAGCCTAGCATATGCAGATATGGCCTCGGAACACAGAGACCGAAAGGTCGAGCGTGAATCATATAGTAGATATGATCAACATAAAGATGTTCACCATCGAAAACTACTCCATCTCACGTGATGATCGGTTATGGTTTAGTTGATTTGGATCACGTGATCACTTAGAGGATTAGAGGGATGTCTATCTAAGTGGGAGTTCTTGAGTAATTTGATTAACTGAACTTAAACTTATCATGAACTTAGTACCTGATAGTATCTTGCTTGTTTATGTTGATTGTAGATAGATGGCTCGTGTTGTTGTTCCGTTGAACTTTAATGCGTTCCTTGAGAAAGCAAAGTTGAAAGATGATGGTAGCAATTACACGGACTGGGTCCGTAACCTGAGGATTATCCTCATTGCTGCACAGAAGAATTACGTCCTGGAAGCACCGCTGGGTGCCAGGCCTGCTGCTGGAGCAACACCAGATGTTATGAACGTCTGGCAGAGCAAAGCTGATGACTACTCGATAGTTCAGTGTGCCATGCTTTACGGCTTAGAATCGGGACTTCAACGATGTTTTGAACGTCATGGAGCATATGAGATGTTCCAGGAGTTGAAGTTAATATTTCAAGCAAATGCCCGAATTGAGAGATATGAAGTCTCCAATAAGTTCTATAGCTGCAAGATGGAGGAGAACAGTTCTGTCAGTGAGCATATACTCAAAATGTCTGGGTATAATAATCACTTGATTCAGATGGGAGTTAATCTTCCAGATGATTGCGTCATTGACAGAATTCTCCAATCACTGCCACCAAGCTACAAGAGCTTCGTGATGAACTATAATATGCAAGGGATGAACAAGACTATTCCGGAGCTCTTCGCAATGCTGAAAGCTGCGGAGGTAGAAATCAAGAAGGAGCATCAAGTGTTGATGGTCAACGAGACCACTAGTTTCAAGAAAAAGGGCAAAGGGAAGAAGAAGGGGAACTTCAAGAAGAACAGCAAGCAAGTTGCTGCTCAGGAGAAGAAACCCAAGTCTGGACCTAAGCCTGAAACTGAGTGCTTCTACTGCAAGCAGACTGGTCACTGGAAGCGGAACTGCCCCAAGTATTTGGCGGATAAGAAGGATGGCAAGGTGAACAAAGGTATATGTGATATACATGTTATTGATGTGTACCTTACTAGAGCTCGCAGTAGCACCTGGGTATTTGATACTGGTTCTGTTGCTAATATTTGCAACTCAAAACAGGGACTACAGAATAAGCGGACACTAGCAAAGGACGAGGTGACGATGCGCGTGGGAAACGGTTCCAAAGTCGATGTGATCGCGGTCGGCACGCTACCTCTACATCTACCTTCGGGATTAATATTAGACCTAAATAATTGTTATTTGGTGCCAGCGTTGAGCATGAACATTATATCTGGATCTTGTTAAATGCGAGACGGTTATTCATTTAAATCAGAGAATAATGGTTGTTCTATTTATATGAGTAATATCTTTTATGGTCATGCACCTTTGAAGAGTGGTCTATTTTTGATGAATCTCGATAGTAGTGATACACATATTCATAATATTGAAACCAAAAGATGCAGAGTTGATAATGATAGTGCAACTTATTTGTGGCACTGCCGTTTAGGTCATATCGGTGTAAAGCGCATGAAGAAACTCCATACCGATGGGCTTTTGGAACCACTTGATTATGAATCACTTGGTACTTACGAACCGTGCCTCATAGGCAAGATGACTAAAACACCGTTCTCCGGTACTATGGAGAGAGCAACAGATCTATTGGAAATCATACATACCGATGTATGTGGTCCGATGAATATTGAGGCTCGTGGCGGATATCGTTATTTTCTCACCTTCACAGATGATTTAAGCAGATATGGGTATATCTACTTAATGAAACACAAGTCTGAAACATTTGAAAAGTTCAAAGAATTTCAGAGTGAAGTTGAAAATCATCGTAACAAGAAAATAAAGTTTCTACGATCTGATCGTGGAGGAGAATATTTGAGTTACGAGTTTGGTGTACATTTGAAAAATTGTGGAATAGTTTCGCAACTCACGCCACCCGGAACACCACAGCGTAATGGTGTGTCCGAACGTCGTAATCATACTTTACTAGATATGGTGCGATCTATGATGCCTCTTACTGATTTACCGCTATCATTTTGGGGTTATGCTTTAGAGACGGCCGCATTCACGTTAAATAGGGCACCATCGAAATCCGTTGAGACGACGCCTTATGAACTATGGTTTGGCAAGAAACCAAAGTTGTCGTTTCTTAAAGTTTGGGGCTGCGATGCTTATGTGAAAAAGCTTCAACCTGATAAGCTCGAACCCAAAGCGGAGAAATGTGTTTTCATAGGATACCCAAAGGAGACTGTTGGGTACACCTTCTATCACAGATCCGAAGGCAAGACATTCGGTGCTAAGAATGGATCATTTCTAGAGAAGGAGTTTCTCTCGAAAGAAGTGAGTGGGAGGAAAGTAGAACTTGACGAGGTAACTGTACCTGCTCCCTTATTGGAAAATAGTACATCACAGAAAACTGTTTCTGCGACACCTATACCAATAAGTGAGGAAGCTAATGATGATGATCATGAAACTTCAGGACAAGATACTACTGAACCACGTAGATCAACCAGAGTGAGATCCGCACCAGAGTGGTACGGCAATCCAATTCTGGAAGTCATGCTACTAGAGCATGATGAACCTACGAACTATGAAGAAGCGATGGTGAGCCCAGATTCCGCAAAGTGGCTTGAAGCCATGAAATCTGAGATGGGATCCATATATGAGAACAAAGTGTGGACTTTGATTGACTTGCCCGATGATCGGCAAGCAATTGAGAATAAATGGATCTTTAAGAAAAAGACTGACGCTGACGGTAATATTACTGTCTATAAAGCTCGACTTGTCGCAAAAAGTTTTCGACAAGTTCAAGGGGTTGACTACGATGAGACCTTCTCACCCGTAGCGATGCTTAAGTCTGTCAGAATCATGTTAGCAATTGCCGCATTTTATGATTATGAAATTTGGCAGATGGATGTCAAAACTGCATTCCTGAATGGATTTCTGGAAGAAGAGTTGTATATGATGCAACCAGAAGGTTTTGTCGATCCAAAGGGAGCTAACAAAGTGTGCAAGCTCCAGCGATCCATTTATGGACTGGTGCAAGCATCTCGGAGTTGGAATAAACGCTTTGATAGTGTGATCAAAGCATTTGGCTTTATACAGACTTTTGGAGAAGACTGTATTTACAAGAAAGTGAGTGGGAGCTCTGTAGCATTTCTGATATTATATGTGGATGACATATTGCTGATTGGAAATGATATAGAATTTCTGGATAGCATAAAGGGATACTTGAATAAGAGTTTTTCAATGAAAGACCTCGGTGAAGTTGCTTACATATTGGGCATTAAGATCTATAGAGATAGATCAAGGCGCTTAATTGGACTTTCACAAACCACATACCTTGACAAGATTTTGAAGAAGTTCAAAATGGATCAAGCAAAGAAAGGGTTCTTGCCTGTGTTACAAGGTGTGAAGTTGAGTCAGACTCAATGCCCGACCACTGCAGAAGATAGAGAGAAAATGAAAGATGTTCCCTATGCTTCAGCCATAGGCTCTATCATGTATGCAATGCTGTGTACCAGACCTGATGTGTGCCTTGCTATAAGTTTAGCAGGGAGGTACCAAAGTAATCCAGGAGTGGATCACTGGACAGCGGTCAAGAACATCCTGAAATACCTGAAAAGGACTAAGGATATGTTTCTCATATATGGAGGTGACAAAGAGCTCACCGTAAGAGGTTACGTTGATGCAAGCTTTGACACTGATCCGGACGATTCTAAATCGCAAACCGGATACGTGTTTACTTTAAACGGTGGAGCTGTCAGTTGGTGCAGTTCTAAACAAAGCGTCGTAGCGGGATCTACATGTGAAGCGGAGTACATAGCTGCTTCGGAAGCAGCGAACGAAGGAGTCTGGATGAAGGAGTTCATATCCGATCTAGGTGTCATACCTAATGCATCGGGTCCAATGAAAATCTTTTGTGACAATACTGGTGCAATTGCCTTGGCAAAGGAATCCAGATTTCACAAAAGGACCAAACACATCAAGAGACGCTTCAACTCCATTCGGGATCTAGTCCAGGTGGGAGACATAGAGATTTGCAAGATACATACGGATCTGAATGTTGCAGACCCGTTGACTAAGCCTCTTCCACGAGCAAAACATGATCAGCACCAAGGCTCCATGAGTGTTAGAATCATTACTGTGTAATCTAGATTATTGACTCTAGTGCAAGTGGGAGACTGAAGGAAATATGCCCTAGAGGCAATAATAAAGTTATTATTTATTTCCTTATATCCTGATAAATGTTTATTATTCATGCTAGAATTGTATTAACCGGAAACATAATACATGTGTGAATACATAGACAAACAGAGTGTCACTAGTATGCCTCTACTTGACTAGCTCGTTAATCAAAGATGGTTATGTTTCCTAACCATGAACAAAAGAGTTGTTATTTGATTAACGAGGTCACATCATTAGTTGAATGATCTGATTGACATGACCCATTCCATTAACTTAGCACCCGATCGTTTAGTATGTTGCTATTGCTTTCTTCATGACTTATACATGTTCCTATGACTATGAGATTATGCAACTCCCGTTTGCCGGAGGAACACTTTGGGTGCTACCAAACGTCACAACGTAACTGGGTGATTATAAAGGAGTACTAAAGGTGTTTCCAATGGTAGATGTTGGGTTGGCGTATTTCGAGAATAGGATTTGTCACTCCGATTGTCGGAGAGGTACCTCTTGGCCCTCTCGGTAATACACATCAAATAAGCCATGCAAGCATTATAACTAAGATGTTAGTTGTGAGATGATGTATTACGGAACGAGTAAAGAGACTTGCCAGTAACGAGATTGAACTAGGTATTGGATACCGACGATCGAATCTCGGGCAAGTAACATACCGATGACAAAGGGAACAACGTATGTTGTTATGCGGTCTGACCGATAAAGATCTTCGTAGAATATGTAGGAGCCAATATGGGCATCCAGGTCCCGCTATTGTTTATTGACCGGAGACGTGTCTCGGTCATGTCTACATTGTTCTCAAACCGTAGGGTCCGCACGCTTAAGGTTTCGATGACAGTTATATTATGAGTTTATGAGTATTGATGTACCGAAGGAGTTCGGAGTCCCGGATGAGATCGGGGACATGACGAGGAGTCTCGAAATGGTCGAGACGTAAAGATCGATATATTGGACGACTATATTCGGACATCGTCCAAACAGTGCGTGCATGCGCGGTATCCCTTGTTTGTCTGTCCTGAAAGGTTACTGAGAGCAGGCCAATCATTGATGGTCACGAACAGCAATGCCTTTAGGTCAAATTCTTCCCTCATGTGCTCATCCCACGCACGTACACTTGTTCCATTCCACAGTTGTAAGAGTTCTTCAACTAATGGCCTTAGGTACACATCAATGTCGTTGCCGGGTTGCTTAGGGCCTTGGATGAGCACTGGCATCATAATGAACTTCCGCTTCATGCACAACCAAGGAGGAAGGTTATACAAACATAGAGTCACAGGCCAGGTGCTATGGTTGCTGCTCTGCTCCCCAAAAGGATTAATGCCATCTGCGCTTAGACCAAACCATACGCTCCTTGCGTCATTTGCAAACTCCTTCCCATACTTTCTTTCGATTTTTCTCCACTGCGACCCGTCAGCGGGTACTCTCAACTTTCCGTCTTTCTTACGGTCTTCTCTGTGCCATCGCATCGCCTTGGCATGCTCTTTGTTTTGGAACAAACGTTTTAACCGTGGTATTATAGGAGCATACCACATCACCTTGGCAGGAATCTTCTTCCTGGGGCGCCGGCCCTCGACATCACCAGGGTCATCGCGGCAGATCTTATAGCGCAATGCACCACATACCGGGCAAGCGTTCAAATCCTCGTACTCACCGCGGTAGAGAATGCAATCATTAGGGCATGCATGTATCTTCTGCACCTCTAACCCTAGAGGGCAGACAGCCTTCTTTGCTTCGTATGTACTCTCGGGCAATTCGTTGTCCTTTGGAAGCATATCCTTTATCATTACCAGCAACTTTCCAAATCCCTTGTCAGATACACCATTCTCTGCCTTCCATTGCAGCAATTCCAGTGTGGTGCCCAGCTTTTTCGTGTCACCTACGCAATTCGGGTACAACAATTTTTTGTGATCCTCTAACATGCGCTACAACTTCTTCTTCTCCAAATCACTTGCGCAGTTTCTCTTTGCATCGGCAACGGCCCGACCTAGATCATCAATGGGCTCATCTGATGCCTCTTCTTCAGCTTCTTCTCGCATTGCCGGCTCAGCTTCTTCCCGCATTACCGGCTCAGCTTCTTCCCCCATTGTTGTATCATCGTATTCAGGGAACCCATGGCCAGGATAGCTGTCGTCGTCCTCTTCTTCTTCATTGTCTTCCAGCATAACCCCTCTTTCTCCGTGCTTGGTCCAAACATTATAATGGGGCATGAAACCGGACTTAAACAGGTGGATGTGAATGGTTCTTGACGTAGAGTAATTGTGACCATTCTTACAGCGAGCACATGGACAAGGCATAAAACCATCCGCCCGCTTGTTTGCCTCAGCCGCAAGCAGAAAAGTATGCACGCCCTCAATGAACTGGGGAGAGCATCGGTCATCGTACATCCATTGCTGGCTCATCTTCATTACACAACACCGAATAGACCAAATTAATACAAGTTCATACAATTAATACAAGTTCATACATAAAGTTCATACAACACTTAAATCCAACAAACAAATAACTCTCTAGCTAAAGCATTTAAATGCAACAACAAATATGATCAAGATCGCAACTAAGGTAACAATGGATCCAACAGCATAATGATACCAAGCCTCACTATCGATGGCATATTTTCTAATCTTTCTAATCTTCAAGCGCATTTTCTCCATCTTGATCTTGTGATCATCGACGACATCGGCAACATGCAACTCCAATTCCATCTTCTCCCCCTCAATTCTTTTCAATTTTTCTTTCAAGTACTCGTTTTCTCTTTCAACTAAATTTAACCTCTCGGCAATAGGGTCGGTTGGAATTTCCGGTTCACATACCTCCTAGAAAAAATTTCTATGTCAACTTGATGGGCATAATTTGTCATAAACACGAAATGCAACTAGTTTTAAAAGAGAATATACATACCACATCCGAATCATAACAAGGACTAGGGCCGACGGGGACGGATATCAAAACCATGGCACTATATGTATAACAAACAACGTACGGGTAAGATAATTATACGAGTAACTATATATCCAAATCACACAAACATCAATTTTTATATAAAATTTCATGAACAAGAGGCTCACCACAAGGTGGTGCCGGCAACGGGACGGTGCGGGCGATCGACGGTGGCTACGATGGAGATTTAGAAGGCACTAAGTAAACCACACCTACATATGCAAACTAAGTGTTATTTTTGACCTCAAATTGCATATAAATCAAATACTAGCACATATATATATCCTCCCAAATTACTAAACTCACAAATTAATCACTATATAAACCAATGCAAGAGCTAATCTAGCAATGAGAGATGAAAGGACAAAGTTGCTAACCTTTGTGATCATTTGAATGGATGAGGGCCTTCAAATCTTGACAAATTTTGGGCAAATTTTGTGATGAACTCGAGAGGAAGAAGGGAAGAACAGAGGAGAGGGAGAGGGGAAAGGGGGAAGAACAGAGTGCTGGTGGATGAAGGGTTTATGTAGGACGACCTTTAGTACCGGTTCGTGCCAAGAACCGGTACTAAAGGGGCTGGAGGGGCCCCATTCTGACAACATCCTGTCACCACTCTCATTAATACCGGTTCGTGGCACGAACCGGTGCTAAAGGTTCGCCACGAACCGGTACTAATGAAAGCGGCCCGGCTAGCCGTTGGAACCGGCACTAATGTATACATTAGTGCCGGCTCAAATACAAACCGGCACTAATGTGCTTCACGTTTGACCCTTTTTCTACTAGTGATGATTGACTAAAAGTGGATCAACCAAATTTATTAATATAAGATTTGGCCTTTTAAGGCAAGCTTTTAGCTTACTTAACCTTTTTTCTGGTTAGATATATAGCATCGAACACTGCATGAGGAGACCTTTTCCTCCCCTCCCCTCCTGTGATGCCCCCGCGAGCGCCAGGGGGGGTCCCTAGCACCACCGCACGCCACCCCTCCTTGCACTTCCCTCCACTCGCCGCCGCCTCGACGTACTTTCCCCCACTCGGTCTGGCGGGCGCGGGCCTCCGGCTCGGGCGGTGGCAGCAGCCGGCGGCAGACTCGCGGGCTGTAGGCGGCGGTGTGAAGGGGCTGCAGTGGTAGTGGTGTGTGGCTGTGGCTAGTGGTGGTGGAGGCACAACGGCGATGGCAGGTGGGCGTGCTAGTCGGGCTCTAGTCGTTCCACCGGCTGGACGACGATGGTAGCGCAGATGGCTCCCCAATGAGTATTCTTGGCGGTAGGCGGCAGTCCTTGGCGGTCCTCCTTACCGGTGGCTGGTTCTGCGTCGGTGGCTTTGCGCGGTTATTCGTTGGCTGCCACGGTGGGGCGACACAGGTGTGTGTCCGGTGGTGAGGTTGCCTGGAGGGATGGACGGCGCCAATGTGCTCGCGCCACCCGCCACTGGCATAGGGGTGTGCCAGCCTAGATGCGTCCACACCCCCCCACACACACACACATCCCCTTTCCCAGTCCACGTGTGGGTTGTTGTGGCTCTGGCGACGTTCAAGGTGAGACATATGCTGCGGTTCGTCGGTTGGGGGTGACCCCGCACTAGTAGAAAAACGACCTTATGTGAGACACATTAGTCCCGGTTCGATTTTGGCCTGGTACTAATGGTACCATTAGCCCCGGTTGGAATGGCTATGCATTAGTCTCGGTTCATTTGTGACCTATAGTCCCGGTTTGTGTCAAAAACCGGGACTAAAGTTGTCTAACCTTTAGTCCCGGTTGGAGACACAAACCGGGACTAAAGGGAAATTTTCAAACTCTACCCCCCCCCCCCCCCATTGCCTTTTCAGTTTTGAAAAAAAACAAAAGAAAAATGATAAAAACTTTAAAAATTAAAATCCTTCGAGATGTAGTTATGTTACTACATCAAGTAGTTAGGGAAATTTAAAAACATAAATTTCGACATGTTTTGCAAGAAAGTGTTATGAAAAAGTAAAACGAATATATCTTTTGCATACGATGTTGAAAAAAATATATAATATATCAAAATGTTCAGCACGAAAATCCGGTTCCGATTTCGACGGCCATAGGCTGTTTTGCAAATTTTTAAATCCTCAAATTCTGAAAGGAAAAAGTTATGCTTAAATTTCAGTTTTTTTAAGCTTGGTTAAATCTGGTCAAACTGTGGTGAAACTACTTATTCAAGAAATATTAGTGTTACTAAATAATTTTATTCAAGAATATTATTATTACTAAATAATTATTTTAGTTTTTTTTGAATTTTGGTCAAATCTGGTCAAACTACTTATTCAAGAAATATTAGTGTTACTTAATAATTATTGTTTTTAGAATAATAATTTCAAACTCAAACTCTTAGCAGTTATGAGGGGTGATTAGAGACTAAATCATCAAATAACTCAGAAAATTAAAAATTAGAAGAAAAAAATTCAAAAAAAATTTCCAAAAAATTTTAAAAATTCCTTTAATCCTGGTTGGTCTAAAGGTCCCCCAGACCACGGCGCGGGCACGTGCCACGTGGTGGGCCTTTGGTCCGGGTTCGTGTTGAGCCGAGACTAAAGGGGGGACCTTTAGTCCACACCCTTTAGTGACGGTTCCAAAACTGGCACTAAAGGGCCTTACAAACCGGGACTATAGCCCGTTTTTGCACTAGTGTCGTGGTACAAAGTTGATCTCTTTGGATGGTCTTGGTGGTGTCTGGATGCTGGGCCCTGGCGGCAGGCGGCATGGTGTTCGGGGCGGAACCTGCGTCTCAGGTGCAAGCGGGCAGCCATGGCTTTGCGGGTGACTTGGTTGCAGGTGATGGACGAAGGAGGGGTGTGAGCGCCGGGGTACATCACTTGTCCAAATCTTGTACTGGCCGTCGGCGGCGGTGGCCGTGGACGTCGTATTCTTCTTGAAGGCACCGCCGCAGCGCGTCCACTCCTTGCGTGTGGCTCCGGGTGAAAACCTGATCTGCGGATCGGACGGTGGCGGCTTTCCGTGGACGTACCCTTCTGGGAGGCACCGTCCTGGAGTCTTTGCTTTGTTATTGTTCATATCACCCCTCCTCAGTGGTGGAGGTCTCCGTCGGCTTCGAGTGGTCCTTCTTAGCTCATCTTTAGTTTACTTGGTTGTCGTCGGTATGGTGTGACGGTGCTCGGCACCTTTGTATCTTGTCTTGGGTATGTATATTGTGTGTTGTGGTGGTGTGTGTTTCTATCGGTTCGGTCGGATATTTGTGGTGATGGTTGCTTTATAATATAAAGTGGGGGAGTCCTTTTCAGTATATATAGCACGGATAGAAACTCGCATTCACAGAACAGACCCCGATGTTTTTGGAAAGAAAGAGAGATGGACGGAACAGAAAAAGGTAAGTTTACAGACTAAAACAGCATTTGACTTGATACATTAGTTAGACAACATCATTTAGCATGGAACAGGTAAGTGAATCAGGTTTTGTGAGAGAGCACACCAATTAGTTATTAAAAGGCAGAATGGGTACATGTTTAACAAGAACTGTAAGAGAACTGAATGAGTAGTAGTCTGAAAGTTTGATCAGCAATCCAGCATTCAATGTCTGACAAAGTAACACGGTACAATGTCACGACAACTGGTTGCCAGGTCCCTTCTCATGATAGCCTTAGCGGCGGTCATGAAAGTTTGACTTGATCTTAGAGCCCATCCATAGGGTCATATGCATGTGAGGGTTGGGATGGAGGTTTCTCCCTCTCGCGCAGGTGGCTGTGCGCGTCTGACCAGATCTGGTAGCAGCTGGTCACTATGGATTGTGATGGCCACCGGAAGGTCTTTGTGTGTGTTCCTCCTTCCGGATCCGGTGGCTGATTTCGAGGGTGAGATGCAAACTATGTATGACGGCATGTCACATAGGGATGGTAGTGCTGCGGGCGGGCTCACATCGCATGCAGATACTGGGATCACGGAAAAATGGTGGTGACAACACTTGCGCGACATCGATGGTGGTCCTACTTGAGCACTGGTCTCGAGCTTCGGGGTAAAAGCCTTGGTCTGGCCCGAATTGGTTACAGCTGGCAATGGTGATGTCTTTAGATCATTACCTTCTTGGAGTCATTGCTCCAGGATGCTCGAACATGCTATTCAGGGTGAAAACCTAGATTCTGGCTTTCCGCGGTTGGATCTAATAACGGAGGCGCTTGAGCGTGTCTCTCTTCCTAAAAGCATTGAAGAGTCTTGTCGTCTGTGTGGTCTCATGAGATGGCTTGTGTGGATACAATCATTGTTGTAGTTTGCCGATCGTCGACTTGGTCATTTTGGTTTTTTCCTTGTCTACACATAACTTTGGTCTTATATGACTTTGCTATTTGTTGGCATGTTTTTATGTGTATGCATCGATGTTAGTTGTATGCATCCTAACTATGCAGATGTCGGATGTGTGCTCATTGTTTTGTATCCTCTTGATGCTCCATTTTAACCCAATAAATCCACCTTTTGTCAGAATACGAGAACTGTGCGTGTGTGTAGTCTCCCTTGGTGCTTGTTCTAGATGTATCATTGAGGTATTCGCACAGATACATGTCCAATGGTCTGTGGGAGCAGTGGCTCACGGTCCATCGAGGAGTTTTTGGCGAATAGTTGCCTATGTTAGTCTCAAGCAGTCCAGTACACTACCAAATTCCTCTGCCGGCCAGCACCCCTGCATTTCACCAGCCCTTGAGTATTTTTAATCAACTGCTTCTCTTGACGTTTATCTTGTGCCGGTTCTCGCAACCGTACTAGGATACAGAAAAACAACCAAAGTGGAGCGATGCCATGTCACCTCAATCTTTTTGCTATCCTCTGCTTAGCACCACGAGACATGTTCAAAAGAATATCATCTAGCAAACATAGAAAGAAGTTGACAACTCATGCTACTAGTTGACTCGATACTTTGCTGAACTGATCCAGCAGATGACAACCAAGTGAAGTTTTTCCAAAGGTCACACACAGATGCTAGACCCACTGTACTATAATCCACAAAGATTGTGCATGATAAAAGGATGGATATTCAGGTGTGGTGTGTGCTTCGACTTCAAAAGACAGAGTTGGTATTTTTTTTTCTCTATCCACCACTGCCAGAGTGATCAGTGGCGCTTGATCGGTGCTACTCCGCGGTATGCGCTGAGTTTACAAGGTAACTTTGATCGTTGCAGAATTGGATTCTTATTATTATTTTGACATGGAGTTGGATTTTTTTTGATAAAAAGACAGGCAAGAGAAGTATTCGAAAAATGCGCAGTAGGCTCATACTATTAAAATTAGATAGCATCTTTTAAGAATTGAATGCCATAAGCCGCATAACTTCTGAGGTGAATAGAGATCGTAATTGTAGCATATGCTTGGTTTCCAAGTAAAAAATAACTAGTCAATGCGTTGAAGACCAAAACTTGACAAAAAATGAACCTGCAGTAGCAAATGGTATTTTTTTATGGTCACCAGGAGATACGCAGCGACAAGCTTATATATTCCTAATGCCTCCCAGATCTAACACATTTTGTGATGCTGTGCAATTTTGACAGAATAAAATTAGGCAATTTGTCTTGACTCCTCCGGAATACTATACCCATAGTGGCTAACTCAGTTGAGATAAATAGCCCATGTATATAACTTTCTTTAGTCCGCCACCTGACCACTACAATAAACCATGATGGATGAGAGATATTCTGGCCAGCTAGTTGATAACTATAAACCATTGTGGATGAGAGCTATATGTATGCGTGCACACCAAAGGACAGCTAGGAAGAAATAAAGACCATAATAACTCGTCGACAAGGTAGTTTGACTTGCTACATTTTTTTCCTTTCAAATAGTAAGCATTGAGGGATT
Organism: Triticum monococcum; assembly: GCA_034509565.1. NCBI lineage: Eukaryota > Viridiplantae > Streptophyta > Magnoliopsida > Poales > Poaceae > Triticum > Triticum monococcum. The sequence goes on along the minus strand of CM067847.1, from coordinate 744,770,223 downwards.
TAGCTGGAGGTATACACGCATTCCTCTAAGTGAGCTTGCTATACTTGGCTGCATATCAACATAGAAGATTTCTCTGGAGTTGCATCCACTCCGGCTAAGTGATCAGCTTGCTATACTTAGCTGGATATCTCTACTATCTAAAAAGAACCTAAGTTTCCTTTTCCTTTTGGACCGCATTCTGCCAGCCTTCGTCACACCTCCCCCAATTGGTTTTCCTCGCGTTCAATGTTCTGGATTTTCTCCCACGGTTTAAGGTTTATGGTAAAACTTAAAAAAACAGCCATAATAGCCAATCGATCAGCGAGAATCATGCACCTCCTATCCGGCATCGAAAGCCCATATCTCTCCCTACGCTGGATGGTAGCTAGTAACTGCTGCATGTGCATCGTGCTTGTGCCTCTCGTCGCTGCCGTCACCCGGATCGCGTCGCGGTCGCCGCCGCCATCCAATAGGTCACGTCCGCCTCGCCCCATCTTCCAGGCGGCCCTAATAAGCACCACAGAGCTATAGCTTGGATCCGGTCCTCACTCCTATGGACTCCAGTGAGCCTTTGGTTACTGGGTGCAACCAATGGAAGATGGTACCTCGGGTTATATTCAACCGATTTGGATGGCGCTCGCATAACAAGATAGGAGTCTAGGGAGCTTATCCTTCTTATCACCGTACCGGTTGTCCTTGTCCGCATGTAATTTACCTTATTTTACTTTGTTCTGCTTCATTTGCGAGCTGTAAGACTTTTATGACGATACTTTCTGGATTGTTAATAAGATGGCCGCATGCATCATCATGATGCAGAGGCCGGGGGCATGCCTCCATTTCCAAAAAATAAGCACCGCCGTCTCCCGCCGTCGCCGTGTTCCACCATGACGTTATCGACAACAGGACGCCCCCACCCTGCCTCGCCACATCTTCCAGCTTGCTTGATCAGTGCATGCAACTGTATGCATACCCATCTTGCAAGGTACGCCGCAGCAGCGGCACTAGGGATATCGTAGCTGGCTGGACTTTATCACTGCATGCAAACCTACGCAGATCCATCTTGCCAGGTACACAGAAGAACTGGATTAAAGTATGCCTTTAGTCTGATTTGTCCTAGATTATTACAGGATTATTCGAAACTTGTGATGCATTCTACTCAATCCAGTGCTGAAGTCTTGTCTCATGTCGTTTCAGTTGGTTTCCAAACAGGCTCAAGGTCTTGCTATTGGGTTCTATTGGTTTATAGCATGGTGCGTTTTTTGGATGGCCGTAATCATTTTTTATGTGGACATTATCTAATTGCAGATGTTAATGTATTTTCTTTAGCTACATCTACCGTTCTTTACTGTGTACAGCATGGATACGAGAGAGATTTATTCAAGCTATTCTTTTGAGGAGATTGCCTCACTCCATAAGATCAGGGATCATTTCCAGGCAATCCTCAAAATTCTTTGCATTCGAAACTTTGAACCAAATAATTCGAAAACATGATCTCACAAACGTGGTGTTTTGAAAATGAAACTATTTTGGCATCAAGTTTAATAGCTCTGTCATGTTTTGTAGCATGCATATCAATTAGGCCTTTCTTACAAACTTTAATAGTAAAGATGGAATCTACAACACCTGTAAGAATTTTTTGCGAATGAAGAATGGCTATTTTAAGAGGCCATATTTTTTTCATTTTAGTGATGATGTACCCACAACAAAAGTCATTCATTCCGCCACAACACACGGATCCCATGGAGGAAAAGATGCAATGAGATATTGACAGATATAGTTGCGAGATGTGCATGAGGATCCTAGTGGTATGTGTTTGAGATGATTAATCTTAAACCATTAGAATAATTATACCCCCGTTGCAATGCATGGGCTACTGCCTAGTTAATATAGAAGATAATAGTAGGGCCGGCCCCCGTAGTGAGTGGCGCCTGTTTCACCCAGCTCCGCTGGGCCTTTCCATGTTGCTGGGTTATTTCACGCATGCACTAGGTTCAAGCACACGCACAGCCACAAACATAAAATCAAACGACGATTACTTCGTCAAAACGTTCGCTGCCTAGAATTGTCATGAAAGTATACATGAACTGATTCCATTTTGCCAAAGCATGGTGTCTCATGATCATTCAAAGGTCAGTATGTAACTTCACATATACACAATTCAACCCCACCACTAGCTAGCCACATAAACACACTTGAAAAAACAGAAATTTAAGGTTAAAAAACAGAAAAAAAAATTATAATTAAAGAGATATTTTATGAATATTTTGTATCTTACTATTAGTTATGAGTTATACAGTAAAGAAACGAACCCACTGTCCAGACCCTATTATTTTCATCAATAACATGTATCACCTAGAATTTGGCTGTCACGCAGGCAGACCGCCATGACTATGGTGAATAAAAATGACACTTCACGGCAGTCATACTCTTATGAACAAAGCCACATGAATATAAGTTGAGCGCTCATAAGTAATGTCCAGACACATTGTTGACAATCTATGATTGACTAAAAGTGGATCAACCAAATTTATTAATATAAGATTTGGCCTTTTAAGGCAAACTTTTAGCTTACTTAACCTTTTTTCTGGTTAGATATATAGCATCGAACACTGCATGAGGAGACCTTTTCCTCCCCTCCCCTCCTGTGATGCCCCCGCGAGCGGGGGGGGGGGGGGGGGGGGGGGGTCCCTAGCACCACCGCACGTCACCCCTCCTTGTGCCTCCCTCCCCTCGCCGCCGCCTCGACGTACTTTCCCCCGCTCGGTCTGGCGGGCGCGGGCCTTCGGCTCGGGCGGTGGCAGCAGCCGGCGGCAGACTCGCGGGCTGTGGGCGGCGGTGTGAAGGGGCTGCAGTGGTAGTGGTGCGCAGTGGGCTCCAGCGGCGTCGGACGGCTAGATCGGGGTCTAGGCGGCGCTTGCCAAGGGCAACGCGAGCTGCGGGCGTCAGCCCCTGCCGTGGCTGTGGCTAGTGGTGGTGGAGGCGCAGCGACGATGGCAGGTGGGCGTGCTGGTCGGGCTCTCGTCGTTCCACCGGCTAGACGACGACGGTAGCGCAGATGGCTCCCCAGTGAGTATTCTTGGCGGTAGGCGGCGGTCCTTGGCGGTCCTCCTTGCTGGTGGTTGGTTCTGCGTCAGTGGCTTTGCGCAGTTATTCGTCGGCTGCCACGGTAGGGCAACACAGGTGTGTGTCCGGTGGTGAGGTTGCCTGGAGGGATGGATGGCGCCAATGTGCTTGCGCCACCCGTCACTGGCATAGGGGTGTGCCAACCTAGATGCGTCCACCCCCCCCCCCCACACACACACACACATCCCCTTTCCCAGTCCGCGTGTGGGCTGTTGTGGCTCTGGCGACGTTCAAGGCGAGACATATGTTGCGGTTCGTCGGTTGGGGGTGACCCACTAGTGTAGAACCGGGCAATAGCACCGGTTCGTAAGGGGCTTTAGTGCCGGTTCTGTAACTGGCACTAAATTGTAGGCACTAAAGGCCCCCTCCTTTAGTACTGGTTCAACACGAACTGGTGCTAAAGGGAAAACACGTGGCACGAGCCAGCTCCGTGGGCGCGTAGGACATTAGTACCGGTTGGTAACACCAACCGGTACTAAATGTTTTGGTGTGTTTTGGTTTTATTTTTTATTTTTACTTTAATTTTGTGTTTTCAATTTAATTTAGTGATTGTTTTACATTATAATGAGTTGTTAAATCATTAGGTGATTAGTTTGACTGGATGCGTGTGGATCCTAGCTAAGTCATCAAGTATATGTCATATCCATATTATATATACTTGATCACCTACTTAAGTGAGCGAGGTAATATGGATATGGCATATACTTGATCACTTAGCTAGAATCCATCCAGTTGAAACTAAGGGCATGTTTGGTTTCAATAAGTCACCTGACTTATAAGTCAGGTGACTTAAAACCAGTGACTTATAAGTCATGCCTGTTTGGTTGTCACCTGACTTATAAGTCACCTGAGCACACCTTCACATCTTGTTTCTAATTGTAAAGGTGGTGGGACCCATGCAAAAGGGGGTGACTTATAAGTTTTAAGTTGGGGTGGAGCAACTTATGACTTATAAGTTGGGGTGACTTATAAGTTAGGTCTGTTTGGCAAAATAAGTCACTTTTTGCACTTTTCGACTTATAAGTTGGTGACTTATTTGAAACCAAACAGGGCCTAATATGCAATTTCTTTCATAAATGATATAATAACTCATCATCATCATCATCATATTAATTAATATAAAAACTCTTGCATCATATATATCATCATCAACGGTTTTCATAGCAAAGATATCATCGAGTTCAACATGGTAATGATATTATAAGCATTCATAACACCACAAAAGCAAATCACTCTTTGAGATTAAGTTCAGGACGAAGAATACGGACATGAGAGGACAAGTACTAAGAGCCTGAACTAGCTAATTAATCACTCATGCTGCTCTCTCTCAGGTAAAATAGCATAGAACATGTATAGCTTTGCTGATTCATCATATTGGAGCATATGCAGATGAACCTGTCTCCTAATCGTGAGTTGCGCTTCTGATTGCTGCCCCCTAGTACTTCTCTGTGATCGTTCACAATTTTGCTCCAGTCTTTTACTATTAAGCATTCCTCGCTATTAGAAATCCTGAATGCACTAAAGTGCATTGTAGGATATCTTGGCCATAAGCTAACAATATTCATGGTACCTTTAGTCTCGATCCAATCAGGCACAACATTCATCGGGAGTCCCTGTTGAAGAACATCGTATAGTAACATACTTAGCAATGAAGTTTAGCTTAAAAAATAATGTATGCAAAAGATGCACTGGGGAGAAATAATAGAAAACTTACCATCTTTCCTAAATATATGTGACCGTAGTTCAGTACGAACACTATTGGTCGCACGTTTTGAGTACTAACATTTCTAAGTGCGGGAAAGAAATTTGTCTTGACAGCATCAAGATCCTCAAGCCTTGAAACATAATGACTTGTCTCCTCGCAATTTAGTTCAGCCCCGGGACAGTGGACGGTCATGTCTACCAAGCGCCGGACATGTTTGCTTGATTGGAAGTAAGCTGTCAATATAAATTGAGATATATTAACTATTCAACTGGTTCAAATAATCTCATATCAAAGACATAAATATGGTTGAGAAACTCACATAATGGTAGAACTGGAGGGGTCTGCACATCGACCCAGATGTCTCTATTACCTTCAATATCATCTTCCGGACGAATATCAAAGGTGATAACCATATCAGGCTCAAATGCATAAGCCTTGCATAGTGCTTGCCAAGTTTTGCATTCAAAATAGGTGTATGTGTCTGCATTGTATAATTTGACGTTGAAGGTATAACCATGCTCGATCTTCAAGTAAACTCTTTTTACCTCCGTAGTTTCGTTAGGACTGAAACCTATCTTATGCAAGACAAAAATTCTTGCATGGCAGGGGATACGCTAGTAGAATATTAAAAATTAAAATTAAAAGGTGAAGCAAATGAAGCATAAGTCATGCTTAATTACGAAAAAAGACTTGTCGTTGTGACTTACTGTATCCACTTTGAAGTTCTCATCCAGCTTGATGCTGAAGCGTCTATCATCAACTAGAAAATTTCTGCCGCACAGGCCGCGCTGGTCTTCGCACATAATGAAATCGTGTTCGTCGTTAGACGACATTCCTATGTTCATAGGTGAAACATTAAACATTTATTAGTTCTATTAATTCAACTAATTCTATTAATTCAACTAGTTCAACTAAGCACTTATGAAGAATATACCTAATTAATTGAACTAATTCAACTAACTAGTTCAACTAATTAATTCAACTAAACTAGTTCTATTAATTTTCTTACTAAAAATAAGGTAGCTAGTTGTATATAATAAAATGTTAATTAGATAATGAAATCTCATATCTCTAAATTAAATATATATCTAACATATAATTTATATCTAATATCTAACATATATGTTCATATATAGGTGAAACATTAAACACTTACTAGTTCTATTAAGTCAACTAAATAAACTAGTTCTATTAATTTCTTACTAAAATAAAGTAGGTAGTTCTATATAGTAATATTTTGATTAGATCATCAAATCTCATATACCTAAATTTTCTTACTAAAAATAAATTTGTTCTATTAATTTTCATACTAAAAATAAACTAGTTATATTAATTCAACTAGTTCAAATCTCATATATATATACCTAATTAATATCTACCTATACTAATTCAACTAGTTCAACTTGTTCTAATTCATGTAAAATATATTTGACATTAATATTTAACATCTTCTCCATATAATTCATCTAATATTAACATTCTAACATTATTATCTACGTAATTTATCTAACATTAATCTAAACAACAGAAAATAGAAAATAAGTAAAAACAATGTGTGTGTGTGTATGTGTGGTGTGTGTGTACGATCGGGGGGCGGCGGCGTACGGGCGGCGGCGGGCGACGACGGGGGGACGGGCGCGGCGGGCGAGAGGCGGCGGCGACGTACGGGCGCAGCGGGGGCGATGGGCCGGGCGGTGATGGCGACGACGGGTGGCGGGGGCGACGGCGGTGACGGCGACGACGGGTGGCATGGGCGACGGTGGTGACGGCGACGACGGGCGGCGGGGGCGGCGTGGGCGGAGCGCGATGGGGCGACGGGCGCGGCGAAGAAGTTTGGATCGAGAAGAACTACTGGTGATCGATGAAACTGATTTTTTTGTACGTTCCATATATATAGGACATGTCTTTAGTGCCGGTTGGAGCCACCAACCGGTACTAAAGGCCAATTTTCGCCAGGCCAAGGGGCGGGAAACGGCCCCTTTAGTACCGGTTCGTGCCACGAACCGGTACTAAAGACCCCCCCTTTATTACCGGTTGGAGCCACCAACCGGTACTAAAGATTGTGCGCTGCCACCGGCGGTGCACAATGTTTAGTCCCACCTCGCCGAGCGAAGGCCAGCCGCACTGGTTTATAAACCCAGCCACGACTGCTCCTTCGAGCTTCTCTATATAGCAGGCTTCTAGGCCTAATTAACTAGGGCGCACTGCCCTGTGAGCCTGCTGGCCCTTCTGGGCCTGCATTTGCACACCCTAGTCTGGCAGGCCCACTGGGCAGCACGCCAACAAATTTTTTATATAGTTTTTTTCTTTTCTGTATTATTTATTTTCTTCTATTTATTTTTGAGTAGTTTTTTATATAGTTTTTTTCTGCATTATTTATTTTCTTCTATTTATTTTTGAGTAATTTTTTTGTATAGTTTTTTTATTTTCTGCATTATTTATTTTCTTGTATTTATTTTCTTCTGGAAATTGAATGCTGCATACTAAACACAAAAGAAGTCCGGAGTTCAAATAAGTTTAAAAAACATTCCAGTGGCCGTGTAACAGATGAGTTCTCGTCCGAAACCCTGATACTCCGAAAGAGTTTGTCCAGTTTGTACATGAAGTGCGTCCAGTTTTTGCCGTGACCCTCTCTACTCTTTCGCACATGCTATGCGGGTGATATGATGATACCATTCCAAGTTTCAACATTTCCAGGATTCATTTTATAGTGATTTTCAATTTCACGGTCATTTAGCTCTCTAAACAATTAGGTAAATGACCAAAAAACAACAAATGATGTCAAAACATGTTGGAAATTGATGACATCGCTTTGAATGCTGCATACTGAACATAAAAGAAGTCCGGAGTTTATATAAGTTTAAAAAACATTGAAGTGACCGTGTAACAGATGAGTTCTTGTCCGAAACCCTGATACTCCGAAAGAGTTTGTCCAGTTTGTACACGAAGTGCGTCCAGTTTTTGCCGTGACCCTCTCTACTCTTTCGCGCATGCTATGTGGGTGATATGATGATACCATGCCAAGTTTCAACATTTTCAGGATTCATTTTGTAGTGATTTTCAATTTCACGGTCATTTAGCTCTCTAAATAATTAGGTAAATGACCGAAAAATAACAAATAATGTCAGAACATGTTGGAAATTGATGACGTCGCTTTGAATGCTGCATACTGAACACAAAAGAAGTCCGGAGTTTAAATAATTTTAAAAAACATTGAAGTGGCCGTGTAACAGATGAGTTCTCGTCCGAAACCCTGACACTCCGAAAGAGTTTGTCCAGTTTGTACACGAAGTGCGTCCAGTTTTTGCCGTGACCCTCCCTACTCTTTCACGCATGCTATGCGGGTGCTATGATGATACCATGCCAAGTTTCAACATTTTCAGGATTCATTTTGTAGTGATTTTCAATTTCACGGTCATTTAGCTCTCTAAACAATTAGGTAAATGACCAAAAAACAACAAATGATGTCAGAACATGTTGAAAATTGATGACGTCGCTTTGAATGCCGCATACTGAACACAAAAGAAGTCCGGAGTTTAAATAAGTTTAAACAACATTGAAGTGGCCGTGTAACAGATGAGTTCTCGTCCGAAACCCTGATACTCCAAAAGAGTTTGTCCAGTTTGTACATGAAGTGCGTCCAGTTTTTGCCGTACCCTCTTTACTCTTTCACGCATGCTATGCGGGTGATATGATGATACCATGCCAAGTTTCAACATTTTCAGAATTCATTTTGTAGTGATTTTCAATTTCACGGTCATTTAGCCCTCTAAACAATTAGGTAAATGACCGAAAAACAACAAATGATGTCAGAACATGTTGGAAATTGATGACGTCGCTTTGAATGCTGCATACTGAACACAAAAGAAGTCCGAAGTTTAAATAAGTTATTAAAAATACAAAAGAGGTGCAATGCTGGTTAATTTGCTTCAAGCTATTCGGAATAGTGTAGACTGCACTGCACATAGCTCAGTGCAATCTATGCTATTCCGCAAGGCTTGAAGCTAATCAACATGCATGTGAGCATTGTAACTCTTCGTCATTATCTGTGCACTCACGGCTTATAAACCGCTCATACTGCCTCTCTCTTGGCAAGGTGGGACTAAAATCAGCTTACAAAGAAACTCTAGTACCGGTTCATGGCATGAACCGATACTAAAGGTCTTCGTGGGGGCCCCAGCCTGACACAGCCTCATTAGTACCGGTTCGTGGCATGAACCGGTACTAAAGGTTGCCTACGAATCGGTACTAATGATGCCCGCCCGCCTAGCCATTGTAACCGGCACTAATGGTCATATTAGTGCCGGCTCAAATTCAAACTGGCACTAATGTGCTTCACATTTGACCATTTTTCTACTAGTGACCCCGCACTAGTAGAAAAACGACCTTACGTGAGACACATTAGTCCCGGTTCGATTTTGGCCTAGTACTAATGGTACCATTAGTCCCGGTTGGAACGGCTATGCATTAGTCTTGGTTCATTTGTGACCTATAGTCCCGGTTTGTGTCACAAACTGGGACTAAAGCTGTCTAACCTTTAGTCCCGGTTGGGGACACAAACCGGTACTAAAGGGAAATTTTCAAACTCTACCCCCCCCCCCCTATCGCCTTTTCAGTTTTGAAAAAAAACAAAAGAAAAATGGTAAAAACTTCAAAAATTAAAATCCTTCGAGATGTAGTTGTGTTACTACATCTAGTAGTTAGGGAAATTTAAAGACATAAATTTCGACATGTTTTGCAAGAAAGTGTTATGAAAAAGTAAAACGAATATATATTTTGCATACTATGTCGAAAAAAAATAAAATATATCAAAATGTTCAGCATGAAAATCCGGTTCCGATTTCGACGGCCATAGGCCGTTTTGCAAATTTTTGAATCCTCAAATTCTGAAAGGAAAAAAGTTATGCTCAAATTTCAGTTTTTTTAAACTTGGTTAAATCTAGTCAAACTGTGGTCAAACTACTTATTCAAGACATATTAGTGTTACTAAATAATTTTATTCAAGAATATTAGTGTTACTATATAATTACTTCAATTTTTTTGAATTTTGGTCAAATCTGGTCAAACTACTTAGTCAAGAAATATTAGTGTTACTAAATAATTATTGTTTTTAGAATAATAATTTCAAACTCAAACACTTAGCAGTTATGAGGGGTGATTAGAGACTAAATCGTCAAATAACTCAGAAAATTAAAAAGGAGGAAAAAATTCAAAAAAAATTCCAAAAAAATTAAAAAAATACTTTAATCCCGGTTGGTCTAAAGGTTCCCCAGACCACGGTGCGGGCACGTGCCACGTGGTGGGCCTTTGGTCCCGCTTCGTGTTGAACCGAGACTAAAGGGGGGGACCTTTAGTCCCCACCCTTTAGTGACGGTTCCAAAATTGGCACTAAAGGGCCTTACAAACCGGGACTATAGCCCGTTTTTGCACTAGTGCCGTGGTACAAAATTGATCTCTTTGGATGGTCTTGGTGGTGTCTGGATGCTGGGCCCTGGCGGCAGGCGGCGTGGTGTTCGGGGGCAGAACCTGCGTCTCAGGTGCGAGCGGGCAGCCATAGCTTTGCGGATGACTTGGTTGCAGGTGATGGACGAAGGAGGGGTGTGAGCGCCGGGGTACATCACTTGTCCAAATCTTGTACTGGCCATCGGCGGCAGTGGCCGTGGACATCGTATTGTTCTTGAAGGCTCCATCACGGCGCGCCCACTCCTTGCGTGTGGCTCCGGGTGAAAACCTGATATGCGGATCGGACGGTGGCGGCTTTCCGTGGACGTACCCTTCTAGGAGGCACCGTCCTGGAGTCTTTGCTTTGTTATTGTTCATATCACCCCTCCTCAGTGGTGGAGGTCTCCGTCGGCTTCGAGTGGTCCTTCTTAGCTCATCTTTAGTTTGCTTGGTTGTCGTCGATATGGTGTGACGGTGCCCGGCACCTTTGTATCTTGCCTTGCGTATGTATGTTGTGTGCTGTGGTGGCATGTGTTTCTATCGGATGTTTGTGGTGATGGTTGCTTTATAATATAAAGCGAGGGAAATCATTTTTCGATATATATATAGCACGGATAGAAACTCGCATTCACATAACAGACCCCCGATGTTCTTGGGAAGAAAGATAGATGGACGGATCAGAAAAAGGTAAGTTTACAGACTAAAACAGCATTTGGCTTGATACATTAGTTAGACAACATAATTTAGCATGGAACAGGTAAGTGAATCAGGTTTTGTGAGAGAGCACACCAATTAGTTATTAAAAGGCAGAATGGGTACAGGTTTAACAAGAACTGTAAGGGAACTGAATGAGTAGTAGTCTGAAAGATTGATCAGCAATCCAGCATTCAATGCCTGACAAAGTAACACGGTACCTGCGGTCTTCAGTTCTCTTTCATACCCTTACGTTCATATGTATGTGGTCATGTCCATGTGAGGGTTGGTATGGAGGTTGCTCCCTCTCACGCTGGTAGCTGGCCGCGTTTGACCAGATCTGGTAGCAGCTGGTCACTGTGGATCGCGATGGAAGGCTTCATTAGGGTTCCTTCTTCTGGATCCGGTGGTTGATTTTGTTAGAATAAATCCGAGTCACTTTATTGATCATTCGAGGACCAAGCAATCATACGAGTATGACATCGAGATTTGTTAATGTGGTTCATCGATATGCTTACATCTCGGGGCTTGACTACGGGCGCTCCTTCCCATGACACTGTCACAATACCGCACACTGGTCACCTGAGCGCCGGCACACACTGCCATCTTTCCTTGCGCGTCTGTGCTATTATGTTGGCATAGGTTACATCATGTGTCTACCCCGCTATATATGAGAGGCCTAAGATACAAGCCCGAGTCATATTCGCAGTTGTCTGACCATATATATGACCACCAGAGCCCTGGCCCGTCTCCATGCCTCGTGGGTACCGCACGCCTCGCCGCTATTACCACGTCGAGCCTCCGCTGTCTTGGTCGAGTCTCAAGGGTTGCGAAACAACCCCACTCAACCCCTACTGCAGAGTACCACCGATCATCACCGACCGATGACAAGTTTCACGCTTCCATCAGACCACTGAGCTCCAGTCCGAACCGCATGTCACTCGCTTTTCCCGCTGAATAGGCTTCGACTCTCTGTCGACTTACGCCGCAGCCCCTCAATCAGCATCAAGTGAAGTCCTCCAGACTCCAGCTCCACCTTCAACATGACTCTATGGTAGATGATCAGTCCATCCCCTGCGCCTCATCGACTTCAAGCTCCGTGTATATACCATCTTGAATTAATCCCGCGTCATAATCTTGTCGAAGCCGCACAAGCCATCAGGCCTGCGCCACGTGTTTTCACACCCCAGAAGTCGGTCACCATCAACAACACGCTCCAATGTCGTCATCACTGATCTCACCACCGTCTTCTGTACCAACCAACTCACGTCGATCTGTCAGAATATCTAGTCCGACCCAGCCGAACTTCTCCGACTGCATGACACGCTCGAGGCTCCCAAATCGTCTTTCGCAAATTTCCATCCATGACATTATAATTCCATCTTAGCTAAATTGACTTCCCGCAACGCCTTCAAGCATCTCTGTTATGCTCACAATCTTTCAACTATATCTGCCATAACCCAAGGTTTCAGTTTCGTTCAACTTCTCCACCTCAAATCAATTACCCGTTGGCACCACGGCTCTTTGTACAGCTGACACTGTGAAAAATTAAAACCAAGCTCCCTTCACATGATGCTCAAATACACGAACCAAGACCTGACATGGTACACTCCATGTACTAATTACAAAAACCAACCAAGAATCTTGGTCTTCACGTGACCTGTAGCTCCCTTGCACAATATTCTAATGCTAGCGTTGCGTTGCCAAAGCTTTTGCTATTCCAAAGATGCATATCGCTTGATGGATTTTTCACTCAAAAATCATCTGCTGCCTTGCGTCGTACATGAGGACTCGGTCCTCTTCTTTTTTTTCAACAAATCCTCATGATGCCACGGCTTCTGGCTGAGCCCTCCGTACAGCTCGGTGCCACCATCGAACGAGTCAGCCACACGCGCCTTTCTACCCACACAGGAATAAATCCCGCGACATGGGCCTACAAACACGCCGCGCGTCGGCGTGCACTTCCAGTCTGATCCGTCTCGCATAGAGCACCTAGCACCGGATCGATCCGATCGACCGAATTGATCTGTACGCAGCCGCCGCCGCCGCCGCCGCTACTGTCGCAAAATCTTCAGCCGATCTATCACCTCGTCTGTGGAACCCGCGGCACGATCGCCTTGCTGTTCCGACAGCTGCTTCTGTGATTTTCTCGATGATTTCTTCCGGCTCTTCTTTTAGATCAACAATCCAAAACCTCTGAATAACCTAGATCTGATACCACTTGTTAGAATAAATCCAAAGCACTCCATCGATCATCCAAGGACCAAGCAATCACACGAGCACGACATCGAGATTTGTTAACGAGGTTCACCGATATGGCTACATCCCGGGGCCTGACTACGGGCGCTCCTCCCCGTGACATCATCACAACACGACACACCGGCCACCCAGGCGCCAACACACACCGCCGGCTCCCGCTTGCGCGCCTGTGCTATTATGTTGGCATAGGTTACATCATGTGTCTACCCCCGCTATATATGAGAGGCCTAGGATACAAGTGTCCTATTAGGACACGACTTCATATCCTATATAAACACAATACAACTCATAGTTCAACTGTAACCACTGGTAGAAAAAGGGCCTATAGTCCCGGTTCGTAAGGGCCTTTAGTCCCGGTTCCTGAACCGGGACTAAAGTGTCGGTACTAATATCTCCCACCTTTAGTCCCGGTTCAATCCAGAACCGGGACTAAAGCCCCTCCACGTGGGCAGTGTGCAGAGCCCAGTCAGGAGACCCTTTGGTCCCGGTTGGTGGCACCAACCGGGACCAATAGGCATCCACACGTCAGCATTTCTGTGGCTAGGGTTTTTGTTTTTTTTGAAAGGGGGGGAGGGGTTGGGGGGTTAATTTAGGTGTTTCATATATTGTGTTAGCTAGCTATAATTAATACAGAGAAGTGTCATCTCTTATGTCCGTGCTTGGTCGACGCTACGTACTATACATACGTATAGAGAGGACTAGACACGCTGGCTAGCTAGTAAAGCAAACGAAGGAAACAGAAGATCGTCATGAACATATATGCATACAGAGAGAAGTGATATCGACCACCTCTCCTTCTCCGAGAGATTGGTCGAACAACAAGTTCTCGTATATCTATCTGACAGTACTGGCTACATATATACAATAATTATCACTTACAAATATAATCATACGGACTCAGGGTTCACATAGAATTCTTCGTCTTCAGGGATCACGTGGTCAAGAAAGAATGCCGCCAATTCCTCTTGAATTGCTCGCATGCGAGCTGGTGCTAGGAGTTCATCCCGCTTCCGAAACATCTAATTTGAAGAAGGGGGTCAATACATATATATATATATATGAATGAATGAAACTCAACACAAATGATGGTAATAAAATAAAATTGTGAATATTGTTATTTACGTACTTCATATTGTTCGTTAGAGTAACCGCCCCGCTCACACGTCGTGTGACGGATGGACTCGCAGATGTAGTATCCACAGAAATCATTTCCTTATTCCTGCCACAACCACTTTACAAGAAATAGAGGTCAATCAAACTGATAAGCAAGAATGCTAAATGGTATTGATGAAACTAGCGCTTGAATCACTAGGAGATGCGCGGAACATGCTACTATAGTACTTACTTTCGGGTGTCTAAATTCCAGCTCCTTCGGCAGTCCCGGAACTTTTTTGGTGAATTTTCTCCAAACCCTGCCGGACAAAGAAAACAATTACTTGATATCAGGAAATGAACAAATTTGCTGATATGGTGGATAATGATCGATTTAACTTACTTCTTGAGGATTTCAGTCATGTCTGCATAGTCCTGGGGATCTTTTCGTTTTGAGTCTAAGACGGTTACTAGTCCCTGCTCAAGCTTAATCTATCCGGGACTCCATTCCAGAACAACTTTGGAGAACTTCGTACCAACATGCCCTGGTTACTTCCGGCTAATGATGAAGGCATGGATTTCTTCAATACTTTGACACTAGGAAACCTCTCTCGAACCCTCGGCGATTCTTGACCCCTCGAACCCTCAACGACCCTGAAACCCTCGACCCTTGACCCCTTAACGACCCTCGACCCTCTACCCTAGTTCCCGACCCTCGACCAATATATTATTCTATTTTTCTCTTTTCTCCTCTATTCCTTTCTTCTTCTCCTCTTTTTCTTCTTCTTTTTTCTTCTTCTTATTTATTTCTCCTCGTCTTCCTCTCCCCTCTCGGCGACCCTAGACCCCCTCTCGACCCTCGACCCCTAGGCGACCGTCGACCCCTCTCTTTTTTTTTCTTCCTCTTCTATTTTATCCTCTTCTTCCTCTACCGCTCGGCGACCCTCGACGACCCTCGTTCCCGATAAAAAAAGAGGAAGAAGAAGAAAAAAAAGAGGAGAAGAAAGAATAGAGGAGAAAAAAAGAGGAGAAGAAAGAATAGAGGACTTCTCCTCTATTCTTTCTTCTCCTCTTTTTTTTTTCTTCTTCTTCCTCTTTTTTTTATCCTCTTCCTCCTCTCATGTTCGACGACCCTCGACCCCTCGGCGACCCTAGACCCCCTCTCGACCCCCTCTTCTTCTCCCTCTTCTAATTCATTTGTTCATATGAATATAAAAACAATTTCATATTTACAATAATTAATATCACCAAAAAAATCCTAAATTTTCTAAAGAACTATTTTTTGCATATATACATGAACATAGATATATACACACAGAACATATATACACATATACATAAAAAAACAAGCATATATATGAAAAAATATCTATGAACAGAAAAAAAATCCTAATATAGCTATGAACAGAAAAATATCTATGAAAAAAATCCTAATATAGCTATGAAAAAATATCTATGAAAAAAATCCTAATATAGCTATGAAAAAATATCTATGAACAGAAAAATATCTATGAAAAAACAAGCATATATATACATATATATTTTTTGCATATATACATGAAAAAAAAGCATATAGCAGAAAAAAAAAAGCATATAACAGAAAAAAAAGGGCACCGCGGCCGGACCAGAGGAGGACCGCGACGGCGACGATGGGGGCGGGCGGGCGACGGCGACGGCGACGGCGGGGCGGCGCGCGGGAGGGCGACGGCGACGGGGCAGGGACGGCGAGCACGGGGCGGCGACGGCGAGCAAGGCGCGCGGGGGCGCGACGAGGACGGCGGGGGCGGCGAGGGCGCCGGCGCGCGGGGACAGGGGCGCGGGGCGACGGCGACGGCGAGCACGGGGCAGGGGCGCGGGGCGACGACGGGGCAGGGCGCGGCGACGGCGACGAGGAGGACGAGCAGCCTGGCGGCGTCGGCGATGGGGAATGGAGCAGTTGCCGAAAATTTCGCAAGTGCTGTATATATAGGCAGAGCAATGGTCCCGGTTCATGGCACGACCCGTGACCAATGCCCCCCTTTGGTCCCGGTTGGTGCCACGAACCGGGACCAAAGGCCAATTTTCAGCAGCCCAAAGGGCGGGAAGCGGCGGCCTTTGGTCCCGGTTGGTGGCACCAACCGGGACTAAAGTGGGGCAATGGTCACGGTTGGTGCCACGAACCGTGACCAATGCCACCTTTAGTCCCGGTTGGTGCCACCAATCGGGACCAATGCCCTTGTGCGCCCCGCCCCAGAAGTTTAGTCCCACATCGCTACCTGAAGGGCGCCGATACTGGTTTATAAGCGCTGCTCTGCCTCCCCTTTCGAGCTCCTCTTAAATGCGGGCTTTCGGGCCTAAACTGCTACTGCCTGTGGGCCTATTGGGCCTCTGCGGGCCTGAATCCTGGCCCATGTAGGGTTTCTAGTCGTATTCAGGCCGTGGAGGCCCAGTAGGAGGCATTTTTTTTGGTTTTTTCTTTTTTGTTTCTATATTTTTTTGGTTTTTTATTTTTTTATTTCTACTTACAACTAAATACTTAAAGTTTTTTAGTGATTTCTTTTTGCTTTTAGGTCACAAAAATTATAAACTTTCTATTAGTGCCATTAGTTTTAAATTTTAAATAGTTTAAATTTGGATTTTTAAAAATTTGTGTGAATCACTAGTTTATGAATAACTTTACTATAAAATTAGAATTTTTTTTATTTATTTTTTATTTCTACTTACAACTAAATACTTCCAGTTTTTTAGTGATTTCTTTTTGCTTTTAGGTCACAAAAATTATAAACTTTCTGTTAGTGCCATTAGTTTTAAATTTTAAATAGTTTAAATTTGAATTTTTAAAAATTTGTGTGAATCACTAGTTTATGATTTTTTTTTCTTCTTTGCTATTTATTTTTTATTTATACTTACAATTAAATACTTATAGTTTGCTTTTAGGTCACACAAATTATATTCTTTTTGCTATTGAAGAATATTATAGTTTTATTTTAGTTGATCATAACATAATATTTTAATTGATTTTTTTAATTTTTATAAAAATTTTGTAGTTCATGCTGTTTGCTATTAATTCATTCTTTGAGCTAAATGACTCTGAAATTGGAAAGCATTTCAAAATGAACTCTGAAAAGGTTGAAAGTTGGCATGGTATCATCATTTCACCCACATAGCATGTTCCAAAAAGTAGAGAGGGTTACGACAAAAACTTGATGCACTTCGTGTATAAAATGGACAATCACTTTCGAAGTATCAAAGTTTCAAACCATAAGACATGAAAGCATTTCAAATGAACTTTGAAAAAGTTGAAAGTTGGGATGCATGGTATCATAATTTCACCCACATAGCATTTTCTTATTGCGGGAGATAGTCTTCACTTTTTCTTCGCTTGTGTCATTTGCTTATTGCGCCGTAACCATGGATAATCTTCATTGTTTATCAGGATGCTTGGGTCAGCCTTGACATTGAAGGGAGGAATTTCATGAAACTTTTCATAATCTTCAGACATGTCTGTCTTGCCGTCCACTCCCAGGATGTCCCTTTTTCCTGAAAGAACTATGTGGCGCTTTGGCTCATCGTATGATGTATTCGCTTCCTTATCTTTTCTTTTTCTCGGTTTAGTAGACATGTCCTTCACATAGATAACCTGTGCCACATCATTGGCTAGGACGAACGGTTCGTCAGTGTACCCAAGATTTTTTAGATCCACTGTTGTCATTCCGTACTGTGGGTCTACTTGTACCCCGCCGCCAAACAGAATGACCCATTTGCACTTAAACAAAGGGACCTTAAAATCAGGTCAGTAGTCAAGTTCCCATATGTCCACTATGTAACCATAATATGTGTCCTTTCTGCTCTCGGTTGCTGCATCAAAGCGGACACCGCTGTTTTGGTTGGTGCTCTTTTGATCTTGGGCGATCGTGTAAAATGTATTCCCATTTATCTCGTATCCTTTGTAAGTCAATACAGTCAAAGATGGTCCCCTGGACAACAAGTACAACTCATCACAAACAGTGTTGTCACCTCTGAGACGTGTTTCCAACCAACTGCTGAAAGTCCTGATGTGTTCACATGTAATCCAGTCGTCGCATTGCTCCGGGTGTTTGGAGCGCAGACTGTTCTTGTGTTCATCGACATACGGGGTCACCAAGGTAGAGTTCTGTAGAACTGTGTAGTGTGCTTGAGACCAAGAATATCCGTCCCTGCATATTATTGAGTCTCTTCCAAGAGTGCCTTTTCCAGTCAGTCTCCCCTCATACCGCGATTTAGGGAGACCTATCTTGTTAAGGCCAGGAATGAAGTCAACACAAAACCCGATAACATCCTCTGTTTGATGGCCCATGGAGATGCTTCCTTCTGGCCTAGCGCGGTTACGGACATATTTCTTTAGGACTCCCATGAACCTCTCAAAGGGGAACATATTGTGTATAAATACGGGCCCCAGGATGACAATCTCGTCGACTAGATGAACTAGGACGTGCGTCATGATATTGAAGAAGGATGGTGGGAACACCAGCTCAAAACTGACAAGACATTGTGCCACATCACTCCTTAGCCTTGGTACCATTTCTGGATCGATCACCTTCTGAGAGATTGCATTGAGGAATGCACATAGCTTCACAATGGCTAATCGGACGTTTTCCGGTAAAAGCCCCCTCAATGCAACCGGAAGCAGTTGCGTCATAATCACGTGGCAGTCATGAGACTTTAGGTTCTGAAACTTTTTCTCTAGCATATTTAGTATTCCCTTTATATTCGATGAGAAGCCAGTCGTGACCTTCATACTAAGCAGGCATTCAAAGAAGATTTCTTTCTCTTCTTTCGTAAGAGCGTAGCTGGCAGGACCTTTATACTGCTTCGGAGGCATGTCGTCTTTTTCGTGCAAACGTTGCAGGTCCTCCCGTGCCTCCGGCGTATCTTTTGTCTTCCCATACACGCCCAAGAAGCCTAGCAGGTTCACGCAAAGGTTCTTCGTCACGTGCATCACGTCGATTGAGGAGCGGACCTCTAGGTCTTTCCAGTAGGGTAGGTCCCAAAATATAGATTTCTTCTTCCACATGGGTGCGTGTCCCTCAGCGTCATTCGGAACAGCTAGTCCACCGGGACCCTTTCCAAAGATGACGTAGGGTAAATCATTGACCATAGCAATCACGTGATCACCGGTGCGCATGGCGGGCTTCTTCCGGTGATCTGCCTCGCCTTTGAAATGCTTGCCTTTCTTTCGACATTGATGGTTGGTCGGAAGAAATCGACGATGGCCCAGGTACACATTCTTCCTGCATTTGTCCAGGTATATACTTTCAGTGTCATCTAAATAGTGCGTGCATGCGTGGTATCCTTTGTTTGTCTGTCCTGAAAGGTTACTGAGAGCGGGCCAATCGTTGATGGTCACGAACAGCAACGCCTTAAGGTTAAATTCCTCCTGTCTGTGCTCATCCCACGTACGTACACCGTTTCCATTTCACAGCTGTAAAAGTTCTTCAACTAATGGCCTTAGGTACACATCAATTTCATTGCCGGGTTGCTTAGGGCCTTGGATGAGAACTGGCATCATAATGAACTTCCGCTTCATGCACATCCAAGGAGGAAGGTTATACATACATAGAGTCACGGGCCAGGTGCTGTGATTACTGCTCTGCTCCCTGAAAGGATTAATGCCATCCGTGCTTAAAGCAAACCATACATTCCTTGGGTCCTTTGCAAACTCATCCCAGTACTTTCTCTCGATTTTTCTCCACTGCGACCCGTCAGCGGGTGCTCTCAACTTTCCATCTTTCTTTCGGTTCTCACTGTGCCATCGCATCAACTTGGCATGCTCTTCGTTTCTGAACAGACGTTTCAACCGTGGTATTATAGGAGCATACCACATCACCTTTGCAGGGACCCTCTTCCTGAGGGGCTCGCCGTCAACATCACTGGGGTCATCTCGTCTGATCTTATACCGCAACGCACCGCATACCGGGCATGCGTTCAGATCCTTGTATGCACCGCGGTAGAGGATGCAGTCATTAGGGCATGCATGTATCTTCTCCACCTCCAATCCTAGAGGGCATACGACCTTCTTTGCTGCGTATGTACTGTCGGGCAATTCGTTATCCTTTGGAAGCTTCTTCTTCAATATTTTCAGTAGCTTCTCAAATCCTTTGTCAGCCACAGCATTCTCTGCCTTCCACTGCAACAATTCCAGTACGGTACCGAGCTTTGTGTTGCCATCTTCGCAATTGGGGTATAACCCTTTTTGTGATCCTCTAACATGCGATCGAACTTCAGCTTCTCCTTTTGACTAATGCATTGCGTCCTTGCATCGACAATGACCCGGCGGAGATCATCATCATCGGGCACATCGTCTGGTTCCTCTTGATCTTCAGCAGCTTCACCCGTGGCAGCATCATTGGGCACATCATCGTCTGGTTCCTCTTGATCTTCACCAGCTCCCCCCGTTGCAGCATCACCGTATTCAGGGGGCACATAGTTGTCATCGTACTCTTCTTCTTCGCCGTCTTCCATCATAACCCCTATTTCTCCATGCCTCGTCCAAACATTATAGTGTGGCATGAAACCCTTGTAAAGCAGGTGGGAGTGAAGGATTTTCCGGTTAGAGTAAGACCTCGTATTCCCACATTCAGTGCATGGACAACACATAAAACCATTCTGCTTGTTTGCCTCAGCCGCATCGAGAAACTCATGCACGCCCTTAATGTACTCGCGGGTGTGTCTGTCACCGTACATCCATTGCCGGTTCATCTGCGTACATTATATATAATTAAGTGTCCAAATTAATAGAAGTTCATTATCACATTAAAACCAAAGTGCATACATAGTTCTCATCTAACAACATATAGCTCTCCAGAGCATCTAATTAATTAAACCATACATTGAAACTATGTAAAACATTTCAATGCGAAAACAAATGCGATCATAATCGCAACCAAGGTAACAATTGATCCAACGGCATAATGATACCAAGCCTCGGTATGAATGGCATATTTTCTAATTTTTCTAATCTTCAAGCGCATTGCATCCATATTGATCTTGTGATCATCGACGACATCCGCAACATGCAACTCCAATATCATCTTCTCCTCCTCAATTTTTTTAATTTTTTCCTTCAACAAATTGTTTTCTTCTTCAACTAAATTTAACCTCTCGACAAGGTCGGTGGGCATTTCCGATTCACATACATCCTAGATAAATAAAATCTATGTCACGTTGGTCGGCATAATTTTCATAAACAATAAATGAACCAATAGTTATATAGGTAATATACATACCAAATCAGAATCATAGACAGGACGAGGGCCGACGGGGGCGGATACCAAAACCATCGCACTATATAAGATGCAATAATAAATGTAAGAAAATGATACAAGTATCTATCTAAACATACAAGTAAGAATATTTTTCCTTTCAGAAAGAAGATAAGAATAAGAGGCTCACCACGGTGGTGTCGGTGATGAGATCGGCGCGGGTGATCGACGACGGTGAAGACGGGGACGGGGCGTGACGGACCGCTAAATCTAGACATATCTCGAGGAAAATGGAGCTTGGAGGTCGAGCTTCTAGAGGAGAAAGCTTAAGTAATGTGGCTCGGGCATTTCATCGAACACCTCATGTGCATTGGAGGTGAGCTAGAGCACCACAAAGGCCTCTCCCCCTCGGCCAGAAAAAACAGAGCACTGTGCTCTGCTCTTGCATGAGGGGGTATATATAGGCAATTCATTGGTCCCGGTTCGTGGCATGAACCGGGACTAAAGGGGAGCCTTTGGTCCCGGTTCAAGCCACCAACCGGGACCAATGGTGGTGGGCCAGGGGGGAGGCCCTTTGGTCCCGGTTCGTCCCACCAACCGGGACCAAAGGTCCATACGAACCGGGACCAATGGCCCACGTGGCCCGGCCGGCCCCCTGGGCTCACGAACCGGGACCAATGCCCACATTGGTCCCGGTTCAAGACTGAACCGGGACTAATGGGCTGAGGCGGCCTGGACCATAGCCCCTTTTTCTACTAGTGAACCTACCTTGTACACAATATTCGACACAACTCCAACGGATTTTGAAGGTGAGCCACAAACTATGGACGCCGGCCTGACACAGAAGGATGGTACGTAGTGCAGCAGTGGCGGGCGCACATCGCATGTAGATACTGGGATCATAGAAAAGTGGTGGTGACAATACTTGCGTGATATCGATGGTCCTACTTGAGCACCAGTGTCAAGCTCCGGGGTGAAAGCCTTGGTCTGACCCGAGTTGGTTACACCTAGCAATGGTGATGTCTTTACGCCGTTATCATGTTGAAAGCAATGCTAAAAGATGCTCGAACTCGTTCTTCAGAGTGAAAACATAGATTCTGGCTTTGCATGGTTAGATCTAATGACGACGGCGCTTGAGCCTGACTCCCATCTTGAAGGTGTGTCGTTGACCTGTTTTTTATGTGGGTGTGTTGATGTTGGTTCTATGCATGCTAACTATGCAGAGGCCGAATGTGTATGTATTGTTTTGTATTCTCTTTATGCTCCATTTTAATGCACTAAAACTCACCTTTTATCGGTATATTAGAACTGCGTGTGTGTAATCTCCATTGGTGCTTGTTCTAGATGTATGTACCGTTGAGGAATTGGCACAGTTACATGTCCAGTTGTCGGTGGGAGTAGTGGCTCACGGTCCATTCAGGATTTTTTGGCGAATAGCTGCCTATATCAGTCTCAAGCAGTCCAGTACAATACCAAATTCCTCTGCCGGCCAGCACCACTGCATTTCACCAACCCTTGAGTAATTTTAATCAACCGTCTCTCTTGATGTTTTTTTTGCCGGTTCTTGCAACCATGGTAGGATGCAAAAAAATCAACCAAAGTGCAGTGATGCCATGTCACCTATGAAAATTTGCAGGGGCACACAGGTGCGGAGGCACGCACCTGCCAAGGTGCTAAGCCCTGCTTGGCTGCTCAATTACCTCGGATTCACGAAGTAGTTAAATCCTGCATGAGGCCGCAGTAAGTTTTAAGTTCTAATCGTTGAAACTTAGAACACTATACTAAGTTTCAAGAGTTGAAACTTGATATATATATTCAAAATTCATCAAAATGTATTCAAAATGAATCTTATTTGAAAGCCCTTGTCGAAACACAAATGTGAACGGAACTTAATTCGGACTTCTAATTTAAAAGATACGAAAGTTTGAAAACCGAAAGCCCAAAGGAAAAGCACGCGCGAGGGACTCGGTGCCCCCGTACCTGCGTGCCACAAATCCACTCTCTCATGTCACCTCAATCTTTTTGCTAGCCTCTGCTTAGCACCACGAGACAAGTTCAAAGAAAAATCATCTAACAAACATAGAAAGAAGCACAAAAGTTGTGCCACTAGTTGACTCGATACTTTGCTGAACTGATCCAGCAGGGACAAGCAAGTCAAGTTTTTCTTACAAAGATCACACGCAGTTATTAGTGACTAATATGAAAGGGATGGAATGGTCACACATTTAATGAAGGAAGCAGAAGGTATGGAACATGGAGCAGTTCGAAAATGCTAGACCCACAGTATCATAATCTACAAAGAGTGTGCATGATAAGAGGATCGACAATCTGGTGTGGTGTGTACTTCGACTTCGAAAGACAGAGTTGGTATTTTTCTCTATCCACCACGGTCGGAGTGATCAATGGCGCTAGATCGATGTTACTATGCGCTCAGTTTACAAGGTAACTTTGATCGTTGCAGAATTTCATTTTTTTGATAAAATGACGGGCAAGGGAACTATTAAAAATGCTAAGTAGTCTCATACTATTAAAATTAGATAGCATCTTTTAAGAGTTGAATCTCGTGAGCCGCATAACTTCTGAGGTGAATAGAGATCGTAATTGTAGCATATGCTTGGTTTGCAGGTAAAAAATGACTACTCAATGCATTGAAGACGAAAACTTGATAAAAAAAAAACGAACAACTTGTAGTAGCAAATGGTTATTTTTTTATGGTCACCTGGAAGAGATTCCCCACTTGAATTTATATTCAAAATAACCAAACTTGGCTGAGTTTTACAGCAGCGACGGACAAGCAGATGGGGAGATCAAGACAACCAACGTAGGGGAGACCGTGGCAACCTAGCTAAGCGCCATCAAACGCCAAGGCAAAGAGAGTTGGGCAGCAGTTTGATCTTGATGCTCAGGGGGGAGGCGAACCGACAGATCTGGAAGGAGAAACTACAAGTTAGAGTGTTGCTCGTGAAACTGCGTCCATGCAAGGTTTTGGATTCCGAATGGACGAATTTTCTCATGGGGGGGCGAGATTCTCGGTTACCACGGTTACCGAAAAATACCGAATATATTTCGGACGAAATTTATTTTTGAATTTTGAATTCAAAATTTTGTATACTAGAGGTAGATAGAACTTAGAATGAAACTGATATTCAGAACGAAGTGGTAGTATCTCAGTGGAACATCTGCCCTCTCTAGGTAAAGAGGTCAGGAGTTCGAGTCTTGCCCGCTACTTCTTTTTTCACGTAATTTTTTTGAAAAATAGACAAAAATGTTGTTTAGAGTAGGGGAATCGAACCTGCGTCGTCTGGGTGAAGTAACTACATGGTTACCATCGCGCCGCAGCTAAGTTTTGTCATACTACCGAGATGCTCCCTTATTTCAGACTAGGTTGTACGTAAAAATTCAAAAAAATCGGAATTTTTTGCTCGGGATCGATCTTTCTCGTGGGGCAGCGAGAAACTCGGTATCCGCCCGGTAACCGTTTTTCTCGGGCGGTACCCAAAACCGTGCGTCCATGTGCTTCCAAACTTGAAGGGCAACTATTTCGTGCTTCCCCTCACGTCTGTATACCAAAATACTGTATCAATCTAATCAAGCCCATAGCATCTCTTATACATGGGACTTTGGCGTGCTTGATTCTACAATCTCTTGTCCACACCATTCTCGCTGGGCTGTACGGAGTCGAACGGAGCGACAACCTTATATATTCCTAATGCCTCCCAGATCTAACACATTTTGTGATGCTGTGCAATTTTAACGGAATAAAATTAGGCAATTTTGTCTTGACTCCTTTTTTTTTTGCTTGACTCCTGTGGAATACTATATCCATAGCGGCTAACTCAGTTGAGATAAATAGCCCATGTATATAACTTTCTTTAGTCCGCCTCCTGACCACTACAATAAATCATGGTGGATGAGAGATACTCTGGCTAGCATATATATGCATGCACACTGGATGACAGCATATATATGCATGCACACTGGATGAGACGAGGATTGTTGAGGCCCGCATGTCAATAGCAACGGTACGCACAACATGGCAGAGGAACCGGTTCCCATTGGATGACAGCTTGGAAGAAATAAAGACGATAATAACTCATCGACAAGGTGGTTGACTTGTACCACCGAAGATAAGTTATGACTTGCTATACCTTTTTTCATTTCAAATAGTAAGCATTGAGGGATTTAGCTAGAGGTATACATCCATTCCTCTAACTAAGTGAGCTTGCTGTACTTGGCTGTATACCAACATAGAAGATTTCTCTAGAGTTACATTAATTCACTCCTCCCACTAAGTGAGCTTGCTATACTTGGCTGGAAATTAATGTAGAAGATAAAAGTAGGACTCCAGTAATGCGGGGCGCCTGTTTTGCACGACTCCACTGGGCATTTCCATGTTACCAACCAATGTCACACCTGCACTAGGTTCAAGCACACGCACAGTCGCAAACATAAAATCGAACGGCTACTTCGTCAGAACATTCGCTCCCTAGAATTGTCGTATTAGTATACATGAAACTGATTCCATTTTCCAAAGCATGGTGTCTCAAGATCATTCAAAAGTCAATATGCAACTTCACACGTACAGAATTCAACCCCAACACCAGCTAGCCACATAAACACACTTAAAAAATCAGTAATTTTTAATTAACGAAGATTTTTACGTCTATTTTTTACCTTGCTATTAGTTATGAGTTATACAGGAAAGAAACAAAACCACTGTCCAAAACACATTATTTTCATCAATAACTGGTATCATCTAAAATTTTGCTGTCACACGGTCAAGGCATACCGCCATTACTACGGTGAATAAAAATGGCATTGCACGTTAAGATGGCAACGGGGACGAAACCCATCGGGTTTTGCCTACCCAAACCCGTCCCCGTCCCCATCATCGTGCGCGGGTCTAGTTTTTTGCCCGTCCCCTAAAAGTCTGCACGGCAGAGTCATTTTGTATATATTGACCTAGATAAGTTGACGGCTAATAAATTACGTTCAGACACATTGTTGACAATCTATGATTGACTAAAAGAGGATCAACCAAATTTATTAATTGATGATTTGGCCTTTTAAGGCGACTTTTAGCTGGCCTAACATTTTTCTGGTTATATATAGCACCCATAGGAACTCATCTACCAGAAAAAGGTAAGTTTACATATTAATACAACATTTGACTTGATACACTAGATAGACAACATAATTCAGCAGTGAACAGGTAAGTAAATCAAGTTTTCAGAGAGACCACACCAGTTAGTGATTGAAAGGCAGAATGGCCACAACTTCAACAAGAACCATAAGGGTAGTGAACAAGTAGCAGTTTGAAAATTCGATCAGCAATCCAACATTCAATGCCTGTCAGAGAAACACGGTACCTGCGGTCTTCAGTTTTCTTTCATACCCAAATATTACAGGAACTCCTAGCTGAGGAAGTGGTAGCGACCTAAAGCTCCCCGAGATAAATCTGCTTGTCACTGCGCAAGATCCGATGATTGGCTCGGTTGGTGGAAAGCGGTCACACTGACTTTTTTTGAAAAGAAGGATGACCCCCGGCCTCTGCATCAGAACAATGCATGCGGCCATCTTATTAAAGCGGCCACACTAACGGAACCATTGTGTCCAGGAAGCTTGTACAGGATCCGCCTCGTTGTTGTGTCCCAGATGTACACCATGTGATCAGCACTCCCAGGTCCCAACGGTGAGCCAGTGACCTTGAGATTGTCGGGTGACCAGCTGCACTTCACCAGGGTCTTCTCAAAGTTGTGAAATGCAGTGATGTCGGCCAGCAGACGAGTTTGGTAGTGTACTGGACTCCTTGACACTAACATAGGCACCTATTCGCCAAAGAAAACATAGGAAACTAAAACTAGACATCCTTTTGTTATCCTTTGCTTAGCACCATGAGACAGAATAAAACACCAATACCTTTCATGGAGAACATCTCTTGAAAGAAAAATCCTCTAAAAAACATAAAAAGTAGCTGGCAACTCGTGCTACGAGTTGACTCGATAGTTTCATGAACTGATTCAGCAGAGAAGAAGCAAGCTAAGAAGTTTTTCCAGAGACCACACACATTTAGTGATTAATATGGAAGGGACAGAATGTTCACATATTTAATGGAGGAAAACCAGAAGGTAGGGAACAAGGAGCAGTTCGAAGATGCTAGACCTTGGTCATAATATAATCCACAAAGGTTGCGCATTATAGAAAGGATGGACACTGTGTTGTTTGCTTGGACTTCAAAGGACGGAGTCGGTATTTTTCTCCATACAACATGGCTGGAACAATCAGTCCGTTAGGGTACTATGCTCCCAATTCACAAGGTAACTATGATCGATTGCAGAATTGGATGTTTCGACAAAAAGTCAGGAAAGAGAACTATTCAAAACTTCTCACTAGGCTCATGCTATAAAATTAGAGATCAACTTTTAAGAATTGAGTGACATAAGTCGCATAACACCTGAGGATAATAGAGATCATAATTCTAATTTTGAAGACTCAAACTTGACAAAAATGAACTTACGTAGCAACTATTTCTTAAATGGTCACCGGGGAGAGATTCCCCATCTAAATTTACATTAAAAAAAAGCCCAAAATGGATGAGCTTTACGACAGAGACAGACAAGCAGATGGAGAGACGGATCACAACATCAGCCATCATAGGGGAGCGTGTGGCAACCTAGCTAAACGGTAAATGCCAAGGGAAGAAAGCCAGGCAGCAACATGATCTTGGTGCTCAGGGGGAAGGCGAATGCGCCAGGTACATGCATCCTCTGACACATCTGGAGAAACAACTGTAGGTTAGGGCTTTGCTGGTAGAACTCTACCGGTGCTTCCAAATGTTCTGGTAGGAGAGAAGCGCAAATAGTTTGTGATCTACCTCACATCAGTAAGCTAGACTCTTGCATCGATCTAGTCAGGCCCGTAGCATCTCTTGGACAAGGGGACTTTGACATGCTTGGTTGAATATCTTGCCAACACTATTCTAGTTGAGCATTGCAGCAGCATACGTAACCACATGCTTGAATATTCCTAATGCTTCCCATATCTAATGTAATTTGTGATAGTGTTTGTCTTTAATATAATAAAATTAGGCAAATTGTCTTGACTACTGAGGAATACTATATATCCATAGCGGCTTATACTAAATTGAGATAACATCCCATACATATTACTTCCTTTTGGTCCGCCTCCTGACCACTACAATAAACTGGTGGATGAGAGATGTTCTAGCTAGCTAGATGATAACCGTAAACCACGAGAGCTAGTCGTATATATATGCGTGCACACTAGACGACGGCTAGGAAGAAATAAAGACGATAATAACTCATCAACATGGTGGTTGATGTGTACCACCGAAGATGAGTTATGACTCTTGCTAGTATTTTCTTCCTTTCAAAGCAAGCCTTAAGGGATTTAGCTAGAGGTATAAATCCACTCCCCAAACTAAGTGAGCTTGCTCTACTTGGCTGGATATCAATATAAAAGATTTCTCTAGAATTACATCCACTCCTCCGACTAATCAAGGTTGATGTACTTGGCTGGAAATTAATGTAGAAGATAAGTAGGACTCCAGTACGGCGCGGCGCCTGTTTCAGGCAACTCCACTGGGCTTTTCCACGTTGCCGGCTGATTTCACGCATACTGCCAGTATATTTGTTATTATCTCAGCTGAACGTCTCCTCCCACTGAAAGCGTATCGTCGGAATTTCTGAAATAAATCCAAGATAAATGCGAGTACCAGGATTTGAACTCTGGTGGGTTGGGGATACCACTGTCCACCTAACCATCTCAAGCAGAGGTTGATTTGCTGAACGCTCCTTTCTAATAAGGACCACATGGTGTTTCCCTTTTTTATCTAACTTTGTCGAGCCTGTTTGTATCGACTGCAGGCAGGGGCGGAATTGGGCCTGGGGCAAATGGGGCTATAGCCCCAGGCGTGGCCCAACAAACAACTGCATATAAAGTAGGAGTTTTTCATGTTTGTTTACTTATAAAGGCCCAGCCCCATACGTGTGCACATCCCGTCACAGGCCTCAGCCCATGTACAACCCACAGACCTGTTCATCGCCCCAACCCACAACGCACGATCGTTCCAAAAGGAATCGGCATCCCGCGTGATCCGTGCTCTCCATCGCCAGATGCACGACGCAGGCTCCCTCTCTCTTTTTCCATCGTCTCGAGAACGATCTGAAAAAAAACCTCGTTCATGTTG
Organism: Triticum monococcum; assembly: GCA_034509565.1. Classification (NCBI taxonomy): domain Eukaryota; kingdom Viridiplantae; phylum Streptophyta; class Magnoliopsida; order Poales; family Poaceae; genus Triticum; species Triticum monococcum. Next base: position 744,740,501 of record CM067847.1, on the reverse strand, counting down.
CGCCGCCATTTGCCCTCGACAGCTCGAGTCGACGGGCCGGACTTCTGGACCTGCGCGGCTGCGGCTGGCGGCCGGCGCTCGGAACCTCGGATTATCCCTCATTGGAGCAGCCCCCTTCAGTCGTTCCGTTATGCTCCATCACCACAACCAGCTGGACATGACAGGTCATCTCTAGTTTGTTGTACCATATATATTTTTCCCTAGCCTCTTTCATCCTTTGTATCAGCCTAAATCATTGAAATAGTAGGACGCTGATAACTGCCACACGTGTGGCATATTGGGTGGTTGTGCCGCATGCCTTGTGTGGCACGAAGTTGACCCCGCCCGCATGACCGCGTCCGGGCGCGCGCAGCCACAGACCGCACGTCCGGTGTGTGGCATAATCGCCCGCACGTCCGGGCGAACGACCGCGCTACCCGCACGACCCAAGACGCCCGTCGTCTCGGCCTCCTTTCGATCCCCATTGCGACCTGCGCTGTCGTCTCCAACCTCTCGATCCCCTACTTCCATCACATTCCTTCTTTGGTTGCCATGGCAACCAGAGCAGATCCCTAGCGACTCCCCACCGCTAACCACGCCCCCCCCCCTCCCCCAACCCCGCCCTCCTAAGACGACGATATAAAACAGGTGGATCTCCGACCTCCTTGTATTTCTCGGCCTTCTTCTGTCCAGAAATTTGAAATTGTAGATTGCCCACGAAGATGGCGACTAGATCCACGCTGTCTGGGCAAACACACCACGGATTGTGTGTGTATTCACATTTGCCCACCAAAAAATACACCAGATCTGCCATATTTTGTACTAGAGTGGAGCTAAGCTTCTGGGTTGGCTTGGTGCGAGTAGTTGGTACTGAAGGATGCGTAGGAATCACTAAAAAATAGGGAGAGAAAGGAGGAACTTGGCATAGGAGGGAGAAAAAAATAATTGCCACTTGTATCTAACATCAGTTGCCACCTATCGTCCTCATTAGCTGCCACCATGTTATGTTGTTGCTTGCCATCCTATTTTATTGGCGGTTGCCATTTCAAAATGATAGATGGCATCCAGATTTTAGAAAAGAGAATGAATGTGCATGTCCTACTTGCCATGACGTGTTGATTGCCTACGCAGGAAATGTGATAAGATTGTCGTGTTATCTTCTATGTGCAAACGGCAAGAATGCATTTTGCGGATTATTGATGCGTTCTTGTTCATGCAGTGGCTGAAAACACAGTGGCAGAAAAAAAGCGGAAGAATGAATCACGAAGACGGCACTGATCCTTGGTTTTGTCAAAGGCCGGAAACGCCCCCTTGGGATGCAGCAGAGTACAATCAACTCATTTCTGTAGGGCCCTTGCTGCCACTACTAGAGCAGTACGCGGGCATCGGTACGATGCATGATAAAAAATGGAACAGTTGCCATGTTTGTGATGAGGAAGATGCCATTCTACTTATGCCCTGCAATGTCATTTTTCGCAGGTTCTTATGACCCAACCACACTCAGGGGGGTACCATGGCAAGTTCAGTCACAGGGCGCTAACGGTGACAAATGTACGGGCGACCAACTTCAAGTAGCTAATGTGGCAAATCAAGGTAACGCATACAAAAATGAAATGTACTGGTGCGGCCATGAAATTAAACTTGCAAGGATGGCAAAAGACTCACGAGTTATATGGGAAAAATGTAGGACCTTCATGCAGCACGTGGCATCAGGCGGCAACCATGTACCTGCCATCAACGTCGTACACAGGTGAGTCCATGAAGTGAAGTTGTGGACAGTGAATTAGGAGAAGGAACGTAGGTAACATTGGGGTTGCAATGCCTGGACAACTGCAGTTGCCATGCCTGGATAACTGCAGTTGTCATGCCTAGGCAGATGCAGTTGCCATGTATCATAAAAATGTGATTGCAAATGTCTAAACAACTTTGGATGGCAGGTGTGAACAAATCTGTGTGGCATGAATGCACCGCTACATGTGCCATGTTGTACAGACTACAGTTGCCATGCATTGACCAACTGCTAACATGATCACAGGTTGTTATGGTGGAACCACATCGGCAAAAGTCTCATGACAAGCTTCGCAGTTGCAGGATGGTGCTATTGCAGATTGAGCACATCAAATTGAAATGACAAACCAGATACGATCAGCACATGCGGCACAACAAGGTAAAAAATGTGAACCAGAAAACAGTAGTGCATTTGCTTTTGTGGAGAAAGCATGGGAGGAAAAGTAGATTTGTCACGGTGGTGGTGGAAAAAACAAACAGAAATGCTACCAAAGTGGTTGCATGCAAAAAGTCATCTATTGTCTTCAAGATTTGCAAATTCTATATGATTGTGTGCAACATTCATGATTGATCGCATTTGCATAGTGATCTTGTACCTAGAATACAAGTTTTGATGATAAAATGATGTTGGTTGCCATGTCTTGGCAACAGTAGTTGCCATGTATGTTGGACTATAGCTGCCATGGCTATAGAACCCAAGTTTTGATGCTAAAAGATGTTGGTTGCCATGTCTTGGCAACATTAGTTGCCATGTTTGTTGGACTGTAGCTGACATGACTGGAGAACTACAGTTGCCATGCATGGCCATATGTAGATTCCACGGCTTGCTGTGTGAATGATGTCATGCCAAATCGCATGTAGTTGCTATATTCCGTTACGATAAACATGCCATCCAAGCAATGCTTACACTTGTACCTGTTTTTTTATTGCAGGACCTTCAACTATCATAAACAGCGGCGCGGGGACATCAATTGCGGGACCCTCTGAGCACACTGAAGAAGCATTCCACCAGCCAGCCAACAATCATGCCACAAATAATGCGGAGTCAGTGTCAGAAATGACAATCGTTCCAGCAATGCCGACAAGCACACCTTTGCACACCAGCACAAGCAACACTCAAGCAGATGAAACATCCGCCTATAGTGAAGTGAATGATGAAACTGATGACGAAGCACAAGGGGATGCAGAAGATGGTGGGCAATCAGAAATCATGGTACCTCAGCCACCGTATGTTGGGCAGAGATTTGATTTGTTTGAAGATGCCAAGGAATTCTACCAGACATATGCAATGTTCCACGGTTTTGCGGTAAACACCAAATACCATAGGAAAATTAAAAAAACTAACGAGTACAGCAGAGATGAGATGAGGTGCTACAAGACACGAAGGAGCAATAAGGGTAAAGGTGTTGCGCTGGTCGTGCCGGAACGAAAGAGAGGTATCATTGTCAAGACGGAATGCCCTGTCTGGTGTAAGCTAAATGTTGATGGAGCACGGTGGGTGGTCACTGAATATTTCGACGAGCACAACCACGAACTCATAAAGAAGTTTGACCTTGTAAAATTTCTGAGCGCCCACAGAGGATTCAGCCCCCTCGAGAAGAAATTCATAAAGCTGCTACATGATTGTAACGTCGGTCCATCAAGAATGGTCTAGATACTTTCCATGATCCATAGCAAAAATGGAACTCTGAGTAGCATGCCCTACATACCAGCAGACGTCACAAATCTAAAGGCAAAGTACCATAGAGAGAGCAGGTTGGCTGACATAGAAGACATGATAGCCTACTTCGACGAGAAGGCAAAAGCAGATCCTGATTTCTTCTACAGGATAAGATTGGACGACGAGGACCGTGTCAGAAACATGTATTGGGTGGATGGTTCTGCAAGGAGAGCCTACAAACATTTCCGAGATTGCATTTCGTTCGACGCGACATATCTCACTAATATGTACAAGATGCCTGCGCTCCATTCATAGGAATAAATAACCACAATCAGCCATTGCAGTTCGGTTGCAGGCTCGTTTGGAACGAAGACAAGGATGGGTACACTTGGCTATTCAAAACCTTCTTTGAGTGCATGGGTGGACTTGCTCCGATGAACATAATAACGGACCAGAATTTTAGCATGTGTCACTAGTAGAAAAAGGGTCAAACGTGAAGCACATTAGTGCCGGTTTGTATTTGAGCCGGCACTAATGTATACATTAGTGCTGGTTCCAACGGCTAGCCGGGCCGCTTTCATTAGTACCGGTTCGTGGCAGGATGTTGTCAGAATGGGGCCCCTCCAGCCCCTTTAGTACCGGTTCTTGGCACAAACCGGTACTAAAGGTCGTCCTACATAAACCCTTCGTCCACCCGAGCTCGCTCTGTTCTTCCCCCTTTCCCCTCTCCTCTCTGTTCTTCCCCTCTTCCTCTCGAGCTCATCACACATTTTGCCCAAAATTTGTCAAGATTTGAAGGCCCCCATCCATTCAAATGATCACAAAGGTTAGCAACTTTGTCCTTTCATCTCTCATTGCTAGATTAGCTCTTGCAATGCTTTATATAGTGATTAATTTGTGAGTTTAGTAATTTGGGAGGATATATATATGTGCTAGTATTTGATTTATATGCAATTTGAGGTCAAAATAACACTTAGTTTGCATATGTAGGTGTGGTTTACTTAGTGCCTTCTAAATCTCCATCGTAGCCACCGTCGATCGCCCGCACCGTCCCCTCGCCGGCACCACCTTGTGGTGAGCCTCTTGTTCATGAAATTTTATATAAAAATTGATGTTTGTGTGATTTGGATATATAGTTACTCGTATAATTATCTTACCCGTACGTTGTTTGTTATACATATAGTGCCATGGTTTTGATATCCGTCCCCGTCGGCCCTAGTCCTTGTTATGATTCGGATGTGGTATGTATATTCTCTTTTAAAACTAGTTGCATTTCGTGTTTATGACAAATTATGCCCATCAAGTTGACATAGAAATTTTTTCTAGGAGGTATGTGAACCGGAAATTCCAACCGACCCTATTGCCGAGAGGTTAAATTTAGTTGAAAGAGAAAACGAGTACTTGAAAGAAAAATTGAAAAGAATTGAGGGGGAGAAGATGGAATTGGAGTTGCATGTTGCCGATGTCGTTGATGATCACAAGATCAAGATGGAGAAAATGCGCTTGAAGATTAGAAAGATCAGAAAATATGCCATCGATAGTGAGGCTTGGTATCATTATGCTGTTGGATCCATTGTTACCTTAGTTGCGATCTTGATCGTATTTGTTGTTGCATTTAAATGCTTTAGCTAGAGAGTTATTTGTTTGTTGCATTTAAGTGTTGTATGAACTTTATGTATGAACTTGTATTAATTTGGTCTATTCGGTGTTGTGTAATGAAGATGAGCCGGCAATGGATGTACGATGACCGATGCTCTCCCCAGTTCGTTGAGGGCGTGCATACTTTTCTGCTTGCGGCTGAGGTAAACAAGCGGGCAGATGGTTTTATGCCTTGTCCATGTGCTCGCTGTAAGAATGGTCACAATTACTCTACGTCAAGAACCATTCACGTCCACCTGTTTAAGTCCGGTTTCATGCCCCATTATAATGTTTGGACCAAGCACGGAGAAAGAGGGGTTATGATGGAAGACAATGAAGAAGAAGAGGACAACGACAGCTATCATGGCCATGGGTTCCCTGAATACGATGATACAACAATGGGAGAAGAAGCTGAGCCGGTAATGCGGGAAGAAGCTGAGCCGGCAATGCGGGAAGAAGCTAAAGAAGAGGCATCAGATGAGCCCGTTGATGATCTAGGTCGGGCCATTACCGATGCAAAGAGAAACTGCGCGAGTGATTTGGAGAAGAAGAAGTTGCAGCGCATGTTAGAGGATCACAAAAAATTGTTGCACCCGAATTGCGTAGGTGACAAGAAAAAGCTGGGCACCACACTGGAATTGCTACAATGGAAGGCAGAGAATGGTGTATCTGACAAGGGATTTGGAAAGTTGCTGGTAATGATAAAGGATATGCTTCCAAAGGACAACGAATTGCCCGAGAGTACGTACGAAGCAAAGAAGGCTGTCTGCCCTCTAGGGTTAGAGGTGCAGAAGATACATGCATGCCCTAATGATTGCATCCTCTACCGCGATGAGTACGAGGATTTGAACGCTTGCCCGGTATGTGGTGCATTGCGCTATAAGATCAGCCGCGATGACCCTGGTGATGTCGAGGGCCGGCGCCCCAGGAAGAAGATTCCTACCAAGGTGATGTGGTATGCTCCTATAATACCACGGTTGAAACGTTTGTTCCAAAACAAAGAGCATGCCAAGGCGATGCGATGGCATAGAGAAGACCGTAAGAAAGACGGAAAGTTGAGAGTACCCGCTGACGGGTCGCGGTGGAGAAAAATCGAAAGAAAGTACGGGAAGGAGTTTGCAGATGACGCAAGGAGCGTATGGTTTGGTCTAAGCGCAGATGGCATTAATCCTTTTGGGGAGCAGAGCAGCAACCATAGCACCTGGCCTGTGACTCTATGTTTGTATAACCTTCCTCCTTGGTTGTGCATGAAGCGGAAGTTCATTATGATGCCAGTGCTCATCCAAGGCCCTAAGCAACCCGGCAACGACATTGATGTGTACCTAAGGCCATTAGTTGAAGAACTCTTACAACTGTGGAATGGAACAGGTGTACGTGCGTGGGATGAGCACATGGGGGAAGAATTTGACCTAAAGGCGTTGCCGTTCGTGACCATCAATGATTGGCCTACTCTCAGTAACCTTTCAGGACAGACAAACAAGGGATACCGCACATGCACGCACTGTTTGGATGATACCGACAGTATATATTTGGCTAATAAGAATGTGTACCTGGGACATCGTCGATTTCTTCCGAGCAGGCATCCCGTAAGAAAGAAAGGCAAGCATTTCAAAGGTGAGGCGGATCACCGGATGAAGCCTCGCCACCGTACTGGTGCTGATGTACATGATATGGTCAAGGATTTGAAGGTGGTCTTTGGAAAGGGTCCTGGTGGACAACCTGTTCCGAATGACGCTGACGGACGCGCACCCATGTGGAAGAAGAAATCTATATTTTGGGACCTGCCCTATTGGAATGACCTCGAGGTCCGCTCCGCAATCGACGTGATGCACGTGACGAAGAATCTTTGTGTGACCCTGCTTGGCTTCTTGGGCGTGTATGGGAAGACAAAAGATACACCTGAGGCACGAGAGGACCAGCAACGTATGCACGGAAAAGATGGCATACATCAGGGTCATGCAAGCTACGCTCTTACCAAAGAAGAGAAGGAAATCTTCTTTGAATGCCTGCTCAGTATTAAGGTACTGTCTGGCTTCTCGTCGAATATAAAGGGAATAATAAACATGGCAGAGAAAAAGTTCCAGAACCTAAAGTCTCATGACTGCCACATGATTATGACGCAACTGCTTCCGGTTGCATTGACGGGGCTTCTACCGGAAAACGTTCGATTAGCCATTGTGAAGCTATGTGCATTTCTCAATGCAATCTCTCAGAAGGTAATCGATCCAGAAATCATACCAAGGTTACAGAATGATTTGGTGCAATGTCTTGTCAGTTTCGAGTTGGTGTTCCCACCATCCTTCTTCAACATCATGACGCACGTCCTAGTTCACCTATGCGAAGAGATTAACGTTTTGGGTCCTGTATTTCTACACAATATGTTCCCCTTTGAGAGGTTCATGGGAGTCTTAAAGAAATATGTTCATAACCGTGCTAGGCCAGAAGGAAGCATCTCCAAGGGCCGTCAAAATGAGAAGGTCATTGAGTTTTGTATTGACTTTATTCCTGACCTTAAGCCGATTGGTGTTCCTGAATCGCGGCATAAGGGCAGACTGGATGGAAAATGCACGCTAGGAGGGGAACAAATAATATGTATGGACGGACATTCTCTCACTGAAGCACACTACACAGTTCCACAGAATTCTGCCTTGGTGGCTCCGTATATGGATGAACACAAGAATTTGCTACGCTCCAAACTCCCGGAGCGGTCTGATGACTGGATTACACGTGAACAAACCAAGAGTTTTGCCAGCTGGTTGCAAGCACGTACCATGCATGACACCTCTATTGAAGATGACCTGTACTTGCTGTCCCAGTTACCATCTTCGAATATAATGACTTTCAAAGGGTACGAGATAAATGGTAATACATTTTACATGATCGCCCAAGATAAGAAGAGCACCAACCAAAACAGTGGTGTCCGCTTTGATGCAGAAACCAAGACGGGAAAGGAAACATATTATGGTTATATACATGACATATGGGAACTTGACTATCGACGTGGTTTGAAGGTCCCTTTGTTTCGGTGCAAATGGGTCAATATGACACGAGGCGGGGTAACGGAAGACCCGTAGTACGGAATGACAACAGTGGATCTCAACAATCTTGCGCATGCAGATGAACCATTTGTCCTAGCCAATGATGTGGCACAGGTTTTCTATGTGAAGAACATGTCTACCAAGCCAAGAAAAAGAAAAGATAAGGAAGCGAATGCATCGTACGATGAGCCAAAGCGGCACATAGTTCTTTCTGGGAAGAGAAACATCGTGGGAGTGGATGACAAGACAGACAAGTCAGAAGATTATGAAAAGTTTGATGAAATTGCTCCATTCACAGTGAATATTGACCCGAGCATCCCGTTAAATGATGAAGATTTTCCATGGCTACGACGCAAAGGGACACACGCGAAGAAAAAGTTTCACACCCAAAGATCTGGGATGTGATCGGCTTAACTATCATCACTTTCTTCTGTGTTTCACACCCAGGAGGGAATCTCTGTAATAGTTAGGGTAGCTAGTTATGTGTTTTGGCATTTGAAACGCGAAGAAATTTTATGTGCAAGCAAATTCTTTCATGCATTTACTGATTTTTTTTTCCAGCTAAATGACCCTGAAATTGAAAAGCATTTCAAATGAACTCAGAAAAGGATGAAAGTTGGCATGGTATCATAATTTCACCCACATAGCATGTGCAAAAAAGTAGAGAGGGTTACCGCAAAAACTGGATGCACTTCGTGTACAAAATGGACAATCTGTTTCGAAGTATCAGGGTTTCGGACGAAAACTCATCCGTTACAAAGGCATTTCATTTTTTAAATAACCTAAGCATTACCAAATTGAATATAATGATAAAACACACTAATATTAAACATAAGAAAAAAGAATCACTGAAAAATCTATTTTCAAAGTTAAGTTATTCACAAAAATAAATAAAGCAAAAAAATAAGAAAAAAAGCCCACCTACTGGGCCACAACGGCCTACATACGACTAGAAACCCAAATTCAAGTTGGGCCAGGATGCAGGCCCGGTATCCCAGTAGGCCCAACAGGGCATCGCAGAAGAGGTAGGCCCAGAAGGCCTGCTTAAGAGAGGAGCTCGAGACAGCAGCGACGGCGGGGCTTATAAGCAGGTGCGAGTGCCTCTCGGCTAGCGAGGTGGGACTAAACTTTTGTGCCCCTCGCCTGGCAGCGCACACCCTTTAGTACCGGGTCGTGGCACCAACCGGTACTAAAGGGGGGCCTTTAGTACCGGTTGGAGCCACCAACCGGTACTAAAGGGGGTCGCTTCCCGCCGCTTGGCCTGGCCAAAACAGGCCTTTAGTACCGGTTGGTGGCTCCAACCGGTACTAAAGGTGTCCCCTATATAAGAAACACTTCGAAAATTTTCAGTTTCTCATCTCCCACTTCTCTCTGCCGCCGCCCCATCCCGCGCCGTCGCCGCCCCTGTCGTGCCGTCCCCGTCGACTCCGCGAAGCCCCCGTCCTCGTCGCGTCGTCCCCGTCGACTCCGCGGCACCCCCGTCGCCGGCCTGTCGCCGCACCAGCCCGTCGCCGTCCCGGTCGCCGCATCGGCCCGTCGCCGATCCCCTCGCTTCGCCGTCGTCGTCGCCTTTGGATCGACCTCGCCTCGCTGTCGCCGTCGCCTCGACCTTGCCCGCGCGCGCTGTGAGCCCCTCCCCCGGCCCCTCTCCTCCCTCCAATCGATCAAAGCCACACCGGCGCCGGCGCCGACCGTAGCGCACACACACGCGTGCGCACACACACACACACTACATGCACACACACACACACACACTACACACACACACTAGACGCGCACACACAAACAATTTTTCTGTTTTTAGCTTTTAGTTTTTTCTATTTTTCTGTTTTTCATACAAAGTTTTAGATGAATTAATTAATTAGATTAGATTAATGTCAAATAGTATATAGAAATGTTAGTTATAATATATATAATGTCAAATGTTATAGAAATGTTAGAAATTTTGGAAATGCTAGTTTTAGCTAGCTAGATGAATTAGATTAATTTCAAATTGTTAGATGATGATCGATGTTTTTTAGTTTCTTATATTTTTAGTTATAAAATTTAGAATTTGCATATATGAAATCATCACAATCCATCATTTAAAAAATGTTACTTTACTTTTGCGGCATATAGTATTTTGTTGTCGACGATGCCCGGCCCGCATCCTCGCCGTCGACACGTCCGCGACGACGTCCAGCTGACCCATGTCCGGGACTGGGCTCCGCCGGGCTGGCACTGGGAGGTGCTGCCTGGAGGGGCGCGCCGCTTGATGAGGAACCCGGCCCTGGGTCCCGTCATCAACCCTGATCTCGTTTGGTGGCGTTCGCGTGGGCCAGTTTTGGTGCGGCGGGAGCCGGCCCCGCCGGAGGTGGTACGTCGTCGTGTCAGGGAGGAGGACGAGCATGTCCATCGCTACATGGTTGCGTTAGAGGGCGGCAGGTTCTCCAATACCTGGCAGTTTCTTCAGGGATCTCACTTCAGCTATGATCCTATGAGGGTTCCTTCTCTTTGGGTGTCCACCGCCTAGCCAGTGATGTACTGTTCAATATTATATATTATTCGAGACGATGTATTCGAGATTAAATCTATTATTCGAGATGATGTATTCGAGATTAAATCTATTATTCGAGACGATGTATTCGAGATTAAATCTATTATTCGAGACGATGTATTCGAGATTAAATCTATTATTCGAGACGATGTATTCGAGATTATATCTATTATTCGAGACGATGTATTCGAGATTATACCTATTATTCGAGATTATACTAAATTGTTTTATATTTCTTTTGGCATAGTTAAATAAAAGCTATGGCGGACAATACCGACAGAGAGAGAGAACAGACCATGTTCGATATCATACGCGGGCCAGATGATGATCAGAATGAAGAAGATTTTGATGGCTCCGAATTTCTAAACAACACCGGAGAGGGTGATATGATATTCGATCGCGACGACCGAGAAGATGAAGTCATGAACTACTACGAAGAACATGTTGATCCTGAAACAACAAACACCAGCGAGGTATATATATTTATATAAGCAGGAATCTGGTGATCATCGCATGTTTTAAATGAGTTGAAGATATATTAACGAATCGATCTTTCTTCTTTCAGCCATTCGGATCGAGCAAACCTTCAGGCAAAAGGACGAAACGAGGCCCGAACAAAAAGTTGAAGGAGGGCGTAAAGTACAATATCGAGGCATTCAAACCTAATGGCGAACCATTAGCGCCTAAGAAGATTGCGGACAAGTTCGTTCGTCAGTGCGGAGTTCTTGTGAAGGACCAACTCCCGATCTCCCTTCAAGAATGGAGAAAGCCAGCAAAGCCACGTCCAAATGTTACTTTTGTCGACGAGAATAAAAAAACTGCTTTGGGATACTCTCATGGAACATTTCACCCTACCAGATCATTTCACAGAAGCAGATGTGCGGAAAGTCAAGGACGCTGCTTTTAGGAAGATGGCGGTTGCATTCAAGAACCACAAGAGAACGACGTGGGAGAAGTACGTCAAGGGAGGAAGGAATTCTCCATTATTCGAGGGGATACTAGAGAATCAAAGTGCTCATTGGGACGATTTCGTGAAATTCAAGGATTGGTGATATATATGATTGGTTCTACTAGAAATTATATATATATATATATATAGTTCCCTATATATATATATATATATATGCATAACGTGTACAATGTGTAGTATCGTAAAATACCAGCAAAAGAAAAATAATTAAAATGGAAAACACAAAATTAAATGGAAAAGAAATCATAAAACCAAAAACCCCCCCAAACATTTTAGTACCGGTTGGTGTTACCAACCGGTACTAAAGGGCTCCTGGCCCCCGGAGCTGGCTCGTGCCACGTGGTTGCCCTTTAGCACCGGTTCGTGCTGAACCGGTACTAAAGGGGGGGGGGCCTTTAGTGCCGAAATTTTAGTGCCGGTTACCTAACCGGCACTAAAGGGCCTTACGAACCGGTGCTATTGCCCGGTTCTGCACTAGTGTGTGCAGGCATAGAGGGGGTCTTTCCGTTGGCAGTGCACAAGCACTACAGGTGGCATATTATAAGGAAGGCTGAGGAGACGCTAGGACCGTTCTTTGCTGACCGTCCAGACCTGCACAAGGCATTCGAGTTGTGCGTGTACCACAGCTTGACGATGGAGGAGTTTGAATGGAGCTGGACAGCTATGGTTGAAACACATCAAGTCCAAGACAACGAGACGCTTGCAGGCCTGTGGAAGAAGCGAATGTACTGGGTGCCGGCCTACTTCATGCAGTGCTTCTACCCATTTCTACAGACTACGCAACGCAACGAGGGGTTCAATGTTGTTCTGAAGCGGTACGTGAGCCCTGGCAACTCATTGTTGCAGTTTGCCAAGCAATACACAACTTTGCGAGAGAAAGTACTTGGATCTGAGCTACAGCAAGAAGCAAACACTACGCTCAAGCATCCTAAATTTCTAACATATTTACCAATGGAGAGGCAGACGAGCAAGATTTTTAACAAGTAAGTCAATTGTGCTACCGTCTTATTTGCACAAGCATGGAGGGTAGTGGGTGCCATATAGAATGCATGTGCAGTTGCCAGCTTTTTTGAATTGCTGATATGTTGAGAAGTAGCCATTGAGTACATTGTAATCATGATATGTAGTTGCCATGTGTAATCAACTATAGGTGCCGCGTGGGTTGAACCGTAGTTGCCATGTTTTGTAAAATGTAGTTGCCATGTTTAGTGAACTGTAGTTGCCATGTTTAGTGAACTGTATTTGCCATGTTTAGTGAACTGTAGTTGCCATGTTTAATGAACTGTAGTTGCCATGTTCCATGAACTGTAGTTGCCATGTGAAAATGATATGCAGTTGGCATGTGCACAAAACTTCATTTGCCATGTTTTATGAACTGTTGTTGCCATGTTAAATGTAATGCACTTCCAATTAAAATGTTATCCATTTGCCATGTGGAGATATCATACAGTTTCATATATGGAACGAAAACAACACAAGAACATATGTGGGGAAAAATCAGGATTTCCATGCCATCATTCATTTTAGATGCCTTTGATACGTTGCGGCCTATATCAACATAACATGCTACAAAACATCATATAATAGTTTAACAAACCACAAAAAACATGCATATTCCAGGAAGAAATAAAGCGTGCCAGCATGTACACGGCTTACCAGGTGGACGAACATACGTTCAAGGTGTGTACTCTCTTGGGCATGTCAGATTCAGAACCTGAAGACCCAGACAAAGGAAGGAACTACATTGTGAGGGCCTCGATAAACGAAGAATAATACTACTGCCAATGCTGCAAATTCGAACGGGACAGGATTGCGTGTTGTCACATACTAAAAGTAATGGACATGAACGCGGTCACGCGAATGCCCCGCCATTTCATACGGCGGCGATGGACTTGAGACACTGACGACCCATTGGGGCCACAAACATCAAATGCAGTTTTGGTTGTGCATGATGAGAGACCAGAGGCAACCATGGAAGCTGTGAGGCACATTGTGTTAACCAAGAACTATGCTGAAGCATGCAAGAGTGATGAGACAGCGAGGGTGGCAGAAAAACACAGGAAGGCCCTGAAAAGAGAGCTTGATGAGATCAAAAAGAGGAATGCTGAAGAAGCCTTACATGGGCTCCCCCGCACCTCAAGTGTGCCTTCGTCCATGGGTCCATCATCTGAAAACTTGGAGGTAGGGTCTGGAACAGCAAGCACACAAACCCAGGTCAGGAACTTGCCCTGTTCCATCACAAAAGGGCGTCCGAAAGAGATAAGATACAAATCGGGGTTGGAAATTCAAGTACAACACAAGAAAACAAAGAAAGGGGCGGGCAATTTGTAAAGCAACTGTGGATGATTGTAACTTCCGTGCTAGTGACATTTTTGTAAGGTAGATGGTCAGGATTTTAACAATTCAAGAATGACTGTTGGTGGACAACAGAATTTGAAAGAAATGGCATGTATGCCACATATGTACTACTATATCTGCCATGCAGCTTCCATCGAATCCGCCATGTATTTCTACTGGATCTGCCATCGTGTAGATTTTCCGTTTTCAGACCATGCATTTTGTTTCCTTTTTTTGACATGCTGATCTATTGAAAAATGGCAAGTGGGTACATTATAAGCATGAATTATAGTTGCCGTGTGAAATGAACTATAGTTGCCATGTGTAATGAAAATGCAGTTGCCATGTGGAATGATATCTAGTTGCCATGTGAGACAGAAACTGCAGTTGCCATGTTTTATGAACTGCATTTGCCATGTTAAATAAACTACGTTTGCTATGTTATATGTGTGCAGTTGCCATGTCAAATATCATGCAGTTGAACAAAAAAACAAAAAACAAAACGATTACTTTCACTAACCATGTCTGATCAACTATATTTGCCATGTTGTGAGGCATCATAGACGCATTCAAACACCCAACTGGTACTACCAACCACAAACACATAATAGTACTGAACATAAACGTAGCTGCTGTCACACCTAAGTAGGTTCACATCCACACATATATTACAAATATTCAATGTCACTCACACGCCACCACTATATACTAGACTACGGGAGGTGCAGTCATAACATAGTACACGGACATATTTTTTAAAAAACAAGTTGATACCTTACATTCCTCAGCCACAGAATGTAAGGTAGGCGTGCGGTATGGAGCATCACGTGATCACTTGTACTTTCTGTTGGCTTTCTTGACAGCTTCCTCTATTAACTCTCGTGCGTTGGACCACGTGTCAAAATCTTCATTCATTAACCAGTTCCATGTGTATATTTTACGGAGCTCAACGACCATTGCAGCTGTGACGACAAGGACCCATCGGCCATCCCACTTTGCAAGGTATTCCAACATGTGAAAGCCACAGTCATGCCTATAAAGAAAAGACTCATGTCAACTAAAAAGAACAGAAAAAATCATAAACGCCAATGCAGAGGTGACAAAAAAGGTTTAGGATTGGTGTCGAGGACACATGAAAAAAGATAGTAATTACCGGTTTCCCTGCTTCATAGTCGCGACATACTTGATTGGGAAATGACCGATCTGGACCCTTGAGGTTTCGTAGTGATGGTTCCATGTCTCTTTGAGGTTGTTGATGAAGAATTCGGCATGTGTAGTAAGGTCTGCATCAGCTTCTGAACGCATAGAATCAAGCACCTCAAATCGTTGGTTCTTTAGGTCAAGGCAAATCGCGTAGTGGTGATCACACTTGTCATGTGGGTCGTGTGGTGCAAGCTCCTGGAACATGGGGAATAGTACCTGCAAGTAAAGATAAAGGAAAGAAAAGGCAGAGGTCACATCAAAAACAACAATG
Organism: Triticum monococcum; assembly: GCA_034509565.1. NCBI lineage: Eukaryota > Viridiplantae > Streptophyta > Magnoliopsida > Poales > Poaceae > Triticum > Triticum monococcum. The sequence goes on along the minus strand of CM067847.1, from coordinate 744,725,081 downwards.
ATGTTGTTGGAAAAATGATATGTAAAGATATCGCCGGATGCACTAAAGAGGTACATGAATAACAAAGGAGCAAGTGTCCAAAAATATACCCATAGAGAATGTTTATTTGCCATGTGTAATTGAAACAAGTTGCCATCCATGTATAAACAAAGTTGTCCAGTATTTTAATTGAAGTTGCCACATAAGTTGCACTAAAAAGCAGTCAAACTTATTTTACATGGCAGTTGTTGCCACATGAAACATCTGTCACAAAACAGTGTGTAGCCACACATGTGAAGCATGGGAGGAAAATGTGCAAAAGAGAAGGAACAATCACACATTTCTTCAGTGTGAGCTTGAATTCACCATGCGCAACAAAATGCTTCCTCGGGATTTTATAGTGGAAGTCACCATCCCATATTTTGCAGGTCACACTGTACTGCATGATCGTTTTGTCGGGACAAATATCCATATGCATGTTGATGAAGTCAATCCCACACACAACTACATTCTTCGACATTTTACTGAGTGGCCTCATAGACTCGGCAAGATCACCCATGTCGACGTACGTCGCATCACATTGTATGATTTTGGTTCTGTCCAAACATGAGATGTATGAAAATGACATAACATGAAAGAATCATGTATACTAAGTAAAAATAAAAATAAAAAGTAAACAAAAGCATGGTTGGAGTAGAAAAGGGAAAAAAATAAGAGAAAAGCAAGTAAGCGGTTATGTGGTGTGGATGTTACGCTTTCAGCTCCTTCATGTGCTTGCTGTTGGACCTCGCATTTCCAAAACGCTTGACAATATCATACAGATGGTTCTGCTCCTTTGTGGCCTTGACTTCAGGCTCATAGTCATCCATGGGTGGTGCATGAACTACCCTATGCTGCCTCACAGATCCAGGGGTGGCACTTCTAACGGTATCCTCGGATACCGACTCAGCAGGCACGTTAGAACTTGATTGCCCCTGACCCCGTGAGGACCTACTCTTTAATGTTGCCTCCTCAATCCTGCGGTAAGCTTCTTCAAGTGACGGCGAAATCTCCTCAGGGGTGGCTGCAAGGATCAAACATTGGGTTAGGATACTTGGAAGCAAACAAGTTATTGTGAAAAAAGGGTGTAGATTATGAAATGTAGGTGAAAAAAGTGAGTTGCCATGTGAAGGCAACTCCAGTTGCCATGTGTAGTGCACTGTACTTGCATGTGGAAACAACTCCAGTTGTCATGTGTAGTGCACCATAGTTTCCATGTGGAAGCAACTGCAGTTGCCAAGCACATTGAACTGAAGTTGCCATGTGCTTGGCGAATGGAATTGCAACATGGCAACAACTGTGGGTGCCATGTTGCAGCAACTCCAGTTGCCATGTACATCAGGTGAGATTTGCCATCACCAGTGAGAAAGCAAAAAAAGCTTATGACAAACGTCAGACTAAAAAATGTAGGAAGCAAAATGATAAACACACAAAAAATGTACCTTGCACTATCGGCTCTGCAAACTTCACAGCCTTCCTGCCATCAGCCATTGGCTGCGCCATCATTGAGGCCATGCCTCCCGGGAAAGCAAAGGCGACTGGCGTAGGACCATGCACCACTTGTTCATCTTGACTGCGATCGATGCCAAGGCTATAGCTCGGTGGGGTGAAGGCCATTGGGTGCCTCTCCTCCCTACCAGCCGGATCATGAGCAAGTTGCTTCGCAGAATCCAGAGGTGACAGATCAACAAACATTTCTGCCTCATCTACTACAGTGTCATCAGGCTTATTAGTAGGGCAGGGCGTGCTGCCACCGGTATCAACCGCAACTTTCTTGCCAATCTTCTTGTTTGGGCTGTATGGGACACCAATGTTGACTGGGAGCTTAGAAGTGCGCAGATTTAAGTTGGGGTTCTCCACGGCGGGTAAAGACGCAGTTTGCTCCGGGCGTTCACCTCCGGCAGTCATGCTCGGCTTGACACATGCGTCAGTTGTAATCCGGACTTCCGTTTTCTCCATAACATTGCTTTTGGCAGGTGGTGGGAACAGTGTGGATGTAGGCACATAACCAGAGTCATCTCTGCTGCTCCTAGCTACAGCTGGTGCGTTGGGTATGTCAGCAGATTGCTTGTGGGGGCTACGCCACCTAGGTGGAAGACCAGCGCGCGCAACGGTCGGCGTAACAACCTCTGGACCACCAGAAGCTGGAGCTATTGTGCCAAGAGTCTCACATGTGGATGGCATCTCATTCTGAATTGTCGCCGCAGCCCCTTCTTTTATGGACACAGAAGTGCCACCAGCCACACACTTAAAATCTGTATCAGATGAGCGGGAATCTTCCTTGCTGAGGTTGATCTCAGGAGCGTCCACTTCAACACTTGCTTATCGGGTGGAATGGGTCACAGCAGCATCCCTCATTGCCAGCAGAGTGGGCAATATCTCAGCAGTCCTGGAAGATACTGACTCGTCACTCCCATATGTATGAATGCCTGTTGTTGTAGCCTGCACATCTGCAACCGGTGAAGATGGTCGGCCGCTTGCATCAAAGCTAGTGGGAATAGTTGACGGTGCAGCGGCAGTTTTATCGACTGGCGCCTCATGAACATCTGAGTTTCCACCTATCGACAGCTTTGAATGAATGCGTTCGAGTGGGTCTCTAATGTTCTGCTTGGTCACGCGTGTAGTAGTCTTCTTCACCCTGCAAAGAAAAGCACATGAAAAGTATTAAAAAATGAACAAAAAAATATCTGCCATGGTAGCCATCTTGAGCACTAGGAGAGCTGCCATTTGAGAACTATGTATGGATGAGCACACAAAATAATGTAGGGGGATGGAAGCCATTGGAAAGCTGGTAGTTGCCATATATGTGGAATAAGAATTGCCAGGTGACCTAGTTAGCAGTTGCCATGTAGAACAAACAGGAGTTACCATGCAAAAAAAGATCATGAGAAAACAGCAGTTGCCATGTGGGACTGGTGGCAGTAGCCTAGTTAGCAATTGCCATGTATAACAAGCAGGAGTTGCCATGCAACTAAAAAAAATCATGAGAAAAAAACGGCAGTTGCCATGCTGGAAAACTGCATAAAATCCATCAACTTAAATGTTTGTGTATGATCTATAATGCATCAAGAAAAAAATGTAGCATTATGACAATGACAAAAAACAGAGAGAACCTACTTCTTGACTGTCTTCCTCAAGTCTTGCAACACGACAGGATCCTCGGTGTTGGACGTCGACGTACGAGGAGACAACCTAGTGGAAGTGGTGTCACCAGCAATGGGAGCACCCTTGTTCAATCGGGCAGAAACATGGGTTGGCATTGGTGCTTGTTTCTTCTTAAGTGCTCGTCCACCAGCTGTCGCGTCGCTACACGTAGAAAAAATGGCGAAAAAAGGTACCAAGTGTGAGACACAAAAGTCATACCACCCATAGCAAACAATGAAAAAGGGGTAGGTCTGTTAAAAAGGATAGACAAACAAAACACTAAATAGATGTCGAACCTCCTTCTAGCAGCTACGGGATCGACCCTAGACCTCTTGCCAACAAAGCGCTGCCCAACATCCTCTGGAGCCCTGCCCCTCTTTGAGGGCGACACCCCCATGTCTCTCGCAACTGTCTATTCAATGACTTTCTCCCATGGGGGGGGGGGACATCTGGTGCAGCCTTGTCCTTCTTACCACCTGCACGAACTTCAGCAAGTTCATCGTCGTCGGTTACATGTTGCACATTCTCCATGTCATCGTCATCGTCCTTGTCGAGATCAGCATCTTCGTCTAGTTCATCTTGCGTGTCAGGGAGCTCCTGGGAGCTGTCGTAGTCGTACCAGTCACGGCAACCAGTTGGCCGATGTGTCGTCCAACCCTCAACCAACTTCCCAAGCAAGTTGGTCATGCCGGAAGCAAACTGCCCAATTAGATGCCCAACAGGTGCCCTCGCCTAAGCACGAAACAAAAAGTAATAGTAACCAAACATATTAGAGTCACATGCGTAAGAACAAAAATACCAAAACAACCATAGAGATGTATCAAAAAATAAAAGAGAAAAATAATTTCAAAAAAACAAAATAAACATCCTTGATTACCTCAACAGGACAGGATGGAGCTGAATGCACATCCATCCACTTGCCAAAGTTTTGAGGCCCACCAAACACACTGTAATCTATAGCATGCTTGGCCGTCAGCTGGAAAATCAGCAAAAACAACTAAGATGTAAGAGGGAAAATAAGGAGCAGTGACTAATAATTCATGTATTGCAAAAAAGAGGGAAAATGACGAAAGTTTCGACACGGATGGCTGAGTTGCCATGTGGGGTCAGACATGGCTGCCATGTGCAGATGGCCATGGCTGACAAGGCTATTTATCTCTTCTTAGCCACAGATGGTTGCCGTATGGGATTTCTTTCATATATTATTCAGCATCAAAATTGAAAAGAATGTCGTGCAAGAAAGGACGCATAACTAACCTGCAGTTTCCCATATTTCATATCAGTTATCTTGTCTGTGGCAAGCACAGCCTTGACAGCATCGTACGTCCACGCAGAGACAGCAAACTTATGTGGAGGCGGCGGGCCTCCTATCCCAGTAGAGTCAACGGTGGACAGATCAAGACGATCGACGTACATGAGCTGGAATACATAGTAAAAGATAAAAAAATGTTAGTTTCCATCATGCTATTTTGAAAAAGAAGCTAATGTAGATTCCTTCAGTCATCAAGTTGAGAGGGGATGAAGGAAAAAGATTTCCATCTATCTGTGTTAGTTGCCATCATGTTGTGTTGCCAGTTGCCATCTTGTTATGCGGGTAGCTGCCACAGGCTCAACATCATGGTTGCCATGCAGATTGTACAACAGAGAGTGGATGTATGAAATGAACACTTTTTTGTGTTGTTGAAAAATGCTATTGCCTTGTAGGCAGCAACGACAGATGCCATGGATCAAACAGAAGTCACTTTCACAAGCAAACAATTCACATAAAAAATGATGACAAAGGGTTGCCATGCACGATCTTGTATGGTTCACACTTATCAACAGCTGCCATGTTGATTTGGGAAGACATTGAACCGTGGTAAGCGTATTTGCAAAAGAGTAGGAAAAATAACATTAAGTGCAAGCGACAGCCCTTCTGGTACATCTTATTTGAGAATGCATCATGTAGGACGTCCGCGATGAATTTACACCAATTCATGTTCTTTACGTCTTTCAGCTTTGCCTACACAGCACAAATTTCGGGACAGAAATTACCACATCGGCACTCAAATGAAAGCATCAAAAAATTGGCAAGTGACTAGCTTCCAGATGACATCAAAATCAAGAGACTAAAGGAAAGAAAGGAGTAGAGATAGAGCATTCACCAGGATGGGGAAGCACTTGTTGCTTGGGCGAAGAGATGTGGTAGGCGCAAAAACAGCTGAGATCAGGTACATGAGGAGCTTCATCTTGAAAGCCTCGCCATGGGTTTTCATGCTCTGCAGCAAATTTGCCAGCATAGTCGTGTTCGGCATGGATGCCATCCCAGGAAACAAACGGGCGAACAAGAATTCCTCGATCTTATTATTCACCTCATACAGGATCCACGGGGCACACCCAAAGTGCAGAACACGGACTCCTCATCCAAAGGCAGTCTTCCACGTCCCGGAATAACAAATTCCCTGGAGGCAGCATCATAAATCTCACCGAGCCAGTCGCATACAGGATTCACTAGGTTCTTGCACCGAACATCCATCAAAGGCTGCATCCCCATCTCACCAGCAGCTCCCTTTTGCTCATCAGTAAATCTATCAGTCAATATAGTCAGGCGTTCTTGCGAAGCACTATTGCGATAATGTTTCTTCTTCTGCATAACAGGCAAATGATCATTTTTTGCCATGTTTGAGTGCCATGAAAATTTGGCTTCTAACAGAAGATCACAAATTCAATGTGACAAAAAGAACATATGGGGGTGGAAAAGTGACCTCATCACCATCTTTTGTACGACCAGTTGCCCGATTCTGTTGCGGTAACTCCATGAAGTCACCATGATCATCTTGATGGTCGCCGCGAGCCATTGTGCTGAGGTAAGAAGAAAAAAAATATCAGGGTGAAATAAAAACACAGCCGACAGATACACAAAGAATTACGTAAAGTAAGTATTCACTTGATATCATCGATGAAACAGAAATTTAAAACTCTAATGGTTGCCCCAATGTGTAAGCATCTGAAAGAGGACAGAAATTGCCATGTGATGAACATACACAAAAAAGTCAGAAAAAATAAATCAAAATGGAAAAAGTAAATGCAGTAGCATAGCAAAATGGACATGTATGAACTCATGAAGGAAGCAGTTGCCACATAACAGAATGTACTCGCCGCATGGGCTCAATTGAAAAGTGGCAAGATGAGGCAAGATCATAGGAACACCCACACCTCCTATGATTGTCCAACAAGAAATGTGGAAACTGAACACATTGGCTTCATTTAAAAATGTACAAATCATAAGGCACTTAAACATTGTTCAAGTTGCCATGTTAACACACGACAATACAAAGAAAGGCACACATCTTCCACTGCACAAACATATAATGTGGCAACTCACACCCTGTCCTCATATAAAAAACGAGTTGCCATATGGTCACAGGCAAATGTACTAGGTTGAAATTGCCATGTTAAAATGCAAGACAATTCAAAAAGTGGTGAAAACATCCTCTAAACAACCTGTAATGTGGAAATTCACACCCTGGCCTCATATTACAAATGAGTTGCCATGTAATACGGCCAAAATATGTTCAGATATCACAAGTCAAGATGGCAAAACGCAAATTGAGTCTATAGTACAATGAATTTGCCCATTATCCTACCTACAGCATGGCAACAGCCATAGCGTGTTCACAAAATTAGTTGCCACATGGAAAGCATAGTTTTGACAACTGACACGGTTCATCATGAAATTAGTTGCCATCCAGTGCAGATAGTTGCTGAAACTGCCATGGCTGCCTTTATACTACACTTTGAAATACAACTACCTAGATCTAGGGTTCATTAGCAACTATCATACCCTCAAATTCAACAACGAAAAACTTCATGCACTGATGGCAATAGCATTTCGAGGCAATACATAACTAACAACTAGAAAAACGTCGGCTTAATCGCAAGGCTGGATGTGGTTGCGGACAGGTCGAGCCACACCGGCATGACTGCCACCGCGGCGGTGAGGAAACTGCGCAATGCCACCCTAAATGGCAAGCATGGGACTCCACCGCCGACAGGAACTCCGGAGCACCGCAAATCAGCGGGAATCTCGATGAATCTCGAGCGGAAAATTGACCATGGAGGGGAGGGGGAATGCAGGCAAGGAATGTGAGCGTTGGAAGGAGGATTACCTTCAATCTGCGGGCACTCCGGCGAAGACGCTCCGGTCCGGCGAGCCCCACCGACGGCCGCGAATGCCGTCGACTCTTCCGCCTCCGCCGCCGCCTTCTCCTCTCGGCTTCTCCTCCAATCGACTGAACTGCTATGGATGGTGGGTTGGGTGAGTAATGAAGTGGAGCGAGTAAATGGAACCATGAGGGGAGGGGGACGAAGTGCGAGACATGGTTGACGGCAACCGCAGTCGGGCATGGCGTGCGGGCGCCACGGCAGTTCCACCGCACGCCCCCGACTGGCAACCGTTGACCACGGAGAGGAAACCGGCGTGCGGGCGAACTCTCTCACATGCCACACACGCGAGTTGTCCTACATGGCACACAAAATCACCCATTTCGTGGCAAGATTCGTGCAGAAGTGACTGGACGGTGATGGAGGCGTGTGGGTGAGTTGGCTAACGCCCACACATGTGGGCGTTAGTGTTTTTGAAATAGTAATGTTAAAATCGTATAACTTTAGTAAAAGAATATCATTTGTTCTTAGTTTGCAAATTTTTACATGAATAATTGATTTAGTGTCTTGATTTTGAACACTTGATTTATGTTTACATCTCCATGTCCTTTTACTATTGCTTTTGAAGAAGCAATGACTTCAAATGAACCAAGTATTCATTAATTTGTAGCAACCTTTCCAATGATGCACCTTGTTAAATTGTTTACTTGTTTGTATGAAATTTTCTCTCATGGTAACATAAATTCATATTTCATTCTTATATAATGTGACTTTGTGGTAACTTCTAACATACATTAATATGTGTGGCATTTATAATGTTTCATAGCTGCTTAGTTTTAGCCCTAGGCTTTGAGAAATCCTGGCTCCGCCTCTGACTGCAGGAAAGTAACATAGCTTTGAAGGAGAATATATAAAGCATGGATCAATGCATTTCTTCCTCCAAAAGTAATATTGTTTCTGAGGTGCCCGGCTCGCCACCAATGAAAAGTAATATTATTAGAGTCACACACCATCAAAAAATTATTAGATATTGATAACACTAGGAATATTTAGTCCTGACATAATCATTACGATAACTAGGCAAAATGGAAAGCATTATGGTGTTCCGGGATCAATGTGATTTCACTAGGAGAGTGAAAAATAGAAGTGTTACAGAATGTGCACAAGAAAAGGAAAAAGCCAAAACAATGAAAAGGACTATATAGGAGCGGCCATGGCCAACCTCATTTGATCAAGATCCTCCTTAACAGTAAGCAACCTCAAGCATTGATAGAGATGCTTGTTGAATAATACGATAGTTCAGCTCCTTCGAAGCATTCCAAATGACATAGATGAAGACCTTGCTAAAAACCTTTCACTTTGTCACCTCCATGTGAGAAATATTCCTATTCCACCAATCTTCAAGGGGCGAGAATTCTAGAGCCAGGTTGGTATCAAGCGAGCAACATCCCGCAACAATGCCCCAGACACCACGAAGAAAGAAACAACCCCATGCTAGATGCTCTCATGTAAACCCCCTCATGAAGCCACGTACAGATAGAAAGACGGTCAACAGTGAGAGCCTTCTGTTGATTTATTAGTATAAAGTTGAGTCATTTATTTTGGGACGGGGGGAGTACAAGCCAAGAAAATTAGTACAAACTTGAGTCACTTATTTTGGGACGAAGGGAGTAGAAGCCAAGAAAAGAGCTTGCATTTAGGCTCAACCAGGGCCTCCCATAATTTATTGGCCATGAAGAGAGAAGTTGCACCATGAAATTGCAACTTGTATTGCTGACTCAGCATAATAAATTTTGCTAGCGGAGGCTGTCTAGGATATGGAATTCGGAAGAGAAGGGTCATGGCGAACCTTCTTCATGGCAGTCCAGGTGAAGACAAACTCTGGTGTGAGTAGCGGTGGTGTGAGGGTATGAAGGGATTATATATGCTTGAGCACTATAGGACGAGAGGTGCATCTCCACATAAAAGGTCAAAATCGTTGACACAACCACTAAACATATAAGATGTGGCCAAATAAACTAAGAGCTATAAAAGGGAACATATAGCTAATTTGTTCATTTTTGTGCCTAATTGTACTCGCCTGGATATGCATGTTCTTAGTAGATTATATGGTTTTTCAGTTCCATGAGAACTGCACGTGTGTAGCTCCATTGGTGCTTGTTGGATTGCTCTCGACGTATTGTCAAGGTATTGGCACATTTTTGTTCTCCCGTGGCCGGCGCTAGTGGCGTCTCGCCCTCCATTGAGGGGCTTGCGGTGCCATGGCGCCGCTCCACACTGGTAGATTTCTTGGCGTTCTACTATGGTTGCGGGAATCGTCACGAGAATAACATCATAAGGAGCACTTTATTAGAAACCTTCAAGGTTTGGTGAAATGCAGTGACATCGGCAATCAAGTACGGCGATGTACTGGACTGCTTGAGACTAACAGAGGCAACTAAAATTAGGCATCCTTTGGTATCCTTGGCTTAGCACCACCAGACAAAAATGAAACACCAATAACTTTCACAAACAAGTTCTTCGAAAAGAAAAGAAAAAGGTCTAACAAACATACAAAGAAGCTAACAACTCATGCCACCGGTTGACTCGATACTTTGCTTAACTGGTTCAAGTTAAGAAGTTTCCCGAATGATTTCACACAATTAGTGATTAACACGGAAGCCCTGGAATGGTCACAAATTTAACAAAGGGAACCAGAAGGTAGGGAACAAGGACCAGCTCAAAGATGCTAGACCTTGGCCATAAAATAATCCAGAAAGGGTGCTCATAATAAATAGATGGATAATGTGGTTTGTGTGCTAGGGTGGTGCTACTATGCGCTCAGTTCACAAGGTAACTTGGATTGGTTGTAGAACTGGATGTTTTGATAAAAGTTAGGCAAGAGAACTATTTGAAACTGCTCGCTAGGTTCATGCTATGAAAAAACAGATATCGTCTTTTAAGAATTGAATGTCATAAGCCGCATAACTGCTTAGGTGACTAGAGATCGTAATTGTAGCATATGCTTGGCTTGCAGGTGAAAAGTAAACAGTCAGATCAAAACTCAACTAACAACTTGTGTAGCAAAAATAATTTAATGGTCACCAGGAAGAGATTCCCCACCTGAATTTGGTGCAGTTTTACAACAGCGACATACAAACTGTATGTTGTGGGAATTACTGTTGTATTCCTCAGGTGCAAACGCACGTATATATGATGTACATGAGTGGGCCACGACCTCAACTATACAAGGCAACTAGGAGGTGGGTCCAATACACAGATATGCACAACACATATACTCAACACCCCTCGCAGTTGAAGCCACACCGTGGCTGATGCAAAGACTGGACCGGAACTCCTCAAATGACGTCGTAGGCAAGCACTTGGTCATGATATCTGCAAATTGTTGGGAAGTAGGGACGTGCAAAACACGAATATGGCCAAGGGCCACCTGTTCCCGAACAAAATGAATATCCAACTCAATATGCTTGGTTCTTCGATGATGCACCGGGTTAGCGGAGAGGTAGACCCCGAGACGTTGTCGCAGTAGACCACCGTGGCACGGCCAACAGGGCAAGAGAGCTCCTGAAGCAGCTGGCAAAGCCATGAACACTCGGCGACAGCGTTGGCCACCGCTTGATACTTAGCCTCAGCACTGGAACGAGAGACCGTATAGGCTGCCGCTTGGACGACCACGAGATAAGTGAGGGTCCAAGGTAGACACAATAGCCGGAGGTGGAGCGACGAGTGTCAGGGCAGCCCGCCTAGTCTGCATCGGATTAGGCGGTGAGGGCAGTGTCGGCGGAGGCATGAAGCGTGACGGCAAGATCCATAGTGCCACAGACATAGCGGAGAATCCGCTTGACAGTAGCCCAATGAAAATCCCGAGGAGCAAGCATATGAAGACACACCTACTGCACGGCATACTGGATCTTTGGTCAAGTCAGAGTGAGGTACTGGAGAGCACCAACAATAGACTGGTAGAAAGCAGCATCCGAAGCAGGAAACCCATCCGTGGCAGAGAGCTTGGCCTTCATATCAACAGGCGTAGCAGCGGGCTTGCAGTTAAGCATGCCAGCGCGCTCCAGAAGCTCATGGGCATACTTCCGCCGATGCAGAAAGAAGCCATCCGGACAGCGCACCACCTCTACACCGAGGAGGTAGTGCAAAGGAACCAAGTCCTTGATGGCGAACTCAGCGCGAAGATGAGCCGTGAGTTGGCTGAGAAGACCAGTCATACATGCCGTCAGGATGTGTCGTCGACAAAGAGCAGCAAGTAGGTCGTGTCAGAGCCCTGATAATAAACGAAGAGCGATGCATCCGAGCAGGTGGAGCGGTACCCAAGCTGGTGAAGAAACGCCGTGATGCGCTGGTACCAAGCGCGCGGAGCCTGCTTGAGTCCTTACAAGGACCGCGAAAGCAGGCACACGTGGTCGGGAAGCTCCGGGCCAACAAACCCGGTGGGCTGCTGGCAGAAGACCTGCTCCTCGAGGTGACCATGGAGGAAGGCGTTGTAGACGTCCATCTGGTGCACCGGCCAAGCATGGGAGACCGCAAGATGGAAAACCATGCGTATCGTGCCGGGCTTGATGACCGGAGCGAAAGTGCCTGTGAAGTTGATGCCACCACGCTATCAGAAGCCACGAATGACCCAGCGCGCTTTACAGCAGCCAAGGGTACCATTGGGACGGAGCTTGTGTTTGAAGACCCACTTCCCGGTAATCATGTTGGCTTGTCGGGGACGGGGAACAAGCTGCCACGTCCAGTTGCGCAACAGGGCATCTGTCGGTGTCAAAACCGGCGGATCTCGGGTAGGGGGTCCCGAACTGTGCGTCTAAGGTGGATGGTAACAGGAGGCAGGGGACACGATGTTTTACCCAGGTTCGGGCCCTCTTGATGGAGGTAAAACCCTACGTCCTGCTCGATTTATTGTTGATCATATGGGTATTACAAGAGTTCATCTACCACGAGATCGGAGAGGCTAAACCCTAGAAGCTAGCCTATGGTATGATTGTATGTTGTCCTACGGACTAAAACCCTCCATTTTATATAGACACCGGAAGGGGTTAGGGTTACACAAGGTCGATTACAAAGGAGGAGATATCCATATCCATATTGCCTAGCTTGCCTTCCACGCCAAGTAGAGTCCCATCCGGACACGAGACGAAGTCTTCAATCTTGTATCTTCATAGTTGAATAGTCCGGTCAAAGGATATAGTCTAGCTATCCGGAGACCCCCTAATCCAGGACTCCCTCAGCATCACACTGGTAGAAAAAGGGCCTATAGTCCCGGTTCGTAAGGGCCTTTAGTCCCGGTTCCTGAACCGGGACTAAAGTGTCGGTACTAATGCCCCGACCCTTTAGTCCCGGTTCAATCCAGAACCGGGACTGATGGGCCTCCACGTGGGCAGTGCGCAGAGCCCAGGCAGGAGACCCTTTGGTCCCGGTTGGTGGCACCAACCGGGACCAATAGGCATCCACGCGTCAGCATTTCTATGGCTCGGGTTTTTGTTTTTTTAAGGGGGGGAGGGGGTTGGGGGTTTTGGGGGGTTAATTTAGGTGTTTCATATATTGTGTTAGCTAGCTATAATTAATAGAGAGAAGTGTCCTCTCTTATGTCCGTGCTTGGTCGACGTTATGTACTATGCATACGTATAGAGAGGACTACACACGCTGGCTAGCTAGTAAGCAAACGAAGGAAACAGAAGATCGTGATGAACATATATGCATATAGAGAGAAGTGATATCGACCACCTCTCTTTCTCCGAGAGATTGGCCGAACAACAAGTTCTCGTATATCTATCTGACACTACCGGCTACATATATACAATAATTATCTCTTACAAATATAATCATACGGACTCAGGGTCAACATAGAATTCTCCGTCTTCAGGGATCACGTGGTCAAGAAAGAATGCCGCCAATTCCTCTTGAATTGCTCGCATGCGAGCTGGTGCTAGGAGTTCATCCCGCTTCCGAAACATCTAATTTAAAGAAGGGGGTCAATACATATATATATGAATGAATGAAACTCAACACAAATGATGGTAATAAAATAAAATTGTGAATGTTGTTATTTACGTACTTCATATTGTTCGTCAGTGTAGCCCCGCTCACAGGTCGTGTGGCGGATGGACTCGCAAACATAGTATCCACAGAAATCATTCCCTTGTTCCTGCCACAACCACTTTACAAGAAATAGAGGTTAATCAAACTGATAAGCAAGAATGCCAAATGGTATTGATGAAACTAGCGCTTGAATGACTAGTAGATGCGCTTAAAATGCTACTATAGCTAGTACTTACTTTCGGGTGTCTAAATTGCAGCTCCTTCGGCAGTCCCGGAGCTTTTCTGGTGAATTTTCTCCAAACCCTGCCGGACAAAGAAAACAATTACTTGATATATCAGGAAATGAAGAAAGTTGCTAATATGGTGGATAATGATAGATTTAACTTACTTCTCGAGTATTTGAGTCATGTCTGCATAGTCCTTGGGATCTTTTCGTCTTGAGTCTAAGATGGTTACTAGTCCTTGCTCAAGCTTAATATGTAGGAGAATATAGTGGAAACTGCACACGCATGCATAACTCATCAATTACATTACTATAACCTTGACTAATATATAAGGGAAACCGAATACGCACAAGACAGTAACACTCACTTGAAGTTGTAAGGAAAGAGTATTATATCTTTGTTTTGATTTATTATCAACGATTGTAGCATGCTGGCCTCAGTTTCTGCGGCATGAAATTTAACCTGAGTTGCATCTATGAGATATGTGTTAATGAACCCAATATCACCGACTTGTCTTTTCTTCAATTCGACGATCTTCAATCTGCATAATATAGTGAGGATGATTATAAATACATGCAATGAAAGAGCTAAGCTATATAGAGAAACTTAATGACAGAAGTAGTACTACTTACAGACAGTAGCAGGCGACCGTTTTTTTATCGAGGGCCAATTGATTGAAAAACTGATAGAACTCCTCAAATGGAACAGGCAACAGATCAATTCCAACGAGGTCATGCTCCTTTTTAACTTTCACATACAAAGTACTCCTCCCCCCAGAGTCTCTGCAGATTTTCAAGTACCAATCATGCAATCTTCGCATCATCATTGATAGAGATCTTTCATCTTTGACGAGAGGCTTCCCGTACTCGTATCTTTGTATCTGCATGTCCATGGGTTCATAATGTACTTCGTCGGGCAGGTAATCTGCAAGATTGCTATAACCGGGCACCATCCTCGGATCATTAGCGACGTTGTGGCTAGGAACCTTGAGCGGGGGGCACGATTGCTTCACTTGTTCGCCGAGCTGGGCAATTTGTTTCCCAGCTCGCCGTTCTTTCAGCCTTTGATCACTGACAGTACTTCCCGACCGCTCCGCTTCGGTAAATTCCTTTCCAATAATGCGGTCATAGTTTCCTTTCGGCGGATCAGACTTCGGTGGTTTTGTCAGGGCAGCCAGAGTGCGCTTCACTTTCACCCGATCTACCTTCTCCTCCGGAGGTGGATTTTTCTTTGCTTTCACCCCTTCAAAGAATTTCCTCACTTCTTCTCACGCGATCTCGGCGTTCTCCTCCTGGGTCCTCTTGTATGGTAACTTCTCTGGAGTCTTCAGAGAAGGACCGAATCTGTATGTCCTCCCGCCTCTGGTTGTACTGCTAGACGCCGACCGAGCAGACGGAGCGGTTGTCTTCTTTACTTGCTTAAGAGGCGGAGGAGAAGGACTATGACGCGCCGGAGCAGCTGGAGCGGCGGCAGGTCTCTTCCGCCCTTGCTGACGAGGCGGAGAAGGAGGAGGCTGGCTGCTCGGGCGCGTCGGCGCAGGCAGAGAAGGAGGCGGAGTGCCGCCACGCGCTGGAGAAGGAGCCGGCCGAGGGCCCTGATCGTCACTCGCCGGAGGAGGAGGCGGTGGAGGAGGCGGAGTGCCCTGACTCGCCGGAGGAGGAGGAGGAGGCGGAGGCGTCCAGTTCGGAAGGTTGATGAGCTCCTTCCGCCATAGGCATGGAGTCTTCAGAGCAGACCCCAGTCGAGTCTCCCCTTCATCGGTAGGGTGGTCAAGCTGGAGGTCCTCAAATCCCTCCGTTATCTCATCCACCATCACCCTAGCATATCCTTATGGAATCGGCCGGCAGTGAAAAGTTGCGCCGGGTTCAGTAGGATAAATAGAGCCAACAGCCGCCTTGACCTTCAAATTCATCCATTGCGTCATAAGGTGGCAATTTTGAGACTCCGTTATAGCATCCATGGGATAGCTGGCAGGAGCCGTCAAGGCATGCTCCGGCTGAAGCAGCTCGGTGGAAGCCACGCTGCTTCTGCGCTGAGATGATGGGGTAGCTTCGGGGGCGGCTTCGGCAGTACGTTTGCTGCGATTTGCTTCTCGTTCCTCTATCGCGTCTACCCTTGCTTGCAGCGCCTGCATTTGGGTCTGCTGCACTTTTTTCCTCCTCTCATGGGATTTGTAACCGCCTGCGTCCGGAAACCCAACCTTCCACGGAATGGAGCCTGGCGTGCCTCGTGTCCGTCCAGAGTGCTCAGGATTCCTGAGGGCCATTGTGAGCTCGTCGTTCTCTCTGTCTGGAAAGAACGTCCCTTCCTGCGCTGCTTCGATATACTGCTTAAGCTTACTGACTGGTATGTCCATTTGATCGTTCGTCCAAATGCACTTCCCTGTTACAGGGTCCAAGGTTCCGCCAGCCCCGAAGAACCAAGTCCGGCAACGGTCTGGCCAGTTAATTGTCTCTGGTTCGATCCCTTTATGAACCAGATCATTCTCAGTCTTGGACCACTTAGGCCGGGCTACGAGGTAGCCACCTGACCCCGTGCGATGGTGAAGCTTCTTCTTCGCAGCATTTTGCTTGTTTGTCGCCGACATCTTCTTACTCTTTTCCGATGTCTTGTGGGCCACAAATGCGGGCCAGTGATCTCTGATCTTCTCATATCTGCCCTTGAATTCTTGTGTCTCATTATTTTCGACAAACTTATTCAGCTCTTTCTTCCACCTCCTGAATAGTTCTGCCATCCTCTTCAGAGCAAAAGACTTGATTAATTTCTCTTTAACTGGGTTCTCTGGATTATCCTCTGGCGGTAGGGTGAAATTTGACTTCAGCTCAGTCCAAAGATCATTTTTCTGCATATTATTGATATAAGACACCTCAGGGTCTTCTGTAGCCGGCTTAAACCATTGCTGGATGCTTATCGGGATCTTGTCCCTAACCAGAACCCCGCACTGAGCAACAAATGCGCTCTTTGTCCGGAGGGGTTCAATAGGTTGGCCGTCGGGCGCGATTGCTATGATCTCAAACTTTTCATCCGAGCTCAACTTTTTCTTCGGGCCTCGTCTCTTTACCGAAGTTGTGCTCGATCCGGAGGGCTAGAAAAAAGAACAAAGACTTAATTAATATGTGTACATACCAAAACAATGAATGCATCAATCAGCTAGTCAGCATAGGCTTAACTAATATATATACCTGGCCGGACTCGGTTCGGTCACCGGAGCCGTCATCACGGTCTCCTTCTTTCACCGGCATTGGGTCACCGGAGCCGTCCTCATGTTCTTCTTCTTGCACCGGCATTAGGTCACCGTAGCCAGCTTGTTCACCCTCTCCTTCCAGACCATCGGTTTCGTTGAGAAGCAATGAGATGGCATCACTTCCTTCTGCGATTATGTCCCTCAACAACGCTTCTTTTGTTGCTTCGTCTAGGGCGGTGTCCATAGTTTCTACAAATATTTACAACATGGCAATTATTATTCAAACATGACAGATGGATATATTAGTGCCAAACGTAGAACTAGCTACCTAATCATAGTAAGCTATCGGGAGGGGGAATATATCGACAACGACGACACTACATCTATGTCCCTCGACGACCCTCGTTCCCAATAAAAAAAGAAGAAGAATAAGAAAAAAAAGAGGAGAAGAAAGAATAGAGGAGAAGAACTCCTCTATTCTTTCTTCTCCTCTTCTTTTTCTTCTTCCTCTTCTTTTTTTATCCTCTTCTTCCTCTCATGTTCGAGAGGATCGCCGAGGGGTCGGGAGGTTGCCTAGTGTCAAAGGATTCAACAAAACCATGTCTTCATCATTAGGCGAAAGTAACATGTGCATGATGGTACGAAGCTCTTCAAAGTTGTTCTGGAACGGAGTCCCAGATAGGATAATTCGCTTTTTGGTACAAAGTTCAAAAAGAGCCTTCCGAATATCGCTATTTGGAAGGCCTTTGCTGAATTCGTACCAAAAGGCGGATTATTCTATCCGGGACTCCATTCCAGAACAACTTTGCAGAACTTCGTACCAACATGCCCTGGTTACTTCCGGCTAATGATGAAGGCATGGATTTCTTCAATACTTTGACACTAGGAAACCTCTCTCGACCCCTCGGCGATCCTCGACCCCTCGAACCCTCGACGACCCTGAAACCCTCGACCCCTAGACCACCCTCTTCTTCCTCTCATGTTTGAGAGGATCACCGAGGGGTCGGGAGGTTGCCTAGTGTCAAAGGATTCAACAAAACCATGTCTTCATCATTAGGCGAAAGTAACATGTGCATGATGGTACGAAGCTCTTCAAAGTTGTTCTGGAACGGAGTCCCAGATAGGATAATTCTCTTTTTGGTACAAAGTTCAGCAAGAGCCTTCCGAATATCGCTATTTGGAAGGCCTTTGCTGAATTCGTACCAAAAGGCGGATTATTCTATCCGGGACTCCATTCCAGAACAACTTTGCAGAACTTCGTACCAACATGCCCTGGTTACTTCCGGCTAATGATGAAGGCATGGATTTCTTCAATACTTTGACACTAGGAAACCTCTTTCGACCCCTCGGCGATCCTCGACCCCTCGAACCCTCGACGACCCTGGAACCCTCGACCCCTAGACGACCCTGCTGGAACCTCGACCCTCGACCCTATAGAACCCTCGAACCCTCGACCCTGAAACCCTCGACCCTTGACCCCTTAACGACCCTCGGCCCTCTACCCTAGTTCCCGACCCTCGACCCCTCGGCGATCCTCGACACTTCGTCTCGATAAAAATTAAGAAGAAGAAGAAGAAGAAGAAGAAGAAGAAGAAGAAGAAGAAGAAGAAGAAGAAGAAGAAGAAGAAGAAGAAGAAGAAGAAGAAGAAGAAGAAGAAGAAGAAGAAGAAGAAGAAGAAGAAGAAGAAGAAGAAGAAGAAGAAGAAGAAGAAGAAGAAGAAGAAGAAGAAGAAGAAGAAGAAGAAGAAAATAGAGGAGAAGAAGAAAGGAATAGCTAGATGAGAAGATCGAAGAAAAAAAGAAGAAGAAAAAGAGGAGAAGAAGAAAGGAATAGTGGAGAAGCAGAGAAAATAGAATATATTCTATTTTCTCTTCTTCTCCACTATTCCTTTCTTCTTGTCCTCTTCTTTTTCTTCTTTTTTCTTCTTCTTATTTATTTCTCCTCTTCTTTTCAGTAGAGGAAACCCTAAATAGCAAGTATCATGGGTGTGAGATACATGTGGCCGTCGGTGTCGGACACTACATCCACGTCCCACAAGTGACGTGGGCGTCGAAGCCCGCGCCACTTGTGGGATGTGGATGTAGTGTCCGACACCGACGGTACATGTATCTCACACCCACGATACTTTCTATTTAGGGTTTCTCCTCTACCGCTCGGCGACCCTCGACGACCCTCGTTCCCGATAAAATAAAGAGGAAGAAGAAGAAAAAAAGAGGAGAAGAAAGAATAGCGGAGAAGACTTCCTCTTCTTCCTCGCCTCTTCTTCTCCCTCTTCTTCCCCTTCTTCCTCGCCTCTCTCATGAATGTCCGGCGTTCTCGACCCCCCCCCCCCTCACGTGTCGAAGAAAAAAAAGAAGAAAAAAAAGAGGAGAAGAAGAAAGGAATAGAGTAGAAAAGAGAAAATATAATATATATATTCTATTTTTCTCTTCTTCTCCTCTATTCCTTTCTTCTTCTCCTCTTCTTTTTCTTCTTTTTTCTTCTTCTTTTTTATTTTTCCTCGTCTTCCTCTCCCCTCTCGGCGACCCTAGACCCCCTCTCGACCCTCGACCCCTAGGCGACCGTCGACCCCCTCTCGACCCTCGACCCCTCGGCGACCCTCGACGACCCTCGCTCCCGATAAAAAAAAGAGGAAGAAGAAGAAAAAAAGAGGAGAAGAAAGAATAGAGGAGAAGAAATCTTTTTTTTCTTCCTCTTCTTTTTTATCCTCTTCTTCCTCTACCGCTCTGCGACCCTCGTTCCCGATAAAAAAAGATGAAGAAGAAGAAAAAAAGAGGGTCGTCTTCTCCTCTATTCTTTCTTCTCCTCTTTTTTTTCTTCTTCCTCTTCTTTTTTATCCTCTTCTTCCTCTCTTGTTCGACGACCCTCGACCCCGATAACATTTTTTCCCCGATAACATTTTTTTCTTCGAGATAGTTAGTGTTCCCGAGTGAACCGGAGGGGGACATTGGTCATATTGGATTCGTCATATTTTCTACGAATGTTCTATATACATACATCCATCGATATCATTCCATACATACATATACATCTACATTATATATGAACAAAAAAATATCAAAATTCATCATACATACATCTACAGTATATATGAGCAAAAATTATAAACTTTCTCCCCAACACATACATACATACATCTAAATCATATCAATATTTTGCAAATTAAGGAGCAGGGAAGGAAGGAAGGGGGGAGGATGGGGCGGTAGCTACCTCTCCCGGAGGGATCGGGGAGGAGACGCGGGCGGCCGGCGTCGGGGGCGACGGCGACGAGGACGGGCTCGGGGTCGGTGAGGGCGAGGGCGACGGCGGGGCGCGCTCGGCGGCGGCGGACGGGCTCGGGGGCGCAGGGGGTGCTCGGGGGCGGCGGACGGGCGGCCGGCGATGACGACGAGGCAGGGCGCGCTCGGGGGCGGGGCAGGGGCAACGGCGGCGACGGCGAGGCGAGCAGAGGGGCAGCTTGGCGGCGTCGTCGGGGCGGGATTGAAGAACTGAACCAAATTTTTCACAAGTGCTGTATATATAGACGGAGCATTGGTCACGGTTCGTGGCACCAACCGTGACCAATGCCCCCCTTTAGTCCCGGTTGGTGCCACCAACCGGGACCAAAGGCCGCCGCCTTTGGTCCCGGTTGGTGGCACCAACCGGGACTAAAGGGGGGAATTGGTCACGGTTGGTGCCACGAACCGTGACCAATGCCCCCTTTAGTCCCGGTTGGTGCCACCAACCGGGACCAATGGCCTTGTGCTGCCCCGCGCCCAAAAGTTTAGTCCCACATCGCTAGCTGAAGGGCGCCGGCACTGGTTTATAAGCGCTGGTGTGCCTCCCCATTCGAGCTCCTCTCTAATGCAGGCTTTCGGGCCTAAACTTGCTACTGCATGTGGGCCTATTGGGCCTTCTGCGGGCCTGAATCCTTGCCCATGTAGGGTTTCTAGTCGTATTCAGGCCGTGGAGGCCCAGTAGGAGGCATTTTTTTGGTTTTTTCTTTTTTATTTCTACATTTTTTGGTTTTTTATTTTTTTTATTTCTACTTAAAACTAAATACTTACAGTTTTTTAGTGATTTCTTTTTGCTTTTAGGTCACAAAAATTATAAACTTTCTGTTAGTGCCATTAGTTTTAAATTTTGAATAGTTTAAATTTGAATTTTTAAAAATTTGTGTGAATCACTAGTTTATGAATAACTTTACTATAAAAATAGAATTTTTTCCTATTTATTTTTTATTTATACTTACAACTAAATACCTATAGTTTTTTAGTGATTTCTTTTTGCTTTTAGGTCACAAAAATTATAAACTTTCTGTTAGTGCCATTAGTTTTAAATTTTGAATAGTTTAAATTTGAATTTTTAAAAATTTGTGTGAATCACTAGTTTATGAATAACTTTACTATCAAAATAGAATTTTTTTTCTATTTATTTTTTATTTATACTTACAACTAAATACTTATAGTTTTTTAGTGATTTCTTTTTGATTTTGGGTCACAAAAATTATAAACTTTCTGTTAGTGCCATTAGTTTTAAAATTTTGAATAGTTTAAAATTGAATTTTATAAAATTTGTGTGAATCAATAGTTTATGAATAACTTTACTATAAAAATAGAATTTTTTTTTCTTCTTTGCTATTTATTTTTTATTTATACTTACAATTAAATACTTATAGTTTGATTTTAGGTCACAAAAATTATATTCTTTTTGCTATTGAAGAATATTATAGTTTTATTTTAGTTGATCATAACATAATATTTTAATTGATTGTTTTTATTTTCATAAAAGTTTTGTAGTTTATTCTGTTTGCTATTAATTCATTCTTTGAGCTAAATGACTCTGAAATTGGAAAGCATTTCAAAATGAACTCTGAAAAGGTTGAAAGTTGGCATGGTATCATCATTTCACCCACATAGCATGTTCCAAAAAGTAGAGAGGGTTACGACAAAAACTTGATGCACTTCATGTACAAAATGGACAATCACTTTCGAAGTATCAAAGTTTCGAACCATAAGACATGAAAGCATTTCAAATGAACTCTGAAAAAGTTGAAAGTTGGGATGGTATCATAATTTCGCCCACATAGCATGTGCATGTACAAAACGGACAATAGTAGCATGGTCGTCTGTTACAAATTTGGCATGATATCATCATAATAGTTGCGGGAGAAAGTCTTCACTTTTTCTTCGCTTGTGTCATTTTCTTATTGCGCCGTAACCATGGATAATCTTCATTGTTTATCAGGATGCTTGGGTCAGCCTTGACATTGAAGGGAGGAATTTCATGAAAGTTTTCATAATCTTCAGACATGTCTGTCTTGCCGTCCACTCCCAGGATGTCCCTTTTTCCTGAAAGAACTATGTGGCGCTTTGGCTCATCGTATGATGTATTCGCTTCCTTATCTTTTCTTTTTCTCGGTTTGGTAGACATGTCCTTCACATAGATAACCTGTGCCACATCATTGGCTAGGACGAATGGTTCGTCAGTGTACCCATGATTTTTCAGATCCACTGTTGTCATTCTGTACTGTGGGTCTACCTGTACCCCGCCGCCTAACAGATTGACCCATTTGCACTTAAACAAAGGGACCTTAAAATCAGGTCCGTAGTCAAGTTCCCATATGTCCACTATGTAACCATAATATGTGTCCTTTCCGCTCTCGGTTGCTGCATCAAAGCGGACACCGCTGTTTTGGTTGGTGCTCTTTTGGTCTTGGGCGATCGTGTAAAATGTATTCCCATTTATCTCGTATCCTTTATAAGTCAATACAGTCAAAGATGGTCCCCTGGACAACAAGTACAACTCATCACAAATAGTGTTGTCACCTCTGAGACGTGTTTCCAACCAACTGCTGAAAGTCCTGATGTGTTCAAATGTATTCCAGTCGTCGCATTGCTCCGGGTGTTTGGAGCGCAGACTGTTCTTGTGTTCATCGACATACGGGGTCACCAAGGTAGAGTTCTGTAGAACTGTGTAGTGTGCTTGAGACCAAGAATATCCGTCCCTGCATATTATTGAGTCTCTTCCAAGAGTGCCTTTTCCAGTCAGTCTCCCCTCATACCGCGATTTAGGGAGACCTATCTTGTTAAGGCCAGGAATGAAGTCAACACAAAACCCGATAACATCCTCTGTTTGATGGCCCATGGAGATGCTTCCTTCTGGCCTAGCGCGGTTACGGACATATTTCTTTAGGACTCCATGAACCTCTCAAAGGAGAACATATTGTGTAGAAATACGGGCCCCAGGATGACAACATCGTCGACTAGATGAACTAGGACGTGCGTCATGATATTGAAGAAGGATGGTGGGAACACCAGCTCGAAACTGACAAGACATTGCGCCACATCACTCCTTAGCCTTGGTACGATTTCTGGATCGATCACCTTCTGAGAGATTGCATTGAGGAATGCACATAGCTTCACAATGGCTAATCGGACGTTTTCCAGTAGAAGCCCCCTCAATGCAATCGGAAGCAGTTGCGTCATAATCACGTGGCAGTCATGAGACTTTAGGTTCTGAAACTTTTTCTCTGGCATATTTATTATTCCCTTTATATTCGACGAGAAGCCAGTCGTGACCTTCATACTGAGAAGACATTCAAAGAAGATTTCTTTCTCTTCTTTCGTAAGAGCGTAGCTGGCAGGACCTTTATACTGCTTCGGAGGCATGCCGTCTTTTTCGTGCAAACGTTGCAGGTCCTCCCGTGCCTCAGGTGTATCTTTTGTCTTCCCATACACGCCCAAGAAGCCTAGCAGGTTCACGCAAAGGTTCTTCGTCACGTGCATCACGTCGATTGAGGAGCGGACCTCTAGGTCTTTCCAGTAGGGTAGGTCCCAAAATATAGATTTCTTCTTCCACATGGGTGCATGTCCCTCAGCGTCATTCGGAACAGCTAGTCCACTGGGACCCTTTCCAAAGATTACGTAGTGTAAATCATTGACCATAGCAAGCACGTGATCACCAGTGCGCATGGCGGGCTTCTTCCGGTGATCTGCCTCGCCTTTGAAATGCTTGCCTTTCTTTCGACATTGATGGTTGGTCGGAAGAAATCGACGATGGCCCAGGTACACATTCTTCCTACATTTGTCCAGGTATATACTTTCAGTGTCATCTAAACAGTGCGTGCATGCATGGTATCCTTTGTTTGTCTATCCTGAAAGGTTACTGAGAGTGGGCCAATCGTTGATGGTCACGAACAGCAACGCCTTAAGGTTAAATTCCTCCTGTCTGTGTGCTCATCCCACGTACGTACACCGTTTCCATTTCACAGCTGTAAAAGTTCTTCAACTAATGGCCTTAGGTACAGATCAATTTCGTTGCCGGGTTGCTTAGGGCCTTGGATGAGAACTGGCATCATAATGAACTTCCGCTTCATGCACATCCAAGGAGGAAGGTTATACATACATAGAGTCACAGGCCAGGTGCTGTGATTGCTGCTCTGCTCCCCGAAAGGATTAATGCCATCCGCGCTTAAAGCAAACCATACATTCCTTGGGTCCTTTGCAAACTCATCTTAGTACTTTCTCTCGATTTTTCTCCACTGCGACCCATCAACGGGTGCTCTCAACTTCCCATCTTTCTTTCGGTTCTCACTATGCCATCGCATCAACTTGGCATGCTCTTCGTTTCTGAACAGACGTTTCAACCGTGGCATTATAGGAGCATACCACATCACCTTCGCAGGAACCCTCTTCCTGAGGGGCTCGCCGTCAACATCACCAGGGTCATCTCGTCTGATCTTATACCGCAACGCACCGCATACCGGGCATGCGTTCAGATCCTTGTATGCACCGCGGTAGAGGATGCAGTCATTAGCGCATGCATGTATCTTCTCCACCTCCAATCCTAGAGGGCATACGACCTTCTTTGCTGCGTATGTACTGTCGGGCAATTCGTTATCCTTTGGAAGCTTCTTCTTCAATATTTTCAGTAACTTCTCAAATCCTTTGTCAGCCACATCATTCTCTGCCTTCCACTGCAGCAATTCCAGTACGTTACCGAGCTTTGTGTTGCCATCTTCGCAATTGGGGTATAACCCTTTTTTTGTGATCCTCTAACATGCGATCGAACTTCAGCTTCTCCTTTTGACTAATGCATTGCGTCCTTGCATCGACAATGACCCGGCGGAGATCATCATCATCGGGCACATCATCTGGTTCCTCTTGATCTTCAGCAGCTTCACCCGTGGCAGCATCATTGGGCACATCATCTGGTTGCTCTTGATCTTCATCAGCTCCCCCCGTTGCAGCATCACCATATTCAGGGGGCACATAGTTGTCATCGTACTCTTCTTCTTCGCCGTCTTCCATCATAACCCCTATTTCTCCGTGCCTCGTCCAAACATTATAGTGTGGCATGAAACCCTTGTAAAGCAGGTGGGAGTGAAGGATTTTCCGGTTAGAGTAAGACCTCGTATTCCCACATTCAATGCATGGACAACACATAAAACCATTCTGCTTGTTTGCCTCAGCCGCATCGAGAAACTCATGCACGCCCTTAATGTACTCGCGGGTGTGTCTGTCACCGTACATCCATTGCCGGTTCATCTGCGTGCATTATATATAATTAAGTGTCCAAATTAATAGAAGTTCATCATCACATTAAAACCAAAGTGCATACATAGTTCTCATCTAACAACATATAGCTCTCCAGAGCATCTAATTAATTAAACCATACATTGAAACTATGTAAAACATTTCAATGCGAAAACAAATGCGATCATAATCGCAACCAAGGTAACAATTGATCCAATGGCATAATGATACCAAGCCTCGGTATGAATGGCATATTTTCTAATCTTTCTAATCTTCAAGCGCATTGCATCCATCTTGATCTTGTGATCATCGACGACATCCGCAACATGCAACTCCAATATCATCTTCTCCTCCTCAAATTTTTTTATTTTTTCCTTCAACAAATTGTTTTCTTCTTCAACTAAATTTAACCTCTCGACAATAGGGTCGGTTGGCATTTCCGATTCACATACATCCTAGATAAATAAAATCTATGTCACGTTGGTCGGCATAATTTTCATAAACAATAAATGAACCAATAGTTATAAAGATAATATACATACCAAATCCGAATCATAGACAGGACGAGGGCCGACGGGGGCGGATACGAAAACCATCGCACTATATAAGATGCAATAATAAATGTAAGAAAATGATACAAGTATCTATCTAAACATACAAGTAAGAATATTTTTCCTTTCAGAAAGAAGATAAGAACAAGAGGCTCACCACGGTGGTGTCGGTGATGAGATCGGCGCGGGTGATCGACGGCGGTGAAGACGGGGACGGGGCGTGACGGACCGCTAAATCTAGACAAATCTCGAGGAAAATGGAGCTTGGAGGTCGAGCTTCGAGAGGAGAAAGCTTAAGTAGTGTGGCTCGGGCATTCCATCGAACACCTCATGTGCATAGGAGGTGAGCTAGAGCACCACAAAGCCCTCTCCCCCTCGGCCAGAAAAAATAGAGCACTGTGCTCTGCTCTTGCGCGAGGAGTTATATATAGGCACCTCATTGGTCCCAGTTGGTGACATGAGCCGGGACTAAAGGGGAGCCTTTGGTCCCGGTTCAAGCCACCAACCGGGACCAATGGTGGTGGGCCAGGAGCGAGGCCCATTGGTCCCGGTTCGTCCCACCAACCGGGACCAAAAGGTCCAGACGAACCGGGACCAAAAGGTCCAGACGAACCGGGGCCAAAAGGTCCAGACGAACCGGGACCAATGGCCCACGTGGCCCGGCCGGCCCCCTGGGCTCATGAACCGGGGCCAATGCCCACATTGGTCCCGGTTCTAGACTGAACCGGGACTAATGGGCTGAGCCGGCCTGGACCATAGCCCTGTTTTCTACTAGTGTCAAACTCCTCTTGCATCGCAGCCATCTAGAGCGGGTCACAAAGAGCGGCTCGAATGGAGGACGGCAATGAAGATGGCTCAAAGGTGGACTCCGCATGGACGTAGTCATTCGAGGCGTAGCGCGAGCTCGGGCGAAAAACGCCCGTACGGGAC
The DNA here is from genome assembly GCA_034509565.1 of Triticum monococcum. Taxonomy (NCBI): domain Eukaryota; kingdom Viridiplantae; phylum Streptophyta; class Magnoliopsida; order Poales; family Poaceae; genus Triticum; species Triticum monococcum. The sequence continues at coordinate 744,698,322 of CM067847.1, read as the reverse complement.
CGGGTACCGAACCGGTCGCGGGCGCTGAGAGGGCCGCGGTAGCCGGCGAGGCCGCGGGGGCGCGGGCGTCATCGCCACGGGAGGAGGGGCGCCGGGGGCGCGAGCATCATCACCACGGGAGGAGGGGGCGCCGGGGCCGCGGGCGTCATCGCCGCGGGAGGAGGGGCGCCGGGGCCGCAGGCGTCATCGCCGCGGGAGGAGGGGGCGCCGGGGGCGCCAGCGCCGCGGCTGTAGGGGGCGCCGCATGCGGGGGGCATGCCTCAAAGCCAGGGGCGGGCCAATAGAGGCGCGCGATCGCCCTGGGAGAGGCGTCGAGGAGCCCGCGTAACCAGTGGCAGGAGGAACAGCCGAGGGTACCTGCTGAAACGGAAACGGATGCTCATCGAAGTAAACGTGCCGGGAGGTGAACACATGGTGGGAGACGGGATCATAGCACTGATATCCCTTGGAGTTAGAGGGGTAGCCGATGAAGATGCTAGCGACAGAACGGGGTGCGAGTTTGTGAGGAGCGGAGTCAACAGTGCTAGGATAGCAAATGCACCCGAAAATACGCAAGCCATCATAAGATGGGGGCGTACCGAAGAGGAGATGGTGAGGTGCATAGTTCCACCGTGGGCGGCAGGGTCGAAGGTTAAGGAGAAGTGAAGCAGTAGCGAGTGCGTACGACCAGAAATGAGGCGGCACGTTAGTATGGAACAGGAGCGTGCGAACGCATTCGTTCAGAGTGCGAAGGACGCGTTCGGCTCGACCGTTCTACTATTAAGTATACAAGCATGTGGGAAGAAAAACTGTGCCGTGGTGCGACAGAAAAGTGCGGAAAGTAAGGTTGTCGAACTCTTTTCCATTGTCAGTTTGAAGAGCAAGAATGGGACACCCAAACTGTGTGCTGACATGGGAGTAAAAAGCCGTCAAAGTGGAGAGCTCATCCGACTTTCGTCGTAAAGGAAAAGTTCACACATAGTGAGAATAATTATCAAGGATAACTAGATAATATAAATAGCCCGAATTACTAGGAACCGGAGAGGTCCACACATCGCTATGAATCAACTGAAAAGGAAAAGAAGCTATGATGGTGGAGTTATTAAATGGGAGGCGAACATGTTTGCCAACACGACAGACATGACAGGTGTGATCCTCTATCTTATTACAACTGAAACTGAAATTCCTAAGAATATGCCAAAGTGTGACGGGGTTGGGATGACCCAAGCGAGCGTGCCAGAGGTCGACGCCAGTGGAAAGAGCAACCGGTGCAGTGGTGGAGGTGGATGATGGATGCACCGGATGAAGCTCGTCGAGGCTATCACATCGGTGAAGAACCATCCTAGTTGGAGCGTCCTTAACACAAAAATCAAGTTCGTCAAATTCAACAATAACATGATTTCACGAGTTAAACAACGAATGAAAACTAGGTTCTAGATAAGATGAGGTGACACAAATATGTTAGACAAATTTATATGCATGGAATTGGAAGGAAAAGAATGTGCCCGACATGTGTAATAGGGAGTGTGGAACCGTCACCGACAATGATGTGGCGGTCGATGATGACGGGAGAGAAGGAGGCAAGATTATCAGGATGAGCAAACATGTGAGCCGTAGCCCCGGTGTTCATGTACCAATCACCGCCTCCAGTGTAGTTGTTCGGCGTAGGCACGGTGTGCAGTGCGGCGAAGAGCGCCGGATCCCAAGACGCCGGTTGCAGGGCCGGCGAGGATGACGGCGGGATCGTAGGGAGACCGTAGCCGCTGCTTAGCTGTAGTGGTGAGTATTCTCCGTACGGCTGTGGAGCCGCATAGTAGACTGATATGCCGGCGGGCACGGTACGAGAAGGGTCGGCGCAGGGGTCCGTAGAACCGGCATGATGTAGGCATAAATAACACCGGTCCACGGGTTGTAGCGGAGGCCCGCGAAGGGGGCATCTGGAACTGCTGCTGCTGACGGAACGCGTCGGTGCCCTGCGGCTGCTGCTGCTGGCCGCCGCGCCGGCCCCCACCGCGTCGGCCCCCACGGGCATTTAAGGGATGCAATTTTTCCATCGTAACTGAAGATGCTCTCATGTCTGTAGCATCTCTTATACATGGGACTTTGGCGTGCTTGATTCTACAATCTCTTGTCAACACCATTCTCGGTGGGCTGTACGGAGTCATACGCAGCCCGAATCTTATATATTCCTAATGCCTCCCAGATCTAACACATTTTGTGATGCTGTGCAATTTTAACGGAATAAAATTTGTCTTGACTCCTGAGGAATACTATATTCATAGCAGCTAACTCAGTTGAGATAAATAGCACATATATAACTTTCTTTAGTCTGCCTCCTGACCACTACAATAAACCATGGTGGATGATACAAAAAAACATGATGGATGAGAGATATTCTGGCTAGCTGGTTGTTAACCATAAACCACATTGCGGATGAGAACTATATATGTGCATGCACACCAGATGACAACTAGAAAGAAATAAAGACGATAATAACTTATCAACAAGGTGGTTGACCTGTACCACCGAAGATGAGTTATGAGTTATGACTTGCTATATATATATATATATATATATATATATATATATATATATATATATATATAGGTAAAATAGATGGGGCACCTAGGTGCCTGGGCACCTTACTCGTTTTGGAAACTATGATATATTTAATTTATTTCCTTACAATTCTTCATGCAAGACTTTCCATACCTATATTTTATTTTTGGGTCTAACTATTAGGCATGCAAGACTTGCCATGCAATAAAATGTATTAATGTATATTTTGTTTGAATTGTTGCGGGTATATAATGCATGTATTTTTGTTTCCTAACTATCTAATACCTACCAATGAAATTATATACATACACATGTACGTATATATTCAATAATTTATTTTTTGAACTATTACATCTTTTGTTTCCTAATCATCTAAAATGGGTATCATATAATTACTACCGAAAGTATGTACGTATGCGGGTATATATATACACAATAAGTTATTTTTTGACTCATTGCATTTTATTTTTGTTTTCTAACTATCCAATACGGTTATATAATACATACTGACAAAGTTATTATAACACCCAGTCAACGTATATAATCGGGTATATGAAAAAGTGTAAGAAAATATTATACATACCCGGTCGATGTATATACCCGGTTATGTGAAAACAATATAGAAACATATTACACATCAAATAATATACTTCAAGTGGAAATACCCAACGTGTATGCACGCTTGTATACCCGGCTGTGCAAAAAAAAAAGCTTGAAAAATATTGTACATAACCTGTCAACGTGTGTACCGAAAGTAAAATATGGCTACATATATGCCTGACTACGTGACGTATGAGTATCTAATATATACCCAAACATATTTCGAGTACAAAAACGTACCTAAGATATTTTGGGTTATGTATGTATATAACTAGTGATTTATTCAAGGTATTAGATACTCGATGAAAAATAAAGTAGAACACATAAAAAATACGACCTCCATTATACACAAAAAAAATGCTCAGCTACGTGACGCATGAGACATGCATGGACTTAATTTGGGTGCGTATTAAGTGTCCATATCAAGCAATAATTAACAATAATTCTTTCCTAATAAAAATCTAATGCATTTATGAATCAGTGATAATACTAATTACACGTGCACGCATCTTAGTGTCATCCAACGGTTTTTAGGCAAGGTGCCCAAGCACCTATATATATATATATATATATATATATATATATATATATATATATATATATATATATATATATACATACATATATATATATATATACATATATATATATAGTGTTACTATTCATCACCCAGGGTGCAGAATAAGTTATTCTTCACCCGAGGTAATCTTACGATCATTTCATAATTGAATTACATTTCAAATTCAAATAGTTACATTCCTATTGATTCACTACGTAAAATTTGACATAAAAAAATAAAAATAAATGTCATAAGACAAGAAAATTTACAGTTTATATGTATTTTAGACTATGTTTTTACGTTTGTAATTTTACATAACATAAAATATTTTTTACGGCAATTATATATTTTTTTACGGTTCCATTTTGCGTTGGAAATAAGACAAAACTTATGGAACGTAAAATTACGATGCATTGATGGTAAAATAGACGGGGGTGAAGAATAACTATTCCTCACCCAGGGTGACGAATAGTCAATCCCTATACATATATATATATATATATATATATATATATATATATATATATATATATATATATATATATGCCGTCTATTCTACAATTGATGATAGAATAACATTCTGCAATAATCTCGTACTACCCGGAATAAAGATCTGGTACTGCTTCTGCATAACACTACCGTACTTCTTTTTCGTAAAGTCAGTAGTGCTCTTCTGTACTTGCATAGTAATTCACTAATAGATTCTAAACCGTTAATTGGAATTGCGCAAATGATATACCGCTGGAAAGCTACAGAAAATTCACAACTTTTTTATATTGTAACTTGCTTCACTTTTTTATTTTTTTATTATGAATTTTCAAAAAACAGAAATTATCACAAGCTGGATGAAAAGTGTCTTGAACAAAATTCTTTAACCACTTATCGGAATATAGCAAATGATATACCGTTGAAAAGCTACTGAAATTTACAAACATTTTCATGTTTTAAGTTTTTTTCAAATTTTGCACAGTTTTGAAAATACTAAAAAACTGTTTTATTAAAAGATGATCATGGATCATTTTTGGATATCGAACTGATGCAAATGATATGGCGTTGGAAATGTACTAAAATTCCCATATTTTTCGTGTATTAATGTTTTTCAAATTTTACATAATTTTTGAGCAGTTTTGAAAATACCGAGATTCATTCAAAATAGACGAACAGTACTTATATATTAATTTTTTAACCACTTCTCGGAATAGCGCAAATTGATATACCGTTGGAAAGCTACTAAAATTTAAAAAAGTTTTTTTCAAGATTTTCAAATTGTGCATAGTTTTGAAACAGTTTTGAAAATACTAAATTTTAGATCTATTAAAATATGATCACTGATGTTCTTTGGACCTCGGAATGATGGAAATGATATGGCATTGGAAAGGTATTGAAATTTAGCAAATTTTTGTGTTTTAACATTTTTCTAATTCTTCACGGTTTTTGAACAATATTCAAAATACCAAGATTTTTCCTGTTACAAGGAAATATAGTATTGTACTTCTGTGGAATATGAGTTTGGTTCTGCCCGACAATTAAGAAGTTTTTGTACTGCTCAAAATGATTAACTTGTACTGCCCATAATTTTTTCCAGAGAACTCAAATTCCCTCGACATGTACGTTGTACTTCTGTGTATATGAGTTTCGTACTGCCCGTTAATAATAATAATAAGTGTACTGCTCGAAATAAATAAATTGTACTGCTTGGATTTTTTTTAAAGAACACAACTTTTCCTTGTACTTCTGTGGAATACAAGTTTCGTACTGGTCTGCAATAAATTTTTTTTGTATTACTCAAAATGATTAAATTGTATTGCTCGTAAATTATTTTACATAACTCAGCTTCCTTCGACATGTATCTTGTAATTCTTGGGGATATCAGTTTCGTACTTCTTGATCTTATAGGGTTTGTACTTCTCAAGTACACAATTTTTATTAAGGCTAGTTTTGCATTTTTCGCACTGCTCGCCAAAATAAGGTATTGCACTACTTGGATGTAGTGATTTTCTGTGTTGCTCTGCACTGCTGCTTCAAGATATTTTATACTGCTACTTTTCACTACAGAGAACCTTTTTGCACTTCCCTAAGCTTGCTAATTCTACAGCTCCAAGTGGCAGCTGCAAAAGATGAGTACCAAATTAGCATAAAGGACACCCTGTACTGCTACTTCAAACTACTCGGTACTTCTCTCAGTGTAACTATGGTACTGCCTCCCTAGCAGGAATAATTCTCAGTAGGTACTTCCTCGCTCACATGATGTACTGCTCTGTACTTCTACCTAAATATTGTATGTACTTACCATTACTGCTACCTTTGTACTTCCCGTAATTCTCCACTCAGCAGGTCAAAATTTCATTCAATCTCCTCGCCGCCCGCCGGAGTAAAAAGAATGCCACAGAATGCCACGATGAAGAGAAGTACATTTTTACCTGGCACCTCTCGCTGGAGAAGGAGCTTGTGCTTGTGCTCGACGTTGGAACCCGTAATAACCCCGCACCCGTAGAAGGTGGTTAACTGGGGCGTCGCCGCCGGTCTCGATCTCGTCAATCTCGCGCCGCTCGCTGCTCTGTCCTCGCCGCCGGAGGGGAACCAGGGGCAGCCTCACCGGGGGAAGAAGGTGGTTAACCGGGGAGGGAGGTGCGCGCGGCGGGGTGGGATGGCTCGCCGAGGGAGGGAGAGGTGCGCGGCGGGGGTGGGATGGCTCACCGGGGAGGGAGGTGCGCGCTGCAGGGATGGGGTGGTTCGCCTGGGAGGGAAAGGTGCGCGCGGCGGGGGTGGGATGGTTCGCCGGGAGGGAGAGGACGGGATCGGGGGTGGGAAGGTGGCGGCGGGATCGGGGGATCTGTTTTCGGGATCCGGGCAGGTGTTGCCTGGTCGGGTCGGTCTCCAAATCAAAACTACCTTATATAGGGGCTTGCCTATTGTAGAATATTATTCTACAATCAGTTGTAGAATAGACCCATCCTATATATAACATTCACTCCTCCGACTAAGTGAGCTTGTTATACTAGGGTGGAAATTAACGTAGATGATAAAACCCAACGGTGCGGCGCCTGTTTCGCACAACTCCGCGGGGCTTTTCCACATTGCTGGTTGATTTCACTCATGCACTAGGTTCAAGCACACGCACAGCTGCAAACATAAAGCCCAACGGCGATTACTTTGCCAGAGCGTTAGTCCCTAGAATTGTCATAAAAGTATACATGAAACTGATTCGATTTTGCCAAAGCATGAAGATCTTTCAAAAGTCAATATGTAACTTCACATATACACAATTCAACCCCACCACCAGCTAGCCACATAAACACACTTAAAACTCAGAAGTGTTTTAATTAAAGAGAATTTTTATGAATATTTTTTTATCTTGCTATTATTTATGAGCTATATAGGAAAGAAACGAAATCGCTGTCCAAAACCTATTTTTTAAAATGGCAGGATTCCTGCATTCATTAAAAAGAAAAGAGTTGCTCAGTTAATTAGGGAAAACTAAGCGAAAATAAGATTGGCGAGTTTATTAAAAAAAATCGAGCAAAAACCATCACAACCGCTCGGCGGCACACACAAGATACCCCACTCATACCTCTTCAAAGAGAGCCTCGTCGAGACACGCATGTGTCATCATCATCACTCCTCCCCTATTGTGTCATCGACATCCCTAAACCCTAAGCAAATGACTCCGACTTCGCCGTAGACGATCATCGACTCAACCCATGATGTTCAGGCCGAGTGAAGATGAAGGACAATTCGTGCCAAACCCAGCCACCTGCAACCAGACGGCGCAACTCTGACTCTAGCAATGAACTACAAAGGACAAAACTAATCATGGCTAGCACCACGAAAGATCGTGAAACGGGCCACCACCAGCAGCCAGTCATCGTACAACATAGGGCCTCGCCAACGTAGCTTCGACTTCATAGCAGCAAACAAACCAAGGCAATCCCGCCGACATGTCAGAAAAGAGCCGAGTACCATAACCATTGTTGCGTCTCCGACATCGCTCCCACCATCATCATTGCCATAGAAGCCTAGACGCCACAACCGCCGTTGACCTTGGGTCCCGCTTGCCGATGCCGAGCTTCGAGTTGAAGCCTCCAAGAGGGAGAGCAATACCAAGGCACTGCCATCGTCTGGCACAAGATCAAGGGTTTCCCCCGGAGAGGCTGAGATGGCCGCATCCGTGCGTGAGGGGTGCAACAGCAAAGCAGTGATGCCTCCAGAAAGGTCTACGATGGCCACAACTGCTACCATTGCACAAGGCCGAGACAGGGTCTTCTTCCAAGCTCCCACACCACCTCGACCGCACATCATCTCACACAGACGCTGGCAAGCCCCCCAATAACCACCACCATGGAAGCTGCCATCAACGAAGAGGCGCCGAGATCCACCGCAGGCCCCACACCTCATGTGGTCCATTGGCAGCTATAGTTCAACACGAGGGCCCATAAACCACCACTACAAGCACCATCGAACATGCCACTTCTTAGCCACCCGCACCTCCCAGAGGCCGCCGGCGGCCACCCGCCACGTCGGCCAGCAGATCCATCGTCACCCGACCAGGAGCAACACCATCGGACGCGGCACGAAACACTACACCGAACCGAGCACCATGCCGGCAAGGCACAGAGGAGCACCTCCCGGGCCAAGGACCACCACGGTTCTTGGTCGCAGCCGCGTGCGCCCGCCGAAGAAGGCAGACCAGCCACCACCACGAAGCCACCTCCCTGCGCCGCCCCGGGCCTCCAAGCCGCGCCCAAGCTCCAGATCTGCGCTGCACGGAGATCACTTGCGCCCATGAGTAGGTTGAATAAAAAGACATTGCACGGCAGTCACACTCTTTTGAACAGAACCACATGAATAGGTTGAAACGGAAGGGCATGAAACAGAAGTTGACGGCTAATAACGGTCCAAAGGATGGACAAATTATGTTCAGACACATTGTTGACAATCTATTACTCATACTTATAATTGACAAAGAGGATGAACCAAATTTATTAATATATAGTTTGCCCTTCTAAGGGGATTTTGGCGGACTAAACTTTTTCCTGGTTGTATATTACCGGTAGAAACTGGCCTAACCAAAAAAAGGTAACTTTGCAGACCATAACAGCATTTGACTCAATACACTAGTTAGACAACGTAATTCGACAGGGAACAAATTAAGCGAATCAGGTTTTCAGAGAGAGCACACCAGTTAGTGATTAAAAGGCAGAATGTCCACAAGCTTAACAAGAACTGTAAGGGTACTGAACAAGTAGAAATTTGAAATTTTGATCAGCAATCCAGCATTCAAACCCTCTGACAGGGCAAACATGGCACCCATGGTTTTCACATCCAAATATTACATGATGTCCTACCTGAGAAAGTGGCAGCAGTCTAATGCTCCCCGAGATGGAAAGCGGGCCTAATTTTCTTGTCGTTACCGCAAGATCTGATGATGGGCTTGGTGAGGTGGAAAGCAGTCTCGTTGACAAGTGAATCAGATTTTCGAGAGCACTGGAGTTAGTGATTACCAAGAAAAACCGGAAGTGTACTGAACAAGTAGCTGTTTGAAAATAAAATACCAGTTCCGGCCTTAATAGAGTCTACAGAGGAGAGGTTTCCAACAATCTGACAAAAATGAACAACTTGTGTAGGACTTTTTTTAATTTGTCACCGGCCGAGATTCCCCACAAAATGGCTGAGATTTACAACAGGGACAAACAAGAAGATAGAAAGGGGATCAAGACAGCCAGCGTAGGGAGAGCGTGGCAACCTAGCTAAAGGTCAACGGAAGAAAGCTAGGCAGCAGCGCTATCCTGATGCTGGGGGCAAGGCGAACGCGTCTGGCATGAACATCCTCGCTACACATCTGGACGAGTAACCCTGTTCATGTGCTTACAAACGTTCCAGTAGCAGAGAAGGTCAAATGTTTTGTGCTTCCCCGTCACAACAGTAAACAAAAGTCTACATCAATCTAGTCAGGACCGCAGCATCTCGAGACATGGAAACTTTGGCACGCTTGATTCTAGACTACAATCTCTTGTCTGCATCTCACTGAGTACTGTGGCACCAAATGAAGCTACATGATTATACATTCCTAATGCCTCCCATATCTAATACTTTTGTGATCATGTGTGACTTTAAACAGAATAAATCAGGCAAATTGTCTTGACTCTTGAGGAATACTACTAACTTATCTTTCTTTGGTCCGCCTCTGGATAAGCCGACCACAAACCATGGTGGACGAGACATATTCTGCCTAGTTAGTTGATTACTATGAACCACTATGGATGAGCGCCATATATATGCACACATGCTGAATGACAGCTAGGAAGAAATAAAGACGATAATAACTCATTGAAAAGGTGGTTGATTTGTACCACCAAAGATGGATTATGACTTGCAATATATATTTTTCTTTCAATTGCATTCACTCCTCTAACTAAGTGAGCTTGCTATACTTGGCTGGATACCAGTATAAAAGAATTCTCTAGAGTTACATCCACTCCTCCGACTAAGTGAGCTTGCTATACTTGACTGGATGAAAAGTACTACACGAACCGGTTCCATTTTGCCAAAGCAGGTTTGTTTCAAGATTTTTCAAAAGACAATATGAATTTACATATACACAGTTCAACGCCACCACCTGCCCCACAAATACACTTTGAAAAAAACTGAAAAAAAGTTATTATAGAGAATTTAACAAAAATATTCCATCTTGCTATCAGTTATGAGTTATAGAGTAAAGAAATGAAATCACTGTCAAATACCCATTTTTTTCAATAATAGATCACCTACAATTTGGCTTTCACGTGGCAATTAACTTTCTAAGGGAGACCTCCATGATTATGGTGAATAAAAAAAGTATACTACAAGGCAGTCATACTCTTTTGAACTGAGCCACATGAATAGGTTGAAACGGCAGATAATGAAACAGGAGTTGACCGCTAATAAGGATCCAAAGTTTAGGTACATTGTTGGCCATCTATTAGTCATGCCTATGATTAAATGGCAGAATCGTCAAGAGTACCAAAATGGTAGATCCACCCTGGCTGTAACACAATCTACATAGGAGAGATTTCGATCAGCAATCCCAGCACGCAAAGTCTCGAAAAGAGCAACATGGTACCAAACGATTATGTTCTCTTTCATATTATAGGAACTCGTAGCTGAACCTTTTTTGAATTAATGAAGTTTTTTCGAAATTTGGGAATAATTTTTGAAATTCACCGACATTTCTTGTTTTTTGTGACATTTTTACAAAATTCATGAACATTATATGAATTCAAGAAATTTGGATCAAAATGATGAAATTTTTTTGAATACATGAACATTGTTCAAAATCATGAACATTTTTGGAATGTGCAAACATTTTATGATTTCTTAAACATTGTTTTAAAAAACAATTTTCTAAATTTCAGAACTCTTTTTACATCCCAAACTATTAAGGCAGAAAAAATTAAAATGGAAAAGAAAAGAAAAAATGGAATAAAAAACAGGGTGCTCGCACATGGGCCAGCCCAAACGGGCGCGCTTGCTGCCGGGGGAGAGCGAGGGGTGCGCGTTGCGTCTCGTCCCAGCCGAACAGCGCAAGTGCTATGTCTCGCATTAAGCGAGATGATAGCAGCTCTCCCTGAATTCGGTCACCTCGCGTCGTATCGGGCCGCCCAATCATGCTCACATAGTACGTAAAAAGAGCAGAGGAAATGGGAGAAGCAGGGACCAATCCCTGGTCTCCAGGGAGAACGCTAGCGCACTCCGCCCAAATTCCATTCGTGGTAAGAACTAGGGGCGCGTCCTACATGAGGCTATTCGGGCCGTTTTTGTTGGGTTTATTTTACCTTTTTTTGTTTTATTTTGTTTCTTTTTTTCTCCGTTTTTCTTTCATTCTTTTGCATTTTGTTTCTTAGTTTTTTTTCTTTTGTTTAATTTTTTTCTATTCTTGGTTTTCTTTGTTCTTATGGTTATTATACTAATTTTTTTGTATATGTCAACAACATTTTTCTAACACACGTCTAACATTTTCTCAATACAAATTATATATTTTTGTAATACATGGTCAACATTTTTCCTATACATTGTTTTAACATTTTTCAAATACAAGGTTAATACTTTTTTAATCATGGTCAACATTTTTCTCTACATTTTTATCATTTTTTAATGCTTAATTAACAGTTTTCAAATAAAATATTAATTTTCTGAATACATTGTCAACATTTTTTCTATATACATGATCAAAAAATACATAATTTTTTTATACATGGTCAACAATTTTTCTATACACATTTAAAAAAATGCTTGATTACATTTTTTAAATACTTGTTCATCATTTTTAATGCTTGATTAACATTTTTATATAGAGATCAAAATAATTTATCATTTTTCTAATACATGGTCATCATTTTTCCTATACACATTTAGCATTTCCCAAATGCTGGATTAACATTTTTCAAATACGATTTCAACATTTTTTCGAAATGATTGATGAACATTTTTTATATTCATGATGAAATCAATTCATCATTTGTTTAATACGCGGTCAACATTTTTTCTATACACATTTAACATTTTCCAAATGCTTGATTAACAGTTTCTAACACTTGTTCGATATTTTTTTTTCTAATACTTGATTAACATGGATGGAAAGTCTTTTTGTAAGGTTTTCCACAAAGGTTGCATGTTATAAAAAGTATGGACAGTGTGTTGTTTGCTAGGGTGGTGCTACTATGCTCCCAATTCACAAGGTAACTTTGATTAATTGAAGAATCGGATGTTTCGATAAAAAGTCGGGAAAGAGAACTATTCAAAACTTCTCACTAGGCTCATGCTATAAAAAATAGAGATCAAATTTTAAGAATTGAATGATATAAGTCGCATAACACCTGAGGTGAATAGAGATCATAATTGTAGTTTTGAAGACTCAGACTTGACAAAATAAACTTATATATATAGCAACTATTTTTTAAATGGTCGCCGGGGAGAGATTCCCCATATGAATTAACAAGTTGCTGAGCTTTACAACAGTGACAGACAAAGCAGACAAAGAGACGGATCACGGCAGCAGAAAGCATAGGGGAGAACGTGGCAGCCTAGCTAAACGCCATAGGAAGAAAGCGAGGCAGCAGCATGATCTTGGTGCTCAGGGGGGAGATGAACGCGACAGGCACATGCATCCTCCCGACACATCTCAAGGAACAACCGCAGGTTAGGGCGTTGCTCGCGGAATGCTACCGGTGCTTCCAAATGATCCGGTGGCAGAGAAGGGAAAATAGTATGTGCTCCCCCTCACGTCAGTAAGCCAAAAATGCTGCATCGGTCCAGTCAGGCCCGTAGCATCTCTTGGACAATGGGACTTTGACACCCTTGATTCTAGAATCTCTTCCCCACACCATTTTCGCTGAGCATTGCAGCCCATTACGTAACCACAAGCTTAAATATTCCTAATGCTTCCCATGTCTAATATATTCTGTAATGGTGTGCAACTTGAATGGAATAAAATGAGGCAAATTGACTTGACTACACCCATAGGGGCTTGCTCAATTGAGATAAACAGCCCATACATATAACTTCCTTCATTCTGCCTCCTGACAACTACAATAAACCATGGTGGATGAGAGATATTCTGGTTAGCTAGTTGATAACTGTAAACCACTGTGGCTGAGAGCTAGTAGTCTATATGCATGCACACCAGACGAGGGATAGGAAGAAATAAAGACGATAATAACTCATCAACATGGTGGTTGATGCGTGCCATCAATTTGGGGTGAACCCTGACCAACCGGCAACAGGTTCCAAAACAGTTTTGTAATGTTAGTGGGTGGAGGAGGGGACGGGGCAAATTAAAATTATGTGTATTGTACACCAAATAAAAGTAGTAAACCGACATGGAAGGAAAGACAATGGATCGTTTCCTCATGTCTTAGAGATAAAATTTAGTTTGTATCCCTGCTATTTTGCGCTTTGCCAAATTATCCTTTGTCAAGATCACCCCACGGTTAAGATAGCGTATGAAAATTATTCTTCCAAGTATACTTCATGAGGAAAGCAACCCCAGAGTTTGATAAGATTGGGATGCATGGATTTTATGGAGAACACCACAATAGTGCAACTCCTAGAGGAATACATCTGATTCCTGCAAAATCAGTTGATCGGCATCGAACAACGTATCAAATATAGCCAAGCAGTCCACTTATCCACAATCAGAGCCCGACAAAACTGAAAATTCGGCGGACTTGCCCTGATATTAAAGTAACTGATCTTGCATGATTTTTACTTTTTTCACATAGAAGGCGGGATCACTGTGATTCACTAAGAGAGGGAAAAATAAAAGTTTTACAGAATACGTACAAGAAAAGGTAAAAGCCAAAACAATGAAAAGGACTATGTGGGAGCGGCCATGGCCAACCTCATTTGATCAAGATTATCCTTAACCAAGTAAGCAACCTCGATCATGGACAAAGATGCTTGTTGAAAAATACAATGGTTCCACTCCTTCCAAACATTCCAAATAACATAGATGAGGACCTTGCTAAAAACCTTTCTCTTGGTCACCTCCATGTGAGCAATATGCATGTACCCATCTTCAAGGGGCGAGAATTCAGGAGCCAGGTTGGTGACAAGCGAGCACCATCCCGCAACAATGCCCCAAACACCACGAAGAAAAAAACAACCGCATGCTAGATGCTCGTAGTCTCATGTTCCATAAGAGCATCTTCAATAGAAATTGTAGATGGAAAAATAATTATATTTTGCATCTTCAAGGCCTAAAAACGCTGCTCCAACAATAGATCCGCAGAGAAGAATATTTGTCCATCTGTAATGGAGATGTAGATGCAAAAAAAAAAATCTCCACCTCTCGAAGATGTAAACTATAAAACCTCGCGGTGCAAATTTGCATCTCCACCTTCAGGAGATGTAAAAATGTTGGTCGCGCGCCAACCGCCAACCGCCATTTCTTTCCCTTCCGCGCGACCAGGCGCCAGCCGCCCCACTCCGCCGCCGCCCGACCCCGTGCCGCCGCCCCCCGCCCGACGGCCGACGAGCATACAAGCAATCGGGAGCACTTTATTAGAAATCTTCAAGGTTTGGTCAAATGCAGTGACATCGTCAGACGAGTTCAGCAATGTACTGGACTGCTTGAGACTAACAGAGGCAACTAAAATTAGGCATCCTTCGCTTAGCACCACGAGACAAAATTGAAACCCCAATGACTTTTGCATACAAGTTCTTCGAAGGAAAAAAAAGGGTCTAACAAACATGAAAAGAAGCTGACAGCTCGTGCCACCGGTTGAATCGATACTTTGCTAAACTGATTCAACAGAGAAGCAGCAAGTTAAGAAGTTTTTCAAAAGATTCCACACAACTAGTGATTAACACTGAAGCCATGGAATGCTCGCAAATTTAACGAAGGAAACCGGAAGGTAGGGAACAAGAACCAGTTCGGAGATGCTATGCTAGACCTTGGCCATAATATAATC
Organism: Triticum monococcum; assembly: GCA_034509565.1. Lineage (NCBI taxonomy): Eukaryota > Viridiplantae > Streptophyta > Magnoliopsida > Poales > Poaceae > Triticum > Triticum monococcum. The sequence goes on along the minus strand of CM067847.1, from coordinate 744,683,178 downwards.
CACAAAGGGTGCTCATAATAAAAGGATGGATAATGTGGTGTGTTTTAGGGTGGTGCGACTATGCGCTCAGTTCACAATGTAACTTGGATCGGTTGCAGAACTGGATGTTTTGATAAAAATTAGGCAAGAGAACTATTTGAAACTGCTTGCTAGGCTCATGCTATGGAAAATCAGATATCGTCTATTGAATGTCATAAGCTGCCAAACTGCTAAGGTGAATAGAGATCGTAATTGTAGCATATGTGCTTAGTTTGCAGGTAAAAATAACTAGGCAATGCATTGGGGATCAAAACTTGACTAACAAGTTGTGTAGCAAACATAATTTAATGATCACCAGGAAGAGATTCCCCACCTGGATTTATATTTAAAATGGCCAGAAATGGAGTAGTTTTACAACAGCGACATACAAGGAGAAAAAAAGCGATCTGCTTATATGCCGCTGTTGTAAAACTGCCATTTTTGCGACATACAAGCAGATAGGGGGTCAAGAGAGCAGTCTAGCGGGGAGCGTGCCAACCTAAGCTAAACGCCAATGGAAGAAAGCCACGAATCAGCGTAATCTTGCTCAGAAGAAGGCCCAATACAATGCTAGAGCGGGGAACGCACTAGGCACACGCACCCTCCTGGCATATCTGACTAGGGCGTCGCTCGTGGAACACAAACCATATGCTTTCCCTCACATCAGTAAGCCAAGATTCTTCATCAATCTAGTCAGGCCCGTATCATCTCTTAGACAAGGACAAAAGCTCACGCTTGATTCTACAACGTGTTGTCCACACTATTCTCGCTGAGCATTGCAGCACCATACATATCCACAAGCTTATATATTCCTAATGCTTCCCATATCCAATATATTTTGTGATGGTGTACCACTTTCAATAGAATACAAGTAGGCAATTTGTCTTGACTACTGAGGAATGCTATATCCATACCGGCTAACTCGGTTGAGATATAAATAGCCCATACATATAACTACCTTTGGTCCGCCTCCTGGCCACTACAATAAACCATGGTGGATGAGATATTCTGCGCAGGTAGTTGAACTATAAACCAGACTGGATGAGAGCTATATATATGCATGCACAGCAGATGACAGCTAGGAAGAAATAAAGACGATAATAACTCATCGGCAAGGTGGTTGACTTGCTATATACTCCCACCGTTCCATAATACATGCCTTTTATTTGTCAAAATATAGATGTATCTAGACATGTTTTAGTATATAGGTACATTCATTTTTGAATAAATGGAAGTCAAAGTATTTTAAAACAGAGGGAGTATTTTTTTTTCCTTTCAAAAAGTAAGCATTCAGGGATTTTTAGCTGGAGGTATACACACATTCCTCTAACTAAGTGAGCTTGCTACACTTGGCTGCATATCAACATAGAAGATTTCTCTGGAGTTGCATCCACTCCGGCTAAGTGATCAGCTTGATATACTTAGCTGGATATTAATATTAATATACTTCCTCCGTTCCTAAATATTTGTCTTTTTAGATATTTCAAATGAACTACCATGTACAGATGTATATAAACATATTTTAAAGTGTAGATTCACTTATTTTTTTCCGTATGTAGTCACTTGTTGAAATCTCTAGAAAGACAAATATTTAGAAACGGAGGGAGTATAAGATAACGGCTACGCTAAATATCAGTGAAGTCTCAGTCAATAACAATCGTGTGTATGTGTACATTGGCTCGAACCAGCTCTTTTCTTTGTCGCTGCACAGGCCGGTGGAGATGAGAGAGCCTTTCTTTTATTTTTCTTCTGGGCCTTGTTCCCTTTGCTGTGCAGCCCAAGTTTCCCAAGTGTATTTTTTTAGTTATTTTTGTCAGCCTACAAGAAAAGTATTTTGTTTTGTTTCTTTTTCTCGCCCTACGCAAGTGAGTTTTGCTTGTCGGAGAGGAAGTCACAGTGGCTTCTCTTTTTCCCAAAATAAATTTTCATTTTCATTTTTCTTTTTTTCTTTACCTTTTTCTTTTTTTATTGTTTACTTTTCATTTACTTTTTATAAGTCTTTAACTTTTCTTTTATTTATTTTTCCTTATTAGGCTTATCCCGTTTCATTTTTTTCGTTTTGTTTATTTAATTTAATTTTCCCTTTTGTCTTTGCTTATTAATGTTGTGTTTTATTCTATTTGATTTTAGCATATTTTCCAAATTTCGAGCAGCCCTATTTTAGCAACGAAATTTCCTACCAATTTTTTGTTAATCATTTTTAGTTGCACATCCATCAGATGCTTTGTAAGTAAATGTTGGTTGCGATAGTTGAAATTTTATTACCTGGATTGCTAAAATTTAGTCGATTGAGTTTAACCGAAGTCCCGGTACACATATATGGCCGTTAGATCATTGCTTCCGTAAGATTCATGCAACACTGCTTGTCTAGTGTTACCCCGACTTGTTTAGCGCCCGCTTCTTCTTTCATTACTTTTCTCGTGTTCGGTATTGATGCGTGATGTGCTGGTTGTGAGAGGCGTTTTCCATTGTTTTTGTTGGACTTTTCAATTGCCATGTACACACCATATCTACCGCGGAGTACTTGTCTCAGGGGAGGGGGTCTTCGTCCCTCGGGGTTCTTCAGTTGCATTTTTTTCTTTTGTTTTCCCCTCTTTTATGTCAGGTCTTTATTTGTGAATTTATTTATGTATGCATTTAGATTTTTTATGCTTGCATAAGGTAGGAAATGCTTTTTCTTCAATGACTGGGGATTTTTGAACCATGTAGACATAAAATGTTAGTGGGTATGTTGGTTGTTAGCGGGTTTTTAAACCATGACTTTTGTTTTGTATAGGACCGGCATTTTCATATTATTTTTCTTGTTTATGCGTAAAAGAATATTAGCATATATTTTTTCTTGCACCCGGCCGCAAGTGCATGTCTTCTAACCCGACCGCAATTGGACTTTTTTGTTATGTCAAAGGGGGCGCCGGGAGAGGGGGCGGGCCAGTTGCAAGCCCGACAACAGCCCTGCAACTACATGTCCCCAACATGGTTGCAACTCTTCTTTTGTTTTGTCAAAGGGGGCGCCGGGAGAGGGGGCGGGCCAGTTGCAATCCCGACAACAGCCCCGCAACTGCATGTCCCCCAACATGGTTGCAACTCGACTTTTGTTTTGTCGGAGGGGGCGCCGGGAGAGGGGGCGAGCCAGTTGCAAGCTCGACAACAGCACCGCAGCTGCAAAGTGTCGCACCCGACTGCAACTGCATGTCCCCCAACATGGTTGCAACTCTACTTTTGTTTTGTAAGAGGGGGCGCCGGGAGAGGGGGCGGACCAGTTGCAAGCTCGACAACAACCCCATAACTGCATGCCCCCAACATGGTTGCAACTTGATTTTTCTTTCGTCGAAGGGGGCGCCGGGAGAGGGGCCGGCCACTTGCAAGCCCGACAACAACCCCGCAACTGCAAGTGCCGCACCCGATCGCAACTGCATGTCCCCTAACATGGTTGCAACTCGACTTTTGTTTTGTCGGAGGGGGCGCCGGGAGAGGGGGTGGGCCAGTTGCAAGCCCGACAACAGCCCCGCAACTGTAAGTGCTGCATTCGACCGCAACTGCATGCCTTTTAACCCAACCACAACTGGACTTTTTTGTTCTATCAGAGGGAATGCCGGGAGAGGGGGCATGTCAGTTGCAAGCTCGACAACAGCCCCGCAACTGCAAGCGCCGCACCCGACCGCAACTGCATGTCCCCCAACATGGTTGCAACTGGACCTTTGTTTTGTTGGAGGGGGCGGCAGGAGAGGGAATGGGCCAGTTGCATGTCCAGCACTAGGAATGCAACTGCAAGTGTCGCACCTAGGTCTACAATTGCAAATGCCATCTCGGACAACACCTGCATGTTGCCCTGATGCATGCTGATTAAGACTTATTTAAATCTCAATCGACTGGACCATATCCACACCCCATTATTTACTTTCTTTTTATTATTTAATATATTTTCTTTTTATTTTTATGTTTCTCTAAAAAGAGGTGTTTTGATTTTTTTAAACATGACACACCTATCCAGTTGCACCTCTGCATAGCATGTGTAACTGAATATGATTGGCTCTCTTATTTTGTTAGTAGTACCATTGTCAATTTGTGGATGATAACAAAACTACAAATAGATGAGACCCAATCTAAGAAAAAATGCAAGGAAAAACCATCATTAAATAATGCTAAACATTTTTCTATTTTCATGATGAATATTTTTAAACAATATTGTACATTTTCTACTGGCACTCTAATTTTTTTAAACACATGATTAATATTTGTGAAAATGCATGAACATATTTCTTAAAAAAATATCACGACTAATGCTTACATTTTCTAGAAACAAAAATAGTATAAATAAGAATGGAAGGAGAAAAAAGAAAAGTAAAACCGGACAAAATTGATAGTAACCGCATGTTAATATTTTTCGCACGAACAACAAACTAATACATCTGCCCGGTGCAACACACGTAGTCAATGGAGCAGCAGCACGGAACAAAAATACTGCCCAATCTCTGGCCCAACTCAGCTCAAAAACACACAAAGCAAAGACAAACAGGGCGGCCCAAAAAGCAACCAAAGGTGACATGGTATAGGCTGAACAATAAAGCAAAAAAGCAACAAAAAAACAGGTGACGTCAGCCGACTGAGACTTCGTGAAGTCTCAGTCAACTGAGACCTAGACAAACCCATAAGATAAAAGTAGGAATCCAGTAGTGCGCGGCGTCTGTTTCACGCGTCTCCGCTGGGCCTTTCCATGTTACCGGCTGATTTCACGTATGCACTAGGTTCAAGCACACGCACAACCACAAACGTAACATCCAACAGCAATTATTTTGTCAGAATGTTCATACACTAGCTAGAATTGTTTTGAAAGTATACAGGAAACTGATTCCATTTTGCCAAAACATGGTGTCTCAAGGTCTTACAGAAGTCAATATCGTCACATATACACAATTCAACCCCACCATCAGCCAAATAAACACACTTTAAAAAATCAGAATTTTTTATATTAAAGAGAATTTTTACTATTATTTTTTATCTTGATATTAGTTATGAGTTGTATACAGGAAAGAAATGGAACCAGTGACGAAAACCGATTATTTTCATCAATAACAAGGGAGACCACCATGAGTATGGTGAATAAAAAAGACACTGCATGACAGTCATACTCTTTTGAACAGAGCCACATGAACATAGGTTGAAACAGCAGATCACGAAATAGAAGTTGACAGCTATGTTCAGACACATTGTTGACAATCTACGATTGACTAAAAGAGGATCAACCAAATTTATTAATACATGGTTTGCCCTTGTGAGGCAATCTTTTAGCTGACTTAACTTTTTTTTCTGGTGATATATATAGCGCCAATAGAAACACGCCTAACAGAAAAAGGTAAGTTTACTGACTGTAACAGCATTTGACTTGATACACTAGTGAGACAACGTAATTCAGCAGGGAAAAGGCAAGTGAATCAGGTTTTCAGAGAGCACAGTAGTTAGTGATTAAAAGACAGAATGGCCACAAGTTTAACAACCGTAAGGGTACTGAACAAGTAGCAGTTTGAAAATTAGATCAGCAATCCAACATTCAATGTCTGACAGAGCAACATGGTACCTGCGGTCTTGAGTTCTCTTTCATACCCAAATATTACAGGAACTCCTAGCTGAGGAAATGGCAGTGACCTAAAGCTCCCCGAGATAAATCTGCTTGTCGCTGCCGCAAGATCCAATGATGGGCTCGGTAGGGTGGAAAGCGGTCTCATTGACGGAACCGTTGTGCCCAGGAAGCTTGTACAGGATCCGCCTCGATGTCGTGTCCCAGATGTAGACCATGCGATCAGCGCTCCCAGCAGTGACCTTGCGATTGTCAGGTGACCAGCTGCACTTCAACAGCGTCTTCTCAAAGTTGTGCTGATGCCCTGTAAAGGTCTTGATGTTGCGGTTCTCTGGTGCGTAAGGGCGCAGATCCCAGATCTTGAGCTCATTGTCCATCGCATTGGTGAGGAGGTACGACCCATCAGGACTAAGCTGCATCCCAGTTATCATGTCCTGATGTCCTTTGAGAGATTCTGTGACTTCATTCTTGCGAAGATCCCACCACTTGACGTCGTTGTCCAGACCACCCGTGAAAACCTTATCTGCGGCCTCTGAAAAGCTCACGGCAGTAATCTGGAACTTGTCTGGAAGTGTTTGGATAGCCCCTCTCTGACGCAGGTCCCAGAGCTTTGCTGTACCGTCGTCCGATCCACTCACAACAAGAGGTGGCCACTTACGTGACGGGCAACATGAGTTGACAAAGGATGAGTGCTCAGCCATCTTCTTAACCTGCTTACCAGTTTCAACATCCCAGACCCTCAAAGTCTTGTCAGGGCTTGCAGAGATTATCTGGCTCCCATCAGTGGTCCAGTGAAGATCAAGGATAGCATTCTTGTGCCCTCTCAGTACCATGTAGTTCTTACACTCACCATGGACATACCACAGGAAGATATCCTTGTCATGGGAGCCCGATGCTATCACAGTTCCAGCAGGGTTGAACTTCATGCAGTAGACAGCGCTCTGGTGGCCTGTGAGTAGCATTATTGGCGCCTCCAGACTGGATGAGCGTTGCTTCCCACCAGGCCCAAGGCCAAAAGCCTGGTTAGGATGTTGCTGCACGTTGCCCAGCTCCATTCCTGGCCGTGGGGCTGCAAGAGCCAAAGAATTGTTGCCTGGAGCGGAGTACATCTTCAAGTCTGTAGTGAAATTTACGTTCCTGTCACAAAGAAAAATATAAGATGACTGCAAGAAAATGAACAAAACAGAACAGACCTAGTCCACAGTAGAGTCTAGAGTCCAAACATATGCACACAAACATCTCTTCAGAAACAAAAATCATACATTATCCAGGTTTTCAATTTACAGACACATACAAGCACAAGCAGTACCACAGATGATATTTGCTAGATATAATTTCGGCAATGAGATTTAAGGAGCGCTGTGGTGATGTAACCTAGGTCGATATACACAAAATAAGGTTTACTGGTGCTACCCAGTGCCAGTAATCAAGCAGTAATTTAAAATGCTAGTAAGTTAGTTAACTGGGAGAACTGTGAAAAATTAAGCAGCAGTAGCAGAACATGTTTGGAGTATCATCAACAGTTTTACAAATCAAATAGGCCACACAAGGGGCTGAACTAGGAACCTTGACAGTAATGACAGGGATACTCAATCATGTGTGGCTTACAGCCTACAGACATGGAATTGCAGAGTACAAGCACTGTTGGAGACCACAAGGTTGGGTATGTTTCCCTGGAGGTGCTCATGCATGTGCAGTGGTTATCGGCAGACTAGGAATGGAACAATTTCTGGAGCATTGGTTAGCAAGCTCCAGCCAAGTGTGTATGCGACCAAGTTTATGATGTCAGTGGCGTTCTTGCGTTAGAGCTGTGGAAACAGAATCGCGCCAAGGCTGACGCATCTGCACAATGGAGTGTTCCTTTTTGTCAATTCCTCAAGCAGCCTGGAGCTGCTCCATGACCTTTTATACCATGATGAACAAAAGCATCTACCTTAGGAATCTCCAGTACATAGACCATGTGGAGAACAAGTCGATGCATCACAAAATCGCAAAATTAGAGTGTTAGCACCAACAATTTCGAGTTCCCTGTGCTACAAGCACCAAACCGAAAGCTATATGCTACCACAATCTATCATGAACACGGCCCAAACGAAGTCAATTCTACACTACATCTGACGGACTACTCCGTGTTCTCTCAGATTTCCTCCACTCGCCAAGGCGGGTTCCCACCCAGCCCAGCCATCCCCGCCTCTCCTCTCTCGCGCGCACGCAGAAATCCACAAAAACACAAGACAAGAAGTAGAATCTCTGCTCTACCGGGAGGAAACGAAGTGGCGAAGGTCGTAGGGGGCGATACCTGAGCGGAAGCCCTAGGCTGGGGCTAGCCGGGGGCGCGGACGCGGACCGCTGCTTCTGTCGCTCGGGGACGGCGAGGTCGGAGTGGGCGGCGCGGGCAGGCGGCGGGAGGCGGGGGAGGGGGTTCCGCCGATCCGGCCGGAGGGGCGAGAGGTGGGAGGAGACGGGGGCGGCGGCGCGGTCGGCTGGGTGCGTGGGGGATTCTCGCGTCGTGTGGCCTTTGGGGTAGGCTCGGGCCGCGGTATTGGGCCTCACGGTTGATGGGCTGGATGTAGGCTGCGCCGTTACATGCTCTGGCCCGTATACTAACAAGAAGGCCTGTCCTTCTCAAAAAAAAACACAGCTTGTTTGGCATCCAGCATTTGAGTCGGAATCGTGCAAATCATTTGCGAATTCCTACACGTTCGGCTGTCCCGGATTTGGGTGTTGGAAATCGTTTCACAATTCCAGATGATTGAAACCATATGTAAACCAAATTGTCCAACAACCTGTCATTTCCTTAATCCGCTCGCCCCAACACCCTTTCATATTGCCTATGACTCCCCCTCATCTCACTCCAGCCGCCCAAGGAACCCATCGCCTCTTGCTCCGCCGCCCGGTGAACCCACCGCCCCGTAACACCCTCCTCAAACCGTATTCCATCCACCATCAGGACCTCCACGACTGCACGCCAAGGGCATCGCCGCTAGTGAGGGTGACCACGCGAAGGAGCCGACGCTTATTAGCTACAGGGAGGTGGGTGTCATGCTTACACAGCTGTGTTTGGTGCATCGGCATCATATCGACACCATCTTCTACCACAGTTCTCTCCACTTGTCTCGGCAGCAGATCCGGGTTGAGAAGAGGCCGATTCCTTCCCTGAACTAGGTGTTGGTGGAGAAGCTTGTGTAGCCCAGCAAGACCGCCACCCATCATCAGACCATCAAGCGGTTACGGAGAAACCTCCATATTATATTTAATGTAACCAGATGCTAGTTCCTGCACAAGTTCCTTGTGGCGGCTCTGGGGGGTTAGTTGCATTGTTTACTTTGGACTAAACCTAAGCTAGCTGCATAGTTTGTGTCAGGCTCATGATCTTTCGAATCTTTGCATGTACCTTAAGATTACAATCAGCTTTTCTGAGTTATGCTTCTAGTTGAGGTGCCTGTCCAGGGGCTACTTACATGTTATGAGTGTAGAGCACACGTACGTCACAAAAAAGCAAATTTTAAGAATTTTTTTGGACATGAAGTTGTGAAAAATGATTAATCAATACCAAAAGCCATGGCATTGTCAAAAGTTAATTATATACTCCTACTACAAGCCCTAGGGATGGGATTGAGTAAAGAGAGTAGTTTTTGAGCTCCCGGGTGCCCCTACACCCTCTATGAACAGTAAATTAAAAATAGAAAAAATCAAAAAAATCTGAAACTTTGCAACACCAACTATGATCAAACTTTGTAGGTGCTTGCAAGTTTTTATGCCAAAAAAACATTCGAGGAGCTCTATACGAGAAAAAGATTTCAATGCTTGAAGTTTTGAGCACTTTTAGCACTAAAATATGAAACTCGTTGTATTCGAAGAGCTCTACATGATATTTTGTTATGAGAACTTGCAATGACCTACAAAGTTTGACCATATTTGATGTCTCAAAGTTTCAATTTTTTGGATTTTTTCTATTTTGTGAATTTACTGTTCATAGAGAGTGTAAGGGCACCCGGGAACTATCACACCTTTCTTGTTGAGTAAATTATAGTTATATTCTTGTGGCTTTGGTTCTGCTGTTTTGTTTATCTCTCATTACTATTTAGAATGTAACATTACTGAGCAGCACCAAAGAAGGAATAGTAAAAAGCAGGTGCAAGTTATCGGTGAAAAGTTATGGGAGTCACACCTTGTTTACCCATGTGAGATATGAATGCTTGTGTTTCTGCAAAGTTAACAACTGAAAGAGTGAGACCATGGTAGCTTATTGTACACGGTACGATAGAGTCCTACTCTATCTTGCACGGCAAACCTTATCAATTTTCACTTGATTTTGAAGCCTCCCTCGGTCATGATTGTGAATGAATCATACATGTGCTATGCTTGACAGTCATGCAGCCTGTCATATGGACTTCTACAAGACTACAACTATACTAGTTGCACCATTTTCAGAAAGAATTGAAAAGAGAATCATCCATGTAGTTGTGACACCGAGATTCAGTAATTAGGCCACGATTAAGCTGGGCATGCTATAACCTATATGACTAGGTAAATGGAACTCACCAATAGATCACAATCATGCCTATGTTAGAAAATGTATGAGCCGCTGTAGTCGCCATCATTTCTTACAAGTTGTAGTTCCTTCAAAACCATTATGACCATGAATTGTTTACATGTACGACATCAGACTATTTCTTATCATATTTTGAAGCCAAACAAAGTAGCCGCTTGCCACATGCGCAAAGGTCATCAAGTTTTGGGATTTACTCAGTCTTGTCTTTGCAAAGGACAATGCTACTGGAGTGCAGCGGAACTACCCGCAGAGGATGTCAACAATGGCAGACGACTTTGCTGCCACGTCTTCTACTCAAACTATTGATTTGGTGAAGGCCAAAAAAGGATAAGGCATCAAACAATGAAAATATTCATCGGGGCTGTTAGTAATGCAAAGGTATATTTTTTATGTAACCTTGAATGTGTTGGTTGTGAACCTTGGATGTATTATAATCATTTGATGTTGTTGTGACCTTTTCTGTAAAGATATACTTTCTTATGTAACCTTGAATGTGTTGGTTGTGAACCTTGGTTGTATTATAATCATTTGATGTTGTTGTGAACTTTTTTGTAATGCAATGATTGAAATTTTGGAGAGTGGATTTTTGAAACCCGGGTGTATTGGAGGACCTTATTTTAAATACTTTGAAAATCGCATTTAAGGTTTCAAAAATTTCTGAACAAATTTCTACATGATCATATGGATGTATATTATGCATCTGTAAAGTATGGTGATGAAATAAGTAAATATGCGACCTATACAAAAAAGACAAAATGGTGATTTCCAAATAGTGAATAATGCATGCGCTGTTCATCTTTCCAAAATCGCGATTTTGTTATTTTTGTGTAACTCACATGGTTACTTATCTCTGCATCAAAATTTACACATGTGTAACATACATTCATATAAACATGTTGATTTGTTTTCAGAATTTTCTGGAACTTCAAAATAGCATTTTGGCACAGTTCAAAAAATAGGGCTCCAATGCACCCGGGTTCCAAAGTGACTTTTTGGTACAATGCTATATTATTGCTGATTTTAGTGTTGGTTAATGATTACACCTCATAATGGTAGCCAAACATGGCGTGTAGTTCATTTCAGTTGATGAATGCTAGTGTCAGCCAAACATGAAATTTGGAATTGGAATCAAACAAAATGAAACCATAACATGGATTTTATTTCATTTATATCAACTGAAATGAAATCTAGGGAGCCAAATGAGTTGAAAAAGAAATGTCTTTCACAAAAGGAAAAAATTAACGAACAAGAAGCATCTGAAATTGAATTCACTGTGGTTTGTGCATCAGTCGGTTGCATTTTTAGAAGAAAAAGGCAAGTGGTTATATCCAATGGTGGAGGTATGTGGTATACGGGGGCTGTTGCCCCCTTCATGCCAATTTTTACCCACCCTTTAGATTAAGATCCGATGGATCCTAGTTTGTCTTGCAGCTCCAGCCACCAGCAATGTTGCTCTTCTTCCTCTGTCCGCCGCCACCCGCAATGAATTAAAAGAACATCACATAGCTAGAAGTCTTACAAGATTACGATGACGGAGACAGTTGATGACGCAAAGTGTAACACCCCAAGACCGTTCGTTGCTTATTTGTATTCTCCAACATTGTCATTTGTGGAATTATCATGATGAACATGGATGTATGTATGTCACTTTGCCGGAGGATCAATAGAGGGTCCTAGTCGGTAGATCTGGGATTGATAGCAAGGTGTTTGCTCGTTTGGTTTCGTCCATAGCTGGACCCTGTATTACACTTGGATGATTGTATTATGACTTGATATATTCTATGTTGTAGCTTGTGGCGAGTGTAAACCTTTATCTAGTACTCTCATCTATTCAGTATGTTGTATGTATTTGAGAAACCACCTTGCTATGCGATCCAAAATGAGGTTCTGCCGTGATCCTGACTTCATCACAAGATTGCGATAGAGCTTCATATTGGGCGTGACACAAAGCTTAGCGAGGAAGTCTACATGTCCCTTGCTTTTGGCCTTAGAAAATTGCTTCACTACCACCTCCGTGTTGGAAATATGCCCTAGAGGCAATAATAAAATGGTTATTATTATATTTCTTTGTTCATGATAATTGTCTATTATTCATGCTATAATTGTGTTATCCGGAAATCGTAATACATGTGTGAATACATAGACCACAACGTGTCCCTAGTGAGCCTCTAGTTGACTAGCTCGTTGATCAACAGATAGTCATGGTTTCCTGACTATGGACATGGGATGTCATTGATAATGGGATCACATCATTAGGAGAATGATGTGATGGACAAGACCCAAACCTAAGCATAGCACAAAGATCGTGTAGTTCGTTTGCTAGAGCTTTTCCAATGTCAAGTATCATTTCCTTAGACCATGAGGTTGTGCAACTCCCGGATGCCGTAGGAGTGCTTTGGGTGTACCAAACGTCACAACGTAAATGGGTGGCTATAAAGGTGTGTTGGGGAACGTAGTAATTTCAAAAAATTTCCTACGCACACGCAAGATCATGGTGATGCATAGCAACGAGGGGGAGAGTGTTGTCTACGTACCAACGTAGACCGACTGCGGAAGCGATCACACAACGTAGAGGAAGTAGTCGTACGTCTTCTTCCCGATCCAACCGATCCAAGCACCGTTACTCCGGCACCTCCGAGTTCTTAGCACACGTTCAGCTCGATGACGATCCCCGGGCTCCGATCCAGCAAAGCTTCGGGGAGGAGTTCCGTCAGCACGACGGCGTGGTGACGATCTTGATGTACTACCGACGTAGGGCTTCGCCTAAGCACTGTAACGGTATGATCGAGGTGGAATTTGGTGGCAGGGAGCACCGCACACGGCTAAGGAACGATCTCAAGGATCAACTTGTGTGTCTATGGGGTGCCCCCTGCCCTTGTATATAAAGGATGGAGGAGGAGGAGGCCGGCCAAGGCAAAGGTGCGGCCAGGATAGGGAGTCCTACTAGGACTCCAAGTCCTAGTAGGAGTCCACCAAAAGGGGAGGAAAGGAGAAGGAATAGGAGGAGAAGGAGAGGTGGCCGGCCCCCTTTTCCCTAGTCCAATTCGGACCAAAGGGGAGGGGGGGCGCAGCAGCCTTTTCCTCTTCCCACTAAAGCCCATCAAGGCCCATTACCTCTCCCGTAACTACCCGGTACTCCGAAAAATACCCGAATCACTCAGAACCTTTCCGATGTCCGAATATAGTCGTCCAATATATCGATCTTTACGTCTCGACCATTTCGAGACTCCTCGTCATGTCCCCGATCTCATCCGGGACTCCGAACTCCTTCGGTACATCAAAACTCATAAACTCATAATATAACTGTCATCGAAACCTTAAGCGTGCGGACCCTACGGTTCGAGAACAATGTAGACATGACCGAGACACATCTCCAGTCAATAACCAATAGCGGGACCTGTATGCCCATATTGGCTCCTACATATTCTACGAAGATCTTTATCGGTCAGACCGCATAACAACATACGTTGTTCCCTTTGTCATCGGTATGTTACTTGCCCGAGATTCGATCGTCGGTATCCCAATACCTAGTTCAATCTCGTTACCGGCAAGTCTCTTTACTCGTTCCGTAATACATCATCTCACAACTAACATATTAGTTGCAATGCTTGCAAGGCTTAGGTGATGTGCATTACCGAGAGGGCCCAGAGATACCTCTCCGACAATCGGAGTGACAAATCCTAATCTCGAAATACGCCAACCCAACATCTTCCTTTGGATACACCTGTAATGCTCCTTTATAATCACCCATTTACGTTGTGACGTTTGGTAGCACCCAAAGTGTTCCTCCGGCAAACGGGCGTTGCATAATCTCATAGTCATAGGAACATGTATAAGTCATGAAGAAAGCAATAGCAACATACTAAACGATCGGGTGCTAAGCTAATGGAATGGGTCATGTCAATCATATCATTCAACTAATGATGTGATCTCGTTAATCAAATAACAACTCTTTTGTCCATGGTTAGGAAACATAACCATCTTTGATTAACGAGCTAGTCAAGTAGAGGCATACTAGTGACACTCTGTTTGTCTATGTATTCACACATGTATTATGTTTCTGGTTAATACAATTCTAGCATGAATAATAAACATTTATCTTGATATAAGGAAATAAACAATAACTTTATTATTGCCTCTAGGGCATATTTCCTTCAGTCTCCCACTTGCACTAGAGTCAATAATCTAGTTCACATTGCCATGTGATTTAACAGCAATAGTTCACATCACCATGTGATTAACACCCATAGTTCACATCGTCATGTGACCAACACTCAAAGGGTTTACTAGAGTCAGTAATCTAGTTCACATATCTATGTGATTAACACCCAAAGAGTACTAAGGTGTGATCATGTTTTGCTTGTGAGATAATTTTAGTCAACGGGTCTGTCATATTCAGATCCGTAAGTATTTTGCAAGTTCTATGTCTACAATGCTCTACACGGAGCTACTCTAGCTAATTGCTCCCACTTTCAATATGTATCCAGATTGAGACTTTAGATTCATCTGGATCAGTGTCAAAAACTTGCATCGACGTAACCCTTTACGACGAACCTTTTTGTCATGTCCATAATCGAGAAACATATCCTTATTTCACTAAGGATAATTCTGACCGCTGTCCAGTGATCTACTCCTAGATCACTATTGTACTCCCTTGCCAAATCAGTGCAGGGTATACAATAGATCTGGTATACAGCATGACATACTTTATAGAACCTATGGCCAAGGCATAGGGAATGACTTTCATTCTCTTTCTATCTTCTGTCGTGGTCGGGCTTTGAGTCTTACTCAACTTCACACCTTATAATACAGGCAAGAACTCTTTCTTTGACTGCTCCATTTTGAACTACTTCAAAATCTTGTCAAGGTATGTACTCATTGAAAAACTTATCAAGCATCTTGATCTATCTCTATAGATCTTGAAGCTCAATATGTAAGCAGCTTTACCGAAGTTTTTCTTTGAAAAACTCCTTTCAAACACTCCTTTATGCTTTACAGAATAATTCTACATTATTTCCGATCAACAATATGTCATTCACATATACTTATCAGAAATGCTGTAGTGCTCCCACTCACTTTCTTGTAAATACAGGCTTCACTACAAGCCTGTATAAAACTATATGCCTTGATCAACTCATCAAAGCGTATATTCCAACTCCGAGATGCTTGCACCAGTCCACAGATGGATCGCTGGAGCTTGCACATTTAGTAAACACCTTTAGGATCGACAAAACCTTCTAGTTGCATCGTATACAATTCTTCTTTAGCAAATCCATTAAGGAATGCAGTTTTGTTTATCCATTTGCCAGATTTCATAAAATGCGACAATTGCTAACATGATTCGGATAGACTTAAGCATAGATACGGGTGAGAAACTCTCATCGTAGTCAACACTTTGAACTTGTCGAAAACCTTTTGCGACAATTCTAGCTTTGTAGATAGTAACACTACTATCAGCGTCCGTCTTCCTCTTGAAGATCCATTTTCTATGGTTTGCCGATCATTGGGCAAATCCATCAAAGTCCATACTTTGTTCTCATACATGGATCATATCTCAGATTTCATGGTCTCAAACCATTTCGCGGAATTTGGGCTCATCAGCGCTTCCTCATAGTTCATAGGTTCGTCATGGTCAAGTAACATGACTTCCAGAACAGGATTACCGTACCACTCTGATGCGGATCTCACTCTGGTTTACCACCGAGATTCGGTAGTAACTTGATCCAAAGTTTCATGATCATCATCATTAGCTTCCTCACTAATTGGTGTAGGTGTCACAGAAACCGGTTTCTGTGATGTACTACTTTCCAATAAGGGAGGAGGTACAGTTACCTCATCAAGTTCTACTTTCCTCCCACTCACTTCTTTCGAGAGAAACTCCTTCTCCAGAAAGTTTCCGAATTTAGCAACAAAAGTCTTGCCTTCGGATCTGTGATAGAAGGTGTACCCAACTGTTTCCTTTTGGGTATCCTATGAAGACATATTTCTCCGATTTGGTTTTGAGCTTATCAGGATGAAACTTTTTCACATAAGCATCACAACCCCAAACTTTAAGAAACGACAGCTTAGGTTTCTTGCCAAACCATAGTTCACACGGTGTCGTCTCAACGGATTTAGATTGTGCCCTATTTAACGTGAATGCAGTTGTCTCTAATGCATAACCCCAAAACGATAGTGGTAGATCATAGATCGTACCATATCTAGTAAAGTACGATTACGACGTTCGGACACACCATTACGCTGTGGTGTTCCGGGTGGCGTGAGTTGCGAAACTATTCCACAATTTTTCAAATGTACACCAAACTCGTAACTCAAATATTCTCCTCCACGATCAGATCGTAGAAACTTTATTTTCTTGTTACGATGATTTTCAACTTCACTCTGAAATTCTTTGAACTTTTCAAATGTTTCAGACTT
Source organism: Triticum monococcum (assembly GCA_034509565.1). NCBI lineage: Eukaryota > Viridiplantae > Streptophyta > Magnoliopsida > Poales > Poaceae > Triticum > Triticum monococcum. The sequence continues at coordinate 744,666,613 of CM067847.1, read as the reverse complement.
GTGTTTCATTAAGTAGATATCCCCATATCTGCTCAAATCATCTGTGAAGGTCAGAAAATAATGATACCTGCTGCAAGCCTTAATATTCATCGGACCACATACATCAGTATGTATGATTTCCAACAAATCTGTTACTTGCTTCATTGTTCCGGAGAACGGCGTTTTAGTCATCTTGCCCAAAAGGCATGGTTCGCAAGCATCAAGTGATTCATAATCAAGTGATTCCGAAAGCCCATCAGCATGGAGTTTCTTTATGCGCTTTACACCAATATGACTTAAACTGCAGTGCCACAAATAAGTTGCACTATCATTATTAACTTTGCATCTTTTGGTTTCAATATTATGAATATGTGTATCACTATGATCGAGATCCAATGAACCATTTTCATTGGGTGTGTAACCATATAAGGTTTTATTCATGTAAACAGAACAACAATTGTTCTCTAACTTAAATGAATAACCGTATTGCAATAAACATGATCAAATCATATTCATGCTCAACGCAAACACCAAATAACACTTATTTAGTTTCAACACTAATCCCGAAAGTATAGGGAGAGTGCGATGATGATCATATCAATCTTGGAACTACTTCCAACACACATCGTCACCTCGACTTTTACTAGTTTCTGTTTATTCTGCAACTCCCGTTTCGAGTTACTACTCTTAGCAACTGAACCAGTATCAAATACCGAGGGGTTGCTATAAACACTAGTAAAGTACACATCAATAACATGTATATCAAATATACTTATGTTCACTTTGCCATCCTTCTTATCCGCCAATCACTTGGGGTAGTTCTGCTTCCAGTGACCAGTCCCTTTGCAGTAGAAACACTTAGTCTCAGGCTTAGGATCAGACTTGGGTTTCTTCACTTGAGCAGCAACAAGTTCCCCTTCTTCCCTTTGCCCTTTTCTTGAAACTAGTGATCTTGTCAACCATCAACACTTGATGTTTTTCTTGATTTCTACCTTCGTTGATTTCAGCATCACGAAGAGCTTGGGGTTTGTTTCCGTTATCCCTTGCATATTATAGTTCATCACGAAGTTCTACTAACTTAGTGATGGTGACTAGAGAATTCTGTCAATCACTATCTTATCTGGAAGATTAACTCCCACTTGATTCAAGCGATTGTAGTACCCAGACAATCTGAGCACATGCTCACTAGTTGAGCGATTCTCCTCCATCTTTTAGCTATAGAACTTGTTGGAGACTTCATATCTCTCAACTCGGGTATTTGCTTGAAATATTAACTTCAACTCCTGGAACATCTCATATGGTCCATGACGTTCAAAACGTCTTTGAAGTCCCGATTCTAAGCTGTTAAGTATGGTGCACTAAACTATCAAGTAGTCATCATATTGAGCTAGCCAAACGTTCATAACGTCCGCATCTGCTCCTGCAATAGGTCTATCACCTAGCGGTGCATCAAGGACATAATTCTTCTGTGCAGCAATGAGGATAAACCTCAGATCACGGATCCAATCCGCATCATTGCTACTAACATCTTTCAACACAATTTTCTCTAGGAACATATCAAAATAAACACAGGGAAGCAACAACGCGAGCTATTGATCTACAACATGATTTGCAAAATACATATCAGGACTAAGTTCATGATAAATTTAAGTTCAATTTAATCATATTACTTAAGAACTCCCACTTAGATAGATATCCCTCTAATCCTCTAAGTGATCACGCTATCCAAATCAACTAAACCATAACCGATCATCACGTGAGATGGAGTAGTTTTCAATGGTGAACATCGTTGTGTTGATCATATCTACTATATGATTCACGCTCGACCTTTCAGTCTTCGTGTTCCGAGGCCATATCTGTATATGCTTGGCTCGTCAAGTATAACCTGAGTATTCCGCGTGTGCAACTGTTTTGCACCCGTTGTATTTGAACGTAGAGCCTATCACACCCGATCATCACGTGGTGTCTCAGCACGAAGAACTTTCGCAACGGTGCATACTCAGGGAGAACACTTCTTGATAATTTAGTGAGAGATCATCTTATAATGCTACCGTCAATCAAAGCAAGATAAGATGCATAAAAGATAAACATCACATGCAATCAATATAAGTGATATGATATGGCCATCATCATCTTGTGCTTTGTGATCTCCATCTCCGAAGCACCGTCATGATCACCATCGTCACCGGCGTGACACCTTGATCTCCATCGCAGCATCATTGTCGTCTCGCCAATCTTATGCTTCCACGACTATCACTACTGCTTAGCAGTAAAGCATTACATCGCGATTGCATTGCATACAATAAAGCGACAACCATATGGCTCCTGCCAGTTGCCGATAACTCGTTACAAAACATGATCATCTCATACAATAAAAATCAGCATCATGCCTTGACCATATCACATCACAACATGCCCTGCAAAAACAAGTTAGACGTCCTCTACTTTGTTGTTGCAAATTTTACGTGGCTGCTACGGGCTTAAGTAAGAACTCATCTCACCTACGCATCAAAACCACAACTATAGTTTGTTAAATAGACTCCGTTTTAACCTTCTCAAGGACCGGGCGTAGCCACACTTGGTTCAACTAAAGTTGGAGAGACAGTCGCCCGCAAGCCATCTATGTGCAAAGCACTTCGAGGGAACCGGTCTCGCGTAAGCGTACGCGTAAGGTTGGTCCGGGTCGTCTTGTCCAACAATACCGCCGAACCAAAGTATGACATGCTGGTAGGCAGTATGACTTGTATCGCCCACAACTCACTTGTGTTCTACTCGTGCAAATAACATCAAACCATAAAACCTAGGCTCGGATGCCACTGTTGGGGAACGTAGTAATTTCGAAAATTTTCCTACGCACACGCAAGATCATGGTGATGCATAGCAACGAGGGGGAGAGTGTTGTCTACGTACCAACGCAGACCGACTGCGGAAGCGATCACACAACGTAGAGGAAGTAGTCGTGCGTCTTCTTCCCGATCCAACCGATCCAAGCACCGTTACTCCGGCACCTCCGAGTTCTTAGCACACGTGCAGCTCGATGACGATCCCCGGGCTCCGATCCAGCAAAGCTTCGGGGAGGAGTTCCGTCAGCACGACGGCGTGGTGACGATCTTGATGTACTACCGACGCAGGGCTTCGCCTAAGCACTGTAACGGTATGATCGAGGTGGAATTTGGTGGCAGGGGGCACCGCACACGGCTAAGGAACGATCTCAAGGATCAACTTGTGTGTCTATGGGGTGCCCCCTGCCCCTGTATATAAAGGATGGAGGAGGAGGAGGCCGGCCAAGGCAAAGGTGCGGCCAGGATAGGGAGTCCTACTAGGACTCAAAGTGGCCGGCCCCCTTTTCCCTAGTCCAATTCGGACCAAAGGGGAGGGGGGGGCGCAGCAGCCTTTTCCTCTTCCCACTAAAGCCCATCAAGGCCCATTACCTCTCCCGTAACTACCCGGTACTCCGAAAAATACCTGAATCACTCGGAACCTTTCCGATGTCCGAATATAGTCGTCCAATATATCGATCTTTACGTCTCGACCATTTCGAGACTCCTCGTCATGTCCCCGATCTCATCTGGGACTCCGAACTCCTTCGGTACATCACTAGTAGAAAAAGGGGCTATGGTCCAGGCCACCTCAGCCCATTAGTCCCGGTTCAGTCTTGAACCGGGACCAATGTGGGCATTGGTCCCGGTTCGTGAGCCCAGGGGGCCGGCCGGGCCACGTGGGCCATTGGTCCCGGTTCGTCTGGACCTTTTGGTCCCGGTTGGTGGGACGAACCGGGACCAATGGGCCTCGCTCCTGGCCCACCACCATTGGTCCCGGTTGGTGGCATGAACCGGGACCAAAGGCTCCCCTTTAGTCCCGGCTCATGCCACGAACCGGGACCAATGAGGTGCCTATATATACCCCCTCGCGCAAGAGCAGAGCACAGTGCTCTGTTTTTTCTGGCCGAGGGGGAGAGGCCTTTGTGGTGCTCTAGCTCACCTCCTATGCACATGAGGTGTTCGATGGAATGCCCGAGCCACACTACTTAAGCTTTCTCCTCTCGAAGCTCGACCTCCAATCTCCATTTTCCTCGAGATTTGTCTAGATTTAGCGGTCCGTCACGCCCCGTCCCCGTCTTCACCGCCGTCGATCACCCGCACGGATCTCATCACCGACACCACCGTGGTGAGCCTCTTATTCTTATCTTCTTTCTGAAAGGAAAAATATTCTTACTTGTATGTTTAGATAGATACTTGTATCATTTTCTTACATTTATTATTGCATCTTATATAGTGCGATGGTTTTGGTATCCGCCCCCGCCGGCCCTCGTCCTGTCTATGATTCGGATTTGGTATGTATATTATCTTTATAACTATTGGTTCATTTATTGTTTATGAAAATTATGCCGACCAACGTGACATAGATTTTATTTATCTAGGATGTATGTGAATCGGAAATGCCAACTGACCTTGTCGAGAGGTTAAATTTAGTTGAAGAAGAAAACAATTTGTTGAAGGAAAAAATAAAAAAAATTGAGGAGGAGAAGATGATATTGGAGTTGCATGTTGCGGATGTCGTCGATGATCACAAGATCAAGATGGATGCAATGCGCTTGAAGATTAGAAAGATTAGAAAATATGCCATTCATACCGAGGCTTGGTATCATTATGCCGTTGGATCAATTGTTACCTTGGTTGCGATTATGATCGCATTTGTTTTCGCATTGAAATGTTTTACATAGTTTCAATGTATGGTTTAATTAATTAGATGCTCTGGAGAGCTATATGTTGTTAGATGAGAACTATGTATGTACTTTGGTTTTAATGTGATGATGAACTTCTATTAATTTGGACACTTAATTATATATAATGCACGCAGATGAACCGGCAATGGATGTACGGTGACAGACACACCCGCGAGTACATTAAGGGTGTGCATGAGTTTCTCGATGCGGCTGAGACAAACAAGCAGAATGGTTTTATGTGTTGTCCATGCACTGAATGTGGGAATACGAGGTCTTACTCTAACCGGAAAATCCTTCACTCCCACCTGCTTTACAAGGGTTTCATGCCACACTATAATGTTTGGACGAGGCACGGAGAAATAGGGGTTATGATGGAAGACGGCGAAGAAGAAGAGTACGATGACAACTATGTGCCCCCTGAATACGGTGATGCTGCAACGGGGGGAGCTGGTGAAGATCAAGAGGAACCAGACGATGTGCCCAATGATGCTGCCACGGGTGAAGCTGCTGAAGATCAAGAGGAACCAGACGATGTGCCCGATGATGATGATCTCCGCCGGGTCATTGTCGATGCAAGGACGCAATGCATTAGTCAAAAGGAGAAGCTGAAGTTCGATCGCATGTTAGAGGATCAAAAAAAAGGGTTATACCCCAATTGCGAAGATGGCAACACAAAGCTCGGTACCATACTGGAATTGCTGCAGTGGAAGGCAGAGAATGTTGTGGCTGACAAAGGATTTGAGAAGCTACTGAAAATATTGAAGAAGAAGCTTCCAAAGGATAACGAATTGCCCGACAGTACATACGCAACAAAGAAGGTCGTATGCCCTCTAGGATTGGAGGTGGAGAAGATACATGCATGCCCTAATGACTGCATCCTCTACCGCGGTGCATACAAGGATCTGAACGCATGCCCGGTATGCGGTGTGCTGCGGTATAAGATCAAACGAGATGACCCCGGTGATGTTGATGGCGAGCCCCTCAGGAAGAGGGTCCCTGCAAAGGTGATGTGGTATGCTCCTATAATACCACGGTTGAAACGTCTGTTCAGAAACGAAGAGCATGCCAAGTTGATGCGATGGCACAGTGAGAACCGAAAGAAAGATGGGAAGTCGAGAGCACCCGCTGACGGGTCGCAGTGGAGAAAAATCGAGAGAAAGTACTGGGATGAGTTTGCAAAGGACCCAAGGAATGTATGGTTTGCTTTAAGCGCGGATGGCATTAATCCTTTCGGGGAGCAGAGCAGTAATCACAGCACCTGGCCCGTGACTCTATGTATGTATAACCTTCCTCCTTGGATGTGCATGAAGCGGAAGTTCATTATGATGCCAGTTCTCATCCAAGGCCCTAAGCAACCCGGCAACGAAATTGATGTGTACCTAAGGCCATTAGTTGAAGAACTTTTACAGCTGTGGAATGGAGACGGTGTACGTATGTGGGATGAGCACAGACAGGAGGAATTTAACCTTAAGGCGTTGCTGTTCGTGACCATCAACGATTGGCCCGCTCTCAGTAACCTTTCAGGACAGACAAACAAAGGATACCACGCATGCACGCACTGTTTAGATGACACTGAAAGTATATACCTGGACAAATGCAGGAAGAATGTGTACCTGGGCCATCGTCGATTTCTTCCGACCAACCATCAATGTCGAAAGAAAGGCAAGCATTTCAAAGGCGAGGCAGATCACCGGAAGAAGCCTGCCATGCGCACCGGTGATCACGTGCTTGCTATGGTCAATGATTTACCATACGTCATCTTTGGAAAGGGTCCCGGTGGACTAGCTGTTCCGAATGACGCTGAGGGACACGCACCCATGTGGAAGAAGAAATCTATATTTTGGGACCTACCCTACTGGAAAGACCTAGAGGTCCGCTCCTCAATCGACGTGATGCATGTGACGAAGAACCTTTGCGTGAACCTGCTAGGCTTCTTGGGCGTGTATGGGAAGACAAAAGATACGCCGGAGGCACGGGAGGACCTGCAACGTTTGCACGAAAAAGACGACATGCCTGCGAAGCAGTATAAAGGTCCTGCCAGCTACGCTCTTACGAAAGAAGAGAAAGAAATCTTCTTTGAATGCCTGCTTAGTATGAAGGTCACGACTGGCTTCTCATCGAATATAAAGGGAATAATAAATATGCCAGAGAAAAAGTTTCAGAACCTAAAGTCTCATGACTGCCACGTGATTATGACGCAACTGCTTCCGGTTGCATTGAGGGGGCTTTTACCGGAAAATGTCCGATTAGCCATTGTGAAGCTATGTGCATTCCTCAATGCAATCTCTCAGAAGGTGATCGATCCAGAAATGGTACCAAGGCTAAGGAGTGATGTGGCGCAATGTCTTGTCAGTTTCGAGCTGGTGTTCCTGTCGGGGAACGCAGTAATTTCGAAAATTTTCCTACGCACACGCAAGATCATGGTGATGCACAGCAACGAGAGGGGAGAGTGTTGTCTACGTACCAACGCAGACCGACTGCGGAAGCGATCACACAACATAGAGGAAGTAGTCGTACGTCTTCTTCCCGATCCGACCGATCCAAGCACCGTTACTCCGGCACCTCCGAGTTCTTAGCACACGTTCAGCTCGATGACGATCCTCGGGCTCCGATCCAGCAAAGCATCGAGGAAGAGTTCCGTCAGCACAACGGCGTGGTGACGATCTTGATGTACTACCGACGCAGGGCTTCGCCTAAGCACTACAACGGTATGATCGAGGTGGAATTTGGTGGCAGGGGGCACCGCACACGGCTAAGGAACGATCTCAAGGATCAACTTGTGTGTCTTGGGGTGTCCCCTGCCCCCGTATATAAAGGTTGGAGGGGAGGGAGCTGGCCGGCCAAAGGAGGGAGGCGCAGGAGGAGTCCTACTCCTACCGGGAGTAGGACTCCCCCCTCCAATCCTAGTCCAACTAGGAATCCTTCAAAGGGGAGAGAGAGAGAGGTGGTCGGCCCCTCTCCTAGTCCTAATAGGACTAGGGAGAGGGGGGGAGGCGCAGCCCTATGTGGGCTGCCCTCTCACCTTTCCACTAAGGCCCATGTTGGCCCATTTGGCTCCCGGGGGGTTCCGGTAACCCTCCCGGTAATCCGGTAAAATCCCGATTTCACCCGGAACACTTCCGATGTCCAAACATAGGCTTCCAATATATCAATCTTTACGTCTCGACCATTTCGAGACTCCTCGTCATGTCCGTGATCTCATCCGGGACTCCGAACAACCTTCGGTACATCAAAATGCATAAACTCATAATAACTGTCATCGTAACGTTAAGCGTGCGGACCCTACGGTTCGAGAACAATGTAGACATGACCGAGACACGTCTCCGGTCAATAACCAATAGCGGGACCTGGATGCCCATATTGGCTCCTACATATTCTACGAAGATCTTTATCGGTCAGACCGCATAACAACATACGTTGTTCCCTTTGTCATCGGTATGTTACTTGCCCGAGATTCGATCGTCGGTATCCAATACCTAGTTCAATCTCGTTACCGGCAAGTCTCTTTACTCGTTCTGTAATACATCATCTCATAACTAACATCTTAGTTATTATGCTTGCAAGGCTTATGTGATGTGTATTACCGAGAGGGCCCAGAGATACCTCTCCGACAATCGGAGTGACAAACCCTAATCTCGAAATACGCCAACCCAACATCTGCCATTGGAGACACCTGTAGTACTCCTTTATAATCACCCAGTTACGTTGTGACGTTTGGTAGTACCCAAAGTGTTCCTCCGGTAAACGGGAGTTGCATAATCTCATAGTTATAGGAACATGTATAAGTCATGAAGAAAGCAATAGCAACATACTAAACGATCGGGTGCTAAGCTAATGGAATGGGTCATGTCAATCAGATCATTCAACTAATGATGTGACCTCGTTAATCAAATAACAACTCTTTGTTCATGGTTAGGAAACATAACCATCTTTGATTAACGAGCTAGTCAAGTAGAGGCATACTAGTGACACTCTGTTGGTCTATGTATTCACACATGTATTATGTTTCCGGTTAATACAATTCTAGCATGAATAATAAACATTTATCATGATATAAGGAAATAAATAATAACTTTATTATTGCCTCTAGGGCATATTTCCTTCAGTTCCCACCATCCTTCTTCAATATCATGACGCACGTCCTAGTTCATCTAGTCGACGAGATTGTCATCCTGGGGCCCGTATTTCTACACAATATGTTCCCCTTTGAAAGGTTCATGGGAGTCCTAAAGAAATATGTCCGTAACCGCGCTAGGCCAGAAGGAAGCATCTCCATGGGCCATCAAACAGAGGATGTTATCGGGTTTTGTGTTGACTTCATTCCTGGCCTTAACAAGATAGGTCTCCCTAAATCGCGGTATGAGGGGAGACTGACTGGAAAAGGCACTCTTGGAAGAGACTCAATAATATGCAGGGACGGATATTCTTGGTCTCAAGCACACTACACAGTTCTACAGAACTCTACCTTGGTGACCCCGTATGTCGATGAACACAAGAACAGTCTGCGCTCCAAACACCCGGAGCAATGCGACGACTGGATTACATGTGAACACATCAGGACTTTCAGCAGTTGGTTGGAAACACGTCTCAGAGGTGACAACACTGTTTGTGATGAGTTGTACTTGTTGTCCAGGGGACCATCTTTGACTGTATTGACTTACAAAGGATACGAGATAAATGGGAATACATTTTACACGATCGCCCAAGATCAAAAGAGCACCAACCAAAACAGCGGTGTCCGCTTTGATGCAGCAACCGAGAGCGGAAAGGACACATATTATGGTTACATAGTGGACATATGGGAACTTGACTACGGACCTGATTTTAAGGTCCCTTTGTTTAAGTGCAAATGGGTCATTTTGTTTGGCGGCGGCGTACAGGTAGACCCACAGTACGGAATGACAACAGTGGATCTGAAAAATCTTGGGTACACTGACGAACCGTTCGTCCTAGCCAATGATGTGGCACAGGTTATCTATGTGAAGGACATGTCTACCAAACCGAGAAAAAGAAAAGATAAGGAAGCGAATACATCATACGATGAGCCAAAGCGCCACATAGTTCTTTCAGGAAAAAGGGACGTCCTGGGAGTGGACGGCAAGACAGACATGTCTGAAGATTATGAAAAGTTTCATGAAATTCCTCCCTTCAATGTCAAGGCTGACCCAAGCATCCTGATAAACAATGAAGATTATCCATGGTTACGGCGCAATAAGCAAATGACACAAGCGAAGAAAAAGTGAAGACTTTCTCCCGCAACTATTATGATGATACCATGCCAACTTTGTAACAGATGATCTTTCGTCCGAAACTCTGATACTTCGAAAGAGATTGTTCGTTTTGTACACGAAGTGCATCTAGTTTTTTCCGTAACCATCTCAACTTTGTTGCACATGCTATGTGGGTGAAATGATGATACCATGCCAACTTTCAACCTTTTCGGAGTTCATTTGAAATGCTTTTCAATTTCAGGGTCTTATAGCTCAAAAAAATCAATAAATCCATGAAAAATAACAAATGAAGTCAGAAAGGGTTGAAAATTGATGATGTGTCTTTGAATGGTGCATTTTGAACACAGAAAAAAATATGAAGTTCAAATACGTTCAAGAAAATGAAATCCCTTTGTAACAGATGATCTTTCGTCCGAAACCCTGATACTTCGAAAGAGATTGTCCGTTTTGTACACGAAGTGCATCCAGTTTTTGCCGTAACCATCTCAACTTTGTTGCACATGCTATGTGGGTGAAATGATGATACCATGCCAAATTTCAACCTTTTCGGAGTTCATTTGAAATGCTTTTCAATTTCAGGGTCTTATAGCTCAAAAAAATCAATAAATGCATGAAAAATAACAAATGAAGTCAGAAAGGGTTGAAAATTGATGATGTGTCTTTGAATGGTGCATTTTGAACACAGAAAAAATATGGAGTTCAAATAAGTTCAAGAAAATGAAATCCCTTTGTAACAGATGATCTAACTTCATAGTAAAAAAAATATGGTGCATTTTAAAACTATAAGTATTTAGTACAAATAAAAAAATTAAATTATAAGTAAAATAAAACTATAAGTATCACTAAAAAACTGTAAGTAATTAAACTAAAATAAAACTATAATATTCTTCAAATTTTTAAAAATTCAAATTTAAACTATTTAAAATTTAAAACTAATGGCACTAACAGAAAGTTTATAATTTTTGTGACCTAAAAGCAAAAAGAAATCACTAAAAAACTGTAAGTATTTAGTTTTAAGTAGAAATAAAAATAAATAGAAAAAAATTCTAATTTTGTAGTAAAGTTATTCATAAACTAGTGATTCACACAAATTTTTAAAAATTCAAATTTAAACTATTTAAAATTTAAAACTAATGGCACTAATAGAAAGTTTATAATTTTTGTGACCTAAAAGCAAAAAATAAAAAACCAAAAAAATGTAGAAATAAAAAAGAAAAAACAAAAAAATGCCACCTACTGGACCTCCACGGCGTGAATACGACTAGAAACCCTACATGGGCCAGGATTCAGGCCCGCAGAAGGCCCAATAGGCCCACAGGCAAAGCAGTGTCAAGTTAGGCCCGAAAGCCTGCAGTTGAGAGGAGCTCAGGAGGGTGGGCGCAGCAGACCTTATAAACCACTCCAGAGCCCTCTCAACTAGCGATGTGGGACTAAAATTTTGGACCCGGGGCGCACAAGGGCATTGGAGGCACCAACCGTGACCAATGCCCCCCTTTAGTCCCGGTTGGTGCCACCAACCGGGACCAAAGGCCGCCGCTTCCCGCCCTTTGGCCTGCCGAAAATTGGCCTTTGGTCTCGGTTCGTGGCACCAACCGGGACTAATGCCAACCTTTAGTCCCGGTTGCTGCCACGAACCGAGACTAAAGCCTCTACTATATAAGGCCACACTTTGGAATTTTTCATCCTCATCTTGCAGTTGCCCCGACGCCGCCCGCCCCCATCGTCGCCGTCGCCCGCGCCCATCGTCGCCGTCGCCCGCGCCGCGCGCCGCCCCGGCCCGCCCCCGTCGCCGTCGCCGTCGCCCTCGTCCCTGCCCGACGCGCACCGCCCTCGTCCCTGCCCCGACGCCGCCCGCCCTCATCGTCGCCGTCGCCCGCGCCGCGTGCCGCCCCGGCCCGCCCCCGTCGCCGTCGCCCTCGTCCCTGCCCCGACGCCGCCCGCCCCCATCGTCGCCGTCGCCCGCGCCCATCATCACCGTCGCCCGCGCCGCGTGCCGCCCCGCCGTCGCCGTCGCCGTCGCCCGCCCGCCCCATCGTCGCCGTCGCCGTCGCCCGCCCCCATCGTCGCTGTCGCCGTCGCCCGCGTCGCCGTCGCCGTCGCCCTCTGGTCCGGCCGCGGCGCCCGACCTAGCATTTTTTTGTTATATGCTTTTTTTCTGTATATGCTTTTTTTCTGTTATATGCTTTTTTCATGTATATATGCAAAAAATAGTTTTTTAGAAAAATTAGGATTTTTTTTCTGTTCATAGATTTTTTTTCATATATATGCTTGTCTTATATATATGTATATATATGTTCTCTGTGTATATATCTATGTTCATGTATATATGCAAAAAATAGTTTTAGAAAAATTAGGATTTTTTTCTGTTCATAGATTTTTTGGGTGATATTAATTATTGTAAATATGAAAATGTTTGTATATTCATATGAACAAATGAATTAGAAGAGGGAGAAGAAGAGGGGGTCGAGAGGGGGTCTAGGGTCGCCGAGGGGTCGAGGGTCGTCGAACATGAGAGGAGAAAGAGGATAAAAAAGAAGAGGAAGAAGAAGAAAAAAAAGAGGAGAAGAAAGAATAGAGGAGGATCTCCTCTATTCTTTCTTCTCCTCTTTTTTTTCTTCTTCTTCCTCTTTTTTTATCGGGAACGAGGGTCGCCTAGGGGTCGAGGGTCGAGAGGGGGTCTAGGGTCGCCGAGAGGGGAGAGGAAGACGAGGAGAAATAAATAAGAAGAAGAAAAAAGAAGAAAAAAAGAGGAGAAGAAGAAAGGAATAGAGGAGTAAAGAGAAAATAGAATATATTCTATTTTTCTCTTTTCTCCTCTATTCCTTTCTTCTTCTCCTCTTTTTTTTCTTCTTTTTTTTCTTCGACACGTGGGGAGGGGGGGGGGTCGAGAACGCCGGACATTCATGAGAGAGGCGAGGAAAGAATAGAGGAGACTTCTCCTCTATTCTTTCTTCTCTTCTTTTTTTTCTTCTTCTTCTTCCTCTTTATTTTATCGGGAACGAGGGTCGTCGAGAGGGGCGCCGAGTGGTAGAGGAGAAACCCTAAATAGAAAGTATCGTCGGTGTGAGATACATGTACCATCGGTGTCGGACACTAAATCCACATCCCACAAGTGGCGCGGGTTTCGACGCCCACGTCACTTGTGGGACGTGGATGTAGTGTCCGACACCGAAGGCCACATGTATCTCACACCCACGATACTTGCTAGCTATTTAGGGTTTCCTCTACCGAGAAGAAGAGGAGAAATAAATAAGAAGAAGAAAACAAAAGAAAAAGAAGATGAGAAGAAGAAAGGAATAGTTTTCTCTTCTTCTCCACTATTCCTTTCTTCTTCTCCTCTTTTGTTTTCCTAGTGTCAAAGTATTGAAGAAATCCATGCCTTCATCATTAGCCGGAAGTAACCAAGGCATGTTGGTACGAAGTTCTGCAAAGTTGTTCTGGAATGGATTCCCGGATAGAATAATCCGCCTTTTGGTACGAATTCAGCAAAGGCCTTCCAAATAGCGATATTCGGAAGGCTCTTGCTGAACTTTGTACCAAAAGGCGGATTATCCTATCTGGGACTCCGTTCCAGAACAACTTTGAAGAGCTTCCTACCATCATGCACATGTTACTTTCGCCTAATGATGAAGACATGGTTTTGTTGAATCCTTTGACACTAGGCAACCTCCCGACCCCAAGGCGATCCTCTCGAACATGAGAGGAAGAAGAGGATAAAAAAAGAAGAGGAAGAAGAAGAAAAAAGAGGAGAAGAAAGAATAGAGGAGTAGAACTCCTCTTCTACTCCTCTATTCTTTCTTCTCCTCTTTTTTCTTCTTCTTCCTCTTTTTTTATCGGGAACGAGGGTCATCGAGGGACATATATAGATGTAGTGTCGTCGTTGTCGATATATACCCCCTCCCGATAGCTTACTATGATTAGGTAGCTAGTTCTACGTTTGGCACTAATATATCCATCTGCCATGTTTGAATAATAATTGCCATGTTGTAAATATTTGTAGAAACTATGGACACCGCCCTAGACGAAGCAAGAAAAGAAGCGTTGTTGAGGGAGATAATCGCAGAAGGAAGTGATGCCGTCTCGTACTATCTCAACGATATCATCGATGGTCCGGAAGGAGAGGGTGAACAAGCTGGCTACGGTGACCTAATGCCGGTGCAAGAAGAAGAACATGAGGACGGCGCCGGTGACCCAATGCCGGTGCAAGAAGGAGAAAGTGATGACGGCTCCGGTGACCGAACCGAGTCCGGCCAGGTATATATATTAGTTAAGCCTATGCTGACTAGCTGATTGATGCATTCATTGTTTTGGTATGTACACATATTAATTAAGTCTTTGTTCTTTTTTCTAGCCCTCCGGATCGAGCACAACTTCGGTAAAGAGACGAGGCCCGAAGAAAAAGTTGAGCTCGGATGAAAAGCTTGAGATCACAGCAATCGCGCCCGACGGCCAACCTATTGAACCCCTCCGGACAAAGAGGGCATTTGTTGCTCAGTGCGGGGTTCTGGTTAGGGACAAGATCCCGATAAGCATCCAGCAATGGTTTAAGCCGGCTAAAGAAGACCCTGAGGTGTCTTATGTCAATAATATGCAGAAAAATGATCTTTGGACTGAGCTGAAGTCAAATTTCACCCTACCGCCAGAGGATAATCCAGAGAACCCAATTAAAGAGAAATTAATCAAGTCTTTTGCTCTGAAGAGGATGGCAGATCTATTCAGGAGGTGGAAGAAAGAGCTCAATAGGTTTGTCGATAAAAAAGAGACACCAGAATTTAAGGGCAGATATGAGAAGATCAGAGATCACTGGCCCGCATTTGTGGCCTACAAGACATCGGAAAAGAGTAAGAAGATGTCGGCGACAAACAAGCAGAATGCCGCGAAGAAGAAGCTTCACCATCGCACGGGGTCAGGTGGCTACCTCGTAGCCCGGCCTAAGTGGTCCAAGGTTGACAATGATCTGCTTCATAAAGGGATCAGACCAGAGACATATAACTGGCCAGACCGTTGCCGGACTTGGTTCTTCGGGGCTGGCGGAACCTTGGACCCTGAAATAGGGGGATGCATTTGGACGAACGAACAAATGGACATACCAGTCAGTAGGCTTAAGCACTATATCGACGCAGCGCAGGAAGGGACGTTCTTTCCAGACAGAGAGCACGACGAGCTCACAATGGCCCTCGGGAATCCTGAGCACCCTGGACGGACACGAGGCACGCCAGGCTCCGTTCCATGGAATGTTGGGTTTCCGGACGCAGGCGGTTACAAATCCCATGAGAGGAGGAAAAAAGTGCAGCAGACCGAACTGCAGGCGCTGCACGCAAGGGTACAAGCGATAGAGGAACGAGAAGCAAATCGCAGCAAACGTACTGCCGAAGCCTCCCCCGAAGCTACCCCGCCATCTCAGCGCAGAAGCAGCGTGGCTTCCACCGAGCAGCTTCAGCTGCAGCATGCCTTGACGGCTCCTGCCAGCTATCCTGTGGATGCTATAACGGAGTCTCAAAATTGCCACCTTATGACGCAATGGATGAATTTGAAGGTCAAGGCGGCTGTTGGCTCTGTTTATCCTACTGAACCCGGCGCAACTTTTCACTGCATGCCGATTCCAGAAGGATATGCTAGGGTGATGGTGGATGAGATAACGGAGGGATTTGAGGACCTCCAGCTTGACCACCCTACCGGTGAAGGGGAGACTCGGCTGGGGTCTGCTCTGAAGACTCCATGCCTATGGCGGAAGGACCTCATCAACCTTCCGAACTGGACGCCTCCGCCTCCTCCTCCTCCTCCGGCGAGTCAGGGCACTCCTCCTCCTCCACCGCCTCCTCCTCCGGCGAGTGACGATCAGGGCCCTCGGCCGGCTCCTTCTCCGGCGCGTGGCGGCACTCCGCCTCCGCCTCTGCCTGCGCCGACGCGCCCGAGCAGCCAACCTCCTCCTTCTCCGCCTCGTCAGCAAGGGCAGAAGAGACCTACCGCCGCTCCAGCTACTCCGGCGGGTCGTAGTCCTTCTCCTCCGCCTCTTAAGCAAGTAAAGAAGACAACGGCTTCGTCTGCTCGGTCGGTGTCTAGCAGTACAACCAGAGGCGGGAGGACATATAGATTCGGTCCTTCTCTGAAGACTCCAGAGAAGTTACCATACGAGAGGACCCAGGAGGAGAACGCCGAGATCGCGCGAGAAGAAGTGAGGAAATTCTTTGAAGGGGTGAAAGCAAAGCAACATCCACCTCCGGAGGAGAAGGTAGATGGGGTGAAAGTGAAGCGCACTCTGGCTGCCCTGACAAAACCACCAATGTCTGATCCGCCAAAAGGAAACTATGACCGCATTATTGGAAAGCAATTTGCCGAAGCGGAGCGGTCGGGAACTACTGTCAGTGATGAAAGGCTGAAAAACGACGAGCTGGGAAACAAATTGCCCAGCTCGGCAAACAAGCAAAGCAATCATGCCCCCCGCTCAAGGTGCCTAGCCACAACGTCGCTAATGACCCGAGGATGGTGCCCGGTTATAATAATCTTGCAGATTACCTGCCCGACGAAGTACATTATGAACCCATGGACATGCGGATGCAAAGATACGAGTACGGGAAGCCTCTCGTCAAAGATGAAAGATCTCTATCAACGATGATGCGAAGATTGCATGATTGGTACTTGAAAATCTGCAGAGACTCTGGGGGGAGGAGTACTTTGTATGTGAGAGTTAAAAAGGAGCATGACCTCGTTGGAATTGATCTGTTGCCTGTTCCATTTGAGGAGTTCTATCAGTTTTTCAATCAATTGGCCCTCGATAAAACAACGATCGCCTGCTACTGTCTGTAAGTAGTACTACTTCTGTCATTAAGTTTCTCTATATAGCTTAGCTCTTTCATTGCATGTATTTATAATCATCCTCACTATATTATGCAGATTGAAGATCGTCGAATTGAAGAAAAGACAAGTCGGTGATATTGGGTTCATTAACACATATCTCATAGATGCAACTGAGGTTAAACTTCATGCCGCAGCTACCGAGGCCAACATGCTAGAATCGTTCGTAATAAATCAAAACAAAGATATAATACTCTTTCCTTACAACTTCAAGTGAGTGTTACTGTCTTGTGCGTATTCGGTTTCCCTTATATATTAGTCAAGGTTATAGTAATGTAATTCATGAGTTATGCATGCGTGTGCAGTTTCCACTATATTCTCCTAGAGATTAAGCTTGAGCAGGGACTAGTAACTGTCTTAGACTCAAGACGAAAAGATCCCCAGGACTATGCAGACATGACTGAAATCCTCAAGAAGTAAGTTAAATCGATCATTATCCACCATATCAGCAACTTTGTTCATTTCCTGATATCAAGTAATTGTTTTCTTTGTCCGGCAGGGTTTGGAGAAAATTCACCAAAAAAGTTCCGGGACTGCCGAAGGAGCTGGAATTTAGACACCCGAAAGTAAGTACTATAGTAGCATGTTCCGCGCATCTCCTAGTGATTCAAGTGCTAGTTTCATCAATACCATTTAGCATTCTTGCTTATCAGTTTGATTGACCTCTATTTCTTGTAAAGTGGTTGTGGCAGGAACAAGGGAATGATTTCTGTGGATACTACATCTGCGAGTCCATCCGCCACACGACGTGTGAGCGGGGCGGGTACTCTAACGAACAATATGAAGTACGTAAATAACAATATTCACAATTTTATTTTATTACCATCATTTGTGTTGAGTTTCATTCATTCATATATATATATATATATGTATGTATGTATTGACCCCCTTCTTCAAATTAGATGTTTCGGAAGCGGGATGAACTCCTAGCACCAGCTCGCATGCGAGCAATTCAAGAGGAATTGGCGGCATTCTTTCTTGACCACGTGATCCCTGAAGACGGAGAATTCTATGTTAAACCTGAGTCTGTATGATTATATTTGTAAGAGATAATTACTGTATATATGTAGCCGGTACTGTCAGATAGATATACGAGAACTTGTTGTTCGACCAATCTCTCGGAGAAGGAGAGGTGGTCGATATCACTTCTCTCTGTATGCATATATGTTCATGACGATCTTCTGTTTCCTTCGTTTGCTTTACTAGCTAGCCAGCGTGTCTAGTCCTCTCTATACGTATGTATAGTACGTAGCGTCGACCAAGCACGGACATAAGAGAGGACGATCTCTATATTAATTATAGCTAGCTAACACAATATATGAAACACGTAAATTAACCCCCCAAAACCCCCAACCCCCCCCCCCCCCCCCCTTCAAAAAAAAACAAAAACCCTAGCCACAGAAATGCTGACGCGTGGATGCCTATTGGTCCCGGTTGGTGCCACCAACCGGGACCAAAGAGTCTCCTGACTGGGCTCTGCACACTGCCCACGTGGAGGGGCTTTAGTCCCGGTTCTGGATTGAACCGGGACTAAAGGTGGCAGGTATTAGTACCGACACTTTAGTCCCGGTTCCTGAACCGGGACTAAAGGCCCTTACGAACCGGGACTATAGGCCCTTTTTCTACCAGTGCATAAAAACTCATAAACTCATAATATAACTGTCATCGAAACCTTAAGCGTGCGGACCCTACGGTTCGAGAACAATGTAGACATGACCGAGACACGTCTCCAGTCAATAACCAATAGCGGGACCTGGATGCCCATATTGGCTCCTACATATTCTACGAAGATCTTTATCGGTCAGACCGCATAACAACATACGTTGTTCCCTTTGTCATCGGTATGTTACTTGCCCGAGATTCGATCGTCGGTATCCCAATACCTATTTCAATCTCATTATCGGCAAGTCTCTTTACACTGCTGGAAAAAGGGCCTTTGGTCGCGGTTCGCAACTGCCATTAGTCGCGGTTGCGCAACCGCGACCAAATAGGCGCGACTAAAGGACCCCCACTTTAGTCGCGGTTGCTTAAGAACCGCGACTAAAGGCCCGTCCACGTGGGCGCCAGGCGGCCGTCGGGGCGGAGGACCTTTAGTCGCGGTTCTTCTGGCCAACCGCGACTAAAGGCCGCCACAGGTTTAGGCCGGCTGGTAGAAAACAGGGCTATGGTCTAGGCCGCCACAGGTTTTTGAAAAAAAAATTGAAATTTTTTTTTGAAATTTTTTTATTTTCAAATTTCTGAATTATTTTAACCTCTAGTCTGTAATCACCACCCCTCATCACTTCTCAATTTATTCTTTAATCACCCCTCATCATTCCAAATCATCTAACTTCCCGACCGGTCACCCATCCCTCTCACTACTCCAGCCCAAGCACGCTTAACTTCCGGGTTCTATTCTCCCACGCTCCAAGTCTGGACTTGTTGTTTTCCTGACAATAGTAAGATGTCAATCCTATTAACCTTCAGGAATTTTGCTTGAGCATGAAGTGACACATTTCACTGTTTGAGTTTGAAACTATTGTTTTAAAAAACAATAATTATTTAGTAACACTAATATTTCTTGAATAATTAGTTTGACCATTGTTTGACCACAGTTTGACCACAGTTGACCACAGTTTGACCAGATTTGACCAAAATTGAAATAATTAAAATAATTATTTAGTAACACTAATATTCTAGAATAATTAGTTTGACCATTGTTTGACCATAGTTTGCCCACTGTTTGAATATTTTTCAATTTTTTCCACTCTAAATCTTAAAAGCCCCGTAACTTTTTTCTATTAGGTTTTTGAGGATTTTGAAAATGTTTAACGGGGTTCCCCCCGTTAAATTTGGATGTAACTTTTCGAGTAGATGATTTTTCATATAAAAAAACTTTTTCATCCGAGTTAGTATGCAAAAGTTATGCCCATTTTTACAAATTTCAGAGAGATTTTGCAAATAAAGTCAAAATTCACATTTGCAAATTTTCCCAACAACTAGACCACATATCACATGAGAAACTTATTTTCTTTTATTTTTTGACATTTCCATTATTTTCTTTTATTTTTTTAAAACTGAAAAGGCGATCCACCGGGGGGGGGGGGGGTAGAGTTTGAAAATGGGACCTTTAGTCCCGGTTTGAGGCACGAAGCGGGACTAAAGGTCATCGCACCCTTTAGTCCCGGTTCGTGGCTTAAACCGGGACTAAAGGGACTGGTATATATAGGGGAGGAGCTTTAGTCGCGGTTGGCCTGGCCAACCGCGACTAAAGGCCTTTGGGCACCTTTAGTCGCGGTTGGCCTGGCCAACCGCGACTAAAGCCCCTCACGTGCACCAGCTGGCCACCGAGCGCCCCGGGCCCAGGCATTTGGTCGCGGTTCGTCTGCCGAACCGCGACTAAAGACTTCATTAGTCGCGGTTCCTACAGTTTCGCGACTAATGGGGCTGGACGGAAGCCTCTTTTTCTACCAGTGTTACTCGTTCCGTAATACATCATCTCACAACTAACATATTAGTTGCAATGCTTGCAAGGCTTAGGTGATGTGCATTACCAAGAGGGCCCAGAGATACCTCTCCGACAATCGGAGAGACAAATCCTAATCTCGAAATGCGCCAACCCAACATCTTCCTTTGGATACACCTGTAATGCTCCTTTATAATCACCCATTTACGTTGTGACGTTTGGTAGCACCCAAAGTGTTCCTCCGGTAAACGGGAGTTGCATAATCTCATAGTCATAGGAACATGTATAAGTCATGAAGAAAGCAATAGCAACATACTAAACGATCGGGTGCTAAGCTAATGGAATGGGTCATGTCAATCAGATCATTCAACTAATGATGTGATCTCGTTAATCAAATAACAACTCTTTTGTCCATGGTTAGGAAACATAACCATCTTTGATTAACGAGCTAGTCAAGTAGAGGCATACTAGTGACACTCTGTTTGTCTATGTATTCACACATGTATTATGTTTCCGGTTAATACAATTCTAGCATGAATAATAAACATTTATCATGATATAAGGAAATAAATAATAACTTTATTATTGCCTCTAGGGCATATTTCCTTCAAGGTGCACTACGGGTATCTCCGAAAGTGTCTGTTGGGTTGGCACGAATCGAGACTGGGATTTGTCACTCCGTATGACGGAGAGGTATCTCTGGGCCCACTCGGTAATGCATCATCATAATGAGCTCAATGTGACCAAGGGGTTGGTCACGGGATCATGCATTACGGTACGAGTAAAGTGACTTGCCAGGTAACGAGATTGAACAAGGTATTGGGATACCAACGATCGAGTCTCGGGCAAGTAACGTACCGATTGACAAAGGGAATTGAATACGGGATTGATTGAGTCCTCGACATCATGGTTCATCTGATGAGATCATCGAGGAGCATGTGGGAGCCAACATGGGTATCCAGATCCCGCTGTTGGTTATTGACCGGAGAGGCGTCTCGGTCATGTCTGCTTGTCTCCTGAACCCGTAGGGTCTACACACTTAAGGTTCGGTGACGCTAGGGTTGTAGAGATGTTAGTATGCAGTAACCCGAAAGTTGTTTGGAGTCCCGGATGAGATCCCGGACGTCACAAGGAGTTCCGGAATGGTCCGGAGGTAAAGATTTATATATAGGAAGTCCAGTTTCGGCCATCGGGAAGGTTTCGGGGGTTACCGGTATTGTACTGGGACCACCGGAAGGGTCCCGGGGGTCCACCGGGTGGGGCCACCTATCTCGGAGGGCCCCATGGGCTGAAGTGGGAGGGGAACCAGCCCCTGGTGGGCTGGTGCGCACCCTTCCTTGGGCCCCCCTGCGCCTAGGGTTGGGAAACCCTAGGGGTGGGGGCGCCCCCCACTTGGCTTGGGGGGGAAGCCACCCCTTGGCCGCCGCCCCCTTGGAGATTAGATCTCCTAGGGCCGGCGCCCCCCAAGGCCCCTATATATAGAGGGGGGAGGGAGGGCAGCCGCACCCCTGGCTCTTGGCGCCTCCCTCTCCCTCCGTAACACCTCTCCTCCCCGCTTGCGCTTGGCGAAGCCCTGCCGGGATCCTGCTGCATCCACCACCACGCCGTCGTGCTGCTGGATCTTCATCAACCTCTCCTTCCCCCTTGCTGGATCAAGAAGGAGGAGACGTCTTCCCAACTGTACGTGTGTTGAACGTGGAGGTGCTGTCCGTTCGGCACTTGGTCATCGGTGATTTGGATCACGGCGAGTACGACTCCATCATCCCTGTTCTCTTGAACGCTTCCGCTCGCGATCTAGAAGGGTATGTAGATGCACTCCTATTCCCCTCGTTGCTAGAATACTCCATAGATTGATCTTGGTGATGCGTAGAATTTTTTTTAATTTCTGCTACGATCCCCAACACTCCGTGCTCCAGCTATGCACTCCGAGTGCCTTGGCATGGTACACCATGCCAAATCCTCCATATCCCAGCCTCAATTCATCTTCGAAATTCTTGGTCCCATCCCTAAGCTCCTTGTACTTGAACTGTCTCAGCGCCCTTGGGATGCTTCTCATGTATAGGACTAAAAAAGCATAGAAGTGAGAGGGGTGGTTTGGAATATATTGACCACCTTTCTTCATCGATTCATACTTTTGGATGAGTTGGTTGAAGCATGAGTTCAATATATTATTAGAGCGGTTAATTAGTCCAACGACGCCGATCCTAGGTTTCTCCATCATTTCCGCAGCATCGCCTCGGGGAAGATTAATCTTCTCTCCCCGAGGGTGCGACACCCGATCAATGAACGATTATATCAGTTCATATATTAGATTAGATGAATTCTGAATTTTCAGTAGATTGAATCGTATTAGATTGATTTCTTTGCAGTTAGCCAAATGAAGTGATATTAGATTGATCCCAACCGATGAAGAAAATCCAGCAGATTATGTGTGGTTGGACAGAAGTAGAAATGGATATCCAGAGATAGAAATGGATCAAGTTTTTATTTATTTATTATGGGATTTTTAAAACACAAACTACAGAAAAA
This sequence comes from Triticum monococcum, assembly GCA_034509565.1. Classification (NCBI taxonomy): domain Eukaryota; kingdom Viridiplantae; phylum Streptophyta; class Magnoliopsida; order Poales; family Poaceae; genus Triticum; species Triticum monococcum. The sequence continues at coordinate 744,643,848 of CM067847.1, read as the reverse complement.
GGGGGGAGGGAGGGCAGCCGCACCCCTGGCTCTTGGCGCCTCCCTCTCCCTCCGTAACACTTCTCCTCCCCACTTGCGCTTGGCGAAGCCCTGCCGGGATCCTGCTGCATCCACCACCACGCCGTCGTGCTGCTGGATCTTCATAAACCTCTCCTTCCCCCTTGCTGGATCAAGAAGGAGGAGACGTCTTCCCAACTGTACGTGTGTTGAACGCGGAGGTGCTGTCCGTTCGGCACTTGGTCATCGGTGATTTGGATCACGGCGATTACGACTCCATCATCCCCGTTCTCTTGAACGCTTCCGCTCATGATCTACAAGGGTATGTAGATGCACTCCTATTCCCCTCGTTGCTAGAATACTCCATAGATTGATCTTGGTGATGCGTAGAAATTTTTTTAATTTCTGCTACGATCCCCAACAGTGGTATCAGAGCTAGGTCTATGCGTAGTTTCTGTGCACGAATAGAACACAAAGCAGTTGTGGGCGTCGATATTGTCAATTATCTTGCCGTTACTAGTCTTATCTTGATTCGGCGGCATTGTGGGATGAAGCGGCCCGGACCAACCTTACACGTACGCTTACGTGAGACCGGTTCCACCGACTGACATGCACTAGTTGCATAAGGTGGCTGGCGGGTGTCTCTCTCTCCCACTTTAGTCGGATTGGATTCGATGAACAGGGTCCTTATGAAGGGTAAATAGAAATTGGCAATTCATGTTGTGGTTTTGGCGTATGTAAGAAACGTTCTTGCTAGAAACCTATAGCAGCCACGTAAAAACTTGCAACAACAATTAGAGGACGTCTAACTTGTTTTTGCAGCAAGTGCTTTGTGATGTGATATGGCCAAAAGTTGTGATGAATGATATATGTAATGTATGAGATGATCATGTTCTTGTAATAGGAATCACGACTTGCATGTCGATGAGTATGACAACCGGCAGGAGCCATAGGAGTTGTCTTAATTTATTTATGACCTGCGTGTCAACATAAACCTCATGTAATTACTTTACTTTATTGCTAAAGCGTTAGCCATAGTAGTAGAAGTAATAGTTGACGTGACAACTTCATGAAGACACGATGATGGAGATCATGGTGTCATGCCGGTGACGACGATGATCATGGCGCCCCGAAGATGGAGATCAAAAGGAGCGAAATGATATTGGCCATATCATGTCACTATTTGATTGCATGTGATGTTTATCATGTTTTACATCTTATTTGCTTAGAACAACGGTAGCTTAATTAAGATGATCCCTCGAATTAATTTCAAGAAAGTGTTCCCCCTAACTGTGCACCGTTGTGAAGGTTCGTTGTTTCGAAGCACCACGTGATGATTGGGTGTGATAGATTCTAACGTTCGAATACAACGGGTGTAAGCCAGATTTACACACGCAATACACTTAGGTTGACTTGACGAGTCTAGCATGTACAAACATGGCCTCAGAACACGGAGGACCGAAAGGTAGAGCATGAGTCGTATAGAAGATACGATCAACATGTAGATGTTCACCGATGTTGACTAGTCCGTCTCACGTGATGATCGGACACAACCTAGTTGCCTCGGGTCATGTTTCACTTAGATGACTAGAGGGATGTCTATCTGAGTGGGAGTTCATTGAATAATTTGATTAGATGAACTTAATTATCATGAACTTAGTCTAAAATCTTTACAATATGTCCTGTAGATCAAATGGCCCACGCTAATGTTGCCCTCAACTTCAACGCGTTCCTAGAGAAAACCAAGCTGAAAGATGATGGCAGCAACTATACGGACTGGGTCCGGAACCTAAGGATCATCCTCATAGCAGCCAAGAAAGATTATGTCCTAGAAGCACCGCTAGGTGAAGCACCATTCCCAGCAAACCAAGACGTTATGAACGCCTATCAGTCACGTGCTGATGATTACTCCCTCGTTCAGTGCGGCATGCTTTACAGCTTAGAACCGGGGCTCAAAAAGCGTTTTGAGCAACACAGAGCATATGAGATGTTCGAGGAGCTGAAAATGGTTTTCCAAGCTCATGCCCGGGTCGAGAGATATGAAGTCTCCGACAAGTTCTTTAGTTGTAAGATGGAAGAAAATAGCTCTGTTGGTGAACACATCCTCAAGATGTCTGGGTTGCACAACCGCTTGACTCAGCTGGGAGTTAATCTCCTGGAAGACGCGGTCATTGACAGAATCCATCAGTCGCTTCCACCAAGCTACAAGAGCTTTGTGATGAATTTCAATATGCAGGGGATGGAAAAGACCATTCCCGAGGTATATTCAATGTTGAAATCAGCGGAGGTGGAGATCAAAAAGGAACATCAAGTGTTGATGGTGAATAAAACCACTAAGTTCAAGAAAGGCAAGGGTAAGAAGAACTTCAAGAAGGACGGCAAGGAAGTTGCCGCGCCCGGTAAATCAGTTGCCAGGAAGAAGTCAAAGAATGGACCCAAGCCTGAAACTAAGTGCTTTTATTGCAAGGGAAGTGGTCACTCGAAGCAGAACTGCCCCAAATACTTAGCGGACAAGAAGGCCGGCAACACCAAAGGTATATGTGATATACATGTTATTGATGTGTACCTTACCAGCACTCGTAGTAGCTCCTGGGTATTTGATACCGGTGCGGTTGCTCATATTTGTAACTCAAAGCAGGAGCTGCGGAATAAGCGGAGACTTGCGAAGGACGAGGTGACGATGCGCGTCGGGAATGGTTCCAAGGTCGATGTGATCGCCGTCAGCACGCTACCTCTACATTTACCTACGGGATTAGTTTTAAACCTCAATAATTATTATTTAGTTCCAGCTTTGAGCATGAACATTGTATCAGGATCTCGTTTAATTCGAGATGGCTACTCATTTAAATCCGAGAATAATGGTTGTTCTATTTATATGAGAGATATGTTTTATGGTCATGCCCTGCTGGTGAATGGTTTATTCTTGATGAATCTCGAGCGTAATGTTACACATGTTCATAGTGTGAATACCAAAAGATGTAAAGTTGATAATGATAGTCCCACATACTTGTGGCACTGCCGCCTTGGTCACATAGGTGTCAAACGCATGAAGAAGCTCCATGCAGATGGACTTTTAGAGTCTCTTGATTACGAATCATTTGACACGTGCGAACCATGCCTCATGGGTAAAATGACCAAGACTCCATTCTCCGGAACAATGGAGCAAGCAACTAACTTATTGGAAATTATACATACTGATGTGTGCGGTCCAATGAGTGTTGAGGCTCGCGGTGGCTATCGTTATGTTCTCACTCTCACTGATGACTTGAGTACATATGGGTATGTCTACTTAATGAAACACAAGTCTGAGACCTTTGAAAAGTTCAAGGAATTTCAGAGTGAGATTGAGAATCAACATGACAGAAAAATAAAGTTCTTACGATCAGATCGTGGGGGAGAATATTTAAGTCACGAATTTGGCACACACTTAAGGAAATGTGGAATCGTTTCACAACTCAGGCCGCCTGGAACACCTCAGCGTAACGGTGTGTCCGAACGTCATAATCGCACTCTATTGGATATGGTGCGATCTATGATGTCTCTTACCGATCTACCGCTCTCATTTTGGGGCTATGCTTTAGAGACTGCCGCATTCACTTTAAATAGGGCTCTGTCGAAATCCGTTGAGACGACACCGTATGAATTATGGTCTGGGAAGAAACCTAAGCTGTCGTTTCTAAAAGTTTGGGGATGCGATGCTTATGTCAAGAAACTTCAACCTGAAAAGCTCGAACTCAAGTCGGAAAAATGCGTCTTCATAGGATACCCTAAGGAAACCATTGGGTATACCTTCTACCTCAGATCCGAAGGCAAGATCTTTGTTGCCGAGAATGGATCCTTTCTAGAGAAAGAGTTTCTCTCTAAAGAAGTAAGTGGGAGGAAAGTGGAGCTTGATGAAGTACTGCCTCTTGAAACGGAGAGTAGCGCAGCTCAAGAAAATGTTCCTGTGGTGCCTGCACCGATTAGAGAGGAGGTTAATGATGATGATCAAGATACTTCGGATCAAGCTCCTACTGAACTTCGTAGGTCCACAAGGACACGTTCCGCACCAGAGTGGTACGGCAATCCTGTCCTGGAAATCATGTTGTTAGACAACGGTGAACCTTCGAACTATGAAGAAGCGATGACGGGCCCAGGTTCCGACAAATGGCTAGAAGCCATGAAATCCGAGATAGAATCCATGTACGAAAAAAAAGTATGGACTTTAACTGACTTGCCCGATGATCGGCGAGCCATAGAAAATAAATGGATCTTTAAGAAGAAGACAGACGCGGATGGTAATGTGACCATCTATAAGGCTCGACTTGTCGCTAAGGGTTATCGACAAGTTCAAGGGGTTGACTACGATGAGACCTTCTCACCCATAGTGAAGCTGAAGTCCGTCCAAATCATGTTAGCAATTGCCGCATTCTATGATTATGGGATATGGCAAATGGACGTCAAAACGGCATTCCTTAACAGCTTTCTTAAGGAAGAATTGTATATGATGCAGCCGGAAGGTTTTGTCGATCCTAAGAATGCTGACAAGGTGTGCAAGCTCTAGCGCTCAATCTATGGGTTGGTGCAAGCATCTCGGAGTTGGAACATTCGCTTTGATGAGATGATCAAAGCGTTTGGGTTTATGCAGACTTATGGAGAAGCATGCGTTTACAAGAAAGTGACTGGGAGCTCTGTAGCATTTCTCATATTATATGTGGATGACATACTGTTGATGGGAAATGATATAGAATTCTTGGAAAGCATAAAGGCCTACTTGAACAAGTGTTTTTCAATGAAGGACCTTGGAGAAGCTGCTTATATATTAGGCATCAAGATCTATAGAGATAGATCGAGACGCCTCATCGGTCTTTCACAAAGTACGTACCTTGACAAGATATTGAAGAAGTTCAATATGGATCAGTCCAAGAAGGGGTTCTTGCCTGTATTGCAAGGTGTGCGATTGAGCACGGCTTAATGCCTGACCACGGCAGAAGATATAGAAGAGATGAGTGTCATCCCCTATGCCTCAGCCATAGGGTCTATTATGCATGCCATGTTGTGTACCAGACCTGATGTAAACCTTGCCGTAAGTTTGGTAGGTAGGTACCAAAGTAATCCCGGCAAGGAACACTGGACAGCGGTCAAAAACATCTTGAAGTACCTGAAAAGGACCAAGGATATGTTTCTCGTTTATGGAGGTGCCGAAGAGCTCATCGTAAAGGGTTACGTCGACGCTAGCTTCGACACAGATCTGGATGACTCTAAGTCACAAACCGGATACGTGTATATTTTGAATGGTGGGGCAGTAAGCTGGTGCAGTTGCAAGCAAAGCGTCGTGCCGGGATCTACATGTGAAGCAGAGTATATGGCAGCCTCGGAGGCAACACAAGAAGCAGTCTGGGTGAAGGAGTTCTTTACCGACCTAGGAGTCATACCCAATGCGTCGGACCCGATGACTCTCTTCTGTGACAACACTGGAGCTATTGCCCTTGCGAAGGAGCCCAGGTTTCACAGGAAGACCAGGCATATCAAGCGTCGCTTCAACTCCATTCGTGAAAGTGTTCAAAATGGAGATATAGAAATTTGTAAAGTACATACAGACCTGAATGTAGCAGATCCGTTGACTAAACCTCTCCCTAGAGCAAAACATGATCAACACCAGAATTCCATGGGTGTTCGATTCATCACAATGTAATTAGACTATTGACTCTAGTGCAAGTGGGAGACTGTTGGAAATATGCCCTAGAGGCAATAATAAAATGGTTATTATTATATTTCTTTGTTCATGATAATTGTCTATTATTCATGCTATAATTGTGTTATCCGGAAATCGTAATACATGTGTGAATACATAGACCACAACGTGTCCCTAGTGAGCCTCTAGTTGACTAGCTCGTTGATCAACAGATAATCATGGTTTCCTGACTATGGACATGGGATGTCATTGATAACGGAATCACATCATTAGGAGAATGATGTAATGCAAAGGTATATTTTTTATGTAACCTTGAATGTGTTGGTTGTGAACCTTGGATGTATTATAATCATTTGATGTTGTTGTGACCTTTTCTGTAAAGATATACTTTCTTATGTAACCTTGAATGTGTTGGTTGTGAACCTTGGTTGTATTATAATCATTTGATGTTGTTGTGAACTTTTTTGTAATGCAATGATTGAAATTTTTGGAGAGTGGATTTTTGGAACCCGGGTGTATTGGAGGACCTTATTTTAAATACTTTGAAAATCACATTTAAGGTTTCAAAAATTTCTGAACAAATTTCTACGTGATCATATGGATGTATATTATGCATCTGTAAAGTATGGTGATGAAATAAGTAAATATGTGAGCTATACAAAAAAGAAAAAATGGTGATTTCCAAATAGTGAATAATGCATGCACTGTTCATCTTTCCAAAATTGCGATTTTGTTATTTTTGTGTAACTCACATGGTTACTTATCTCGGCATCAAAATTTACACATGTGTAACATACATTCATATAAACATGTTGATTTGTTTTCAGAATTTTCTGGAACTTCAAAATAGCATTTTGGCACAGTTCAAAAAATAGGGCTCCAATGCACCCGGGTTCCAAAGTGACTTTTTGCTACAATGCTATATTATTGCTGATTTTAGTGTTGGTTAATGATTACACCTCATAATGGTAGCCAAACATGGCGTGTAGTTCATTTCAGTTGATGAATGCTAGTGTCAGCCAAACATGAAATTTGGAATTGGAATCAAACAAAATGAAATCATAACATGGATTTTATTTCATTTATATCGACTGAAATGAAATCTAGGGAGCCAAATGAGTTGAAAAAGAAATGTCTTTCACAAAAGGAAAAAAATTAACGAACAAGAAGCATTTGAAATTGAATTCACTGTGGTTTGTGCATCAGTCGGTTGCATTTTTAGAAGAAAAAGGCAAGTGGTTATATCCAATGGTGGAGGTATGTGGTATACGGGGGCTGTTGCCCCCTTCATGCCAATTTTTACCCACCCTTTAGATTAAGATCCGATGGATCCTAGTTTGTCTTGCAGCTCCAGCCACCAGCAATGTTGCTCTTCTTCCTCTGTCTGCCGCCACCCGCAATGAATTAAAAGAACATCACATAGCTAGAAGTCTTACAAGATTACGATGACGGAGACAGTTGATGACGCAAAGTGTAACACCCCAAGACCGTTCGTTGCTTATTTGTATTGTCCAACATTGTCATTTGTGGAATTATCATGATGAACATGGATGTATGTATGTCACTTTGCCGGAGGATCAATAGAGGGTCCTAGTCAGTAGATCTGGGATTGATAGCAAGGTGTTTGCTCGTTTGGTTTCGTCCATAGCTGGACCCTGTATTACACTTGGATGATTGTATTATGACTTGATATATTCTATGTTGTAGCTTGTGGCGAGTGTAAACCTTTATCTAGTACTCTCATCTATTCAGTATGTTGTATGTATTTGAGAAACCACCTTGCTATGCGATCCAAAATGAGGTTCTGCCGTGATCCTGACTTCATCACAAGATTGCGATAGAGCTTCATATTGGGCGTGACACAAAGCTTAGCGAGGAAGTCTGCATGTCCCTTGCTTTTGGCCTTAGAAAATTGCTTCACTACCACCTCCGTGTTGGAAATATGCCCTAGAGGCAATAATAAAATGGTTATTATTATATTTCTTGGTTCATGATAATTGTCTATTATTCATGCTATAATTGTGTTATCCGAAAATCGTAATACATGTGTGAATACATAGACCACAGCGTGTCCCTAGTGAGCCTCTAGTTGACTAGCTCGTTGATCAACAGATAGTCATGGTTTCCTGACTATGGACATGGGATGTCATTGATAACAGGATCACATCATTAGGAGAATGATGTGATGGACAAGACCCAAACCTAAGCATGGCACAAAGATCGTGTAGTTCGTTTGCTAGAGCTTTTCCAAAGTCAAGTATCATTTCCTTAGACCATGAGGTTGTGCAACTCCCGGATGCCGTAGGAGTGCTTTGGGTGTACCAAACGTCACAACGTAACTGGGTGGCTATAAAGGTGCACTACGGGTATCTCCGAAAGTGTCTGTTGGGTTGGCACGAATCGAGACTGGGATTTGTCACTCCGTATGACGGAGAGGTATCTCTGGGCCCACTCGGTAATGCATCATCATAATGAGCTCAATGTGACCAAGGGGTTGGTCACGGGATCATGCATTATGGTGCGAGTAAAGTGACTTGCCAGGTAACAAGATTGAACAAGGTATTGGGATACCGACGATCGAGTCTCGGGCAAGTAACGTACCGATTGACAAAGGGAATTGAATACGGGATTGATTGAGTCCTCGACATCGTGGTTCATCCGATGGGATCATCGAGGAGCATGTGGGAGCCAACATGGGTATCCAGATCCCGCTGTTGGTTATTGACCGGAGAGGCGTCTCGGTCATGTCTGCTTGTCTCCCGAACCCGTAGGGTCTGCACACTTAAGGTTCGGTGACGCTAGGGTTGTAGAGATATTAGTATGCAGTAACCCGAAAGTTGTTCAGAGTCCCGGATGAGATCCCGGACGTCACAAGTTGTTCCGGAATGGTCCGGAGGTAAAGATTTATATATAGGAAGTCCAGTTTCGGCCATCGGGAAGGTTTCGGGGTATCCGGTATTGTACCGGGACCACCGGAAGGGTCCCGGGGGTCCACCGGGTGGGGCCACCTATCCCGGAGGGCCCCATGGGCTGAAGTGGGAGGGGAACCATCCCCTGGTGGGCTGGTGCGCACCCCCCCTTGGGCCCCCCTGCGCCTAGGGTTGGGAAACCCTAGGGGTGGGGGCGCCCCCCACTTGGCTTGGGGGGGAAGCCACCCCTTGGCCGCCGCCCCCTTGGAGATTAGATCTCCTAGGGCCGGCGCCCCCCCAAGGCCCCTATATATAGAGGGGGGGAGGGCAGCCGCACCCCTAGCTCTTGGCGCCTCCCTCTCCCTCCGTAACACCTCTCCTCCCCGCTTGCGCTTGGCGAAGCCCTGCCGGGATCCTGCTGCATCCACCACCACGCCGTCGTGCTGCTGGATCTTCATCAACCTCTCCTTCCCCCTTGCTGGATCAAGAAGGAGGAGACGTCTTCCCAACTGTACGTGTGTTGAACGTGGAGGTGCTGTCCGTTCGGCACTTGGTCATCGGTGATTTGGATCACGGCGAGTACGACTCCATCATCCCTGTTCTCTTGAACGCTTCCGCTCACGATCTAGAAGGGTATGTAGATGCACTCCTATTCCCCTCATTGCTAGAATACTCCATAGATTGATCTTGGTGATGCGTAGAATTTTTTTTAATTTCTGCTACGATCCCCAACACTCCGTGCTCCAGCTATGCACTCCGAGTGCCTTGGCATGGTACACCATGCCAAATCCTCCATATCCCAGCCTCAATTCATCTTCAAAATTCTTGGTCCCATCCCTAAGCTCCTTGTACTTGAACTGTCTCAGCGCCCTTGGGATGCTTCTCATGTATAGGACTAAAAAAGCATAGAAGTGAGAGGGGGTGGTTTGGAATATATTGACCACCTTTCTTCATCGGTTCATACTTCTGGATGAGTTGGTTGAAGCATGAGTTCAATATATTATTAGAGCGGTTAATTAGTCCAACGACGCCGATCCTAGGTTTCTCCATCATTTCCGCAGCATTGCCTCGGGGAAGATTAATCTCCTCTCCCCGAGGGTGCGGCACCCGATCAATGAACGATTATATCAGTTCATATATTAGATTAGATGAATTCTGAATTTTCAGTAGATTGAATCGTATTAGATTGATTTCTTTGCAGTTAGCCAAATGAAATGATATTAGATTGATCCCAACCGATGAAAAAAATCCAGCAGATTATGTGTGGTTGGACAGAAGTAGAAATGGATATCCAGAGATAGAAATGGATCAAGTTTTTATTTATTTATTATGGGATTTTGAAAACACAAACTACAGAAAAACCATAAAAAAATAGAAGCTCACGTTCAAAATAGATTTGTGAAACACAGAGTAATACAATGCTCGGTGTTTAGTTTTTGTATGTTGTATGGATAGGTAAATCCTAGAACTATAGTCAAGCCAAGGATAAAACACATGTAAAGTGAGAATATTGTTATTTTTTAACTTATGTCATGTATCTTGTTCTGCATAGTTGTGCATAGGGATGCAAAAGAGAGGTTTGAGTGTATTGTAAAAAAATATGTATTTTTCTGTGTTTTTCCTTTGAAACCCAAATTAAAGGAAAATTTCCTCCATTTTTTTCTGTGTACACTTCTTTTGAATAAAATGAATGAATAGTGTCACCCAACAAATATTTCTATTCATATGGTTTTTCTTCACTTTTCATATTAACCAAATAGGCCCTAATGCAATGTAATTTCCCCTCTTTTTCATTATGGTAATTTTTATGTGATTAATTAGAGATGTGGATATTTGTTCCGTACAACAGGACACTGGAAAGAACACAGAGGACTCACAAAAGCACCCACTTGAAAAATGGGTTTCTATTAGAATATTGTTTAACTGTAAAAATAAGTTCACAACAACCTGTCAATTTTGGTTCCAACACTACTAGGGAAAACCTTATACACAGAACTTTAGCAGTAGCGCAGGTCAAAAAAGCACGCTGGTGCTAAGTAGCAGTAGCGCGCCTGTGCAAACCGCGCTGCAGATAAAGTTCTAGCAGTAGCGCGTCTTGTTCTAAACACGTTACTACTAAAATTCCCACGGCTTAGCCAATAGGCTACACATAGTAGTAGCGACCTATAACGAACCGCGCTACCGCTACTTTCTTTGTAGCAGCGCGTTTTAATCTAAACTCGCTACTGCTAAAGGATATAAAATTAAATGGAAAGCAAATAGAAAGGTAATTGAAAATGAAAGAAATAGAATAAGGTGAAAGGAAAAAAAAAATGTGAAGAAAACTAAATGAAAAGGGGGAAAAAGAGAAAGGAGTAGCAGTAGCGTGTATCCCAGAACGCGCTGTAGCTAACTTAGCAGTAGCGCCCTTTCTGGAACGCGCTACTGCTACTTCTAACTTAACACGGGGTTCGTCCTTCCCCACGGCCACTTCCCCCAAATCCAACTCTCCACTCTCGCCGCCGCTGTCGCTCGTCGGCCGCCGCGCGCTCTCCGCACACCCTCTACGCCGCCCCGACCCTAGATTCAACGCCGCCCCCGCCCCCGACCTCAACATCGTCCCGGACGCCGCCCCCGACCCCGACCTCGACGCCGCCATCCGCCATCTGCCGCGCGCCCGAGCCCCGAACCCGACCTCGACGCTGCCTGCCCCTCCCTCGTCGAAGGCACCCGAGGTGAGCACGCCTGCTCCTCCCTCTCCCCTACCTCTACCTAGGGTTTCTTTATATTTTAGTTGCATCAAATTAGTTAGGGTTCATGTAAGGGTGGAAACGAATCGGATGCGGCTCAAATGAGTTAGGGTTCATGTAAGGGTGGAAACGAATCAAATTTCTAAAATGAATCATAAAATGAGTAAAATTTGACCACTTATTTCAGTTTATAGTTGGATAATTGAAATATCCGCTACCACTTTCCACCCCTATAGGTTCATCAAATTAGATGGTAATTAGGGCAGTAGTTCCTAGGTACTAATTAGTTAGTAAGAACTAGGTACTAATTAGGTACTAGTATATTTTTATTTATAGTAAGTTTATTTTTTAGTAAGAACTAGTTGAATTAATAGAACTAGTTAGTAAGAACTTGTTGCTATTTTTTAGTTAAAGCAATTTTTCCCGCATCGACATGGACGATGCCTATCCCGCATCCTCGTCGTCGAGTCGGCGAAGGATGACACCTGCTTGACCAGATGGGCCATGTCCGGGACTGGGCTCCGCCGGGGTGGTACTGGGAGGCTCTACCTACCGGGGGGCGCAGGTTGGTGAGGAGCCAGCCTGTCGTTGACCCGAACCTTCTTTGGTGGCGGTCGCGTGGGCCAGTGACGGTCCAGAGGCTCGAGGACCCCGCGAAGGTGGTGCGTCACCGTGTCAGTGAGGAGGACGCGCACGTCCGTTGCTACTTGTTTGCGTTGGAGCACAGGTTCTCCAATACCTGGCAGGTTCTCCAAGGATCTCATTGGAGCTATGATCCCGTGATGGTTCCTTCTCTATGGGTGTCCACCACCCGCGCCGATACCCGTCATGTGCTAGGGTTTTAGTTTTATTAGTGATGTTATATGTATGACACTATTCGGTATATATTAGTGATAATATTCGACGATGTACGGACCCATAAGATGATTTACTTTTGCTTATTGAATGCATGCTAATTTGAGTCCTATAAGATATTTTTAAAATGTATATCTTGTGTTGCTCAAATAGGATATGTGCTTGCCCAAGTGGCCGATCATGTTTGCAGGTTACACCTCCGAGTGGCCTATGTTTTGCCAGAGTGTTGATTCATTTCCGTTCCGGCAAATTTCAGGCGCTCGATATGTCCTATTTTAGCAAAGGTCATGCCGGATTTTTTCATGAATTTTGGCATGACTTGTGCCAGAATATGTAGGAAATATCGAGTGCCCCAGATTTGTGTGTTGAGTATCCTGGTAGTTGTATTGATTTGCAATTAATGTTTTAACTATGAACATAGGAAATGTCGTCACGACGAAAAGGATTTCGGTATTTGCAAATACTGCGAAGACGAGCGCGGCTTGTGCGACGGAATCTTCCTAGATGATGATAGGCGCTTCAGCATCAAGCTGGACGAGAACTTCGAAGTGGATACAGTAAGTCACAATGACAAGTATTTTTTCGTAATTAAACATGACATCTGCTTCATTTGCTTCAACTTATATTTTTTTTACTATTCTACTAGCGTATCCCCTGCCATGCAAGATTTTTTGTATTGGATAAGATAGGTTTCAGTCATACTATGGAGGTAAAGAAAGTTTACTTGAAGACCGAGCATGGTTATATTTTCTACGCAAAATTATACTATTCAGACGATTACACCTATTTTGGATGCAAAACACGGCGAGCACTATGCAAGACTTATGCATTTGAGCCTGATATGGTTATCACTTTTGATATTCGTCCGGAAGATAATATTGAAGGTAATACCGACATCTGGGTCGATGTGCAGATGCCTCCAATTATACCATTATGTAAGTTTCTCAACCATATTTATGTCTTTGATATTGTTTATTTAAAAATATTTGACAACTAATTTGTATTGTCAGCTTATTTCGGTGCAAGCAAACATGTCCAGCGCTTGGTAGACAGGACCGTATACTGTGTCGGGGCTGAACTCAACTGCGAGGAGCTCAGTCATTATGTTTCATGGCTTGCGGATCTTGATACTATCAAGACAAATTTTCTTCCTGCATTTAGAAATGTTAGTACTGAAAACGTGCAACCAATAGTATTCGTAATGAACTACGGTCACATCTATTTAGGAAGGATGGTAAGATTTTTACTATTTGTCCTCAGTGCATCTTTTCCATACATTATTTTTGAAGTTAAACTTCATTGCTAAGTATGTTACCATACGATGTTCTTCAACAGGGACTCCCGATGAATGTTGTGCCTTATGGGATCGAGACTAAAAGTACCATGAGTATTATTAGCTTACGGCCAAGATATCCTACAGATTACTTTAGTGCATTCAAGATTAGCGACGGATGCTTAATAGTGCAAGACTGGACCAAATATGTGATGGGGGAGCATAGAGAAGTACTAGGGGGCAGCAAACAGATGCGCTACCCACGATTAGGAGACAGGCTCATCTGCATGCTCCAACTTGATTAAAGAGGAGAGCTACACATGTTTTATGTTATTTTACCTAAGAGAGAGCAGCAGGAGTGATTAGCTATTTAGAAATGAGTTTGAGGATGATGATGTGCTACACTATTACTATGATGATAAAATAGCTAGTGTTGGTGGTAATGACTATGATGATTATTATTAGCTAGTGTTAGTGGTGATTAAATAAATATTGTTGGTGGTAATGACTATGATGATGATTAAATAGCTTGTGCTGGCGGATTAGATTCAAGTGGAGGCAACATGTGGTGCACATCGAAAGTACTACTAGTCCAAACTAGATCAAGTTTGGATTAGTAGTATACTTTTGACATGCACCACATATTGCCTCCACTTGAACCTAATCCACCTTCATTTGACACACTGTTATGGACATAATGATGTAAACCTCATAACTGGTATTGTACGAATATTTATACGATGGCGCATAAATACACTAAAAATAAAAAATAAAAAAAGAATACTAATAGCGATGGAGAGAAAACACGCTGCCAGTAGTTACATTAGTAGTAGCGTGGGAGTGAACAAACGCTGCAGCTATTTGTCCTAGCAGTAGCGCGTGCAGGCACGCGTTACTGCTAAGCAATAGCTGTAGCGCCTTATTAGTAGCGCGCCTACCCGCGCTACTAGTGAGCACAAAACCAGCGCTACTGCTAAGGTTTTCCCTAGTAATGCAATAAAATATCATTTTTAGGTATACTTTGGAATTTTTCTTAGAGCACCTACAACTGTCCCCTCAAATTCAACCCAAACGTCAAGACGGACACCCCGAATAGGAGACAGAAGGAAAAAAAAAGTCATCCAAGCGAACCCTCCATTTGGTCCTCATATGTCAGTGTAGTCCGCCAGTGTTATATAGGATTCAATCTAACCTCATATGCAGCCTAAATATAGGGAGGATATGTGAATGCCCGGGAATGTCCGTCAGTGTTACATAGGATTTTGGCCCACCGCGGATCATCTTTTCTTTCTTTTTTTCTCTCTCCATCTGCACCAAGCAGATGCATGTGAGCGGACATATAGGGAGAAAAGTAAAAAGCAAGGTTGCGCACACAGATAAATAGAGGCTCAAAACAAACACGTCTCGAACACTGACTGGATGCGTCTGTGGACATTTGAGTGGCCAAAATTGTCCATTGAAATGAAATAGCAGAAATCCGTACAGAAAAAAAGTTCTCTATTGATGTAACCGCTGCGCTACTTTACGACCGGTTGATGGTATCTCTGTCCTTCGTCATTTTTAACCATCAAATCTATAGCTAACGCATTAGAGGCAAGTTGTGGTATTTTTTGTAAAAGGACCACTCATGTTTAAAAAAATTAATCTCTTCAGACCTGCCCATCCTACCTCACCTCATCCAAACAAATAAGATGAATGATTCCGGGCAAAACCTAACATATTTTTTAGTGATATATATCAATATATGGTATTTGCTTTCAAATTTGGAAACATGTTATTGGTATTCGGGGAACTTTTATAATAGATCGGATCATTTTCGGAAAAAAAATAATCTTTGATCCATTGCAATGCGCAGGCATTTTGCTGGTTGTAGAAAATGTTACGGGCGTATATGCAAAACAGAGAAAAAAACTTCAAATACAAAACAGTATTTGGCGGTAGGTTCCGCGCGCTCGGGATCCAAATTTTCGCTGATCGTCTACGGCGGTCCAGTCTCCAGTGGGGAGAAGGAAGCCCAGAGGCAGGCAGTCGTCTTCAACCTCAGCTCGAATCCAATTCGCCGCGGGAGTTGGAGTTCCCTCTCGACCCAGTCGACAGGTAAGGCGCTTCAGCTGAATGCCGCATTTTAATCCCTCCTTTCACCGTTCATTGGCATGGATGATTTTCGTGGACGGAATCTCATTCACGGGGCTGTATAGGCTACCAATCTCTGAGCCGGTGGTGGTGGAGGCGGCCATGGATGCCGGCGATGGGAACGAGGCCGGGAGCCGCGCGACTGCTCCGGAGATGGCAGTCATTATCGGGGTCGGGGAGGACGAGATCCGCGGGGAACCGGGAGGGCTTGTGCGCAGGGCCGACGGCGGGCCTGCCGAGCCCGCTCATCAGCCCATAGCCGAAATGAGCCCACAAGCTCCCGGCCGGACCGAGAGGTATTTTCTCAATGAAGCTTAATTAATCAGTAGTCCTTTCCTTTAGCAGGAAGGAAGATTCTTTGTTTCAGTTATAAGCTTAATTAGTCCTTAGCAGGGAGATAATTTATTGTTTCAGTAACTGATTATATATGCTGTTTCAGTTGAGCTCAACACGAGCTTGATTATATTGCAGCAGGAAGATTATCTGTTTCCTTGTGTGATTGTGAAATGAACATGGCCAATGTAAAAAATCATACACCGCTATATATTGTTTGTGGGCGTTCGGTAAGTAGAACAGAGAGTTCAGGAACTGTGCGTAACATTTTTTTCAATAAAAGTAGGTATTGTATTTCATGTAACTAAAAATAAGTTGTCGTGCTTGGTTTATGCAGGGGGAACCAGGTGCCGAAAACACAAGTTCATGCCGGTGTGGATGTCCTGCGATGATCCGTTTGCTGCGTACAGATAACAACGGCTGGTTCATCAAAGAGCACAGGATGACACACAACCACTCTTTGACTCCAAGGTGCGGACAGAAGGTACTCTGGCCATCCCACAAACATATAGATCTGTACACAAAGGACTTGATACGTCAGCTGAGGGAGGACAACACGAACATCGGCAAAGTCAACGGCATTATAGGAAGTCTCTCTAGAACCTTGGAGAATGTGTCATCTACTAATTGTATGTTTAGGAACCTGTGTAGTCAAATTGGCATAGATCAAGCAGATGATGAAGTTAGGAAGACAATTGAAGTCTTCGCGGACATAGGAGCAAAGAATCCGGACTTCATGTTCGGGGTACAAGAAGATGCCGATAATCGGATAAAGAACCTCATGTGGACCAACGGGGGGAGCCAAATGCAGTACAAGTACTTTGGAGATGTTATCACGTTCGACACCACTTACAGGACTAACTTGTACGACATGCCATTTGGACTATTCATTGGCGTGAATGAGCACTTTCAGAGCATCATCTTGGCTGGAGTGTTGGTTAGAGACGAGCAGGTAGAGAGCTTCGAATGGGTTTTCTCTGAATTCATAACAATGATGGGTGGTGAAGCACCAAAGACAATTCTGACAGGTGAATATCAGTTTTAGTTTCTGTGTCTCCCTTGAGGATCATCTACAGTCATCTCAATAAATTAGTTATTTGTATTGTTTCAGATCAGAATCAAGCGATGGAGGTGGCCATAAAGAGATGGCACCATACGGAGAAGCAAGAGATGGCCCAGGGCTTAAGGATCGACCAACCTCAAGAAGGCTAACGGCGAATGAAAGACCAGGCGATTGCTCTGGACAGAACAATGATACAATCTTGACATCACAAGACCAACTAGTCAGATTAGCTACTCCTTGTAAGAAACCTAAACCCGGAAGGCCAACTGCATTACAGCAAGTACCAAGCAGGGAGGAAGCACCGTATGAGGAGATGAGCAAAGGAACTTGCCCAGAGAGAGGTGACTTGCCAAAGCAGGGGAGGTATACTAATTGTGGTGTTGCTGGACACCTCAGGACCACTTGCTCTGAGCCCTCCTGTCTATAAAATTAGTAGTGGTTTGTAGCTTGAATATATGTCGGTTAGAGTTGACTTTAGAATCTCTTTTGTGAAACGGTTGCTGGAGTTAACAGGTGATAATTGAATCAGTGCAGGTGCTGATTTATTGGCATTTAGATGCTGTACCTGGCAAACTAATATTAGGGGCTGCTGAAATGAGTGCAAAATTTATGTAGCCTATGCGGTACTACTAGCAAAACATGATACTTGCTGATTTAGATATGAAGATGAGAAATTGATTGCCTTCTGGTGATTCTGTAGGTAAAGGGGAAAATGGCCCAACCCATATTATTTTCTACGATTCTGTGGCAACAGGCTGAACTTACATGCCTATGCCTTGCTAGTAGATGCCATACATTCAGAAGACTTCAGTTTATAGTTACAGTACATCGAATGAGCAAATAGTAGAGTTGATGGGAGACATTGTTGTATGTATTAACAACAATGATTCCCAGGAAGACAAATGACTGTAATGCGACGGAGACAAGAAACAGGACAGGACGTGTACATCACAGTTAAGATACATTTTTGTTTTCTTCTTCATAATCTGAATCCACAGATTCACGATACTGATAATCTCAGGCTTTTGAAGGAATAGACAACGAGCACCATCATATCTAGTTGACCAAAGAAGCCACTTATCCTTGTTGTTGGTGACTCCAATATTCAGACCAAAGGTATCTGAATTTTGATGTACTGTAGTATTTTTATTACTGCCAAAACAGTACAAAGCAAGCACTGGTAACGCGGATTAGTTTAACCTTCTCACAAACAATTCATTATGAATTCAAATTGTCTTGTTGACACTAACTCGAGGTCAACTGTAATTCTCCAAGCATTCCACATCATCTAACATACCACCGCACAAAATTGCACGGCGATGGGATGCCCTGTGGAGTTTTAGGAGGCTTGAAATATATGCTGTAGAAATGCTAAGAGACACAAAAGTTGAACTCAAACAAAGTCAAAACGTGAAAAAACTTTAGTTGGAAGACAAACGAAAACAATATGGCTCCAGAAATAGATAATGTTGCACATGGATATGAGAAGTTGAAAAAGGTGGCACCTTCCCGAGAACCTAATGAATACTGACAGAAGTGATCTATCAATTTGAGAGAATTCAGAGACACTTTATTTCTCCTTACTTTGTGGGTCCCCTTTGAAGACCTGAATGACCTTTTTGGTCAAACTTTCAGCTTGTGTGCTCAAATGTGCATGCATATGGTAAAAAAAAAACAGATCACGAAATGTCCTATAGCCTTCGTTTTATGTCCTCGTGAGCTGCACAATGATAAAAAAAATCACCTCAATCAGAAACTACTGTTAATGTTAGCAATTTTACTCCTGAAGAACTTTTTGTATCTCTTTTTTTTCTTTCTTTCCTTCACTTTATGTACTTTGAAGGGGAGCCTTGGCGCAGTGGTAAAGCTGTTGCCTTGTGACCATGAGGTCACGGGTTCAAGTCCTGGAAACAGCCTCTTACAGAAATATATGGAAAGGTTGCGTACATTAGACCCAAAGTGGTCGGACCCTTCCCCAGACCCTGCGCAAGCGGGAGCTACATGCACCGGGGCTGCCCTTCACTTTATGTACTTTGTGAGAAAGACCAGTAAGCATACTATTTCATCTCCTTTCTTCATGGCCAAGATAATCATATTCAAGAAAAACATGGGTTCACCAAACCAAGTGGGAGATTTAAAAGGAGTGGACTTCCAAACCGTGTGATCTCAAACCGAGAGAAGTCCAAAACCGCGTGGCAACCTGTCCCAAGAAAACTAGAATTTTTTCTAATGTTGCGGCGATGTGCAAAAAGCAAGGGAGATATATAACTTTCAAAATTAGCATAATTTTTGTCACATCAGGTCTGTTAGGGAGAACTAGATTTTTGTGAACGGGTTCGAGAAATACAAAGAAATTGGTTCTGGCAAAAAAATCCATGTAATATTCAAACAAACTACAACATGCCAATTTAAATTGTTACTCCCTCCGTTCCCAAATATAAGTCTTTCTAGAGATTCCAACAAGTGACTACATACGAAGCAAAATAAGTGAATCTACACTTTAAAATATGTCTACATACATTCGTATGTTGTAGTCCATTTGAAATGTCTAAAAAGACTTATATTTAGAAAT
The DNA here is from genome assembly GCA_034509565.1 of Triticum monococcum. Classification (NCBI taxonomy): domain Eukaryota; kingdom Viridiplantae; phylum Streptophyta; class Magnoliopsida; order Poales; family Poaceae; genus Triticum; species Triticum monococcum. Next base: position 744,624,310 of record CM067847.1, on the reverse strand, counting down.
GGAGAGAGTAATATTCATGCATGTCACAGACAACGTAATTTCTGGTACCAACTATAGAGTACCACGTTTTTCCGATTATCCAGAGGGTACCTCATACATTCTAGAATCTCTATTTAGATACACCTAAACATGATAGTCATGTACTCCTGGAAATCTCTTCCAAGTTATTTGTTAGATCTTTACACCTCAAAACACGCCACCAGTTCTTTTCTACATATTTAAGGGTACTATATATGACAAATGACACATAAATGCGCTATAATACAAACAAGTATAGACTAAATTTGAGTAATTTTTTTTTTATTTTTTTAGATTTATGGTGAAATCCACTCTAACTAAAAATCTTAGACCTCCTAAACTCAACTAATATAATAATGAATTCATTGCAACAATACGCACTTCATTTTAGTACAACCACATGTATTTTTAATCATAAATGCCAAGAGCGTATGGGAAATATGTATATCTCAATGTGCTTAAATTATTACTTCCTGTTAATATTTGGAATATGGTATTTAATATACCACATTTAGGCCATGTACAATGCAAAGATAAATATATGTGCTTAAGAAAAACTCATTTTATTTCACTAATCACATGTCTAAGTAACTTGCATTGTACAAGGCCTAAATGGTGTATCAATAACAATAATGCACATTAAATGATATTATTAGTCATAATGAAATAAAAAAGTTTAGTCTAAATAAGTGAAAATTTAACATTTGCTCGGTTCTATTTACTGGGCTGCTGGGTCGGGCTTTGCTACTTCGTTTTTTTCTCAAAAACAAAATTACGTTGTGATAGTTCGATCGATTCAGTGTGCCCGTCCGGTTTCTATAGAAAATTCCAGTATCCACACACACAGAGAGAGTGCATTCATTCACATTCACCATCCTTGCACAGATAACCACCACTCTCCATTGCCTCTTCATCCAACCTCCTCCTTCCCACTCAAAAAACCTTCATCGCGCCCTGACATTTGGCCTCGGATGGGACAAGGCACTACAGGAGATCTTCGGCGGCGACAACACCAAGCTCTACTATGCGCGCGGGGTGAGCATCTGGTACGCTAGCGTTGAAATCCTGAAGAACCATGCAAGCAATGAGGGCGGCTGCCAACAATGAGGAGTATGCCTGATTGCTAGACCTCCATTGCCCACTGATCGAGAACTTGGTCTGGGCGATGGGGTAGGTGAGGGATTCGCCGGATTCATACCAGAGGGCACGCTGGTACATGTACCAGAACCGCAACCAACTCTGCGTGGACTACGCGCTCAACAGGTTGGTTCCAATGATGCCCCTCGCTCCTTTGTTCGAGATGGTGCCACTGCAGATGGAGCTGCAGGTGCAAGTGGAGGAGCCCAAGATGGAGCAGCAGCAAATTGAGTAGGAACAGATGCAGGTGGAGAAAGGCACAAGCAGCTCGAGGAAGAAGAAGCAGGTCCGCATCATGGGGCCAGTTCGATGATCTCTCCGTATTCTGAAGCTGCAGCAAGAGTGAGTCTGATGCAGCATCTGCCCTTTTAAATTTATGCTGCAAGATCTGAACAAATATATGGGTTCAGTTAGTTTCCGAACTTAGTGTCTCAAGTACTTAGTTTCTGAACTTAATTTATGCAGCAGTAGATCACTCTGTGTGGTTTCTGAACTTATGTATCTATGATATCTATCTATCTAGAGTACTCATCTATCTATGATATCTATCTATCTGAATGTTTGTGGTCATGGTTTTTGGATGTTTGTTCTCATAGTAGCTGAATCTTTGTGCTCATAGTATCTGAAACTTTGTGCTCACTATGATGATGTAGGTGTCAATGCAAAGATATAGTTGTGTTGTAGGGGTGCCAATGCAAAGAGAAAATGTCACAAAACCTAAGTTTCAGACACTCTTTAGTCAGGTTACTATAGTTTCTTCCTATCAGTATGGTTTGATTGAATAAAGTCTGGACATTGCAAGTTCTCTCCTAGCTAGGGATAGTTTGAACATTAAATTGAGCACACCTACTGACACTTCACATCAATCAGATCACTTAAACCGCCGTTGCACCAACTCACTCCTTCTATGGTCAACTTGTCCACTGCATCACTCAACCCAAAATTAACTCATCACTACAACAAGAACCCCCCTTCAACAACGCATTGATGTGTTGTCGTATGTCCATATAAGCGTTGCTAAGGTCTACACCAACGGATTCATATACGTTGTCGTTGGTGGCGTTGCAAAGGTCTACAACAACATATATAAATACGTTGGTAACCAGCATGAATGTGTTGTAACGCAGCAACGTGTACAGCTAGAGCCTAACAACACTTCGTATGCGTTGGTGACTGCCTAGGAAAGGATCGATTCATAGAAGCATTGTCGCATAGCTTGGACAATTAATGTATTTTTTATTTCAGAATTTTAAATTATTATGTCAATGCTAATAGTGCATAGGAGACAGAAACATAATAATTAGAAATGTCACATATATTAAATCAACTCGATTGATTTACAAAGAGCATGATACAAAGAATGTTGGGGAAGTAGTAATTTCAAAAAATTTCCTACGCACACGCAATATCATGGTGATGCATAGCAACGAGAGGGGAGAGTGTGATCTACGTACCCTTGTAGATCGACAACGGAAGCGTTTGGTTGATGTAGTCGTACGTCTCCACGGCCCGACCGATCAATCACCGAAACTACGGCACCTTCGAGTTTTAGCACACGTTCAGCTCGATGACGATCCCCGGAATCCGATCCAGCAAAGTGTCGGGGAAGAGTTCCGTCAGCACGACGGCGTGGTGACGATCTTGATGTACTACCATCGCAGGGCTTCGCCTAAGCACCGCTACAATATTATCGAGGACTATGGTGGCAGGGGGCGCCGCACACGGCTAAGAATATGATCACGTGGATCAACTTGTGTGTCTATGGGGTGCCCCCTGCCCCCGTATATAAAGGAGTGGAGGAGGGGAGGGCCGGCCCTCTCTATGGCGCGCCCTAGGGGAGTCCTACTCCCACCGGGAGTAGGATTCCCCCTTTCCTAGTCCAACTAGGAGTCCTTCCATGTAGTAGGAGTAGGAAACAAGGAAGGGGCACAGCCCCTCCCCCTAGTCCAATTCGGACTAGGCCTTGGGGGCGCGCGGCCTGCCCTAGGCAGCCCCTCTCTCTTTCCCGTATGGCCCAATAAGGCCCATTACTTCTCCCGGCGAATTCCCGTAACTCTCCGGTACTCCGAAAAATACCCGAATCACTCGGAACCTTTCCGAAGTCCGAATATAGTCGTCCAGTATATCGATATTTACGTCTCGACTAGTTCGAGACTCCTCGTCATGTCCCCGATCTCATCCGGGACTCGGAACTCCTTCGGTACATCAAAACTCATAAACTCATAATATAACTGTCATCGAAACCTTAAGCGTGCGGACCCTACGGGTTCGAGAACAATGTAGACATGACCGAGACACGTCTCCGGTCAATAACCAATAGCGGGACCTGAATGCCCATATTGGCTCCTACATATTCTACGAAGATCTTTATCGGTCATACCGCATAACAACATACGGTGTTCCCTTTGTCATCGGTATGTTACTTTCCCGAGATTCGATCGTCGGTATCTTAATACCTAGTTCAATCTCGTTATCGGTAAGTCTCTTTACTCGTTCCGTAATACATCATCTCACAACTAACTCATTAGTTGCAATGCTTGCAAGGCTTATGTGATGTGCATTACCGAGAGGGCCCAGAGATACCTCTCCGACAATCGGAGTGACAAATCCTAATCTCGAAATACGCCAACCCAACATGTACCTTTGGAGACACCTGTAGAGCACCTTTATAATCACCCAGTTACGTTGTGAAGTTTGGTAGCACACAAAGTGTTCCTCCGGCAAACGGGAGTTGCATAATCTCATAGTCATAGGAACATGTATAAGTCATGAAGAAAGCAATAGCAACATACTAAACGATCGGGTGCTAAGCTAATGAAATGGGTCATGTCAATCAGATCATTCAACTAATGATGTGATCCTGTTAATCAAATAACAACTCTTTGTCCATGGTCAGGAAACATAACCATCTTTGATTAACGAGCTAGTCAAGTAGAGGCATACTAGTGACACTCTGTTTGTCTATGTATTCACAGATGTATTATGTTTCCGGTTAATACAATTCTAGCATGAATAATAAACATTTATCATGAAATAAGGAAATAAATAATAACTTTATTATTGCCTCTAGGGCATATTTCCTTCAGTCTCCCACTTGCACTAGAGTCAATAATCTAGTTCACATCGCCATGTGATTTAACAGCAATAGTTCACATCACCATGTGATTAACACCCATAGTCCACATCGATATGTGACCAACACCCAAAGGGTTTACTAGAGTCAGTAATCTAGTTCACATCGCTATGTGATTAACACCCAAAGAGTACTAAGGTGTGATCATGTTTTGCTTGTGAGATAATTTTAGTCACCGGGTCTGTCATATTCAGATCCGTAAGTATTTTGCAAATATCTATATCAACAATGCTCTGTATGGAGCCACTCTAGCTAATTGCTCCCACTTTCAATATGTATCTAGATCGAGACTTAGAGTCATCTAGATTAGTGTCAAAACTTGCATCGGCGTAACCCTTTACGACGAAGCTTTTTTCACTTCCATAATCGAGAAACATATACTTATTCCACTAAGGATAATTTTGACCGATGTCCAGTGATCTACTCCTAGATCACTATTGTACTCCCTTGCCAAAATCAGTGTAGGGTATACAATAGATCTGGTACACAGCATGGCATACTTTATAGAACCTATGACTAAGGCATACGGAATTACTTTCATTATCTTTCTATCTTCTGCCGTGGTCGGGCTTTGAGTCTTACTCAACTTCACACCTTGTAACATAGGCAAGAAACTTTTTCTTTGACTGTTCCATTTTGAACTACTTCAAAATCTTGTCAAGGTATGTACTCATTGAAAAAACTTATCAAGCGTCTTGATCTATCTCTATAAATCTTGATGCTCAATATGTAAGCAGTTTCACCGAGGTCTTTCTTTGAAAAATCCTTTCAAACACTCCTTTATGCTTTGCAGAATAATTCTACACTATTTCCAATCAACAATATGTCATACACATATACTTATCAGAAATGTTGTAGTGCTCCCACTCACTTTCTTGTAAATACAGGCTTCACCGCAAGTCTGTATAAAACTATATGCTTTGATCAACTTAACAAAACGTATATTCCAACTCCGAGATGCTTGCACCGGTCCATAGATGGATCGCTGGAGCTTGCATATTTTGTTAGCACCTTTAGAATTGACAAAACCTTCTGGTTGCATCATATACAACTCTTCTTTAAATCTATTAAGGAATGCAGTTTTGTTTATCCATTTGCCAGATTTCATAAAATGCGGCAATTGCAAACATGATTCGAACAGACTTAAGCATAGATATGAGTGAGAAACTCTCATCGTAGTCAACACCTTGAACTTGTCGAAAACCTTTTACGACAATTCTAGCTTTGTAGATAGTAACACTACTATCCGTGTCCGTCTTCCTCTTGAAGATCCATTTATTATCAATGGCTTGCCGATCATTGGGCAAATCTATCAAAGTCCGTACTTTGTTCTCATACATGGATCATATCTCAGATTTCATGGTCTCAAACCATTTCGTGGAATCTGGGCTCATCATTGCTTCCTCATAGCTCATAGGTTCGTCATGGTCAAGTAACATGACCACCAGAACAGGATTACCGTACCACTCTGGTGCGGATCTCACTCTGGTTTACCTACGAGATTCGGTAGTAACTTGATCTGAAGTTACATGATCATCATTATTAGCTTCCTCACTAATTGGTGTAGTAGTCACAAGAACAGATTTCTGTGATGAACTACTTTCCAGTAAGGGAGAAGGTACAATTACCTTATCAAGTTTTCTACTTTCCTCCCACTCACTTCTTTCGAGAGAAACTCCTTCTCTAGAAAGGATCCATTCTTAGCAACGAATGTCTTGCCTTCGGATCTGTGATAGAAGGTGTACCCAACAGTCTCCTTTGGGTATCCTATGAAGACATATTTCTCCGATTTGAGTTTGAGCTTATCGAGATGAAACTTTTTCACATAAGCATCGCAACTCCAAACTTTAAGAAACGACAGCTTAGGTTTCTTGCCAAACCATAGTTCACACGGTGTCGTCTCAACGGATTTAGATGGTGCCCTATTTAACGTGAATGCAGTTGTCTCTAATGCATAACCCCAAAAAGATAGTGGTAGATCGGTAAGAGACATCATAGATCGCACTATATCTAATAAAGTACGGTTATGACGTTCGGACACACCATTACACTATGGTGTTCCAGGTGGCGCGAGTAGTGAAACTATTTCACATTGTTTTAATTGAAGGCCAAACTCATAACTCACATATTTTACCTCTGCGATCATATCGTAGAAACTTTTATTTTCTTGTCACGATGATTTTCCACTTCACTCTGAAATTCTTTGAACTGTTCAAATGTTTCAGACTTATGTTTCATCAAGTAGATATCCCCATATCTGCTCAAATCATCTGTGAAGGTCAGAAAATAATGATACCTGCTGCAATCCTTAATATTCATCGGACCACATACATCAGTATGTATGATTTGCAATAAATCTGTTGCTTGCTTCACTGTTCCGGAGAACGGCGTTTTAGTCATCTTGCCCATAAGGCATGGTTCGCAATCATCAAGTGATTCCAAAAGCCCATCAGCATGGAGTTTCTTCATGCGCTTTACACCAATATAACCTAAACGGCAGGACCACAAATAAGCTGCACTATCATTATTAACTTTGCATCTTTTGGTTTCAATATTATGAATATGTGTATTACTACGATCGAGATCCAACAAACCATTTTGTTGGTGTGTATGACCATAGAAGGTTTTATTCATGTAAACAGAACAACAATTGTTCTCTAACTTAAATGAATAACCGTATTGCAATAATCATGATCAAATCATATTCATGCTCAACGCAAACACCAAATAACACTTATTTAGTTTCAACACTAATCCCGAAAGTATAGGGAGAGTGCGATGATGATCATATCAATCTTGGAACTACTTCCAACACACATCGTCACCTCAACTTTTACTAGTTTCTGTTTATTCTGCAACTCCCGTTTCGAGTTACTACTCTTAGCAACTGAACCAATATCAAATACTGAGGGGTTGCTACAAACACTAGTAAAGTACACATCAATAAAATGTATATCAAATATACTTATGTTCACTTTGCCATCCTTCTTATCCGCCAATCACTTGGGGTAGTTCCGCTTTCAGTGACCAGTCCCTTTGCAGTAGAAGCACTTAGTCTCAGGCTTAGGACTAGACTTGGGCTTCTTCACTTGAGCAGCAACTTGCTTGTCGTTCTTCTTGAAGTTCCCCTTCTTCCCTTTGCCCTTTTCCTGAAACTAGTGATCTTGTCAACCATCAACACTTGATGTTTTTCTTGATTTCTACCTTCATTGATTTCATGATCATGAAAAACTCGGGAGTCGTTTTCGTCATCCCTTGTATACTATAGTTCATCACGAAGTTCTACTAACTTGGTGATGGTGACTAGAGAATTCTGTCAATCACTATCTTATCTGGAAGATTAACTCCCACTTGATTCAAGCGATTGTAGTACCCAGACAATCTGAGCACATGCTCACTAGTTGAGCGATTCTCCTCCATCTTTTAGCTATAGAACTTGTTGGAGACTTCATATCTCTCAACTCGGGTATTTGCTTGAAATATTATATTCAACTCCTGGAACATCTCATATGGTCCATGACATTCAAAATGTTTTTGAAGTCCCAATTCTAAGCCATTAAGCATGGTGCACTAAACTATCAAGTAGTCATCATATTGAGCTAGCCAAACATTCATAACGCCTGCATCTGCTCCTGCAATAGGTCTGTCACCTAGCGGTGCATCAAGGACATAATTCTTTTGTGCAGCAATGAGGATAAACCTCAGATCACGGATCCAATCCGCATCATTGCTACTAATCATTTTTCAACATAATTTTCTCTAGGAACATATCAAAATAAACACAGGGAAGCAACAACGCGAGCTATTGGTCTACAACATAATTTGCAAAATACTACCAGGACTAAGTTCATGATAAATTTAAGTTCAATTAATCATATTACTTAAGAACTGCCACTTAGATAGACATCCCTCTAATCCTCTAAGTGATCATGTGATCCAAATCAACTAAACCATGTCTGATCATCACGTGAGATGGAGTAGTTTCATTGGTGAACATCACTATGTTGATCATATCTACTATATGATTCACGCTCGACCTTTCGGTCTCCGTGTTCCGAGGCCATATCTGTATATGCTTGGCTTGTCAAGTATAACCTGAGTATTCCGCACGTGCAACTGTTTTGCACCCATTGTATTTGAACGTAGAGCCTATCACACCCGATCATCACGTGGTGTCTCAGCACGAAGAACTTTCGCAACGGTGCATACTCAGGGAGAACACTTCTTGATAATTAGTGAGAGATCATCTTATAATGCTACCGTCAATCAAAGCAAGATAAGATGCATAAAAGATAAACATCACATGCAATCAATATAAGTGATATGATATGGCCATCATCATCTTGTGCTTGTGATCTCCATCTCCGAAGCACCGTCGTGATCACCATCGTCACCGGCGCGACACCTTGATCTCCATCGTAGCATCGTTGTCGTCTCGCCAATCTTATGCTTCTACGACTATCGCTACCGCTTAGTGATAAAGTAAAGCATTACAGCGCGATTGCATTGCATACAATAAAGCGACAACCATATGGCTCCTGCCAGTTGCCGATAACTTGGTTACAAAACATGATCATCTCATACAATAAAATTTAGCATCATGTCTTGACCATATCACATCACAACATGCCCTGCAAAAACAAGTTAGATGTCCTCTACTTTGTTGTTGCAAGTTTTACGTGGCTGCTACGGGCTTAAGCAAGAACCAATCTTACCTACGCATCAAAACCACAACGATAGTTTGTCAAGTTGGTGTTGTTTTAACCTTCGCAAGGACCGGGCGTAGCCACACTCGGTTCAACTAAAGTTGGAGAAACTGTCACCCGCAAGCCACCTATGTGCAAAGCACGTCGGAAGAACCGGTCTCGCGTAAGCATACGCGTAATGTCGGTCCGGGCCGCTTCATCCAACAATATCGCCGAACCAAAGTATGACATGCTGGTAAGTAGTATGACTTATATCACCCACAACTCACTTGTGTTCTACTCGTGCATATAACATCAACACATAAAACCTAGGCTCGGATACCACTGTTGGGGAACGTAGTAATTTTAAGAAAATTCCTACGCACACGCAAGATCATGGTGATGCATAGCAACGAGAGGGGAGAGTGTGATCTACGTACCCTTGTAGATCGACAACGGAAGCGTTTGGTTAATGTAGTCGTACGTCTCCACGGCCCGACCGATCAAGCACCGAAACTACGGCACCTCCGAGTTTTAGCACACGTTCAGCTCGATGAGGATCCCCGGAATCCGATCCAGCAAAGTGTCGGGGAAGAGTTCCGTCAGCACGACGGCATGGTGACGATCTTGATGTACTACCGTCGCAGGGCTTCGCCTAAGCACAGCTACAATATTATCGAGGACTATGGTGGCAGGGGGCGCTGCACACGGCTAAGAATATGATCACGTGGATCAACTTGTGTGTCTATGGGGTGCCCCCTGCCCCCGTATATAAAGGAGTGGAGGAGGGGAGGGCCGGCCCTCTTTATGGCGCGCCCTAGGGGAGTCCTACTCCCACCGGGAGTAGAATTCCCCCTTTCCTAGTCCAACTAGGAGTCCTTTTTATAAAAATCCTTTTTATAGTTGAGCTTATCAACTTATTCCATAAAACAACTTCTGAAAAAGCTTGAATGTTTTGGAGGTTTGCACTAAGTGGTTATTACTTTTTTTTCGTGTTTGATCAAAAGCTCAACGCAGTTATGATTGGATCTTGTTTACACTCTTAAAAAGAAGGAAATACAGTGCCCAATTTTCACCAAAATTATATAGGAGTTTATGTGAGGTTTTGATGAAGCAAATATGTCTATTTGTGCTATATATTTTTGGCAGGCAATATCCAAGTAATAGCACTTAAGATAGATATTTTGATATTTATATCTAGTAGTTGAGCAATTTCATTGTTCCTAGTTGCAAATTCGTATAAGTGTGTTACCAGATTATCAGCTCATGGAGGCAAATGACCTGACATCAATTCCTATATCATCAATATATTAAATTTATTTGTTTATTTCCTAAGTTGTTCCTTTTGGAACTATATCATCGCATATAGTTTGAAAGATGTTAATGGTTACCTTTGAGATAAAACTAGGATTATTTCTGAAGTGAGATAAACGCATGCACATTTTCTCTGACATGATTTTCACACTGTTGTGCACTTCTGTTGAATTCAGTGCTTGTATGAAAGTACGATGAGTTTAGAAACTCACATATCAATTCACTTCTCTACTGTATGAGCTCGTTTTTAATGCATGTACATATGATTTTTTAGTGCAGGTTTTTTTCATAGCTTATTAATCATATTAATATACACCTGTGCATGCTGATCTTTTCAGCTTTCAATATTTTGTTGTCATGTTTGTGTTGTTCCCTCATGCAGATCTCGAAGTATGGTGAAATTCTAGGAAGTTGATGTCTTTTGAAGAAGCGTATTTCGGAAGCTTAGTCTGAAGACTTCACAATCTTATTTTGTTTCTCCAGATAATATATACTATGTAATTAGAAACTAGTTATATCCTCATTTACTTGTTCCATTGTCGCAGAATTTCAATGTATCAATGCATTTTTCCAATTTCTTTGTGTTATCTGTTGAATTTTAAATAATTATCTCAATTCTATAGGATCTTGAAACAAGTCTTAGAGGAGTGTGAACTAAAAAAGTGATATCACAGAAATTAGCATTAGGTGGTAAACTTGAGTTATGTTATGTACTGCACGGAAAACTAGCTAGTATGTTTGCGCTATGTAGTGTACAGTACACTTTCGGGTACATAATACATTGACGAGGACTTTAGACCATTGAAGAATTAACAAATTGATGATGTTGGTGCCCCTCTTGACTAATAGAATCTCTGAAGGTGCATATGCACAGTTGGCAAACATAATAACTGATGGCTTAGTTTTCCTCTCGGTTATAACAATTGTCGACGGGCCAAATATACCGTCAACGATTACAACTGCCAACGGTCAAATATACTGTCAACTATTACAACCACCGAAGGGAAACAATAACTGCTAGAAAAATAAATATTCGAAGGGGAACTGTCGGCTATGAGCATCGTCTAGCTGGCTGGTGTGCCACATATGTCCGACGGCACACCGTCGGTTTATTACCGTTGGCAAATATTTTAGCGGACGGTACCGTCGGTTAATACTATAATGGCCGACGAAGCATAACCGACGGGAGATGGCTGACGGTTCACCGTGGGTTATCATATTATTTGAGGGTGAACTAAAATATCCAACGGTAATTTCACCGTCGGAAATAAGGGGATTTCTAGTAGTGTGACTCCGAGGTCGGTGATGAACCCCTTCACCCAAATTGCTTCATGTGCTGCCTCCGAGGCTGCCATGTACTCCGCTTCACACGTAGATCCCGCCACGACGCTCTGCTTGCAACTGCACCAGCTTATCGCCCCACCATTCAAAACATACACGTATCCGGTTTGTGACTTTGAGTCATCCAGATCTGTGTCGAAGCTAGCGTCGACGTAACCCTTTACGATGAGCTCTTCGTCACCTCCATAAACGAGAAACATTTCCTTAGTCCTTTTCAGGCACTTCAGGATATTCTTGACCGCTGTCCAGTGTTCCTTGCCGGGATTACTTTGGTACCTTCCTACCAAACTTACGGCAAGGTTTACATCAGGTCTGGTACACAGCATGGCATACATAATAGAACCTATGGCTGAGGCATAGGGGATGACACTCATCTCTTCTATTTCTTCTGCCGTGGTCGGACCTTGAGCCGAGCTCAATTTCATACCTTGTAACACAGGCAAGAACCCTTTCTTAGATTGATCCATATTGAACTTCTTCAATATCTTATCAAGGTATGTGCTTTGTGAAAGACCTATGAGGCGTCTCGATCTATCTTTATAGATTTTGATGCCTAATATATAAGCAGCTTCTCCAAGGTTCTTCATTGAAAAACTCTTATTCAAGTAGGCCTTGATGCTGTCCAAGAGTTCTATATCATTTCCCATCAAAAGTATGTCATCTACATATAATATGAGAAATGCTACAGAGCTCCCACTCACTTTCTTGTAAACGCAGGCTTCTCCATAAGTCTATGTAAACCCAAATGCTTTGATCATCTCATCAAAGCGAATGTTCCAACTCCGAGATGCTTGCACCAGCCCATAAATCGAGCGTTGGAGCTTGCACACCTTGTCAGCATTCTTAGGGTCGACAAAACCTTCCGGCTGCATCATATATAATTCTTCCTTAAGGAAACCATTAAGGAATGCCGTTTTGACGTCCATTTGCCATATTTCATAATCGTAAAACGCGGCAATTGCTAACATGATTCGGACGGACTTTAGCTTCGCTACCGGTGAGAAAGTCTCATCGTAGTCAACCCCTTGAACTTGTCGATAACCCTTAGCGACAAGCCGAGCTTTATAGATGGTCACATTACCATCCGCGTCTGTATTCTTCTTAAAGATCCATTTATTTTCTATGGCTCGCCGTTCAACGGGCAAGTCAGTCAAAGTCCATACTTCGTTTTCATACATGGATCCTATCTCGGATTTCATGGCTTCTAGCCATTTGTCGGAATCCGGGCCCGCCATCGCTTCTTCATAGTTCGAAGGTTCACCGTTGTCTAACAACATGATCTCCAAGACAGGGTTGCCGTACCACTCTGGTGCGGAACGTGTCCTTGTGGACCTTCGAAGTTCAGTAGCTACTTGATCAGAGGTTTCATGATCATCATCATTAACTTCCTCTCTAGTCGGTGCAGGCACCTCAGGAACATTTTCTTGAGTTGCGCCATTTTCCGGTTCAAGAGGTAACACTTCATCAAGTTCTACTTTCCTCCCACCTACTTCTTTCGAGAGAAACTCTTTCTCTAGAAAGGATCCATTCTTGGCAATAAAGATCTTGCCTTCGGATCTGAGGTAGAAGGTATACCCAATAGTTTCTTTCGGGTATCCTATGAAGACGCATTTTTCCGACTTGGGTTCGAGCTTTTCAGGTTGAAGTTTCTTGACATAAGCATCGCATCCCCAAACTTTTAGAAACGACAGCTTAGGTTTCTTTCCAAACCATAATTCATACGGTGTCGTCTCAACGGATTTCGACGGAGCCCTATTTAAAGTGAATGCGGCAGTCTCTAAAGCATAGCCCCAAAAAGATAGCGGTAAATCGGTAAGAGACATCATAGATCGCACCATATCTAATAGAGTGCGATTACGATGTTCGGACACACCGTTACGCTGAGGTGTTCCAGGCGGCGTGATCTGTGAAACTATTCCACATTTTCTTAAGTGTGTGCCAAATTCGTGACTCAAGTATTCTCCTCCACGATCTGATCGTAGAAACTTGATATTCCTGTCACGTTGATTCTCAACCTCACTCTGAAATTCCTTAAACTTTTCAAAGGTTTCAGACTTGTGTTTCATTGAGTAAATATATCCATATCTACTCAAATCATCAGTGAGGGTGAGAACATAACGATAGCCACCGCGAGCCTCAACACTCATTGGACCGCACACATCAATATGTATGATTTCCAACTAGTTGGTTGCTCGCTCCATTGTTCCTGAGAACGGAGTCTTGGTCATTTTACCCATAAGGCATGGTTCACACGTGTCAAATTATTCATAATCAAGAGACTCTAAAAGTCCATCTGCATGGAGCTTCTTCATGTGTTTGACACCTATGTGACCAAGGCGGCAGTGCCACAAGTATGTGGGACTATCATTATCAACCTTGCATCTTTTGGCACTCACATTATGAACATGTGTAGTATTACGTTCGAGATTCATAAAGAATAAACCATTCACCATAGGAGCATGACCATAAAACATATCTCTCATATAAATAGAACAACCATTATTCTCGGATTTAAATGAGTAGCCATCTCGAATTAAACGAGATCCCGATACAATGTTCATGCTCAAAGCTGGTACTAAATAACAATTATTAAGGTTTAAAACTAATCCTGAAGGTAAATGTAGAGGTAGCGTGCCGACGGCGATCACATTGACCTTGGAACCATTCCCGACGCGCATCGTCACCTCGTCCTTTGCCCGTTTCCGCTTATTCCGCAGCCCCTGCTTTGAGTTACAAATGTGAGCAACTGCACCGGTATCAAATACCCAGGAGCTACTACGGACACTAGTAAGGTACACATCAATTACATGTATATCACATATACCTTTTGTTTTGCCGGCCTTCTTGTCTGCTAAGTATTTAGGGCAGTTCCGCTTCGAGTGACCGCTTCCCTTGCAATAAAAGCACTCAGTCTCGGGCTTGGGTCCATTCTTTGGCTTCTTCCCGGCAGCTTGCTTGCCGGGCGCGGCAACTTCCTTGCCGTCCTTCTTGAAGGCTTTCTTAACCTTGCCCTTCTTAAACTTAGTGGTTTTATTGACCATCAACACTTGATGTTCCTTCTTGACTTCTACCTCTGCTGATTTCAGCATTGCAAACAACTCAGGAATGGTCTTTTGCATCCCCTGCATGTTGAAGTTCATCACAAAGCTCTTGTAGCTTGGTGGAAGCGACTGGAGGATTCTGTCAATGACCGCATCATCCGGGAGATTAACTCCCAGCTGAGACAAGCGATTATGTAACCCAGACATAGTGAGTATGTGCTCACTGACAGAACTATTTTCCTCCATCTTACAGCTGAAGAATTTATCGGAGACTTCATATCTCTCGATCTGGGCATGAGCTTGAAAAACCATTTTCAGCTCTTCGAACATCTCATATGCTCCATGTCTCTCAAAACGCTTTTGGAGCCCCGGCTCTAAACTGTAAAGCATGCCGCACTGAACGAGGGAGTAGTCGTCAACACGTGTCTGCCAAGCGTTCATAACGTCTTGGTTCTGTGGGACGGGAGCTTCACCTAGCGGTGCTTGTAGGACGTAATCTTTCTTGGCAGCTATGAGGATGATCCTCAGGTTCCGGACCCAGTCTGTATAGTTGCTGCCATCGTCTTTTAGCTTGGTTTTCTCTAAGAACGCGTTGAAGTTGAGGACTACGTGGGCCATTTGATCTACAAGACATATTGTAAAATATTTTAGACTAATGTTCATGATAATAAAGTTCATCTAATCAAATTATATAATGAACTCCCACTTAGATTAGACATCCCTCTAGTCATCTAAGTATTACATGATCCGAGTTAACTAGGCCGTGTCCGATCATCACGTGAGACGGACTAGTCAACGTCGGTGAACATTTTCATGTTGATCGTATCTTCTATACGACTCATGCTCGACCTTTCGGTCTTCTGTGTTCCGAGGCCATGTCTGTACATGCTAGGCTCGTCAAGTCAACCTAAGTGCTTGCATGTGTAAATCTGTCTTACACCCATTGTATGTGAACGTCTAAATAAAACACCCGATCATCACGTGGTGTTTTGAAACAGCGAACTGTCGCAATGGTGCATAGTTAGGGGGAACACTTCTTGAAATTAATATGAGGGGTCATCTTATTTACTACCGTCGTTCTAAGTAAACAAGATGCAAAACATGATAAACATCACATGCAATCAAATAATAAATGTGACATGATATGGCCAATATCACATAGCTCCTTTGATCTCCATCTTGGGGCTCCATGATCATCTTGTCACCGGCTTGACACCATGATCTCCATCATCGTGTCTCCATGAATTTGCTCGCCAACTATTACTTCTACTACTATGGCTAACGCGTTTAGCAATAAAGTAAAGTAATTTACATGGCGTTTCTCAATGACACGCAGGTCATACAAAAAATAAAGACAACTCCTATGGCTCCTGCCGGTTGTCATGCTCATCGACATGCAAGTCGTGATTCCTATTACAATAGCATGAACATCTCATACATCACATATAGATCATTCATCATTCATCACAACTTTGGCCATATCATATCACAAACCACTTGCTGCAAAAACAAGTTAGACGTCCTCTAATTGTTGTTGCAAGTTTTACGTGGCTGAATTAGGGTTCTAGCAAGAACGTTTTCTTACCTACGTGAAAGCCACAACGTGATTTGTCAACTTCTATTTACCCTTCATAAGGACCCTGCTCAGCGAATCCGCTCCAACTAAAGTGGGAGAGATAGACACCCGCCAGCCACCTTATGCAACTAGTGCATGTTAGTCGGTGGAACCGGTCTCACGTAAGCGTACGTGTAAGGTTGGTCCGGGCCGCTTCATCCCACAATACCGCTGAAGCAAGAAAAGACTAGTAGCGGCAAGAAAGTTGACAAATCTACGCCCACAACAAATTGTGTTTTACTCGCGCAAGAAGAACTACGCATAGACCTAGCTCATGATGCCACTGTTGGGGAACGTTGCAGAAAACAAAAAATTTCCTACTCGTTTCACCAAGATCCATCTAGGAGTTCATCTAGCAACGAGTCATGAGATGCATCTACATACCTTTGTAGATCGCGTGCGGAAGCGTTCAACGAACGGGGATGATGTAGTCGAACACGACGTGATCCAAATCACCGATGACCAAGTGCCGAACGGACGGCACCTCCGCGTTCAACACACGTACGGGACGGGAGACGTCTCCTCCTTCTTGATCCAGCAAGGGGGGAGGAGAGGTTGATGATGATCCAGCAGCACGACGGCGTGGTGGTGGATGCAGGGCGTCACAGTAGCAGGGCTTCGCCTATACTATGAGAGAGAGAGATGTAACAGGGAGAGAGGGATGCACCAAAAGCCGTAGCATCAAGTCCCTCCTCTCCCCCACTATATATAGGGGTGCCAAGGGGGGGGGGGCGCCGGCCCTAGGAGATGGATCTCCTAGGGGGGCGGCCAAGGGTGGGGGGCTTGCCCCCCAAGGCAAGGGGGCGCCCCCTTTTAGGGTTTCCCCGAACCCTAGGCGCATGGGCCCCTTAGGGTGGCGCCCCAGCCCACTAAGGGCTGGGTCCCTTCCCACTTCAGCCCATGGGGCCCTCCGGGATAGGTGGCCCCACCCGGTGGACCCCCGGGACCCTTCCGGTGGTCCCGGTACAATACCGGTAACCCCGAAACTTGTCCCGATGGCCGAAACAGCACTTCCTATATATAATTCTTTACCTCCGGACCATTCCGAACTCCTCGTGACGTCCGGGATCTCATCCGGGACCCCGAACAACATTCGGGTTACTGCATATACATATCTTCACAACCCTAGCGTCACCGAACCTTAAGTGTGTAGACCCTACGGGTTCGGGAGACATGTAGACATGACCGAGACGACTCTCCGGTCAATAACCAACAGCGGGATCTGGATACCCATGTTGGCTCCCACATGCTCCATGATGATCTCATCAGATGAACCACGATGTCAAGGATTCAATCAACCCCATATGCAATTCCCTTTGTCAATCGATATATTACTTGCCCGAGATTCGATCGTCGGTATCCCAATACCTCGTTCAATCTCGTTACCGGCAAGTCACTTTACTCGTACCGTAATGCATGATCCCGTGACCAGACACTTGGTCACTTTGAGCTCATTATGATGATGCATTATCGAGTGGGCCCAGTGATACCTCTCCGTCATACGGAGTGACAAATCCCAGTCTTGATCCGTGTCAACCCAACAGACACTTTCGGAGATACCCGTAGTCTACCTTTATAGTCACCCAGTTACGTTGTGACGTTTGGTACACCCAAAGCACTCCTACGGTATCCGGGAGTTACACAATCTCATGGTCTAAGGAAAAGATACTTGACATTGCAAAACTCTAGCAAACGAACTATACGATCTTTATGCTATGTTTAGGATTGGGTCTTGTCCATCACATCATTCTCCTAATGATGTGATCTCGTTATCAATGACATCTTATGTCCATAGCCAGGAAACCATGACTATCTGTTGATTAACGAGCTAGTCAACTAGAGGCTTACTAGGGACATGTTGGTGTCTGTTATTCACACATGTATTACGATTTCCGGATAACACAATTATAGCATGAATAAAGACAATTATCATGAACAAGGAAATATAATAATAATGCTTTTATTATTGCCTCTAGGGCATATTTCCAACAGCATGCACGCACTGTTTAGATGACACTGAAAGTATATACCTGGACAAATGCAGGAAGAATGTGTACCTGGGCCATCGTCGATTTCTTCCGACCAACCATCAATGTCGAAAGAAAGGCAAGCATTTCAAAGGCGAGGCAGATCACCGGAAGAAGCCCGCCATGCGCACCAGTGATCACGTGCTTGCTATGGTCAATGATTTACACTACATAATCTTTGGAAAGGGTCTCGGTGGACTAGCTGTTCCGAATGACGCTGAGGGATACGCACCCATGTGGAAGAAGAAATCTATATTTTGGGACCTACCCTACTGGAAAGACCTAGAGGTCTGCTCCTCAATCGACGTGATGCACGTGACGAAGAACCTTTGCGTGAACCTGCTAGGCTTCTTGGGCGTGTATGGGAAGAAAAAAGATACACCTGAGGCACGGGAGGACCTGGAACGTTTGCACGAAAAAGACGACATGCCTCCGAAGCAGTATAAAGGTCCTGCCATCTACGCTCTTACGAAAGAAGAGAAAGAAATCTTCTTTGAATGCCTGCTCAGTATGAAGGTCACGACTGGCTTCTCGTTGAATATAAAGGGAATAATAAATATGCCAGAGAAAAAGCTTCAGAACCTAAAGTCTCATGACTGCCACGTGATTATGACACAACTACTTCCGGTTGCATCGAGGGGGCTTCTACCAGAAAACGTCCGATTAGCCATTGTGAAGCTATGTGCATTCCTCAATGCAATCTCTCAGAAGGTGATCGATCCAGAAATCGTACCAAGGCTAAGGAGTGATGTGGCGCAATGTCTTGTCAGTTTCGAGCTGGTGTTCCCACCATCCTTCCTCAATATCATGACGCACGTCCTAGTTTATCTAGTCGACGAGATTGTCATCCCGGGGCCCGTATTTCTACACAATATGTTCCCCTTTGAGAGGTTCATGGGAGTCCTAAAGAAATATGTCCGTAATCACGCTAGGCCAGAAGGAAGCATCTCCATGGGCCATCAAACAGAGGATGTTATCGGGTTTTGTGTTGACTTCATTCCTAGCCTTAACAAGATAGGTCTCCCTAGATCGCGGTATGAGGGGAGACTGACTGGAAAAGGCACTCTTGGAAGAGACTCAATAATATGTAGGGACGGATATTCTTGTTCTCAAGCACACTACACAGTTCTATAGAACTCTACCTTGGTGACCCCGTATGTCGATGAACACAAGAACAGTTTGCGCTCCAAACACCCGGAGTAGTGCGACGACTGGATTACATGTGAACACATCAGGACTTTCAGCAGTTGGTTGGAAACACGTCTCAGAGGTGACAACACTGTTTGTGATGAGTTGCACTTGTTGTTCAGGGGACCATCTTTGACTGTATTGACTTACAAAGGATACGAGATAAATGGGAATACATTTTACACGATCGCCCAAGATCAAAGAGCACCAACCAAAACAGCAGTGTCCGCTTTGATGCAGCAACCGAGAGCGGAAAGGATACATATTATGGTTACATAGTGGACATATGGGAACTTGACTACGGACCTGATTTTAAGGTCCCTTAGTTTAAGTGCAAATGGGTCAATCTGTTAGGCGGCGGGGTACAGGTAGACCCACAGTACGGAATGACAACAGTGGATCTGAAAAATCTTGGGTACACTGATGAACCATTCGTCCTAGCCAATGATGTGGCATAGGTTATCTATGTGAAGGACATGTCTACCAAACCGAGAAAAAGAAAATATAAGGAAGCGAATACATCATACGATGAGGCAAAGCGCCACATAGTTCTTTCAGGAAAAAGGGACATCCTGGGAGTGGACGGCAAGACAGACATGTCTGAAGATTATGAAAAGTTTCATGAAATTCCTCCCTTCAATGTCAAGGCTGACCCAAGCATCCTGATAAACAATGAAGATTATCCATGATTACGGCGCAATAAGCAAATGACACAAGCGAAGAAAAAGTGAAGACTTTCTCCCGCAACTATTATGATGATACCATGCCAACTTTGTAACACACGAACATGCCAATTCAGGGTCGAGGGTTCGAGGGTTCTATAGGGTCGAGGGTCGAGGGTTCCAGGGTCGTCTAGGGGTCTAGGGTTCCAGGGTCGTCGAGGGTTCGAGGGGTCGAGAGAGGTTTCCTAGTGTCAAAGTATTGAAGAAATCAATGCCTTCATCATTAGCCGGAAGTAACCAGGGCATGTTGGTACGAAGTTCTGCAAAGTTGTTCTGGAATGGAGTCCCGGATAGAATAATCCGCCTTTTGGTACGAATTCAGCAAAGGCCTTCCAAATAGCGATATTCAGAAGGCTCTTGCTGAACTTTGTACCAAAAAGCGAATTATCCTATCTGGGACTCCGTTCCAGAACAACTTTGAAGAGCTTCGTACCATCATGCACATGTTACTTTCGCCTAATGATGAAGACATGGTTTTGTTGAATCCTTTGACACTACGCAACCTCCCGACCCCTCGGCGATCCTCTCGAACATGAGAGGAAGAAGAGGATCACCGAGGGGTCGAGGGTTCCAGGGTCGTCGAGGGTTTGAGGGGTCGAGGATCGCCGAGGGGTCGAGAGAGGTTTCCTAGTGTCAAAGTATTGAAGAAATCCATGCCTTCATCATTAGCCGGAAGTAACTAAGGCATGTTAGTACGAAGTTCTGCAAAGTTGTTCTGGAATGGAGTCCCGGATAGAATAATCTGCCTTTTGGTACGAATTCAGCAAAGGCCTTCCAAATAGCGATATTCGGAAGGCTCTTGCTGAACTTTGTACCAAAAAGCGAATTATCCTATCTGGGACTCCGTTCCAGAACAACTTTGAAGAGCTTCGTACCATCATGCACATGTTACTTTCGCCTAATGATGAAGACATGGTTTTGTTGAATCCTTTGACACTAGGCAACCTCCCGACCCCTCGGCGATCCTCTCGAACATGAGAGGAAGAAGAGGATAAAAAAAGAAGAGGAAGAAGTCGAGGGACATAGATGTAGTGTCGTCGTTGTCGATATATACCCCCTCCCGATAGCTTACTATGATTAGGTAGCCAGTTCTACGTTTGGCACTAATATATCCATATGTCATGTTTGAATAATAATTGCCATGTTGTAAATATTTGTAGAAACTATGGACACCGCCCTAGACGAAGCAAAAGAAGCGTTGTTGAGGGACATAATCGCAGAAGGAAGTGATGCCATCTCGTTGTTTCTCAACGAAACCGATGGTCTGGAAGGAGAGGGTGAACAAGCTGGCTACGGTGACCTAATGCCGGTGCAAGAAGAAGAACATGAGGACGGCTCCGGTGACCCAATGCCGGTGCAAGAAGGAGACCGTGATGACAGCTCCGGTGACCGAACCGAGTCCGGCCAGGTATATATATTAGTTAAGCCTGTGCTGACTAGCTGATTGATGCATTCATTGTTTTGGTATGTACACATATTTGTTGGGGAACGTAGTGATTTCGAAAATTTCCTACGCACACGCAAGATCATGGTGATGCACAGCAACGAGAGGGGAGAGTGTTGTCTACGTACCTACGCAGACTGACTGCGGAAGCGATCACACAACGTAGAGGAAGTTGTCGTACGTCTTCTTCCCGATCCGACCGATCCAAGCACCGTTACTCCGGCACCTCCGAGTTCTTAGCACACGTTCAGCTCGATGACGATCCTCGGGCTCCGATCCAGCAAAGCGTCGAGGAAGAGTTCCGTCAGCACGACGGCGTGATGACGATCTTGATGTACTACCGACGCAGGGCTTCGCCTAAGCACTACAACGGTATGATCGAGGTGGAATTTGGTGGCAGGGGGCACCGCACACGGCTAAGGAACGATCTCAAGGATCAACTTGTGTGTCTTGGGGTGTCCCCTGCCCCCGTATATAAAGGTTGGAGGAGGGGGGGGCGGCCGACCAGGGAGAGGAGGCGCAGGGGGAGTCCTACTCCTACCGGGAGTAGGACTCCCCCCTCCAATCCTAATCCAATTAGGACTCTTGGGGGGGAAGGAGAGAGAGGGGGGGCCGGCCCCTTCTCCTAGTCCTACTAGGACTTGGGGAAAGGGGGGGCGCCGGCCAGCTATGGGCTGCCCCTTTTCTCTTTTTCCACTAAAGCCCAATAGGCCCATTAGTCTCCCGGGGGGTTCCGGTAACCCTCCCGGTATTCCGGTAAAATCCCGATTTCACCCGGAACACTTCCTATGTCCAAACATAGGCTTCCAATATATCAATCTTTACGTCTCGACCATTTCGAGACTCCTCGTCATGTCCGTGATCTCATCCGGGACTCCGAAAAACCTTCGGTACATCAAAATGCATAAACTCATAATAACTGTCATCGTAACGTTAAGCGTGCGGACCCTACGGTTCGAGAACAATGTAGACATGACCGAGACACGTCTCTGGCCAATAACCAATAGCGGGACCTGGATGCCCATATTGGCTCCTACATATTCTACGAAGATCTTTATCGGTCAGACCGCATAACAACATACGTTGTTCCCTTTGTCATCGGTATGTTACTTGCCCGAGATTCGATCGTCGGTATCCAATACCTAGTTCAATCTCGTTACCGGCAAGTCTCTTTACTCGTTCCGTAATACATCATCTCACAACTAACATATTAGTTGCAGTGCTTGCAAGGCTTATGTGATGTGCATTACCGAGAGGGCCCAGAGATACCTCTCCGACAATCGGAGTGACAAACCCTAATCTCGAAATACGCCAACCCAACATCTACCATTGGATACACCTGTAGGACTCCTTTATAATCACCCAGTTACGTTGTGACGTTTGGTAGTACCCAAAGTGTTCCTCCGGTAAACGGGAGTTGCATAATCTCATAGTTATAGGAACATGTATAAGTCATGAAGAAAGCAATAGCAACATACTAAACGATCGGGTGCTAAGCTGATGGAATGGGTCATGTCAATCAGATCATTCAACTAATGATGTGACCTCGTTAATCAAATAACAACTCTTTGTTCATGGTTAGGAAACATAACCATCTTTGATTAACGAGCTAGTCAAGTAGAGGCATACTAGTGACACTCTGTTGGTCTATGTATTCACACATGTATTATGTTTCCGGTTAATACAATTCTAGCATGAATAATAAACATTTATCATGATATAAGGAAATAAATAATAACTTTATTATTGCCTCTAGGGCATATTTCCTTCAGTCTCCCACTTGCACTAGAGTCAATAATCTAGATTACACAGTAATGATTCTAACACCCATGGAGCCTTGGTGCTGATCATGTTTTGCTCGTGGAAGAGGCTTAGTCAACGGGTCTGCAACATTCAGATCCGTATGTATCTTGCAAATCTCTATGTCTCCCACCTGGACTAAATCCCGGATGGAGTTGAAGCGTCTCTTGATGTGTTTGGTTCTTTTGTGAAATCTGGATTCCTTTGCCAAGGCAATTGCACCAGTATTGTCACAGAAGATTTTCATTGGACCCGATGCACTAGGTATGACACCTAGATCGGATATGAACTCCTTCATCCAGACTCCTTCGTTCGCTGCTTCCGAAGCAGCTATGTACTCCGCTTCACATGTAGATCCCGCTACGACGCTTTGTTTAGAACTGCACCAACTGACAGCTCCACCGTTTAAAGTGAACACGTATCCGGTTTGCGATTTAGAATCGTCCGGATCAGTGTCAAAGCTTGCATCAACGTAACCTCTTACGGTGAGCTCTTTGTCACCTCCATATACGAGAAACATATCCTTAGTCCTTTTCAGGTATTTCAGGATGTTCTTGACCGCTGTCCAGTGATCCATTCCTGGATTACTTTGGTACCTCCCTGCTAAACTTATAGCAAGGCACACATCAGGTCTGGTACACAGCATTGCATACATGATAGAGCCTATGGCTGAAGCATAGGGAACATCTTTCATTTTCTCTCTATCTTCTGCAGTGGTCGGGCATTGAGTCTGACTCAACTTCACACCTTGTAACACAGGCAAGAACCCTTTCTTTGCTTGATCCATTTTGAACTTCTTCAAAATCTTGTCAAGGTATGTGCTCTGTGAAAGTCCAATTAAGCGTTTTGATCTATCTCTATAGATCTTTATGCCTAATATGTAAGCAGCTTCCCCGAGGTCTTTCATCGAAAAACTTTTATTCAAGTATCCCTTTTATGCTATCCAGAAATTCTATATCATTTCCAATCAGCAATATGTCATCCACATATAATATCAGAAATGCTACAGAGCTCCCACTCACTTTCTTGTAAATACAGGCTTCTCCAAAAGTCTGTATAAAGCCAAATGCTTTGATCACACTATCAAAGCGTTTATTCCAACTCCGAGATGCTTGCACCAGTCCATAAATGGATCGCTGGAGTTTGCATACTTTGTTAGCTCCCTTTGGATCGACAAAACCTTCTGGTTGTATCATATACAACTCTTCTTCCAGAAATCCATTCAGGAATGCAGTTTTGACATCCATCTTCCATATTTCATAATCATGAAATGCGGCAATTGCTAACATAATTCTGACGGACTTAAGCATCGCTACGGGTGAGAAAGTCTCATCGTAGTCAACCCCTTGAACTTGTCGAAAACCTTTCGCGACAAGTCGAGCTTTATAGACAGTAACATTACCGTCAGCGTCAGTCTTTTTCTTGAAGATCCATTTATTCTCAATTGCTTGCCGATCATCGGGCAAGTCAACCAAAGTCCATACTTTGTTTTCATACATGGATCCCATCTCAGATTTCATGGCCTCAAGCCACTTTGTGGAATCTGGGCTCACCATCGCTTCTTCATAGTTCGTAGGTTCATCATGATCTAGTAGCATGACTTCCAGAACTGGATTACCGTACCACTCTGGTGCGGATCTCACTCTGGTTGATCTACGTGGTTCAGTAGTATCTTGTCCTGAAGTTTCATGATCATCATCATTAGCTTCCTCACTGATTGGTATAGGTGTCGCAGAAACAGTTTTCTGTGATGTACTATTTTCCAATAAGGGAGCAGGTACAGTTACCTCGTCAAGTTCTACTTTCCTCCCACTCACTTCTTTCGAGAGAAACTCCTTCTCTAGAAAGTTTCCGAATTTAGCAACAAAAGTCTTGCCTTCGGATCTGTGATAGAAGGTGTATTCAATAGTTTCCTTTGGATATCCTATGAAGACACATTTCTCCGATTTGGGTTCGAGCTTATCAGGTTGAAGCTTTTTCACATAAGCATCGCAGCCCCAAACTTTAAGAAACGACAACTTTGGTTTCTTGCCAAACCATAGTTCATAAGGTGTCGTCTCAACGGATTTTGATGGTGCCCTATTTAACGTGAATGCGGCCGTCTCTAAAGCATAACCCCAAAACAATAGCGGTAAATCAGTAAGAGACATCATAGATCGCACCATATCTAGTAAAGTACGATTACGACGTTCGGATACACCATTACGCTGTGGTGTTCCGGGTGGCGTGAGTTGCGAAACTATTCCACAATTTTTCAAATGTACACCAAACTCGTAACTCAAATATTCTCCTCCACGATCAGATCGTAGAAACTTTATTTTCTTGTTACGATGATTTTCAACCTCACTCTGTAATTCTTTGAACTTTTCAAATGTTTCAGACTTATGTTTCATTAAGTAGATATACCCATATCTGCTTAAATCATCTGTGAAGGTGAGAAAATAACGATATCCGCCACGAGCCTCAATATTCATCGGACCACATACATCGGTATGTATGATTTCCAATAAATATGTTGCTCTCTCCATAGTACCGGAGAACGGTGTTTTAGTCATCTTGCCTATGAGGCACGGTTCGCAAGTACCAAGTGATTCATAATCAAGTGGTTCCAAAAGCCCATCAGTATGGAGTTTCTTCATGCGCTTTACACCGATATGACCCAAACGGCAGTGCCACAAATAAGTTGCACTATCATTATTAACTTTGCATCTTTTGGCTTCTACATTATGAATATGTGTATCACTATCATCGAGATTCAACAAGAATAGACCACTCTTCAAAGGTGCATGACCATAAAAGATATTACTCATATAAATAGAACAACCATTATTCTCTGATTTAAATGAATAACCGTCTCGCATCAAACAAGATCCAGATATAATGTTCATGCTCAACGCTGGCACCAAATAACAATTATTTAGGTCTAATATTAATCCCGAAGGTAGATGTATAGGTAGCGTGCCGACCGCGATCACATCGACTTTGGAACCGTTTCCCACGCGCATCGTCACCTCGTCCTTTGCTAGCGTCCGCTTATTCCGTAGTCCCTGTTTCGAGTTGCAAATATTAGCAACAGAACCAGTATCAAATACCCAGGTGCTACTGCGAGCTCTAGTAAGGTACACATCAATAACATGTATATCACATATACCTTTGCTCACTTTGCCATCCTTCTTATCCGCCAAATACTTGGGGCAGTTTCGCTTCCAGTGACCAGTCTGCTTGCAGTAGAAGCACTCAGTTTCAGGCTTAGGTCCAGACTTGGGTTTCTTCTCCTGAGCAGCAACTTGCTTGCTGTTCTTCTTGAAGTTTCCCTTCTTCTTCCTTTGTCCTTTTTCTTGAAACTAGTGGTTTTGCTAACCATCAACACTTGATGCTCCTTCTTGATTTCTACCTCCGCAGCTTTCAGCATTGCGAAGAGCTCGGGAATAGTCTTGTTCATCCCTTGCATATTATAGTTCATCACGAAGCTCTTGTAGCTTGGTGGCAATGATTGGAGAATTCTGTCAATGACGCAGTCATATGGAAGATTAACTCCCATCTGAATCAAGTGATTATTATACCCAGACATTTTTGAGTATATGCTCACTGACAGAACTGTTCTCCTCCATCTTGCAGCTATAGAACTTATTGGAGACTTCATATCTCTCAATTCGGGCATTTGCTTGAAATATTAACTTCAACTCCTGGAACATCTCATATGCACCATGACGTTCAAAACGTCGTTGAAGTCCCGATTCTAAGCCGTAAAGCATGGCACACTGAACCATCGAGTAGTCATCAGCTTTGCTCTGCCAGACGTTCATAACATCTGGCGTTGCTCCAGCAGCAGGCCTGTCACCCAGCGGTGCTTCCAGGACGTAATTCTTCTGTGCAGCAATGAGGATAATCCTGAGGTTACGGACCCAGTCCGTGTAATTGCTACCATCATCTTTCAACTTTGCTTTCTCAAGGAACGCATTAAAATTTAACGGAACAACAGCACGAGCCATCTATCTACAATCAACATAAACAAGCAAGATACTATCAGGTACTAAGTTCATGATAAGTTTAAGTTCAGTTAATCAAATTACTTAAGAACTCCCACTTAGATAGACATCCCTCTAATCCTCTAAGTGATCACGTGATCCAAATCAACTAAACCATAACCGATCATCACGTGAGATGGAGTAGTTTTCAATGGTGAACATCGTTATGTTGATCATATCTACTATATGATTCACGCTCGACCTTTCGGTCTCCGTGTTCCGAGGCCATATCTGTATATGCTTGGCTCGTCAAGTATAACCTGAGTATTCTGCGTGTGCAACTGTTTTGCACCCGTTGTATTTGGACGTAGAGCTTATCACACCCGATCATCACGCGGTGTCTGGGCACGACGAACTTTGGCAACGGTGCATACTCAGGGAGAACACTTCTTGATAATTTAGTGAGAGATCATCTTATAATGCTACCGTCAATCAAAGCAAGATAAGATGCATAAAAGGATAAACATCACATGCAATCAATATAAGTGATATGATATGGCCATCATCATCTTGTGCTTGATCTCCATCTCCGAAGCACCGTCATGATCACCATCGTCACCGGCGCGACACCTTGATCTCCATCGTAGCATCGTTGTCGTCTCGCCACTCTTATGCTTCCACGACTATCACTACCGTTTAGTAATAAAGTAAAGCATTACATCGCGATTGCATTGCATACAATAAAGCGACAACCATATGGCTCCTGCCAGTTGCCGATAACTCGGTTACAAAACATGATCATCTCATACAATAAAATCAGCATCATGCCTTGACCATATCACATCACAACATACCCTGCAAAAACAAGTTAGACGTCCTCTACTTTATTGTTGCAAGTTTTACGTGGCTGCTACGGGCTTAAGTAAGAACTCATCTCACCTACGCATCAAAACCACAACGATAGTTCGTCAAATAGACTCCGTTTTAACCTTCTCAAGGACCGGGCGTAGTCACACTTGGTTCAACTAAAGTTGGAGAGACAGTCTTCCGCAAGCCATCTATGTGCAAAGCACGTCGAGAGAACCGGTCTCGCGTAAGAGTACGCGTAAGGTTGGTCCGGATCGTCTCACCCAACAATACCGCCGAACCAAAGTATGACATGCTGGTAGGCAGTATGACTTGTATCGCCCACAACTCACTTGTGTTCTACTCGTGCAAATAACATCAAACCATAAAACCTAGGCTCTGATACCACTGTTGGGGAACGTAGTGATTTCGAAAATTTCCTAGGCACACGCAAGATCATGGTGATGCACAGCAACGAGAGGGGAGAGTGTTGTCTACGTACCAACGCAGACCGACTGCGGAAGCGATCACACAACGTAGAGGAAGTAGTCGTACGTCTTCTTCCCAATCCGACCAATCCAAGCACCGTTACTCCGGCACCTCCGAGTTCTTAGCACACGTTCAGCTCGATGACGATCCTCGGGCTGCGATCCAGCAAAGCGTCGAGGAAGAGTTCCGTCAGCACGACGGCGTGATGACGATCTTGATGTACTACCGACGCAGGGCTTCGCCTAAGCACTACAACGGTATGATCGAGGTGGAATTTGGTGGCAGGGGGCACCGCACACGGCTAAGGAACGATCTCAAGGATCAACTTGTGTGTCTTGGGGTGTCCCCTGCCCCCGTATATAAAGGTTGGAGGAGGGGGGGCGGCCGGCCAGGGAGAGGAGGCGCAGGGGGAGTCCTACTCCTACCGGGAGTAGGACTCCCCCCTCCAATCCTAATCCAATTAGGACTCTTGGGGGGGAAAGGAGAGAGAGGGGGGGCCGGCCCCTTCTCCTAGTCCTACTAGGACTTGGGGAAAGGGGGGCGCCGGCCAGCTATGGGCTGCCCCTTTTCTCTTTTTCCACTAAAGCCCAATAGGCCCATTAGTCTCCGATCCAGAGAACCCAGTTAAAGAGAAATTAATCAAGTCTTTTGCTCTTAAGAGGATGGCAGAACTATTCAGGAGGTGGAAGAAAGAGCTGAATAAGTTTGTCGAAAATAATGAGACACCAGAATTCAAGGGCAGATATGAGAAGATCAGAGATCACTGGCCCGCATTTATGGCCCACAAGACATCGGAAAAGAGTAAGAAGATGTCGGCGACAAACAAGCAAAATGCTGCGAAGAAGAAGCTTCACCATCGCACGGGGTCAGGTGGCTACCTCGTAGCCCGGCCTAAGTGGTCCAAGACTGAGAATGATCTAGTTGATAAAGGGATCAAACCAGAGACAATTAACTGGCCAGACCGTTGCCGGACTTGGTTCTTCGGGGCTGGCGGAACCTTGGACCCTGTAACAGGGAAGTGCATTTGGACGAATGATCAAATGGACATACCAGTCAGGAAGCTTAAGCAGTATATCGAAGCAGCGCAGGAAGGGACGTTCTTTCCAGACAGAGAGAACGACGAGCTCACTATGGCCCTCGGGAATCCTGAGCACCCTGGACGGACACGAGGCACGCCAGGCTCCATTCCGTGGAAGGTTGGGTTTCCGGACGCAGGCGGTTACAAATCCCATGAGAGGAGGAAAAAAGTGCAGCAGACCCAAATGCAGGCGCTGCAAGCAAGGGTAGACGCGATAGAGGAACGAGAAGCAAATCGCAGCAAACATACTGCCGAAGCCTCCCCCGAAGCTACCCCGCCATCTCAGCGCAGAAGCAGCGTGGCTTCCACCGAGCTGCTTCAGCCGGAGCATGCCTTGACGGCTCCTGCCAGCTATCCCGCGGATGCTATCACGGAGTCTCAAAATTGCCACCTTATGACGCAATGGATGAATTTGAAGGTCAAGGCGGCTGTTGGCTTTGTTTATCCTACTGAACCCGGCGCAACTTTTCACTGCCGGCCGATTCCAGAAGGATATGCTAGGGTGATGGTGGATGAAATAACGGAGGGATTTGAGGACCTCCAGCTTGACCACCCTATCGGTGAAGGGGAGACTCGGTTGGGGTCTGCTCTGAAGACTCCATGCCTATGGCGGAAGGAGCTAATCAACCTTTCGAACTGGACGCCTCCTCCTCCTCCTCCGGCGAGTCAGGGCACTCCGCCTCCTCCACCGCCTCCTCCTCCGGCGAGTGACGATCAGGGCCCTCGGCCGGCTCCTTCTCTGGCGCGTGGCGGCACTCCGCCTCCTTCTTCGCCTGCGCCGACGCGCCCGAGCAGCCAGCCTCCTCCTTCTCCGCCTCGTCAGCAAGGGCGGAAGACACCTGCCGCCGCTCCAGCTGCTCCGGCGCGTCGTAGTCCTTCTCCTCCGCCTCGTAAGCAAGTAAAGAAGACAACCGCTCCGTCTGCTCGGTCGGCATCTAGCAGTACAACTAGAGGCGGGAGGACATACAGATTCGGTCCTTCTCTGAAGACTCTAGAGAAGTTACCATACGAGAGGACCCCGGAGGAGAACGCGAAGATCGCGTGAACCGAAGTGGATGACTGGTTTCAGGGGTTGAAAGCAAAGAGACATCCACCTCCGGAGGAGAAGGTAGATCCGGTGAAAGTGAAGCGCACTCTGGCTGCCCTGGCAAAACCACCCAAGTCTCCGCCGAAAGGCAACTATGAGCGCATTATTGCACAGACATGGGCCAAAGCGGAGCGGTCGGGAAGTACAGTCAGTGATCAAAGGCTGAAAGAACGACGAGCAGCTGGGAAACAAATTGCCCAGCTCGGCGAACAAGCGAAGCAATCGTGCCCCCCCCCCCTCAAGGTGCCTAGCGACATCGTCGATCCGAGGATGGTGCCCGGTTATGGCAATGTTGACGATTACCTTCCCGATGATGTACATTATGATCCCATGGAGGTGCAGATACACAGATACGAGTACGGGAAGCCTCTCGTCAAAGATGAAAAATCTTTAACAACGATGATGCAAAGATTACATGATTGGTACTTGAAAATCTGCAGAGAGTCTGGGGGGAGGAGTACTTTGTATGCGAGAGTTAAACCGGAGCATGACCTCGTTGGAATTGAACTGTTGCCTATTCCATTTGAGGAGTTCTATCAGTTTTTCAATCAATTGGCCCTCGATAAAACAACGATCACCCGCTACTGTCTGTAAGTACTACTACTTCTGTCATTAAGTCTCTCTATATAGCTCATCTCTTTCATTGCATGTATTTATAATTATCCTCACTATATTATGCAGAATGAAGATCGCCGAATTGAAGAAAAGACAAATCGGTGATATTGGGTTCGTTAACACATATCTCATAGATGCAACTGAGGTTGAACATCGTCCCGGAGATACCGAGGCCAACTTGCTACGATCATTCAAAAAAAAGAAAACAAATATATAATACTCTTTCCTTACAACTTCAAGTGAGTGTTACTGTCTTGTGCATATTCGGTTTCCCTTATATATTAGTCCAGGTTATAGTAATGTAATTGATGAGTTATGCATGCGTGTGCAGTTTCCACTATATTCTCCTAGAGATTAGCCTTGAGCAGGGAGTAGTAACCGTCTTGGACTCTAAACGAAAAGATCCCCAGGAGTATGCGGACATGACTGAAATCCTCAAGAAGTAAGTTAAATCGATCATTATCCACCATATCAGCAACTTTGTTCATTTCCTGATATCAAGTAATTATTTTCTTTGTCCGGCAGGGTTTGGAGAAAATTCACTAGAAAAGTTCCGGGACTGCCGAAGGAGCTGGAATTTAGACACCCGAAAGTAAGTACTATAGTAGCATGTTCCGCGCATCTCCTAGTGATTCAAGCGCTAGTTTCATCAATACCATTTAGCATTCTTACTTATCAGTTTGATTGACCTTTATTTCTTGTAAAGTGGTTGTGGCAGGAACAAGGGAATGATTTCTGTGGATACTACGTCTACGAGTCCATCCGCCACACGACCTGTGAGCGGGGCGGGTACTCTGACGAACAATATGAAGTACGTAAATAACAACATTCACAATTTTATTTTATTACCATCATTTGTATTGAGTTTCATTCATTCATATATATATATGTATTGACTCCCTTCTTCAAATTAGATGTTTCGGAAGCGGGATGAACTCCTAGCACCAGCTCGCATGCGAGCAATTCAAAAGGAATTGGCGGCATTCTTTCTTGACCAAGTGATCGCTGAAGACGGAGAATACTATGTCGACCATGAGTCCGTATGATTATATTTGTAAGAGATAATTATTGTATATATGTAGCCGGTAGTGTCGGATAGATATATGAGAACTTGTTGTTCGACCAATCTCTCGGAGAGAAGGAGAGGTGGTCGATATCACTTCTCTCTGTATGCATATATGTTCATGACGATCTTCTGTTTCCTTCGTTTGCTTACTAGCTAACTAGCGTGTCTAGTCCTCTCTATACGTATGTATAGTACGTAGCGTCGACCAAGCACGGACGTAAGAGAGGAAACTTCTCTCTATTAATTATAGCTAGCTAACACAATATATGAAACACCTAAATTAACCCCCCCCTTCAAAAAAAATAAAAACCCCAGCCACAGAAATGCTGACGCGTGGATGCCTATTGGTCCCGGTTGGTGCCACCAACCGGGACCAAAGGGTCTCCTGCCTGGGCTCTGCACACTGCCCACGTGGAGGCCCATCAGTCCCGGTTCTGGATTGAACCGGGACTAAAGGATTGGGGCATTAGTACCGACACTTTAGTCCCGGTTCAGGAACCGGGACTAAAGGCCCTTACGAACCAGGACTATAGGCCCTTTTTCTACCAGTGTTTGTGCAGTCACAAACAACAATACCCAGTTAACTGCATAAGTTCACAACAAGATTCAGTGAACAACAAAATTTGCTAGAATTCCGGCAAACACTTGTTTCCATATCTGGAACCCTAGAATTCCACAAACAAAAGTTGCTACTACAGAGAGGGAGGCAGCTCACCGAGGACTGGGTCAGCACCATATGACAGGAGCTCAATGAATTTTCCTCCAAATGTGGCGACCATGAAAATTGTGTGATGGATGGATTTGTTGTGGCCGCACAATCTTTCTCCTTGACGCAGTTGCCCCCTTCCACGCCGGTCAGCCAAGGTGACGAGCTATGTTGACCACACCTTACCCCCACCACTCCCTTGTCGATGGATCCGGAGTCGTCGCCGCCGCCTTGCCCGCAAGAGAGAGGAGAGAGATAGACGGCCAGGTATGGGAGTGCGGGATGGGAATGAGCGATGGGAGTGAGGGCCGGCTCAATCGTTTCAGACACGGCCATTAATAACCGTTAGTGCCTCGTCGTCACCGCTGTCGGCCCGCGAGTGATTGGCCAGGGCAAAACGCTCTCACAAAACGAATCAGTGTTTTCTACCACTGTCAAAATTGTGTCACGGTGCAAAGTGTCAAGTTTTGTAAAGTGGTGATTTTATGAGAGCTATGACACTAATGTGGTGGTTCTGTGCATTTTACTCTTGTGGAGGCCATGTGAAGGATTACGCGTTCTAACCTTTTGTGCTAACAAAATTCCGAATTGACCTCGATTTCAAAAAAGAAATCGAATCTGACTTTTTTTTATGAGGCCAACATCCCTGGCGTACAGCTTGCACGGGAGACGCCAGGGTCTAGTCGATTTTCTTCTCATGCCATCTCTACCCAGACATGCACCGCCGCATACGCCGTTCCCCGCTTTTGCATCCGACTGAGCCTGACTCGTTGAGAACGGCCGATACGTGTGTGCAAGTCAGTCTTCCGTGAATGCTACCAAATGATTTTCTTCTTGCATCCACTGAACTTGTTTGAGAGTGCCGCAGGCCACCAAACGCGCCCCTGGCGTTATGGGAATTTCCGTTCATCCTATGTGTACCGTGGCCCATGAAAGCACTGATCCAGTACAGGGAACTTTCGGGAGAGCCCCTCAAGGAAACGAAGGAACCGTGTGCTAGAAGCCAGAGGCGGTCGTCTTCAACCTCACTCACTCACTCAAACTGAACCCAATCCGCCACGGAAAATGGAGTTCCCTCTCGACCCAGTCGACAGGTACGGCCTGCGCTCCAGCCGAGTGCCGCATTTCGACGCTCGTTCCTTGGCGTGATTTTTCTGACGAAATCATCTCACTTACGGGGCTGTACTGGCAGCAGGATGCCAATCTTTGAGCCGGTGGCGGGGGAGGCCGGCGTGGACGGGGCCAGGAGCCGCGCGCCTGCTCCGGCGGTGGCAGTCATCACCGGCGCGGAGGAGGATTGCGCAGGGCCGACGGCGGGCCTGCCGAGCCCGCCGCTCTGTCCACGGGCAGAATGAACCCACACGCTCCCGGCTGGACCAAAAGGTGACTGCTTCAGTTAAGCCCCATTAGTCCCGCCTTAATCCTTGGCAGGAAGGCTATTGTTTCAATCAAGCTTAATTAATTAGTCCTTGGCAGGATGATTACTACTGCTTCAGTTTAGCTCAATTAGTCCTTAGCATTGATTGTTTCAGTTAAGCTGATGGGTGTGCAGACAAGAACCTGATTATACAGTATCGTAGCAGCAAGATTATGTGTCCCAGTGATTGGATGGATAAGGATTCATGAATAGGTCCAAGATTGTAATGCAGTTCAGCACAACTCGATATGTTAACTTGCTTGATTTCATTGTGGCTGATATAACCAGTCGCGTAAATTAGCACGGTCTGTGCCGTGCGCCGTAAGCCCGTAAATGAATCGCTCGTGTGATAGTTTTCATATGTGATTATGAAATGGAATGTAACATGGCCAATGGCAAAATTGTACACAACTGCTGTATATAGTACTATATATATTGGAAAATCTTCTAGTCACAACACATGGATCAAGTACTGGTTGCTTATGCTTGCAGAGTTAGGGTTGGCCGTCGTCCCCCGGACCGCGCACCATGTCCTGGCCGGATCGGAGCCCTCGAGCAATCCATCAAAGCTTATGCAGAGAACAGGGGAGATCATGTTATCAACCCAAGGTTGGCTACAACTTTCGATTCTCTTGGTGAGGCATATGACTTCTACAATGTGTATGCCTGGGAACATGGGTTCGGCATCAGGTACGGCAAGAGTCGGCTTAATGTGGAGAGGACCAAGACCATGCAGGAAATTGTTTGTGGGCGTTCGGTGAGTAGAACAGAGAGTTCCAGAATGTTATAACAACTTCTTCTTTTTTAATAAAAGTATAGGTATTGTATTTCATTTAATTACAAATAAATACGTGTTTCGTTTATGCAGGGGAAACCAAATGCCGAAAACACAAGGTCAAGCCGGTGTGGATGTCCCGCGTTGATTCGTTTGTTGCGTACTGATGACAACGGCTGGTACATCATGGAGCACAGGGTGACACACAACCACCCTTTGACTGCAAAGTGCGAAGATCTCTGGTCATCCCACAAACATATAGATCTGTATACAAAGAAGTTGGTACGTCAGCTGAGGGAGGACGACGTGAACGTCGGGAAAGTCAACGACATTATAGGAAGTTTCTCCGGAACCATGGAGAATGCGCCATTCACTAAGCGTACGCTTAGGAACCTGTGTGGTCAACTTAGCAAAGATCAAGCAGACGATGACGTTCGGAAGACAATTGAAGTCTTTGCAGACATGAGGGCAAAGGATCCAGACTTCATGTTCAGGATCCAAGCAGATACCGAGAGCCGGATAAAGAACCTCATGTGGACCAACGGACGCAGCCGAATGCAGTACAAGTACTTTGGAGATGTTATCACATTTGACACAACTTACATGACTAACACGCATGACATGCCATTTGGACTATTCGTAGGCGTAAACAGCCACTTTCAGAGTATCATCCTGGCTGGAGTGTTGGTTAGAGACGAGTAGGTAGAGAGCTTCGAATGGGTTTTCACTGAATTCATAAGAATGATGGGCGGTGAAGCACCGGTGACAATTCTGACAGGTGAATGTCATTTTTCTTTTGCATGTTACCCAGTGGACCATCTACAAAAATCTAAATTAATGAGTTATTTGTACTGTTTCAGATCAGAATCAAGCCATGGAGGTGGCCATAAAGAATGTGATGCCGAACACAGCCCACCGATGGTGCAAATGGCACGTCTTGAAGAAAGCAAAGGAGTCCCTCAGACCCCTGTACACAAAACGGAATGAGTTCCGAGCAGAGTTCCATAAGGTTGTCGATCACATGCTGACGATAGATGAGTTTGAGACAGCATGGGAGATGTTGATTGAAAAGTACAACTTAAGGTCACATCCGTACATGAAACAACTTTACGAAATCAGGAAGAAATGGGCAAAGCCATATTTAAAGGGGGTGTTTTGTGCCAAGATGACGAGTACTCAGAGAAGAGAGACCGCCGACAGTATGCTGAAGACATATATACCACCTGCATGCCCGATGCATATGTTCGTGAAGCATTACATGCGGTTACAGTTTGACCGGGATGCAGAGGAGAGCTACGAAGAGAAACAGACCAAGATTGTAAGCAATTAGATTTTTCATAATATATAGGATTCAGTTCATCTCAAACATTAAACCTTCCTAGAAGGATGATATTTGAAATAAGTGATCTGATATTTCCACAGGATGGCGTCGTGATGAGGGCTAACCTATCAATTGAGCGTCATGCTAACAAGATATATACTCGTGCGATGTTCAAACAGTTTGGCCAAATCCTCTATGAAGCAGGAGCTTACCAAAGTGGAGGAGATTGAGAAGAACAGGGTGTACAGGACAGAGCATACTGAACCAGAGACAAGGGAGAAATGGCGCAGGGCGGTCTACGAGGTTAAAATGATAGATAAGGGGGTTGAATTTGACTGTGAATGTGGTAAATTTGATCACATGGGTTTTCTGTGCTGCCACATTCTAAAGGTTAGAAGAATACTACTAACTTCTATCATAAATATTGATTTTCTGCATAATGTTTTCAGAATGTCTACAAGATATTTACCATAAATATATGTACTGTCCGGCAATGCAGGTGATGGATTATGTAGGAATCAAGGAGATACCCAAGAAGCACATCGTGAAGAGGTGGACGAGAGACGCGTGAGATGCGGTGCAACAGGCTCCAACCTTGTACAGCGAAGCTGTCGAACTAGTCAGTCTTGGAACTGCTAGCGCGGAGGCCCGTGACAGGTTAAGGGGGATATTCAAGGAAGCCATGGAGATCATGGCACCATACAAAGAAGCAAGAGGTGGCCAAGGGCTCGAGGATCGACCAACCTCAGAAAGGCCAATGGTGGATGAACGACCAGCAGGTGATTGCTCCGGAGACGACAGTGATACGGTGTCGGCAACACAATACCAACTCGTCAGAGTTCCTGCTCAGCCCAGAAGGCCAGCATGCTGCGACGAAGCACCGGATGAGATGAGCCAACGCGGCAGGTTTTGCAGCATTTGCCGGGGTCAAGGGCATAAGAGGACGACTTGTCCGGAGAGGGGTGACCTGCCAAAGCAGCCGAGGAAGCAGGGGAGGTGTAGTAACTGTGGTGTTGCTGGGCACCGTAAGAGCACTTGTTCTGAGCCCCCTGGCTTTAAAATCAATGGTGGTAAGTAGCATGAGCATATGTTGGCTGTGTGGCATCAGCGTTAAGAGTCGAATTTAGAGTCTCTTTTGCGAAACGGCTGCTGGAGTTAGCAGGTGATGGTTGGATCAGGGTAGGCGCCGTATTTTGTTTGGCTGTGGTGTGCTGGCCCATGGGCTTTTACCGTCCCTTTATGTAGTACTCCCTCTGTAAACTTTTATAAAAGCGTTTAGATCACTAAAGTAGTGATCTAAACACTCTTATATTTGCTTACAGAGGGAGTATCTAAATACCTAATCGATTGTATAATTAGTTGTCTCACTAAAATGGTGAACCCCGCATTTGCTGGACCAGATTTACTATGTGTTGTTATAGCATACCTTGCATCTTGTTATGCATTCATCTTTGATTTTGAGCGGTTCCAGTACACGAGTTTGGGCATTGTTTTATATACAAGTATGTTTGATCAGAATTTTAAATGCCACACCAATTAGACAGACATTCCAAACAGTGCCTAAGGATTATTTATGCATGCCAAAGTGCGATATTTGGCTGATCTGGATATGAAGATGAGAAATTGATTGCCTAATGGTGATTCCATAGGTAAAGGGGGGAATGGCCCAACCCATTATTTTCTATTCCACACGGCAAGAGACTGCATTACTAGTACATGAGCAACCTTGACTTCAATTGGGAGGAGCTCAACGTGCAGCCGGTCGACCTTCACACCCTGGATGACACTATCACTGAGGAGGAGGTTTGGAACGCCATTAAAGAAATGCCAAGCGGCAAGGCTCCCGGCCCGGACGGCTTCACGGGTATCTTTTTCAAGAAATGTTGGGCCATCGTCAAACCTGATATCATGCGAGTCATCCACCGGTTTGACTCCCTTCACACGTCCAATCTTCATTGGTTGAACTCCGCCAATGTGGTGCTCTTGCCCAAGAAGGGTGGCGCGGAGGGCATCTCCGATTATAGGCCCATAAGCCTCATCCATGCCATTGCCAAAATCATTGCTAAGGTGCTCTCCTTGCGGCTTGCCCCGCATATGGATGCCCTCATCTCCAACGCCCAAAGCGCCTTCATAAAAAAGAGAAGTATCCATGACAACTTCATGTATGTGCGGAACTTTGCTCGACGCCTCCACAAGCGCAAGACCAATGCCCTTCTGTTCAAGCTTGACATAAGAAAAGCCTTCGACTCTGTCAAATGGGAATTCATCCTGGACCTCCTGCAACGTAGGGGTTTCCCTAGCAAATTCCGTGACTGGATTGCCGCACTGCTTTGCTCCTCATCCTCGCGTTTCCTGCTCAATGGGCTGCCCGGACCTCCCATCTATCATGGTCGTGGATTTCGTCAAGGGGACCCGATCTCGCCGCTGCTATTCGTCCTCGCAATTGACCCGCTTCACCAAATTCTTGAGTTGGCAACTAGGAAGGGCCTCCTGCATAAGATTCGGGGACGAGGCGCTATGTTGAGAACCTCCTTATATGCGGATGACGAAGCTATTTTCATGGCCCCAATCAAAAGCGACGTCGACAACCTCGCCACCATCTTGAAGGGTTTCGGTGATGTCACGGGTCTATGCACCAACTTCCACAAGAGTTCGGTTGTGCCAATCAGATGTGCCAATGTTGACTTGGATCATGTCCTCAGTGCCGTTCCCGTGTCTAGAGCCACCTTCCCGATGAAATACCTGGGACTCCCACTCTCGGTCTGGCAGCTCAAGACTGTGGATTTCCAATACCTTGAAGACAAGGCGGCCGGCAAGCTTGCCACCTGGGACGGCCAAAACATCACCACCATCGGGCACACGACACTTGTCAGATCGGTTATTGCCTCCCAAGCAGTGTATGCCATCACACCTCTCATCGTGCCACCACGCTCTCTTCACAACATCAACAAATTGGAGAGGGCTTTCCTTTGGTCTGGATCAGATAAGACGACCGGTGCCAAATGTAAAGTGAATTGGAAGGTGGTTTGCCGCCCCAAGGAGTATGGAGGCCTTGGGGTTCTAGACACTGACAAATTTGCTCGGGCCTTACGTCTTAGGTGGCCATGGTATGAATGGAAGGAGCCAAACAAGCTTTGGGTGGGGCTTGGGAACCCTTGCACGGAGGAGGACATGGACTTCTTCTATGCCTCAACGACCATCATTTTGGCCAACGGTGCCAAAACACCTTTTTGGGATTCCCCATGGCTTCTTGGGCGGAAACCGAACGACATTGCCCCTTTGATTTATGAGGCCTCCACGCGCAAGAACTGGAAGGTGCGTGAGGCCCTCCATGGAGATGCTTGGATTCTTAAGATCGGTCGCAACACCATCGTCTCCGGTGCCCACATCCTCCAATTCTTCCACATCCTCCAATTCTTCACGTTATGGATGCTTGTGCATGACCTATATTTGGATCAACAAACTGACGATGACATTATTTGGAAACACGCCAACGACGGGTCCTACTCCGCGGCCACCGCCTACAAGGCTCAGTTTCTTGGACTGACACTTTCGCCCATGGACTTTATGATCTGGAAGGCTTGGGCCCCTCCTAAGATCAAGTTTTTTGCTTGGTTGGCTATCCAAGACCGGATTTGGACAGCCGACAGATTGGAACGGCGCGGTTGGCAAAACTGTGGACTTTGCCCGCTTTGCAAACGTGTTGGCGAGACGGGTGCACACCTCTTCTACAAATGCTGCTACACCATAAGGCTATGGAACTCGGTCATCCTTGAATTTGGTCTAGCGCACATGGACACCTCCTCTTGGCATTTGGATGGATCCGTTTTGGAATGGTGGGAAAAGCGAACCTGCTTGCAAAACCCAAACCGACGAGCCTTGGCCTCACTTACAATGCTAGTCTCTTGGACGATCTGGAACGAGCGTAATGCTCGGGTCTTCCGACACAAGAGCGCACCGCCTCCGGTCCTTCTCCGTGCTATCATCAACGACGTCAAGCTTTGGGTTCTCGCGGGAGCTAAAAAACTGGGGTGTATTCTTGTGCGCGAGTAGTTGCCATGTCCGGCATACGGGTCATTTGTAACACTCTAAAACATTTCTCTCTTATTTAATGAATGAGGCAAATCTTTTGCCTCCGTTTTGAAAAAACATATTGACATGCATTCAGAAGGCTTCAGTTTTACGGCTGCATTCATCGAATTCGCAAACAGCAGAGTTGGTGTACATGACATTGTTGTAGGCATTAACAAAGATAGTTCAAGCAATGTTTGCCATGTGTAGAAGCCTGCCAAAAGGAAACAAAAGTTTATCCTGGTATGAAAGAGAAAGAGCAAAACTCTCAAAAGAGGAACCGAACATTCATAGTAGTCTTGACAATTGCATATGTGACGCCCCCGATTTAATCGTACACTAATCATACACGCAAACGTGTACGATCAAGATCAGGGACTCACGGGAAGATATCACAACACAACTCTACAAATAAAATAAGTCATACAAGCATCATATTACAAGCCAGGGGCCTCGAGGGCTCGCATACAAGAGCTCGATCATAGACGAGTCAGCGGAAGCAACAATATCTGAGTACAGACATAAGTTAAACAAGTTTGCCTTAAGAAGGCTAGCACAAACTGGGATACAGATCGAAAGAGGCGCAGGCCTCCTGCCTGGGATCCTCCTAAACTACTCCTGGTCGTCGTCAGCGGACAGCACGTAGTAGTAGGCACCTCCGGTGTAGTAGGAGTCGTCGTCGACGGTGCTGTCTGGCTCCTGGGCTCCAACATCTGGTTGCGGCAACCAGGTAGAAGGAATAGAGGGAAAAGAAGGAGAAAGCAACCGTGAGTACTCATCCAAAGTACTCGCAAGCAAGGACCTATACTAAAAAATGTATGCATCGGTATCAACTGGAATAAGGCTATCACACGTGGACTGAACTGCAGAATGCCGGAATAAGAGGGGGATAGCTAGTCCTTTCGAAGACTACGCTTCTGGCAGCCTCCGTCTTACAGCATGTAGAAGAGAGTAGACTGAAGTCCTCCAAGTAGCATCATATAGCATAATCCTAACCGATGATCCTCCCTTCGTCGCCCTGTGAGAGAGCGACCACCGGTTGTATCTGGCACTTGGAAGGGTGTGTTTTATTAAGTATCCGGTTCTAGTTGTCATAAGGTCAAGGTACAACTCCGGGTCGTCCTTTTACCGAGGGACACGGCTATTCGAATAGATAAACTTCCCTGCAGGGGTGCACCACATACCCCAACACGCTCGATCCCATTTGGCCGGACACACTTTTCTGGGTCATGCCCGGCCTCGGAAGATCAACACGTCGTAGCCCCACCTAGACCAACAGAGAGGTCAGCACGCCGGTCTAATCCTAAGCGCCCAGGGGTCTGGGCCCATCGCCCTTAGCACACCTGCAC
The DNA here is from genome assembly GCA_034509565.1 of Triticum monococcum. NCBI lineage: Eukaryota > Viridiplantae > Streptophyta > Magnoliopsida > Poales > Poaceae > Triticum > Triticum monococcum. The sequence continues at coordinate 744,582,057 of CM067847.1, read as the reverse complement.
GTTGCGAGGGCGGCCGGAAGCAGACCTAGCCTAGTGGCGTTCCAGTCCAATCCAGCGCGCGCCGCTCCGTCGCTGACGTCAAGAAGGCTTCGGCTGATACCACGACGCCGGGATACCCATAACTACTCCCACGTAGATGGTTAGTGCGTATAGACCAAATGGCCAGACTCAGATCAAATACCCAGATCTCGTTAAGCGTGTTAAGTATCCGCGAACGCCGACCAGGGCCAGGCCCACCTCTCTCCTAGGTGGTCGGAACCTGCCCTGTCGCTCCGCCTCAAAGATCCACTCGCGGGTGCTCCTACGAGCCTACCCGTCTTTAGTCACCACATGTATCATGTATAAAGTATGTAGTATATACCCGTGATCACCTCCCGAGTGATCACGGCCCGATAGTATAGCATGGCAGACGGACAAGAATGTAGGGCCACTGATGATAAGCTAGCATCCTATACTAAGCATTAGGTTTGCAGGTAAAGGTAACAACAGTAGTAGCAAGGACAGGCTATGCATCAGTATAGGATTAACGGGAAGCAGTAACATGCTACACTACTCTAATGCAAGCAGTATAGAGAAGAGTAGGCGGTATCTGGTGATCAAAGGGGGGGCTTGCCTGGTTGATCTGGCAAGAGAGAGGGGTCGTCAACTCCGTAGTCGTACTGGGTAGCAGCGACGTCGGCCTCGGTGTCTATCGAGAGAAGAGGGGGGAGAAACAATAAATATTTAAGCAAGCATATGCATAGTGATGCATGTCATGACAAGTAACGGCGTTAGAGGTGCCCTAACGCGGTAATAGGTGATACCGGGGAAGGGGGATGACATCCGGGAAGTATCCCCGGTGTTTTGCGTTTTCGGGCAGAGGACCGGAGGGGGAAAGTTGCGAGTTCGACAGGTTAGGGAGGTGTGGTGGACGAACGGGTTGCGTATCCGGAATCGTCTCGTCGTTCTGAGCAACTTTCATGTTGAAAATATTTTAATCCGAGTTACGGATTAAAAGATATGATTTTCTAAAGATTTTAATAATTTCTGGAATTTAATTAATTATTTAATTCTAACATTATCCAAAACAGTGTTTGCTGATGTCATCATGACGTCAGCATGACGTCAGCAGTCAACAGGGGCGTTGACTGGTCAAACTGACGTGTGGGTCCAGCGGGGCCCACCTGTCATACCCTGTTTAGGCTAATCAGGTTTTAGCTAAACTAATCACAGTTTAATTAGACTAATTAGTTAATTTGATTAATCTAATTATGATTAATTAACTTAATTAATTCCTTAATTAAATAATCAATTATTATTATTATTATTATTATTTTTAATCTTTTTTTTTATTAAAACCGTTCTGTGGGGTGGGGCCCCCGTGTCTGTGGCCCCAGGGGCCATAGAGAGCTCGGGCTAACGGGTGCCGGGCGCTGGCCCGGGCGTGGCCAACGGGGCGGCTGGGGGACGGCGGCAACACGCCGGCCAGGTGAGGCGTCGGAGGTGAGGCATGCGGCGGCGCGCGCAAGCTACAATGGTGGAGGTGGTGGCGGGGTCGCGCGATGGAGCAGTGGTCAGGGGCGGAGGGGCGAGGCTAAGGCGAGCAGCAGCGGCTGCAGGGAGGACACGGCGAGGCGCGGCAGTGCGGTACGCGCGGAAGCTGGCGAGCGTGGTGGCGCGTGAGCAGAGGAGCAGGGCACCGACGAGCACGCGGGGGTGAGCACGAGAGGGGCGGGGCTGGTGAGATCAGTAGGCGGCAGGCGTGGGCCGAGCGCGCACGATGGGTGTGGCCACCCCGCGGTCAGGGCGCGATGGCGGCTACGGGAAGACGCGGGGCGTGGTCGAGAGCTGCAGGGGGGACGACGCCGTAGAGTGCGCGGGACAGGGGAGAGAGAAGAGGGCATGACCCTCACCGAGTAGTGTAGGGGAGTGGCAGTGGGGGGGTCGCGGAGGAGGACGAAGACTACAGGCGGCGACGGGGGAGCTCCGGGTGGATGGCGCTCGGCGCCGGCGGTTCGGGGTGGCGTCGGGGTCGGTGGAGCACATCGGGGAGGAGGCGAGGCGGTCCGGCGAGGCGGCGGGGGTTGGCGATGGGGACGTGCGCCGGGGCAGCGACAAGGTGGCGTCTTCGGGTGGCGGCGATGGGGTCGGCCCGATCCGGTCCGGATCGGGTGAGAGGGAGGAGATGAGGGGGGCGTGGGGGTTTCTTCCCCGATCCAATCTGGATCGGGAGGGGGTGGGAACGACGTGGGGGGGACGAGTGGGTGGCGGCTAGGGTTGCGGGGGGGTGAGGGGAGTGGATAAGGAGAGTAAGGTGGGCTGGCCAGTTGGGCCTTGTCTTGCTGGGCCGAAGCCCAGGGGGGAGGGGGTTTTCTCTTCTTCTTTTTTTTATGTATTTTCTTACTTTTATTCATTTCCTTTTCTGTTTTGGCTAATTGTTTGGGCACTAAATGAGTTTTGTAAAACATGAGAGTTGGCCCAAAATCCACAACACAATATATCCTACCACCAAAAACTAGTTTGGTGTAACTATCATTTCATATTTATTTATTTTATTAATAAAAAGGTTAGTAAATATTGTTTTCAGCCACTGTTTGAGGTTGTTTAAGTCACTTATCAAATTTCAATAATGTTGCCTACAATTTTATCATAGCCTCTGATTTATCTACTATTTATTGAACATTTTAGTTCTAATATTTGAAAAACTTTTATTGTTTGCTTGATTTTGATTTTGAATTTGAATCGGTTTCGAACTAACGCGAGATTACTAACAGTAATCAAAGTGACGTGGCAACACTAGCAGGGGTTTACTGTAGCCTAATTATCCGGGCGTCACAATTCTCCTCCACTACAAGAAATCTCGTCCCGAGATTTAAGAGGTGTACTAAGGGGGAAAGTTCTTGTTACGATATTCTAACGAATCTTCTCGGTCTTGGTTGCTCTTCTCGAAGAGGTCGATCCATAGCATGGATGTCTTCATTTCACTGCTTCAAGTCACCCTGATCAATTTGTCATCCTTTCTTCGGGATCTCCATCGTACTTACGAATAGGTAAGTGGCAACCCTACAACGATAGGATGTTATAAGGGAAAAATCTTCTGGGGGTTTCCCAAGTATGAACATAAGAGTATCTCTTGAGTTGAACAAATGAAACACATCGAGAGCTAAGTGGTGCAATAAGAAGTTTCAAGCGGATAGGCAATCGTTCATTGCCTGAAACAGAGCGTGAATGGGGTTCAAAGCAATCGGGAATAAGTATTGCGTCTTATACCAGAATAGATCAACGGGCAGGAGGCCCATGAATTACATACAAAGTCAAGCACGAGGAATAGCTTTGACAACAGGGTGTACAGGAGTGTCAGGTTTCGATCCTGTGGAACTGTGGGTTATGGGCCCACCATGTGGGTTAAAATAGGGATGGGCGTTGACATCTTGCATGGTCATGATAGCAAGGCATGTCAGAGGATCAGCCTATCAGTTACGTCGGCAACAACATCGGTACCAAGGGCGAGGGACGAAGAGAACCATTTTCCTGCTCGTTGAACGAGGCGGACCAATAGGCAAAGTTCTCGTCCACCGGTGGTTACCGGGATGCTATCAACAAAGGTAACAGGGTCTTACTGACATAGTTGTACGCTGAGGTGCTTATAAAAGCAGTGACGTATTACTGCTTAGATCATATAAACCTCAAGAAGGTTAAACAGAACAATGGAAAGGAAAATGTGATTCTTAGATTAAACAGAAGAATGGAAAGGAAAATGTGATTAAACACATATTTCAGGGGTATATCCTTCCCAAGGACAAACAAAGCATGATATCCGTGGCAGGATATCATGTAGAAAACCCTTTAAGTAAGGGGAGAGAAATTTCATGACAGTACCCATACAACGGTGTTTGGATAATGGTTAAAGAAAACTTAGCATTGTGCTTTCAATGCTCTTATTGAAAAATCGGAGTACCACCAACATGCTTCAAGAAGCATTGACATGGTATTCAAGCAAAGGTCAGATTTTGGAAACACAAAGGATCCATCAGGAATAGCTTGTGAAATAAGTCTTACATTTTCCTCACGGAAGGATGGCTAAACTAGCTAAAAAGTATACTACAACAATAGGTCCTCCGGCCAGGTGTGCTAGGCCTGACATATCCTTACCGGGTCATATATAAAGACCAACATTATAACTCTTGGAAATAAGTTCCAACCCTCATATCTGACCGAGATTCAGATCTGATTGGTGTCACGATACCTCAGACTTAGGATGCCTGAGAAGAAAAGGTGCGGCACAATTTGACGAGATGACATTGTAAGATTCTCGGGAAATGAACTATGGAAGCGAGTTCCGAAACAAGAGTTCATCAGTAAACCAAGGAGAGGATGGGGAGGTGGCTGATAGGCTCAGCAACAAATCATCGCGATTTCCAAAGGATTGATTTCCACAATTATGTGAACAAGGAAATATCATTTGTCGGATCAATTGTCATAATGATGTATGCTCGAGGGAAACATACACAACTGAACAATGATAGAAGGGTGCAACCAGGAATCTGGACTAGGTAGCACGATCAATGTTTGAATGATGATTCAATAATCAATAGACTTAGAATGAAACTGTAGACCAATAACTTCAAGCAATAGGGTTGCTAGAAGTTTAGAATTTGCACAACACAGACCATCAGTCGGTATTCCGGTTAGAAACAATACGGAGACCAAGAGATGAACGCAAAAGGCGAGAGATATTATTATATCAAGAATTTTCAAGAGGTGGTAAATTTACCACGACATTCTTGACATAAATGGTAGTAACATTCCAAGGTAAAGAAGAACAAATGCTGTATAGCAAGGATCTCAAGGTATAACTCAAAACACGAATAAGTTTGTGTTGGAGGGAAGGCAATAAAGTGGCCGATGATAATACAATTCATTGGGGGCAAGGATGGTATTTCTCATCATGAATTCAATTGATATCCAGGAAGACCTCATAAGGTTGATGATCTTCACGGCACATTGGTCGAGAGATTTCAAGATGTAATCAATCAGCGACAACATCAAATCAAAGGAATGATGAAGCGGAAGGTTATTGGAACCATGGGTAGGGCACAAACTTGAAATCAAGCTTGTTGTTCAAGGTGAATTGATATGACGAGGAAGATCGACGTAAGCTTAGCTCATCATCGAAAGTTGTGCTCTGGGATTAAGAACCAGGTAGCACAGTTAAAATTTAGCACGATAATGATATAGCCGATCAGGCTAGGAATGACATGATCGAGTACAAACTCGGGCTTAAAGAAGATTATCAAGAGTTGCTGAACCGTAGGGCAGTCTCGGTTCAGTTATCGGTGTCTTTGAGTGTTTAATAACTCAGAGCCCATGAAAACTGTAATCAGTGAGAATGTAGTACTTGATGAAGAACTCATAAGAAGTTATGCAGTTTCAAGATAATCTCGAGATACCAGGGGGGTAATACTCGAAGACGGATCAAAGTAGAGGTTGGACCGAGGTATTGATCCACATGAGACAAGTGCTTTCACTTGCATCGAAAATGGTATTTAAAGGAGAACATGGTCGGAACCACGATTGTAAAAGGCCGGATCCCAGATATAAGATGAACTTATACCAAGGGAACTAATATCATTTCCAAGAAGCTTCGATGATAAGTTTCACATCGGGTCCATGGGCATGAACGCAAAGGCTCAAGGTCGACTCCCAATTCTTCCATGCATAACCTTTCATTTTACTTCTCGCTTTTGATGAAGCTGTAGTATAGAAATTTTATCTAGCAAAATACCAGAAGAGTATGACTCGTGAAAACTTTCGAGTTCACACAGTTTAGAGAAGGCATATGTTCAACCCATCAGGGCATCTTAGGAGTATATACCACAAATTTCAAGAATAAATAACACCAGCTCGATAGTAGAGCATGTTTGAGAAAGCAGAGGATACAATTTACCAAAGGTATTATGTATCCGAGGAAAGGCTCACAGACTTATTGAATATGAAGGACGCTGTCGGATAAAATCCAGCAAATGATCTGGTGATCCGCAAGGGATCTGGTGCGAGCATCGGTACTCAACCAGAGGGAGAAACAATGCAAGGAGATCAGACTTTAGAAACAACTGACTAATTCAAGGCTCAAATGCAAAGGAATTATCAATTCCAAGACAAGGGATCAGAAGCAATGCTCTGATCAGGGATGGATAAATTGAATAGCCTTAAGGGTACAATCGACAGCAATTTGATTGGTCGAGATCCAGCTCATGTTTTAAAATAACGTCTGAGCCGAAAAGATAATTTAAAAGGATCAATTGATGATTGCGTGCATTCGCACTCAAGTTGAATCAATAGGATCAAAAGACGATGCCTAAGGATACTAACGAATATCGCCAGACATATGGAAAGCATCCATAATGCAAGCAGGCAAGTATTGCAGAGCAATAAGCTACTAAGGATTTTGGAGGATCGAATAGTATTTCGAAGACCATTGTGAAACACATGAACAACTGGGGATGAGTGGTTACTCGACAAGTGCGAGGATTTAATTGAAGGGGTATTCATGTGGCAAGGAACTGCTAGGCAGTAGGCACAAAGTATTCTCAGAACAATAGAGAAGACTCCGGGGTATCTTGTAATAACAAGATCAATGGGGGATGTTCGTATGAATGGCAAGTGTAAGTAGTTATCCATAAGGATTTATCGGTGGTCGGGAATAGCAAAAGTGATGGGCACAAAGTCTCGAGAGGAACAGCAAAGAGTATCTTCGGAATCTTCCGGTGAAGCAGGCCATCATCTGGAATGAAGGGGCTCTCCGGGAGAAAGTTTTTACGAGATCCTAGAGTCAGAGTTACTAAATTCATTTTTAACCCGAATAGAAGAGAGATCAGAGTCCCAGAGTAAGGATCGAGGAGTAAAAGATCCTAGTATCACCCAAATGGCGACGTGGGCCCATGGGCCACACAGCCATGTTAGTAAAACAGTTTTCATCGACTAGACTCAACTTCGGCCAAGGAGTTTGGAAAGGGGATTCCTACAGGCAGTTGGCTCTGATACCAACTTGTGACGCCCCCGATTTAATCGTACACTAATCATACACGCAAACGTGTACGATCAAGATCAGGGACTCACGGGAAGATATCACAACACAACTCTACAAATAAAATAAGTCATACAAGCATCATATTACAAGCCAGGGGCCTCGAGGGCTCGCATACAAGAGCTCGATCATAGACGAGTCAGCGGAAGCAACAATATCTGAGTACAGACATAAGTTAAACAAGTTTGCCTTAAGAAGGCTAGCACAAACTGGGATACAGATCGAAAGAGGCGCAGGCCTCCTGCCTGGGATCCTCCTAAACTACTCCTGGTCGTCGTCAGCGGACAGCACGTAGTAGTAGGCACCTCCGGTGTAGTAGGAGTCGTCGTCGACGGTGCTGTCTGGCTCCTGGGCTCCAACATCTGGTTGCGGCAACCAGGTAGAAGGAATAGAGGGAAAAGAAGGAGAAAGCAACCGTGAGTACTCATCCAAAGTACTCGCAAGCAAGGACCTATACTAAAAAATGTATGCATCGGTATCAACTGGAATAAGGCTATCACACGTGGACTGAACTGCGGAATGCCGGAATAAGAGGGGGATAGCTAGTCCTTTCGAAGACTACGCTTCTGGCAGCCTCCGTCTTACAGCATGTAGAAGAGAGTAGACTGAAGTCCTCCAAGTAGCATCATATAGCATAATCCTAACCGATGATCCTCCCTTCGTCGCCCTGTGAGAGAGCGACCACCGGTTGTATCTGGCACTTGGAAGGGTGTGTTTTATTAAGTATCCGGTTCTAGTTGTCATAAGGTCAAGGTACAACTCCGGGTCGTCCTTTTACCGAGGGACACGGCTATTCGAATAGATAAACTTCCCTGCAGGGGTGCACCACATACCCCAACACGCTCGATCCCATTTGGCCGGACACACTTTTCTGGGTCATGCCCGGCCTCGGAAGATCAACACGTCGTAGCCCCACCTAGACCAACAGAGAGGTCAGCACGCCGGTCTAATCCTAAGCGCCCAGGGGTCTGGGCCCATCGCCCTTAGCACACCTGCACGTTGCGAGGGCGGCCGGAAGCAGACCTAGCCTAGTGGCGTTCCAGTCCAATCCAGCGCGCGCCGCTCCGTCGCTGACGTCAAGAAGGCTTCAGCTGATACCACGACGCCGGGATACCCATAACTACTCCCACGTAGATGGTTAGTGCGTATAGACCAAATGGCCAGACTCAGATCAAATACCCAGATCTCGTTAAGCGTGTTAAGTATCCGCGAACGCCGACCAGGGCCAGGCCCACCTCTCTCCTAGGTGGTCGGAACCTGCCCTGTCGCTCCGCCTCAAAGATCCACTCGCGGGTGCTCCTACGAGCCTACCCGTCTTTAGTCACCACATGTATCATGTATAAAGTATGTAGTATATACCCGTGATCACGGCCCGATAGTATAGCATGGCAGACGGACAAGAATGTAGGGCCACTGATGATAAGCTAGCATCCTATACTAAGCATTAGGTTTGCAGGTAAAGGTAACAACAGTAGTAGCAAGGACAGGCTATGCATCAGTATAGGATTAACGGGAAGCAGTAACATGCTACACTACTCTAATGCAAGGAGTATAGAGAAGAGTAGGCGGTATCTGGTGATCAAAGGGGGGGCTTGCCTGGTTGATCTGGCAAGAGAGAGGGGTCGTCAACTCCGTAGTCGTACTGGGTAGCAGCGACGTCGGCCTCGGTGTCTATCGAGAGAAGAGGGGGGAGAAACAATAAATATTTAAGCAAGCATATGCATAGTGATGCATGTCATGACAAGTAACGGCGTTAGAGGTGCCCTAACGCGGTAATAGGTGATACCGGGGAAGGGGGATGACATCCGGGAAGTATCCCCGGTGTTTTGCGTTTTCGGGCAGAGGACCGGAGGGGGAAAGTTGCGAGTTCGACAGGTTAGGGAGGTGTGGTGGACGAACGGGTTGCGTATCCGGAATCGTCTCGTCGTTCTGAGCAACTTTCATGTTGAAAATATTTTAATCCGAGTTACGGATTAAAAGATATGATTTTCTAAAGATTTTAATAATTTCTGGAATTTAATTAATTATTTAATTCTAACATTATCCAAAACAGTGTTTGCTGATGTCATCATGACGTCAGCATGACGTCAGCAGTCAACAGGGGCGTTGACTGGTCAAACTGACGTGTGGGTCCAGCGGGGCCCACCTGTCATACCCTGTTTAGGCTAATCAGGTTTTAGCTAAACTAATCACAGTTTAATTAGACTAATTAGTTAATTTGATTAATCTAATTATGATTAATTAACTTAATTAATTCCTTAATTAAATAATCAATTATTATTATTATTATTATTATTATTTTTAATCTTTTTTTTTATTAAAACCGTTCTGTGGGGTGGGGCCCCCGTGTCTGTGGCCCCAGGGGCCATAGAGAGCTCGGGCTAACGGGTGCCGGGCGCTGGCCCGGGCGTGGCCAACGGGGCGGCTGGGGGACGGCGGCAACACGCCGGCCAGGTGAGGCGTCGGAGGTGAGGCATGCGGCGGCGCGCGCAAGCTACAATGGTGGAGGTGGTGGCGGGGTCGCGCGATGGAGCAGTGGTCAGGGGCGGAGGGGCGAGGCTAAGGCGAGCAGCAGCGGCTGCAGGGAGGACACGGCGAGGCGCGGCAGTGCGGCACGCGCGGAAGCTGGCGAGCGTGGTGGCGCGTGAGCAGAGGAGCAGGGCACCGACGAGCACGCGGGGGTGAGCACGAGAGGGGCGGGGCTGGTGAGATCAGTAGGCGGCAGGCGTGGGCCGAGCGCGCACGATGGGTGTGGCCACCCCGCGGTCAGGGCGCGATGGCGGCTACGGGAAGACGCGGGGCGTGGTCGAGAGCTGCAGGGGGGACGACGCCGTAGAGTGCGCGGGACAGGGGAGAGAGAAGAGGGCATGACCCTCACCGAGTAGTGTAGGGGAGTGGCAGTGGGGGGGTCGCGGAGGAGGACGAAGACTACAGGCGGCGACGGGGGAGCTCCGGGTGGATGGCGCTCGGCGCCGGCGGTTCGGGGTGGCGTCGGGGTCGGTGGAGCACATCGGGGAGGAGGCGAGGCGGTCCGGCGAGGCGGCGGGGGTTGGCGATGGGGACGTGCGCCGGGGCAGCGACAAGGTGGCGTCTTCGGGTGGCGGCGATGGGGTCGGCCCGATCCGGTCCGGATCGGGTGAGAGGGAGGAGATGAGGGGGGGCGTGGGGGTTTCTTCCCCGATCCAATCTGGATCGGGAGGGGGTGGGAACGACGTGGGGGGGACGAGTGGGTGGCGGCTAGGGTTGCGGGGGGGTGAGGGGAGTGGATAAGGAGAGTGAGGTGGGCTGGCCAGTTGGGCCTTGTCTTGCTGGGCCGAAGCCCAGGGGGGAGGGGGTTTTCTCTTCTTCTTTTTTTTATGTATTTTCTTACTTTTATTCATTTCCTTTTCTGTTTTGGCTAATTGTTTGGGCACTAAATGAGTTTTGTAAAACATGAGAGTTGGCCCAAAATCCACAACACAATATATCCTACCACCAAAAACTAGTTTGGTGTAACTATCATTTCATATTTATTTATTTTATTAATAAAAAGGTTAGTAAATATTGTTTTCAGCCACTGTTTGAGGTTGTTTAAGTCACTTATCAAATTTCAATAATGTTGCCTACAATTTTATCATAGCCTCTGATTTATCTACTATTTATTGAACATTTTAGTTCTAATATTTGAAAAACTTTTATTGTTTGCTTGATTTTGATTTTGAATTTGAATCGGTTTCGAACTAACGCGAGATTACTAACAGTAATCAAAGTGACGTGGCAACACTAGCAGGGGTTTACTGTAGCCTAATTATCCGGGCGTCACAGCATATCTCAAAGAGTTTTTAACAATCTCAGAGGACAATAAGGCATACAAGTGAACACCGGAACTTGACCTCATTGCAAAATACTACAAAGCATGGATAATATTTCCTGTAATATACAACTTTCGGATTGCTGTTCCATATGTGACTAACTGCAGCAATTAGGTGGCACATTAGCTAAATGCAAACATTTGGAAAGGGAAGACCATAGGACCTAAATTCATGTAGTGACGAGATATAAAATCCCAAAGATGATAATAAAGAGTTACATTTGTAGTATCAGCAGAGATACAATTAGTCTTGTTTTCGGGCTAAACATTAAAGAACACGTGACAATAAGGACTTAAGTGCTATTAGTATCAATTTTTCACGTAAGATATGAAAAACAGAGATGATATCACTCGCGACCTTGTTCATAATTGGCCTCCGAACGCCAGGTGATGCTACCATCAAACACGCAAAGCATCTCCAGCCGATTTGCATCCCATCCTCCTTGACATAATTGTCATGCTTAGCAGATGGGAGGAGGGCAAGAAGACACACTGAGAAGAGCTCGTTGTAGTTCCCAGCGTGACACATTAGCTGTCATTTCTACTTGAAACTACAGTCAGTATATCTACTCCTTCGATGCATCTGCCACCGTGGGCTAGCGATTTTGAAAATATTAGTATTAAAATTTATGAATACTTAATTACAATGATTTAAGTTGATTTTTGTTCTATCAATTAGAATGTAGATCCCTATTTTTTACATTTATAAAAAAATAACTTGCGGAAGATGGTTAGAAATATCTTTCCAGATAAATTTAGGCATAACAAATAAAAAAAATCAAATGAGTCATACCAGGATGAAAGGTGGCATCTGCTGACCTTCTGACATATCGAGGGCTATGTGGCCTTGTTGATGCTACTGTAGAGGGCCAGGGGCCATAATCATGGTGACTAATGTCACTGGAAATTTCCATGAACATGTGGAAGGAATACCCATCTGCAGAGTACAGTAAGGATAGCCGACTCGTTGACAGTACATGCGCACAGCAAGTGCACTCCACACGCCTGCCAGCAAATTCAGAGAGAGGGAATCAGTCTGACTGAATCGCAATATGCAAGGAAATTATGTGTGATGCCTACGTTTTGTTGTTGCTTCCAGGCTGGTGGCAAAATGAGATGGCATTTCAGGCAGTGTGGAGATTAGGGACAACACCAAGCAGGCTAGCATGATGACTGCCGGGCCAAGCCATGCTACTGTCATAATGCTTTTTTCCTTATATGCAAGAAAAGAGCAACAATAACTGTAGCTATCAATGTAAGCATTTTGTAGTCTGTTTGTCAGTAGAAGCATATCAAGAAGTGATACATATAGATGGACACCTAGATTCAAAATGCCATATAACAGGGTCTGTTGGACCCTGCATCATGCATAACAAAACACAATTTTTAGGAGTGCAATATTCCATTGAAACTTGTATATAATGCAAGGATATGTAATCTGAACCAAAATAACACAACAGAAAGCAAAATAAACATTACATGCCTGCTAGTTTGTCTTGCTTCTCCTTGTGATTCGATCCGACGACCTACTTTTGATTCAGTAAGCATGTAGATCATTTTGACTTGACCTATACCTCGTGAAATTGCCTTAGACAGCGGAAGCTTTTATTTCCTGGATCGTGACATAAATCCTAAATACCACACTGGCAAAATATATGTGAAATCAAATCAGGGTTGAGTATCTTTGTGCCAAGGAAGTTAAATTTATCCATGAGACATTATAGGAACCAAAAGAATAAAATAAATGGTGAGTGGACCTATAGATGAAATTTATAATCAAACCACAAAATAAAATGATGCTTATGTTACATGGAAGACATCACTCTTAACCTCTAAAAAGAGCTTATAGTGAATATACTACTGTTATCTAAGGATATAAAGAAACTTCAAGAATAGATGGGAGGAGTTTTGCTTAACTAAACAATTATATATGCTTTTTTACATCAGTAAACTATTTCACTTCAGTGTTCAGTCCTAAATCTCTTGAGTACATGAATTCTGACATCATAATCGATCACTAGGTGATTAGCTAGAGAAAACATGCTGTGCAGACAAAAATATTATATTATACAAAAACAGAGCCTTTTGCCCCACGCAAGTTGGGGTAGACTAAAATATTATATTGCATTTTACCAAAAATCCCCACAAGAACATTGACCATGTTTAAAGTGGTGGAACCGATTTGAATCCCGGACAATGATCTCTCTCTCAGTTAGTTTTGATATATATTTGGTGGCATTGTGGCAATCCCCACACACGCGCAAATTCTTGTATATATGGAGCGGAGTTCTTGGAGGAGTATTTATGATGCCAAAGGCAATAGCTAATCTCTCACTATGATTATTCAAGATGTGTTGCTTTTCATCCTCCTCTACATCCTGTAGGACAAAACTGTAGTCCGGAACATAACCTATAGATCTCATCTTGGCCAACAGATTCTGCAGCTCTGCCTGGATCTCTTCATGTTGAGGGTGGGGTTCTGTCTGGTTGCCACTGTAAAACACATTCACTGATCTTTTCACCTCTATTGAACTCCATCCAGGGGTTTTCTGCAAATTTTGGTGTCTGACCAAAGACCTCACTTCGTCAACTCCATCCCATTTCCCAACCTTTGCATACATGTTCGACATTAGAACATAATATCCAACATTCTCTGGATCAAGTTCAAACAGGTTTTGCGAAGCCACTTTGCCCATTTCAACATTCCCATGAATCCTGCAAGCACCAAGCAGAGCGCCCCAAACAGCAGAGTCTGGTTTAATTGGCATGTTGTGTATGAAATCAAAAGCTTCCTGAAGCTGACCAGCTCTGCCAAGCATATCTACCATGCACGCATAATGTTTTGCAATGGGGATAATGCCGTATGTTACACGCATCATATCAAAGAAACTCCGGCCTTGGTCAACTAAGCCAGCATGACTACAGGCAGCCAACAGTGAAACAAATGTGACATGATCAGGATTAACTCCTTCCTGCTGCATTCGTGAGAAGACACTGAGAGCCTCTGCGGCATGCCCATGAACTCCAAGGCCAGCCATGATGGCATTCCAGGGACCTGTACTCCTACTCCTTTTGGGCATATTTTCAAAGAAAAGCATTGCGTCCGCCAGCTTCCCGCATTTAGCATACAAGTCTACCATACAAGTTCCAACATAAACATCCAGACTGAACCCAGTCTTAACAGACAGAGCATGCATCCGCATGCCCTGCTGCAAGGCACCAAGTTGTGAGTATGCAGGCAAAACACTGACAATTGTCCCTTGAATAGGCTTCAGACCCTCATGATTCTGCATACGACTATATGCCTCAATTGCCTCGTTGGCAAGTCCATTCTGCATATACCCCGTGATCAAAGTATTCCAAGACACAGCATCTCGAACTGGCATGGTGTCAAACATCCTCTGGGCGGCCTCAATCTTTGATAGCTTGGCATACATATCAACCACAGCATTCCCTGCAATTATGTCACCCAGATCCCACCCCCGCCGCATCACATAACAGTGCACTGACTTCCCACCGCGGTCATCTCCACACTGTGCGACAGCAGACGCCAGGCTCACAAGCGTCAGCACGTCAGGGGAAACCCCACTGTCCCTCATACCGTGAAACATCTTGACCGCAGCGGCAACCTGCCCACCCTGCTCATACCCTGAGATGATCGAGTTCCATGTCACAAGATCACGGCGCTCCATTCCATCAAACACCAGCCGAGCCTCCTCCAGCATCCCGAGCTTTCCATACACATCGATCATGGCATTGCACACGAAGAGCTCCCTGTCCAGCCCGTGCTTCACCGCGTACACGTGCAAGACCAGCGCAAGCGCCCAGTCCCCCAGCAGCGCGCACATGGGCAGCACGCTGGAGACCGTCACCGAGTCGCCGGCGACGCCCTCCCCCGACATCCGCCCGAGCAGGCGCACGGCCTCGGCCGCGCGGGCGTTGCGGCACAGCCCGGACAGCATCGCGTTCCAGGCCGGCAGGTCCCGGTGGGGCATTTCGTCGAACACCCGGCAGGCCTCCTCCACGCGGGCGAAGCGGAGGTAGGCGTGTACGAGGGAGCCGGACGCGAAGACGCACGGGCGGAGGAGGCCGAGCCGGAGCGCGCAGGCGTGGAGCTGCGCGGCGGAGGCGTGGGCCGGGGCCGCGCGGATGAGCGGCGGCAAGGTGAAGGCGTCGGGGCGGAAGGGGCGGGCGCGGCGCAGGAGGTGGCGGAGGAGCGGGAAGGCGAGGCGAGGGAGCGCGGCGCGGGAGAAGGCGGCGATGAGGGTGTTGGCGAGGAGGAGCGGGGGCACCTGGAGCTGCGGGTCGAGGTTGCGGAGTTGGCCGGAGGTCACCAGCACCGCCTGGACGCCACGGGGCAGCGCCGCCGCTGGCATTGGTGTGTGTGTGTGTTTTGCCACGCGAGTGCCTCACCGGAGCACGGCACGCAGCATGCCGGGAAGCCGTCGGGCCGTGCGCACACGGTCGGCAAGGAGCTCGTGCGGCGGAGGGTGAGCTGGCAGCGACGGAGGCGGCGGAGGAGATGGTGGCGCTGGCGTGAGGGAGCAGCCGCATCGACCGACGCCAGCCTGGATCGGTCCTGCTTCCCACCGTCCGATCGAATCAACGAAAAGCTAACTGACGACCGTTCAACGGAGAGGCAATCCCAGCAAAGTGCTCTCTTTCGTTGGATTCCTTTGCACGAATCTCGATGCAGGATCGGAGGACTGGAGCCATGTTCAAACTATGTCACATACTAATGGTAATTTAAACATTTTTTCCTATTTTTTTTGTTTCACAAGTCAAGTTTGTTTTTGCACATGGCACTTTTTATTATTAAGAGATGGCATTTTCTTCTTCTTTGTTGACATGGCCACAACAAGTTTAAATACGGAGTACATTTTTGAATATTTATGGTTATTTTTGGAGCATAGTATTGTTCTGTTCATGGCATCTTTTTAAGAACAGTTAACGCGACCCTTGCCCGCCCCCTAGTGAGCGATCAGAATCGTTCGATAGGAGCATTTCCCAAACGATCAATCGCCAGCTATTAGGGTCCTTGAATCAATAGCATACGCCGGACAAATTTCTCTTCCTCGGACAAGGTCAACCCTCCTCACGTAGATCATCGTCCTTATCTTGTGGCGCTTGACGGACAAGAAGGAGACAACGGCTAGGCAGCCATGTTCGTGTTACTCTCCATTGGTGAGCTCGAAGCACCCGCCGATGAAGCTCGTCGCACTCGAAGCACCCGCTGATGAAGCTCGTCGCACCACCACTGGATCCCAGCATCCGTCGTTCCAGCATCCCCGCTCGTAGTCACAACACACGTGTGTCGCAGCTTCACCCCGTCCCAGGTGGTAGCCTCACCGTCGTGTCGACATCGTTGTCGTAGCATCAACTTCACTGGGAGGAGCCTTCTAGGTCGACCTTTGAATGGTTCAAAGCATGTGAATATATGAAATGAGTTGCGAGTGAAGGGGAAGCAAGGAAGAAAAATAAGGCAATTCAAGATCTTGCAATCAAAAACATCAGTCTTGAGGGGAGAATCAACCAGATTGAGGCTGAAAATCAGAGGCGGTGAAAAGATGGAGAATGAGGGGCACGACTATTCTATGAGTTCGGGTGAACAGTAAAACAAAAAAATGAAAAAAATTCAAAAAAAAATCCCCTTCTTTGTGTGAACTGTTGACAAAATCCCGGTCTTGCCTGAATCGGCTCCGTCAGATCAATCACCTTGGATGCCTTCGAACGTAGGTCTATCTGCACATATTCGCCAACAACTATGTTATAATCGTCAAGCTTGAATTGAAGACCTACCTCAATCACGTCTTCGACTGGAAGATAATCGCCGGCGAGGATGTCATTCTCCAGATCGAAGAGAACCACCCATCTTGAATGAGGGGTGAATCGAAGCCGCCCTTCGATCCACACCCCTGGATCCATCATGAGAGAAAACGAGACTCGCCATTGCGACCACCGGCGCTCCTCCCGCCCGATCTCACGCCTCGGCTCACCACGACCACCTCCCGATCCCGTAGACCCCTCCTTTCTCTCCAACGGCGCCGCCGCAGGTGAAGTAGGTGATCTCGATGAGATCAGGCGTGACCCCCCAGCGCGGAGATGTGGCGCGGATTGGGGCGCCGGCGATGAGAGCGATCTCGATGGGATCAGGTGTGACCCCCCAGCTCGGAGATGCGGCGCGGATTGGGGCGCCGGCGGTGAGAGCCCGATCCCCTCGGGCGGTCTCATGTCTTTGGACGTCTCAGGCCAAAAAAAGGATAAAATGCCTACCGTCTCGGGCGCTGTCGGTGTCGTTCCGGCTGGCCGAGGTGGAGGGCCTCGGCATTCTGGGGGTGTGCCGTTGCCGTCGAGCAATCAGCCGCGGGCCGCACCTCCGCCCCATCACGTTGCGAGGCCGGCACAAAACCGGTCGGGTCAGACACAGACAAGACATCATTCTACCAACAGAGAGCCCAATGATCCGCCCCAAAGCCAGTGGGGGGATGATGGGTATGATGCGTATGGTGAGGGGCGGCACCGTGGCTCCTCGTCCACGGGAGGAGGTCGTGGCTATGCCTGGCAGAGCGATGGGTCGGCGGAGAGACCGTTTCTCGGCCCTACAGGCGGTTTTGTTGAGGGAGCCTCAGGCCCGGATCACCGTCAGAG
Organism: Triticum monococcum; assembly: GCA_034509565.1. Taxonomy (NCBI): domain Eukaryota; kingdom Viridiplantae; phylum Streptophyta; class Magnoliopsida; order Poales; family Poaceae; genus Triticum; species Triticum monococcum. The sequence continues at coordinate 744,564,493 of CM067847.1, read as the reverse complement.
AGGTGGCTTTCGGGGCCATCACGGAGGTCGGGGAGGAGGCCGTGGGAGGTTTCGCCGACCGCGCCCGCCTAAGGCAGTTGTTGAGCACACGGCGTCAGCACTGGAGCCCCACCACGCGCCCACTGAACTTCCTCCTCAGGCGATGGAGGTGGTGACTGCTTTGGCCAGTGTGGAGGTTCCTGAGGATGGGACTATGACTGAGGATACCGGCAGGACTGATGCTGACAGGCCGTCCAAATATGCGCGCAAAAAGGAAAAGATGCTTTGCTGCTGTTGTGGGGAGAAGGGCCATTTCATTGCTGAGTGCGTGGCCGAGCTATGTGAGACATGCGGCAAGCCGGCTCATCCCTCCAGTGAGTGCCCGTTCTTGCGTGACCAGGCTCCGTCACTGACTGTGTATGGAGTCTACTGTCCTGAGCTTATGTTCTTTGAATCACCGGCCGCGAGAGAGATTCCGGATGAAACACCGAGCTTGACCACCGGGGTTGTGAAGGCTACCCAGGGAGAGGTGACTGAGGCTCAGATCATGCAGAGGCTTCAGGAGCAGGCTCCGGGGGACTTTCGGTGGGAGCTGGTGGTTCTCGAGGATAAGGTTTATAAGGTCGATTTTCCCATGGTGGATGACTTGCAGTGTTTGTTGAGCTTTGGTTTGTGTGGAGTTCCTGGCACTTCGGGCATTCTGGAGTTCCACGAGTGGAAGAAGGTGGAGCCTAAGGGAAAGCCGCTTACACAGGTCTGGTTGTGGTTTATAGGGGCCCCGTCTAAGCCTTTGCAGGATGTTCGAGTTGTGGCCAGTTTGGGTACGTTGGTTGGGAAAACGGAGAGAGTTGATATGGCTTTTACTCGGGCTCATGGGGTAGCCCGGCTTTTAGTCAGTGTTCTGGATATTGAATTCGTGCCTGATGTGGTCAACGGGACCTATAGGGGTGAGGTGTTCCCCCTAGATATTGAGTTTGAGGACACAGATCTGTTTGCATATGCGGTTAATGGGAATGATGTTGATATGCATGAGGGTGATGGAGATGTGGGAGCCAATGGGCCACAGATCGATGAGCCGACACGAGAGGGGTCGAACGGGTCTCGCCCAGATGCTCAGTTGCCCGGGGAGGGGACCGGGGTTGAGCCGACAGCATCGCCATCGGTGCCTATGGCCTCGTTGCGGTTCGGGTCCTTTGAGCCAGCATCAGCGCCACCTAGACTTTGGAGTGACCGGGTGGATTCTGATGATTTGTTTGAGCACACGCTACCTCTGTTGGAGTTTGAGGGGGCTGGCGGTTCTGGACACTTGGTGAGGGCCTCATCGGCGAGGACTCTGGTTGGAGTTGGGGTGGGGGAGCCGGAGGTCGCTTCTCTTTCCCTTCCTCCTCTGGTCGTCGAGGCGCCGGTGCGGATTGCTACCTGTGAGCTGGTGGTGGGGGGCGGGGGGTCGGGGCAGGAGGCCTTGACGTCTCCCCGCCATATCCCGACGCCGGTGACGTCGGTCACGTTGGGGTCGGCCAACGTCGGGGGAGGGAGCCCGAGGCAGGTGGCCTCGGCTCCTGCTACTCCGGTGGAGGCGGCGACACCTGCGCCATCTGTTGCGTTGGGGGAGGGGCTGGGGCAGGAGGCCCTGGCTCCTCCTTCTTCCCCGGTGGTCTGGAGGACCGCCTCTTCTTCGCCGATAGCTCTTCCGTCTGCACAAGCGGATGGGGCGGGAGGAGGGCGCGGGCAGGCGGCCCCCGTCATCCCCTCTATGTACGCACCGGTGGCAGTGGACCCCGGCGTGGGGCACCTGCCTGTAGGGCTTGGGAGCCCGCAGCCGCCTCCTCTGGTAACCGCGGCTGACCCTTTGAGGGACTCAGCGCCAGGTTTTACTAGGGAGGAGGTTGTTGCTTTTGGCGGGATCCCGGATCCCGTCTCGACAGGGAGACGGGTGAGTGCTCGCTGCCACGAGCTCCCGGAGGTGGATGATATGCAGCAGCGGTGCGCTATGAGGGCGGCCAAGCTTCAGGAGGCTGCATCATCTTCTGGTATGTCTGTCAACATATCTAACTCTTTATTGCATTTTTCTAATGAGGAGATTATAAATAATGCAAACCAGTTAGGAGTTTCACTAGGTACCACGGATAGTGAGATCACTAATTCGGTCAATGATCTGTTAGATTTGGAGGCGGAACGTGTCTTAGAGACTATTCGTAATCTTGCAGCAGTTAAACCGATGAATGATGATGAGATTTATGTTGGGTAACGTAGTAATTTCAAAAAAAAATCCTACGCACATGCAAGATCATGGTGATGCATAGCAATGAGAGGGGAGAGTGTGATCTACGTACCCTTGTAGATCGACAACAGAAGCGTTTGGTTGATGTAGTCGTACGTCTCCACGGCCCGACCGATGAAGCACCGAAACTACGGCACCTCCGAGTTATAGCACACGTTCAGCTCAATGACGATCCCCGGACTCCGATCCAGCAAAGTGTCGGGGAAGAGTTCCGTCAGCACGACGGCGTGGTGACGATCTTGATGTACTACTGTCACAGGGCTTCGCCTAAGCACCACTACAATATTATCGAGGACTATGGTGGCAGGGAGCGCCGCACATTGCTAAGAATATGATCACGTGGATCAACTTGTGTTTCTCTGGGGTGCCCCTGCCTCCGTATATAAAGGCTCAAGGGGGGGGGGGGTGCGGCCGGCCTAGGAGAGGCGCGCCAGGAGGATTCCTACTCCCTCTGGGAGTAGGATCCCCCCCCAATCCTAGTTGGAATAGGATTCGCGGAGGGGGGGAAAGAGAAAGGGGGCCGGCCCCCTCTCCTTGTCCTATTCGGACCAAGGGAGGGAAGGGGCGCGCGGCCCATATTAGGCCGCCTCTTCTCTTTTCCACTAAGGCCCACTAAGGCCCATATAGCTCCCGGGGGGTTCCGGTAACCTCCCAGTACTCCGGTAAAATCCCAATTTCATCCGGAACACTTCCGATATCCAAACATAGGCTTCCAATATATCAATCTTTATGTCTCGACCATTTCGAGACTCCTCGTCATGTCCGTGATCACATCCGAGACTCCGAACAACCTTCGGTACATCAAAACATATAAACTCATAATATAACTGTCATCGAAACCTTAAGCGTGCGGACCCTACGGGTTCGAGAACAGTGTAGACATTGTCGTGGTTCTAAGTCTGACAGTGAGGTAGGGGGGTGTGTATGAAGAGGCTAGACCTTAGCTATTGGGAAGTTTTAAGCACGCAAGGTTTACGAGTTCAGGCCCTTCTCGGAGGAAGTAACAGCCCTACGTCTCGGTGCCCGGAGGCGGTCGATTGGATTATGCATGTGTAGATAACAAGGGTGCGAACCCTTCATAGTGAGGGGGGGTGGCTTATATAGAGTTCGCCGGCCCCCTCCTGCCCTCAGTAATGTAGGGTTTTAGGTACATTTAAGGTTGGGCGTTACTGGTAACGCCCCTAATAAAGTGCTATAATGACCATAAAGACTACTTAATAGCCGACCGTTTGCTTGCGGAGTGACTTTAGGTCTTTTGGCAGTCGAGTGGTTGGCTTCATGGTCGAGTGATAGCTTCTTGGTCGAGTGTCTTGAATCCGTCAAGTGGGATACCTTCAAGTTGATTGAAAGGTGACTTCTTCTAGGGATGTCCTCGGGTAGGGCTCTTTAGGACGGGTCCGTGCCCCTACCCTAGGTACATAGCTTCATCATTAGCCCCCGAATGGATCGAGGCTAGAGTGAGAAAAGGGTTAGTGACCTTTCCGACTAATTCTTCGGGTTATATGAGCGCTTCGTTCTGAGTCGACCGTCACGGATGACGTCATCAACCTCTTTCAGTCGCCTTGATCCATTCCAGGCCTTTCGTCGAGTGGATTTCTTTGCCTGTGATGTACCGAGCGCCGGTGCGCGGGGGGTTTTCTGTTTTGACAAATTGTTCTGCAGCCAGCGGATATCACGGGATTCGGATTTTTTGGGAAGCGCGCGGAACGGGGGCGGCCGCAGTAATCGGAAGTGACAATGCGAAGGCTCCTCGATCTCCGCGTCGCCTTTTTCACCACATACTACGCGCGCGCCTGCCGCGGGATTTGACTGGATAGCCTGGGCCTACTGGTCAGCCACTCAGAAGCGGCCCCTTATAAGTTGCCGGCTCGGAGTCCCCCAACCGTGCGCGTGCTCTTCTCTTCTCCTTCTTCCTCTCTTTCTTCGTAACCTCTTCCGCTGCCTTCGCTCTCGCCCAACCACCGCAAACCTGTTCGAGATCTCGCCGGTGACGATGGTGAAGGGCAAGACGACCGCTCTGGAGCGCGCGAAGAAGGCGGCGGCGGCGGGGAAGGGGAAGAAGTCTGCGTGCGGCGGATCTTCCTCCCGGACGGCCCTGCCCAAAGGTTGGATCCAGGGTGACTGGATGCCATCGATGCTTCGGCAGGAGGATCTCGATGACATGGTTGAGGGGGGAGCCATTCCCCACAAATCCGCACGTCTTCCGGGAGGAGAGATCGAACCTCAACCTCGCGACGGTGAGTGCGTGCTTCTGGCCACTCACATCGACCGAGGGTTTTCTCTGCCGCCCCATTCTTTCTTCCAAAACTTCTTGAACTTCTTTGGAGCGCAGCTCCATCACTTTACCCCAAACTCCATTGTCTACCTCGCCGCTTTCATTTCTATGTGTGAGGCGTTCCTGTGTTGCCGCCAACACTGGGGGCTTTTCAAGCACATTTTCACTTGTCGCTCTCAGTCGGTCAAGAAGGCCAAGTCGAGTGATGAGAAGACGCAAGTGATCCAGTTGTGTGGGGCTTGGCGATCCAGACGAGGGGGAAGAGCTGTTTCCCATCCATCACTTTCCCGGAGTCGGTCCGAGGTTGGCAGGCGACTTGGTTCTACTGCCAGGACTAGGTGACTCCAGGGCAGTCGACTGGTCTCCCGCCTTTCTCTCTCGACCGAGCCGAAAAGTCTGCTTCTCTGAAGGTGACGCCGGAAGAAAAAGCTCAGGTCAAGGTACTGGCGGGTCGAGTGGTTGAACTTGTCCGCGAGGGTGTGACGGGAATGGATCTGCTGGAAGTCTTCCTCAAGAGGCGAATCCAACCGCTCCAGGCTCGTGACCACCCGATGTGGCTGTACTCTGGCCTCGAGGACACCACTCGGATCCACCCGGAGGAGGTCACCGACGAGATGTTGGAGGGGTGGCTGTCAAGCATCACGGGGAACAAGGACAACCCCCAAGGAGCCAGGAGGGTCATTCCACTCGACAGTTCGTACGAGGTTGACCAGGTGTGTCTTTATGCTCCCGACTGAAATCTTCGTTTTCTTCGTTGGTCTTCTTTTGGGTAGGTCGACTGACTTTCGTTTTGTCTGCTGTTTTCCAGGCGACCACTGAGATGTACTCGACGCCCAACGGGGCACAGGGGTCGACTGAGGAAGGGGAAGGGAGCGGAGGCGAGAGCGGGTATGACCAAGGCGAGTGGAAGTCTGATGGTGAAGGAGAGGAAGGCGATGACATCTTCTCCAGCGAAGAGGAGGAGGAGGAGGTCGAACCCCCCCCCCCCCGCCCGGAGAGGCGATCCAAGCTTGCACACGACCCGGCGCAGGAACGTGGCAAGGCGACTGCCTCCGTTGGGCCGTCGTCAAAAAGCCCTCGGACTTCTTCTCCAACACCGACTGGGAAGGTCTCCAAGCAACCACGCACGATGCTCTCCAAGCCGCCCAAGGCTCTGCCCAAGATGAAGATAGCCATTCCTACCATTTCCGGGTAATAAATCTTGTTTTCCTTCGTCGACCATGGACAGATCCTTGGTCGATTCATTGAGCCAACTGACTGACTTTTCGAAATTTGCAGCGCTGCTACCTCTGAGGTCTCTGCCAAGGACGACGACCAAGAGATGGGGGACGTTGTTACCTCCAACCCTGGTACGATTACTGACGTCCTGTTTTTGAGTCGACTGGTCATTTCTTGCGATTTTGGTCGATTGAAAGTTTCCCTTGCAGCCCCTCCTCATGTTATCGACCTCCCGGATGACGACGACAATGAACCGCTGAGGATGAGGAGGACCAAGAGGTGGTCGGCTGACAGGACTCCCCGGCCTACTCCGGCGCCTGAGACCATGGCTCGGGATGGTGGCGACGCCCCTCGGGCTTCTGTGACTTTTGCCAATCCTCTGTCGAGTGCGCAGCCTTCGGCGTCGACTGCAGATCCAACTTCGCTTTTTGTCGCATACCCCGTCCCTGAGGACGAAGTGGCTGCTGCGAAGGAGGCTATACGCCAGGCGGGGGTCATGATGGAGCAGGTGAAGAAGGCTCGGGAGGCCAGCCAGGCAGCCTATGACGCAAGTTCGGCGCTTCAGAGCAACGTCCAGGTCAGTCGACTTGACACTTGATCGTTTGAAGAGTCTTTCTCCCCCTTTTTTGAAGATCTTTGTATCTGTACACCCACTGGGTGTGTTTACCCCTTCTTGGACTAGTGGGGGCACGCTGAGTGCACCCACTGGGTGTAGTCCCCGAGACTACGGTGGACTGCCGACAGTCGACTGTAGTCTTTACATTGTGTTTCTGTATCCGTATTCCTTTTCTTGGCCTGGTCAGGCCATGGATCTGTATCCGGTCGACTGCGGACAGTCGACTTTTCGCTCTTTTTTTGTTTTTTTTGAACCAGTGGGGCACGCTGAGTGCACCCACTGGGTGTAGTCCCCGAGACTACTGTCGAATGTTTTTGATTCGGCTATAGTCTTAGAAACGTCATCTTTTTTTTCTCTCAGTTACTCGGAAGCAACTTATCTTGGATGTCTGTCGACTGACTTTTCCTTTTGCAGAAATCCTGTGAACTTGCATCTCGCTATACTGAGTTGGAGAAGCAACGGATTCAACTGAACCTTGATCTGGAGCTGGCCAGAACAGAGCTGCAGAAGGTCAGAGATGGCATTGCTGGTAAGACGACTTTGTTGACTGGTTTTGTTTTTAGGCTTGAGTACCCTTCTGCTGTTTCTGAACCAATCATCGCTTCTTTTGCAGGAGAACTGGGCGAGGCCCTGGCGAAGAAGGATCGGGACTTGGCTGCTGCCCACAAGGAGGCTGACGACAAGATTGCTCTGGCTAAACAGAAGCTGGCTTCGGTCAGCAAAATAGAAGATGAGAATACTAGGCTGAAGACCGCTCTGAATGAAGCCAACAGGGAGTGCTCGCGTTGGAAGAAGGAGAACCTCTCCCTGAGCGAGCAGATGGAAGGCGTCGCTCGCAGGAGGGACGACCTGGAGAGCTACTTGAGGAGCCTCGCCAAGAAGTTGTACATCAAGCTTGAAGGTGCGCATTCAATTCTAACTGATTTTCTTTTGTGTCGACTCAGTTTGTGAGAATTGACTTATCCTTGGGTCGTGTATGCAGAGTTTTGTCAGAACTTTGAAGAGGAGACTGGGCAGATTGAAACGGGTTTGGACCCAATCAGTTCTCCGGTGAATGATGACGCTGCCATGAATCTGCTCCGACTGGAATCTCGTATCGATGGCGCCATGGATTACTTGGCTCGGCTGAAGGTTGCCATGTCGCAGATCGACCCGACACTTTGGCCAGAGTCTACGCTCCAGAGCGATCTCGAGTCTCTAATGACTCGACTTGACAGAATCCCTGACCGAGTGCAGGAGTGGAAGAAGTCTTCTGCTCGGGCGGCGCTGATGTGGCTCTATCTTTAGTCCGCGTCCATTGCAAGGAGGCGCGAGAAGAGAATCTGGCCGCCATCCAAGTCGCCAATACCAAGAGGCACAGCTTTCAAGACTTCATGGAGACCTTTATTGCTGCTGCCACCCGTATTGCGGATGGAATCGACCTAGATGAGTTCGTCGCCCCTGCCAGTCCTCCACCTGAGGAATAAAAAACTTTTATGCTTCTCCTTAAATTTGCCTCGGAATGCTGAGTGGATTTGTAACCGTTTAAACTCTGCCGAGCCGAGGGCTCGAGTACTTTGATTTGAGGTCTGGGGCCTTTTAGGCTTTATCCGAACTTGATTTCTTGCTGAATATCTTCATGGTTTTGATCTGTCGTGTGGGACTTTGGTCTTGTATTTAGACGAGTGCTGGACTGCAGCTAAGTCCCTGAGTGCGAGGTTTGCTCTCCACTCGGTAGGGTTTTTTCAAACTTAGGCGAGTGCTCGAAGCAGCTAAGCTTCCGAGTGGGAGAACTTAGGCGAGCATTGGACTGCAGCTAAGCCCCCGAGTGGGAGGTTTGCTCTCCATTCGGTAGGATTTTTTCAAACTTAGGCGAGTGCTTGACTGCAGCTAAGTTTCCGAGTGGGAGAACTTAGGCGAGTACTGGACTGCAGCTAAGCCCCCGGGTGGGAGGTTTGCTCTCCACTCGGTAGGATTTTTTCAAACTTAGGCGAGTGCTTGACTGCAGCTAAGTTTCCGAGTGGGAGAACTTAGGCGAGTACTGGACTGCAGCTAAGCCCCCGAGTGGGAGGTTTGCTCTCCACTCGGTAGGATTTTTTCAAACTTAGGCGAGTACTTGACTGCAACTAAGCTTCCGAGTGGGAGAACTTAGGCGAGTACTGGACTGCAGCTAAGCCCCCGAGTGGGAGGTTTGCTCTCCACTCGGTAGGATTTTTTCAAACTTAGGCGAGTGCTTGACTGCAGCTAAGCTTCCGAGTGGGAGAACTTAGGTGAGTACTGGACTGCAGCTAAGCCCCCGAGTGGGAGGTTTGCTCTCCACTCGGTAGGATTTTTTCAAACTTAGGCGAGTGCTTGACTGCAGCTAAGTTTCCGAGTGGGAGAACTTAGGCGAGTACTGGACTGCAGCTAAGCCCCCGAGTGGGAGGATTGCTCTCCACTCGGTAGGATTTTTTAAAACTTAGGCGAGTGCTTGACTGCAGCTAAGTTTCCGAGTGGGAGAACTTAGGCGAGTACTGGACTGCAGCTAAGCCCCCGAGTGGGAGGTTTGCTCTCCACTCGGTAGGATTTTTTCAAACTTAGGCGAAACGGATTCGCAGCCAAGTCACCCACTGGGGGGTTTTGTATGCAAACAAAGTGACAGCCATTATTGGAGCACTCTTGTCTTTGATAAAAATGAACTGTAGAAATTATTATTTTTCTTATTACATCTCATCTAAGGGAGAACTCAGGTGTAAAAGGGGCGGAGCAGTTCCGCGTTCCAAGCTCGTGGCTCGTCGATCTGGCGATCGACATTGTAGAGGTGGTATGCTCCATTGTGGAGGACTCTGGTGACTATGAAGGGGCCTTCCCAAGTAGGAGCAAGTTTGTGTGGCTTCTGTTGATCCACTTGGAGGACCAGATCTCCTTCTTGGAAGGCTCGATTTTTCACATTCCGGGCGTGAAAACGGCGCAAGTCTTGCTGATAAATGGTCGACCTGATCATGGCCATCTCCCTTTCTTCTTCTAAGAGGTCGACTGCGTCTTGCCGGGCCTGTTCTGCCTCATCTTCGGTGTAAAGTTCAACTCGGGGTGCATTATGAAGAAGATCACTCGGCAGGACTGCTTCGGCTCCATAAACCAGAAAGAATGGAGTTCTTCCAGTCGACCGGTTAGGGGTGGTCCTTAATCCCCACAGAACTGACGGAAGCTCGTCGACCCAAGCGCCTGCCGCGTGCTTGAGATCGCGCATCAATCGAGGCTTTAGCCCTTTGAGAATCAGACCATTCGCTCTCTCAGCCTGTCCATTCGACTGGGGATGGGCGACCGATGCGTAGTCGACTCGTGTGCCTTGAGAGGCGCAAAAAGCTCTGAACTTGTCCGAATCAAAGTTTGACCCGTTATCAGTGATGATGCTATGCGGGACTCCATATCTGAATGTTAACCCTCTGACGAAACTGATAGCAGTGCAAGCATCGAGGTTCTTGATGGGCTTAGCTTCGATCCATTTGGTAAATTTGTCGACTGCCTCAAGCACATGAGTGAATCCACTCCTGCCCGTTCTTAGTGGACCAACCATGTCCAATCCCCAAACGGCGAAGGGCCAGACGAGTGGAATGGTCTTCAGGGCTGATGCAGGCTTGTGCGACATGTTGGAGTAGAACTGGCACCTTTCACACTTGTCGACTATCTCTTTTGCCATCTCATTTGCTCTTGGCCAGTAAAATCCAGCTCGGTATGCTTTAGCCACAATAGTCCGAGAGGACGCATGGTGACCACAGGTCCCCGAGTGGATATCATTAAGGATTATCTGGCCCTCTTCTGGTGTTATGCATTTCTGACCGACTCCAGTCGCGCTCTCTCTATACAGCTGTCCCCTTATGACTGTGAAGGCCTTGGGTTGGCGGACGATCTGTCGAGCCTCCTCCTCGTCTTCCGGGAGTTCTTTCCTTAGGATATACGCGATGTACGGTATTGTCCAGTCAGGGGTGATTGCCAAGACTTCCATGATTAGGTCGACCACTGCGGGTACTTTAACTTCAGTCGGATCTGTGGCACTTTTCGGCTGCGGGGCTTCTTCTGTGAAAGGATCCTCTTGGACTGACGGTGAGTGAATGTGTTCCAAGAACACGTTGCTGGGAATGGCTTCTCTCTTGGAGCCTATCTTTGCCAAATCGTCAGCTGCCTGATTTTTCAGTCGGGGGATGTGATGAAGCTCTAACCCCTCGAATTTCTTTTCTAGCTTTCGCACTGCATTGCAATACCCAGTCATTGCCGGACTCCTGACATCCCACTCCTTCATCACTTGATTAACCACCAAATCTGAGTCGCCATAGACCATGAGGCGACGGACGCCGAGTGAAATGGCCATGCGCAACCCATACAAAAGTGCCTCATACTCTGCTTCGTTATTGGAGGAATCGAAGTGAATCTGGAGAACATATCTGAGTTTATCTCCTCGGGGGGAGACTAGGACTACTCCCGCGCCCGAACCATTCAGCATCTTGGATCCATCGAAGAACATGGTTCAGTGCTCCGAGTGAACTTGAGTCAGAAGTTGCTGTTCAATCCACTCGGCGATGAAATCCGCGATTGCTTGGGACTTGATAGCCTTCTTTGCTTCAAACTTGATATCTAAGGGAAGGAGTTCAATCGCCCACTTGGCCACTCGACCAGTTGCGTCTCTGTTATGCAGGATCTCTGATAGTGGGGCGTCGCTGACGACTTTAATGGAGTGGTCAGAGAAATAATGTGCAACTTTCTTCGTGGTCATATAAATCCCATATACAAGCTTATGGTAGTGGGGGTATCTTTGTTTTGAAGGGGTCAAAACTTCAGACACATAATATACTGGGCGTTGAACTTTGAAGGCCTTTCCTTCCTCTTCCCGCTCGACCGTAAGTACTGTACTGACAACTTGTCCTGTGGCTGCAATGTAAAGCAGCAGAGGCTCTTTGCTGATTGGGGCAGCAAGCACCGGCTGGGTGGAGAGCAGAGCTTTGAGCTCTGCAAACGCTGCATCAGCTTCTGGAGTCCACTCGAACTTGGCAGACTTCTTCATCAGTCGGTAGAGAGGCAACGCCTTTTCACCGAGTCGATAAATGAATCGACTTAAAGCGGCCAAGCAGCCTGTAAGCTTTTGGACATCATGCACGCGTACAGGACGCTTCATCCGGAGTATGGTGCCAATTTTTTCAGGATTGGCGTCGATCCCCCGTTCGGAAACGAGAAAACCGAGTAACTTTCCACCTGGAACCCTGAAAGTGCATTTTGATGGATTGAGCTTGATATCGTACCTCCTGAGGTTGGCAAAGGTTTCGGCAAGGTCAGCCCATAGGTCGGAACCTTTCCGGGACTTGACCACAATATCATCCATGTATGCCTCCACATTCTGACTGATTTGAGTGAGTAAACACTTTTGGATCATTCTCATGAATGTGGCTCCGGCGTTCTTGAGGCCGAATGGCATGGTGACATAACAGAAGCATCTGAATGGAGTGATGAAAGCTGTTTTGATCTCGTCGGGTCCATACAGACGGATCTGATGGTACCCGGAATAGGCATCTAGAAAAGACAATCTCTCGCATCCCGCAGTTGAGTCGACTATTTGGTCAATGTGAGGGAGAGGAAAATGATCTTTCGGGCAGGCCCGATTGATATGTTTGAAATCGATGCACATACGGAGTGACTTGTCCTTCTTGGGGACCATGACGACATTAGCGAGCCACTCGGAGTGGTAAATCTCTCGGATGAACTCAGCTGCTAAGAGCCAAGACACCTCCTCGCCAATGGCTTGCTTCTTCTGGACGGCGGACCGTCGAAGATGTTCCTTCACGGGCTTTAATTTTGGGTCGACTCGCAGACGGTGCTCAGCCAGCCCCCTGGGAACTCCAGGCATGTCAGAGGGTTTCCATGCAAAGATGTCCCAGTTCTCAAGGAGGAGCTGGATGAGCGCTTCTTCCTATTTGGAGTCGAGCGTCGTCGAGATGTGAGTCGGAGCAGCGTCGGGGTCGGTCGGATGAATGTGGACTGTCTTTGTTTCACCAGCCGACTGAAAAGCTGACTCGGAGGCAGGCCTCTTAGCTCGCAGCAATTCACTCGGATCGGCAGTCTTTTGGTACTCTTTCAGCTCGACCACTGCCATCTGAGCGTCAACGATCTTTGATCCCTTCTGAAAACACTCTTCTGCTTTCTTCCGGTTGCCCATAACAGTGATCACACCTTTGGGGCCAGGCATCTTTAATTTAAGATATACGTAACATGGTCGAGCCATGAAGCGTGCGTAAGCTGGCCTGCCCAAAATGGCGTGATAAGCACTCTGGAAGTCCACAACCTCAAATGTCAACTTTTCCTTACGGTAATTCTTTGAATCACCAAAAACCACATCGAGAGCAATCTGGCCGAGTGACTCGGCTTTCTTCCTAGGAATGACTCCGTGGAAGCTCATGTTACTGGTGCTGAGTCTGGACATCGGAATGCCCATTCCTTTCAAAGTTTCAGCATACAGTATGTTTAGGCCACTGCCGCCATCCATCAGGACTTTGGTCAGTCGAGTGCCTTCGACGACTGGGTCGACCACCAAAGCTTGCCTCCCTGGGGTGGCAATGTGCGTCGGGTGATCAGACTGGTCGAATGTGATGGCGGTCTGAGACCACTTGAGGTAACTAGGTGTTGCCGGAGCAACCATGTTCACCTCATGGTTGATAACTTTCAGTCGACTTTTGCTTTCGTCATCAGCAAAAATCATCAAGGTGGAATTGACTTGGGGGTATCCATCGTCACTATCATCCTTGTCCTCAACTCTGTCTGGTTCCTTTTCCTTATCCTTGGGCTGCTTGCCCTGAAACTACTGGATCAGGAGCCGGCACTGTCGAGTGGTATGCTTTGGGAAAATAAAATTACCCTCTTCATCTTTCTTGGTGTGGATGTGACATGGCAGGTCCAAAACATCATTCCCATCCTGATCCTTAACTTTCTTGGGCTTCCATGTGCCCTTGGGTTTCCCCTTGAAGTTTCCCTGGGCCACAGCCAGGGCCTCCCAGGGGCAGCTGGCTCGGCCTTCCGCTTCTGCTTCCGACTGGAGTTTCCTCCGGTTTCTTGGGCGACTGATTTGAGTTTGCCACTTCGGAGTCTGTCCTCGTCTTCACCATTAGCGTACTTGGTGGCAATCTCCATCATCCGATTCAGGGACATCTCTCCAGTTCGACCGAACTTCAGATTCAACTCTCTGTATTTGACGCCTTCCTTGAAAGCGCAAACTGCTTGATGGTCTGGCACATTCTCGACCGAGTGGTGCAGTGTGATCCACCTCTGGATGTATTCCCTCAGTGTTTCATTCGGCTTCTGTACGCAAGACCGCAACTCTGTAAGGCCTGCAGAGCGCTTGCACGTTCCTTCGAAGGTTGTGATAAACACTCGGGCGAGGTCCTCCCGAGTGTAAATGCTGCTGGGTGCCAACTGATTCAGCCACGCTCTGGCTGAGCCTTCGAACATGAGAGGTAAATGCTTCATGGCCACCTCATCATTGCCACCGCCAATCTGCACAGCCACTCGGTAATCTTCGAGCCATGTGTCGGGCTTGGATTCACCGGTGAACTTGCTGACTCCAGCCGCCAGCCTGAAGTTGGGAGGGATCACCGCGGCCCTGATGGCTCGACTGAAACATTCAGGCCCCGAAGCATGTGCCCTGCTGCCGGTGGGCGTATCTCTGTTGTGGCCCTCTCGATAAGCCCTGTTCCTGTCCACCAAACCTTGAACGAGGATGGATCTCGCGTCAAAGCCTGGGTCCCTGGGGTCGACTGGGATCCTCTGCCCAACATTATGGGGGCGCCTGTCATCTCGATGTCGAGGTGCATATGACCCACTCCTCGGGGGAGGGGATGGCACTCGACGTCGATCATCACGGTCGGGTCGGTGATCATGCTGCTCATTTCTCCTGTACTGATCGTGCCGGTCCCCACGTCCCTCACGCCTCAGGGGCGATCTCGGGCTGTGAGCCGACTGGACTGTTTCTGTTGCAACGAATCGACTGTGGATCCTGTTCCGTGACTGAGAGACGACGGAATTCTGATTTCCTGCCGCTCGGAGCAATGCTCTGATCTGCAACAAGCCCCTGCCAGCCTCCGACTGGGAGGGCTGAATTGACTCTGCTATGCGGGCTGCGGCGGCCAAATTCTGAACTGGAGTTCGGTATACCTGCGACAGCGGGAAGAGCTGACGTCGACTGGATTCGGGAGCTTGCTGTCGTCGACTGGACTCGGGAGCCCGCTGACGCGCTTGCTCGTCGAGTACTCGCTGTAGATTTTCCAGTAGAGTGCGCTCGGCCAGGTTAGCCAAGCGCGCGTCCTCCAAGGCCCGGGCCTCGGGGGTTTCTCCAACAATAGGAGTGTGGAGCGCGTCCATGTTCCGGCGGCGAAGCTCCTCTCGTTGCAATGACGTAAGAGGTTTGGGGAGGTACTCGTCGTGGGGATGCGACGGATCGCCTCTATCTGCACCACCATCAGCGCGATGGAATCCGGGAGGACTGTGTGTCCCCTCGACCGCCAGAACCTCAGCCAAAGGGTTGCTGCTATCGCACTCGGATGCGGTCTCCGCGGAGCCAGTCGACAGATTGAACAGGCCGCAGAGGGATTCGTCGGGCTCGATTGCCGCGACTTGTGGGGCCGCCGACTGGAGGGCCACGGCGTGCCTCACCCACCGCTGGAGTCTCGACCGACCTGAGCGCTTGCGCCGGTGGGAGACGGGGCGGGGAGACGACACGGGGGCCGACCGATATTGGGTCGATGGCTGCCGCAGGAGGACGCCACGAACGCACGCGCGGAAGTGCGTCGCACCGCAGACGGGGAGCGCGTCGATGTCGAGCGGCGCCTCCTGGAGCCAGGCGGAGTCGTCGGCGATGAAGGTGAGCGCGCCGAGATGGATCTCGCGGCCCTCTGCCAAAACTCCGCAGGAAACCATGATCAAATGGATCGGAAAAATCGTAACTTCTACAATTTAGGCGCTAAGACTAATGCCCCACGGTGGGCGCCAACTGTCGTGGTTCTAAGTCTGACAGTGAGGTAGGGGGTGTGTATGAAGAGGCTAGACCTTAGCTATTGGGAAGTTGTAAGCACGCAAGGTTTACGAGTTCAGGCCCTTCTCGGAGGAAGTAACAGCCCTACGTCTCGGTGCCCGGAGGTGGTCGATTGGATTATGCGTGTGTAGATAACAAGGGTGCGAACCCTTCACACTGAGGGGGGGTGGCTTATATAGAGTTCGCCGGCCCCCTCCTGTCCTCAGTAATGTAGGGTTTTAGGTACATTTAAGGTTGGGTGTTACTGGTAACGCCCCTAATAAAGTGCTATAATGACCATAAAGACTACTTAATAGCCGACCGTTTGCTTGCGGAGTGACTTTAGGTCTTCTGGCAGTCGAGTGGTTGGCTTCATGGTCGAGTGATAGCTTCTTGGTCGAGTGTCTTGAATCCGTCGAGTGGGATACCTTCAAGTTGATTGAAAGGTGACTTCTTCTAGGGATGTCCTCGGGTAGGGCTCTTTAGGACGGGTCCGTGCCCCTACCCTAGGTACATAGCTTCATCAGACATGACCGAGACATGTCTCTGGTCAATAACCAATAGCGGGACCTGGATGCCCATATTGGCTCCTACATATTCTATGAAGATCTTTATCGATCAGACCGCATAACAACATACGTTGTTCCCTTTGTCATCGGTATGTTACTTGCCCGAGATTCGATCGTCGGTATCCAATACCTAGTTCAATCTCGTTACCGGCAAGTCTCTTTACTCGTTCCGTAATACATCATCCCGCAACTAACTCATTAGTTCCAATGCTTGCAAGGCTTAAGTGATGTGCATTACCAAGAGGGCCTAGAGATACCTCCACTACAAGAAATATGTCAACTTATGACCTTCTGTCAGTGACCCTCGAAGAATTGGTCATAAATTTATGACCATTTTAGACCAATTGGTCAAAAACTGTTCAGGGGCTCCAAACCCTAAACCATTGCGACCATTTTGGTCAAAAAGGTCGTAATTTCCTTACACGAAATGGTCACAAAGCAAACAGTGCTAGTCCGCTGCCTTATTTCTAGTTGTTAATGACCAATATAGATGGTCATAGCCTTGTAGATTGTGGTGGGTTGTGATGACTAGGCGCCATCTCATCAGTTTTGCCTATGTGTCATGTCCATGTGGCAGTTTTTGCCTTAGGTTGTGAAGCAACCTATATTTTTATCATTCCCAAAATTCCCAAAAAAATCTCATAAATTCTTTGGGGCATATCTTCATCAAATATGTTAAAATCCTTCCTTGCCTAGTTCAAAACTAATTCAACAATATTCATTTTTCTATTCTGTTCACAACAACACTTTATGAAGGAAGTGCTATTTATATATTCTTGATTGCCCTCGGAATTTTTGGGCACTCATTCCTATCCAAATTATTACCGCATGACAAAATTCAGCTCCATTTGCCTAGCAAATCTTCCTCGGCAAATTTCCAAAGTTTTTGTCCACCTAGAAGCATTGTGAAGGAAGTACCTTTTTTATATCTCTAAATGACATGAAATTTATACAGTTCCTTCATATGCCCAAATTATCAACCTCCTCCAAATTGCAGCTCAGTCAAATCATCTATGTGAGCCCAGGTTCAATTTATATTTTATGGCCAAATTGGCACGTTGCAAAGAAAGTGTTATATAGACCCCTCCTATTACCCTCAAACTTTTCGGGCACTCTTCCATACCCAAATCATTGCCACATGATAATATTTAGCTCAATTTTTCTAGTACATCTTTCTCGGGAAATTTCCAAAGTTTCTACCTCGAGAGAAGCTTTGTGAAGTAAGTACTAGCTAGGCTTACCCAAATGATCGGAAAATTTACCAGCGCATGACCATACCTAAGTAACTTACCTACACCAATTTTGAGATCATTTCATTTGTCCAATCTCTCTCACTAGTTTTCCCAAGTTTCTGTCCATAGAAGAGCATTGTGAAGGAAGTACTTCTTTGGCATGTCCAAATGGTATCAATTTTCTACAATGCTTTCCTATGTCTAAATAACCATCCTCCACAAAATTTCAGCTCACTCCATTCATTATTTTGAGCCCAGCTTCAACATTCATATTTTTGTCCAGCATGGTACTTTGCAAAGCAAGTACCACCTAGGATCCTCCTTTTGAGCTAAAAAATTGTGAAGACATTCTCCTTAGTAGATGATCATCCTCAAACAAAACTCACGCCCATTTGCCATGTGCATTTCCCGTACCGCTAATCAAACACTTGGCTGCTAATTCATGTTTGAGCATCGATCGGTCTCCTCGTGAGAATCTTATGTTGTAATTTTCTTCCTAGCACCAACCTGGGGAGTGCCCAACCCACTAGACATTCCTAGGTCGCCCAGAACACATGGCAACATTACGGTCATGCGGTGACCACGCGACGGGCATGCGAGTTTACGCGCTCTAGAGTTGGGGCCCTCGGCCACCGCCCAAACCTCGACGTATCGCCACCAAACCATGTATTTATGATTAAATAGGTCCTTATGTAACTAGAAATGATTTTTGGAAAAAATAAATAGCAAACTATGAGGCAACTGCAGTTCAAATTTGACCCGCTTCCAACTAAATCGGCGGAAATTTGTCTTTTTCACGAGAGGTGGATCAAAAAAGTTTACACCCAACCATTTTGTCAATTGTGCATTAAATATGGCCTAGTATTTTATAAAAATGATTTGGTCGAATTTTGCAACAATTATTTGGTAGTTCCTTCACAAAAAAACCTCCTTTCGGGCACTCGAAAAATGGAAAATGGTTTTTTCGTCCAACGAAAATGAAAACTTCCTTAGGCAACATTGTTTGCCATTCCAATATGCACCCTTGTGCACAATATGAGATCATTTGAACAAACTATGCCATGGATGTGGCCATAAGATTGATCATTTGGCTTGAAAGCCATTGATCTCCACACGTGATAGCTCGTTTCTGAGAACACTTTTTTAAAATAATTTCCGTATTACAAGTTTATTATTTTTCCTAGGAACTTGGCCACATATAATGACACAATGCGAAGGTTTCCCAATTTTTTGATTTTTTTGAATTTTTTATGCCCGTTTCAAAATGCGGTCAAAACGGCGGGAATGACCGTTCCTAGCTAGTGGTTGAATCTTGAATTTTTTTGGTGTTTCTCTGATTAAATAGATACTTATGTACGTAGAAATGATTTTTGGAAAAAATAAAGAGCAAACTACGAGATAGCTACAGTTCAAATTTGACCTGCTTCCTACTGAATCGGCAGGAATTTGTCTTTTTCACGAGAGGTGGATCAAAACTTTTGACACCCAAAAATTTGGTCAATTGTGCATTAAATATGTCCTGATATTTTATAAAATTGATTTGGTGCAATTTTGCAACAATTATTTGGGAGGTCCTTCACAAAAAAACCTCCTTTTGGGCACTCGAAAAATGGAAAATAGTTTTTTCGTCCAAAGAAAATGGAAAATTCCTTAGGCAACATTGTCTGCCATTCCAATATGCACCCTTGTGCACAATATGAGATCATTTGAACAAACTATGTCATGAATGTGGCCATAAGATTGATTATTTGGTTTGAAAGCCATGAATCTTCACGCATGATAGCTCATTTATGAGAACACTTTTTAAAAATAATTGTCGTATTACAAGTTTATTATTTTTCCTGGAAACTTGGTCACATATAATGACACAATGCGAAGGTTTCCCAATTTTTTGATTTTTTTGAATTTTTTATGCCCGTTTCAAAATGCGGTCAAAACGGCGGGCATGACCGTTCCTAGCTAGTGGTTCCTAGCTAGTGGTTGAATCTTGGAATTTTTTGGTGTTTCTCTGATTAAATAGATACATATGTACCTAGAAATGAATTTTGGAAAAAAATAAATAGCAAACTATGAGTCAGCTGCAGTTCAAATTTGACCCGCTTCCTGCTGAATCGGCGGGAATTTGTCTTTTTCACCGGAGGTGGATCAAAACTTTTGACACCCAACCATTTTGTCAATTGTGCATTAAATATGTCTTAGTATTTTAGAAAATTGATTTGGTCCAATTTTGCAACAATTATTTGGGAGGTCCTTCACAAAAAACCTCCTTTTGGGCACTCGAAAAATGGAAAATGGGTTTTTCGTCCAAAGAAAATGAAAACTTCCTTAGGCAACATTGTTTGCCATTCCAATATGCACCCTTCACTACTAGGAAAAGGGCTATAGATGGAATTGACACTAATGGCGCACCTGACATGTGGTGCGCCATTACTATATACTAATGGCGCACCATGTGTTGGTACGCCATTAGTGTCCAAATACTAATGGCGCACCACATCCACGGTGCGCCATTAGTAAAAAAAAATTAATTTTTTTCAAAACTACTAATGGCGCACCGTGGGAATGGTGCGCCATTACTAGTTGAAACTAGTAATGGCGCACCACATCCACGGTGCGCCATTAGTAAAAAAAACTTTTTGAATTTTTTTAATTTTTTTTCAAAACTACTAATGGCGCACCGTGGCATGGTGAACTAGTAATGGCGCACCATGCCACGGTGCGCCATTACTACCTTGGCCACCACTTCCACCGAATGCACCCCCCCACCGGATCGCCTTTTCAGTTTTAAAAAAAATAAAATAAAATGATGAAAATGTCAAAAAAATAAAAGAAAAATAAGTTTCCCATGTGATATGTGGTCTAGTTGTTGGGAAAATTTGCAAATATGAATTTCGACTTCATTTGCAAAATCTCTCGAGAATTTGTAAAAGTGGGCATAACTTTTGCATACTAACTCGGATGGAAAAGTTTTTTATATGAAAAATCATCTACTCGAAAAGTTACATCCAAATTTAATGGGGGAACCCCGTTAAACATTTTCAAAATCCTAAAAAACCTAACAGAAAAAAGATACGGGGCTTTTAAGATCTGGAGGTAAAAAAATTTAAAAAAATTCAAATTTACTAATGGCGCACCAGCCCATGGTGCGCCATTAGTATCTTCCCGCCTTCAAAATTCAAAATAAGTCAACAAAATAAAAAAAGTTACTAATGGTGCACCTGCCCTCGGTGCGCCATTAGTATCTTCCCGCCTTCAAAATTCAAAATAAGTCAAAAAAATAAAAAAGAGTTACTAATGGCGCACCTGCCCACGGTGCGCCATTAGTATCTTCCCGCCTTCAAAATTCAAAATAAAAAAAATAAAAAAATAGTAATGGCGCACCTGGCCATGGTGCGCCATTACTATGTCATATACATGGCTGGGTGCACCTCCTCCACTCCACCTCTCCTCTATTCCATCTCCTCCTTTCCTCTCCTCTCCTCCACTCCATCTCCTCCTCTCCTCCACTCCATCTCCTCCTCTTCGGCGACCTCCTTCTCCTCTCCGGCGACCTCCTCCTCCTCCTCTCTGGCGACCTCCTCCTCCTCCTCTCCGGCGACCTCCTCCTCTCCGGGAACCTCCTCCTCCCTCCTCTCCTCCCCTCCCCTCACGGTTTCTCCTCCCTCCTCTCCTCCCATTCCCTCATGGTTTCTCCTTCCTCCTCTCCGATGCTTCGGTGAACTCCTCTCCGGCGACCTCCTCCTCCTCTCCGGCGATGTAGGCGAGCGCCTCTCCGGTGACCTCCTCCTCCTCCTCTCCGGCGAACTCCTCTCCGGCAAAAGAACACGGCAAAAGAACGTACAAGATCCAAAAACAGGAACAAAATTTGAAATAATATCGTGCCAAAAAACGAGCAAAAAAACTAGCAAAAAATGGGCAAAAAAATCACGATCCAAATCCTAATTCAAAATTCAAAAATACTAATGGCGCACGGTGGGGGTTAGACGGTGCGCCACTACTATTTTCCCGCCTTCAAAATTCAAAAATACTAATGGCGCACCGTGGCCTATACTAATGGCGCACGTGTGGCCTATACTAATGGCGCACCGTAGCCTATACTAATGGCGCACCAGTGGTGCGCCATTAGTAAAAATTACTAATGGCGTGCTAGTAATGGCGCACCAGTGATGCGTCATTAGTAGGCAAAACTGGTGCGCCATTAGTAGGCCTTTTCCTAGTAGTGCTTGTGCACAATATGAGATCATTTCAACAAACTATGCCATGAATGTGGCCATAAGATTGATCATTTGGCTTGAAAGCCATTGATGTCCACACATGATAGCTCGTTTCTCAGAACACTTTTTAAAAATAATTGCTATATTATAAGTTTGTTATTTTTCCTGGGAACTTGGCCACATATAATGACACAATGTGAAGGTTTCCCAATTTTTTGATTTTTTTTGAATTTTTTATGCCCGTTTCAAAATGCGGTCAAAACAGCGGGAATGACCGTTCCTAGCTAGTGGTTGAATCTTGGAATTTTTTTGGTGTTTCTCTGATTAAATAGGTACTTATGTACCTAAAAATGATTTTTGGGAAAAATAAAGAGCAAACTATAAGGCGCCTGCAGTTCAAATTTGACCCGTTTCCAACTAAATCGGCGGAAATTTGTCTTTTTCACCAGAGGTGGATCAAAACTTTTTACACCCAACCATTTTGTCAATTGTGCATTAAATATGTCCTAGTATTTTAAAAAATTTATTTGATACAATTTTGCAACAAATATATTATAGGTCCTTCACAAAAAAACTTATTTTGGGCACTTGAAAAATGGAAAATTGATTTTTCGTTATTCAAGGAATAGCACTACTAATTATTTGAAAACTTAACAAACATTGTCATAAAAAGAGAAGGAAACTTACCATCGGGCGTCATGGTGCTGCATTGGAGCTCACACTGCAATGGAGTTTCGCCGGGCGATGTGGTGCTGTGTTGGTATCGCCTATTGTTAATCAATTACGACAATTTTAGATGGTCATAAGCCCGCACTTTGTTCTGATTGGTCTATGGGCATGTCACGCAGATCAAGCATTACAGACCGTCGGATACTCCCAGATCCAACGGCCCACACCCTCATCCTCTCCCCACCCACACCCACCCGAAAGCAGCTCCCCTCACCTACACCACATGTCGTTGAGGACACGGACATGTGGGCCTAATTCCTCGCAGGCCCACCTATCAGTGGCCGAATGCCACCACTCACCACCGCACACCACTCACCCACCGCACACCACTCCTCACCCTCTCCCCGTCTCCCCCGCACACCACTTCTCCCCCCACGATCCGCAGCCCAAACCCTAACCCCTCTCCCATCTCCCTCCATTGGACCGTCGCCGCCACCTACGGCGGCCGATCCGCCGCGACCTCCCCTCCCACCTCAAGCCGCTCCTCCTCGCCTTTCTGGACGACCACCTGCTCCCGCCGTTTGCACCCGCGCGCCTGCTCGTCATTGCCTCGCTCCTCGATCGCGGATCACAGAGCATCTCATGGTGTCCCCGGTGCGGCCAGCCTCCGTCTCCGGCCCCTTCGGCTCCGCCGTCGACCTCGCCATCTTCTCCACTCCGACCACGACGCAGCGGGCGGATCCAGGCCGTGCGAGCGAGACGGCGGCTAGATCCTCGATGGCGAGGACACGCGGCAGTCCCCGCTGGCCAAATCAGGTCCGTCTTCTCCTGCAGCTGAGTCGTTTTACTGGCGACCTCTGACCCCTTCTCGTTGATTTGCTCGGGCGGCCGCCTCTCCCACCATCGACGACACGTGCTCAACGCCGACATCCGCCGCGCTAAGGCCAAGCTCCTCGAGGAGGATCCACCCAAGCTACACGCCGGCCATAGCCCCCACGCAGCAGTCGCCGCCGCCATGTACCTCGACAGATCTGCCGCCCTCGACTCCGTCAGACGAAGGCGGGGCCTCCGCTGCTGCAGGCACAGTCGCCTCTGCCGCTGCGGTCCTCAACCGACCCTGCCGCCCTCGTCTGAGGCATCCTCATTTGCAACTTGCCGCAAAGTAGACGACCTTCAACTTCAGGACCAAGGCTCGAGCTCTTCCCTGCTCGCGCCCACAGAAGGTAACGAGCAGTGTCTCCTTTGCATTGCGGATCTGCAACTATGGCTGGCTGCGGTTGTCTTTGGTCTGATCCGGCCTGTTGATTCGATTTGTGTTCGGATTGGTTAGGTTCTCGAGGGGTCTGAAGGGGAAGCCGATGGCGCTCGTCAAGAAGCTGTGCAAGGCAGTGATTGATGGTTCTCTTTTTCACTTGTTTGTAGTTGAGTGCCATGGTGAACTTCTTATCTTTGAATAGATCTGATATTTCCTGCTCTGTTCTAGATTTTTAACATCACTATAGTTTTCAGAATTGTGCTTGAGTTGAGCTATTTAGTTCCTTCTGGAAATTAGTTCTGCTCCTCACGTGATATCAGTTCCTCGTTAGATCACAGTGGCAGGCGACGTGCTACCATAACTTGTCACAAAAGGCCTACGCCATTTAGTTTTGTTTGTTGAATTAATCATAAATGGTAGATTTTTTGTAATTCAAAGCTGCTGAACGATGTAGTTAGGTTTGTTTTATTGCTGCATTAGAATTACAACAATCGTCCTAGTCTTGTTTTGTTGTAGACATGGCATTGTTAGAACTTCGGATGCAGATTTTCATCAACTATTTCTGTGATTTTCCACTAGAAAATGTATATGCATCGCTTATTCTATTTTAAACTTCATCATGGTATGGTCTGTTTCTATTCTCCTGGCTTGATTCTGTTGACACTAGCATGCTCTGTTTGTTTTGGAGCCCAACTATGGACTGTATGTTCTAAGCTAGCTCAAGCACACACACAGCCAACTTGATTTGCCTCGCTCTGCTATTACATTATATTACTTGGGTTACTGCAACGCTGCCTGCCTGCTACTGGTTACTGCAACGCCGATAACTAAGCACGGAATGCTTGTATATACCGTGTTTTTACTGCCTAGTAGTGAGCACACCTAGCCCCAGTCACCTACTTCAATCAAAGAAACTAAGAATGTTCATAGTAATTTGAAAAGTATCTCATGCTTGATGCTTATACACTTGCATACACATCCCTCCTCCTCCTCTTCCTCCTCTCGTCTCCCACAATCTGATTTGTGTGTGCATTTATTTTTCCAGGTTCGTGAAGAGGACAATCTGGTGTTGTGAAAGAAGGGGGCTGGGCTAGAGAAAAAACAAAGTTGCATATGATTTCTAGGTACTAGTAGTCTAAAATGTTGGCCTATCTAGTGTACTGTAGGAACCTGTTGTAATCCCTTCATATATACTGCATGCTGTTGTTGTTGTTGTTTACTGAAACCAAATAAATTATCTACATGAAACAGAGCTTAAAATTTGTGACGAAGATCACCATACTAGTATGAGGTGCCTTTTGCATTTCTCTGTTTGTGCTGCTATTACTATGGCATGCATTGTCTGTGTTTAAATTTTGTTTTCTGCTTCAGATCACTAAGGATTTTTGGTACCTTTTTATGTCTTGTGTACTAGCGCTACAATCTTACAGCAAAATACATCTTTCTTTTGAATAATAGTATATGAGATTGGCAAGAAATTATATGGTTTGAATTTTGGCGCTGACCTTGTTCTCAATTTTTTTGTAGACTGCTTTCAATGGGGGAAGAAGCTTAGAGAACTTCAATTAAATAGAAGAATTATCCATGATTTCATTGCTGTGAAGGTGATTGAGTTGGTGTTCTATACCAGTTCCTTATTTACTTTGATGGTTCTTGATACGTGAACTGTTTCATAGGGCATAGTTATCCATGTTGCATTCTAATTCCTTATTTGAGTAGATGCTTCCTGATTATCCATGTTTCATGTGAATGGGTTGAGTAGATAGAATTGGAGTGAGCAGATCACTATAGGACTAAGGAAAAATCAAAAAGTTTGTGTAGGAAAATATCATCGTTCTTGCCCACTTTGCAAAAATGACGAGTACTAGAAATTGTCCCCTTTCACTAATATTTGCTGTTTGCTGATGGTTATACGTCTTTTGCTTGATCTATTATGATTCACGCACACAGGTTGGCTAGAAATAGCCCTGGTTATAGATATTTTTATTATTTTATACATTACTGTATGCTGTTATTATTTGTATGTGTGATGCTTTCAGCTTGTTTTACTGTTTCCTCCTCGACTGATCTATTCATGTAATGTTCTGTTATATGTATCCGGCCATACCATCTTTTCGTTCTACACACAGTTTATTGCATCTAACTAGTGCCTGCAGCTTGATTGGCTTGAATTTCTCATTATCTGATTTAACCCGTCGAGTTTGTATCTATAAGTTTATTTGATATGTTAAGCTTGACAACTACCCTTAGTTTTGTGTTTCTTGTCTTCTAACACTTGTTTACTTTGATCTTGCGGTTTCAGCCATGGGCAAGGGACAAGACTTGCATCGACATCGTGGTCATTGGCGATGTCGACCACCACTAGCCATCTGATCTACAAGCTTGGAGGTAGAGCGGTCTATTTGTAGATCCCAATATTTATGATTGTGTGGATCTGGGTGAAGTTTGAAGTTCCTGGGTATGCAAGATTCGATGGTTAAACTGGTTAATGTGATGTGAATGAGTGTATGGAAACTGGTTGTTGTGATGTGTGAGTGTATGTAGTTTCACGTGTTCTGTTCTTTATATCATATTGTAATAAAATTATTTTAGCTATTATTTGAAGATTTTCATATGCTTTCTCTCTTCTGTCTGTTTGATATATTGCTTATTAATAAGCTGTGAAAATCTGACATTTGGGACCCATCTGTAAACTGGAGCTGGAAAAAAAAGATGGAAATAAAAAATAAATGGACTGCAAAATATTGTGCGCTAGAAAATAAAAATGCCAAATTGTAGGCCAGGCCCATGTAGCTAACCGAAATTAACATAAAATACATATATTAAAAGGGCTTGCCTAAAAAATAATACATGGGCCAAATTACTGGGTCAAACCCATGTAGCTAATAAAAGCACAGGAAAAAAATACATTAAAAAGGCCGAATTGTTGGGCTAGGCCCATGTAGAAAATCGAATTGGACCGGGCTGAATCTTGTGCCACATCAACTTGCCACATTGGATGCCTACATGGCCTGCGGAGGTTGCTAGTGACCAAAACGCCACAGTGGACATATTTTGGTCATAAACATTTGCGACCATTCCAGAAGAAAGGTCGCTATAATCAGTTTACGACGGCCAGCTTTTGACCTTATGTTTTTGGTCACAAAAAGGTCACAAATGGAAATTTGTGACCATTCAGTGACCAATAGTGGTGGTCACAAGTTGACATATTTCTTGTAGTGTTCTCCGACGATCGGAGTGACAAATCCTAATCTCGAAATACGTCAAACCAACATGTATCTTTGGAGACACCTGTAGAGCACCTTTATAATCACCCAGTTACGTTGTGACGTTTGGTAGCACACAAAGTGTTCCTCCGGCACACGGGAGTTACATAATCTCATAGTCATAGGAACATGTATAAGTTATGAAGAAAACAATAACAACATACTAAACGATCGGGTGCTAAGCTAATGGAATGGGTCATGTCAATCAGATCATTCACCTAATGATGTGATCCCGTTAATCAAATAACAACTCTTTGTCCATGGTTAGGAAACATAACCATCTTTGATTAACGAGCTAGTCAAGTAGAGGCATACTAGTGACACTCTGTTTGTCTATGTATTCACACATGTATTATGTTTCCGGTTAATACAATTCTAGCATGAATAATAAACATTTATCATGATATAAGGAAATAAATAATAACTTTATTATTGCCTCTAGGGCATATTTCCTTCAGTCTCCCACTTGCACTAGAGTCAATAATCTAGATCACATCGCCATGTGATTTAACATCAATAGTTCACATCTTTATGTGATTGGTTCACATCTCCATGTGACTAACACCCAAAGGGTTTACTAGATTCAATAATCTAGTTCACATCGCTATGTGATTAAGACCCAAAAAGTGATCATGTTTTGCTTGTGAGAGAAGTTTAGTCAACGGGTCTGCCACATTCAGATCCGCATGTATTTTGCAAATTTCTATGTCAACAATGCTCTGCATGGAGCTACTCTAGCTAATTGCTCCCACTTTCAATATGTATCCAGATTGAGACTTAGAGTCATCTGGATCAGTGTCAAAACTTGCATTGACGTAACCCTTTACGACGAACCTTTTGTCACCTCCGTAATCGAGAAACATATCCTTATTCCAGTAAGGATAATTTTGACCGCTGTCCATTGATCTACTCCTAGATCACTATTGTACTCCCTCTCTTAACACAGTGTATGGTATACAATAGATCTGGTACACAGCATGACATACTTTATAGAACCTATGACTGAGGCATAGGGAATGACTTTCATTCTCTTTATATCTTCTGCCGTGGTCGGGCTTTGAGTCTTACTCAACTTCACACCTTGTAACACATGCAAGAAACTTTTTCTTTGACTATTCCATTTTGAACTACTTCAAAATCTTGTCAAGGTATGTACTCATTGAAAAAACTTATCAAGCGTCTTGATCTATCTCTATAGATCTTGATACTCAATATGTAAGCAGCTTCACCGAGGTCTTTCTTTGAAAAACTCCTTTCAAACACTCCTTTATGCTTTGCAGAATAATTCTACATTATTTTCGATCAACAATATGTCATTCACATATACTTATCAGAAATGTTGTAGTGCTCCCACTCACTTTCTTGTAAATACAGGCTTCACCGCAAGTCTGTATAAAACTATATGCTTTGATCAACTTATCAAAGCGTATATTCCAACTCCGAGATGCTTGCACCAGTCCATAAATGGATCACTGGAGCTTGCATATTTTGTTAGCACTTTTAGGATTGACAAAACCATCTTGTTGCATCACATACAACTCTTCTTTAATAAACCCATTAAGGAATGCAGTTTTGTTTATCCATTTGCCAGATTTCATAAAATGCGGCAATTGCTAACATGATTCGGATAAACTTAAGCATAGATACGAGTGAGAAACTCTCATCGTAGTCAACACTTTGAACTTGTCGAAAATCTTTTGCGACAATTCTAGCTTTGTAGATAGTAACACTACTATTCGTGTCCGTCTTCCTCTTGAAGATCCATTTATTATCAATGGCTTGCCGATCCTCGGGCAAGTTCACCAAAGTCCACACTTTGTTCTCATACATGGATCCTATCTCAGATTTCATGGCCTCAAGCCATTTATCAGAATCTGGGCTCATCATCGCTTCCTCATAGTTCGTAGGTTCGTCATGGTCAAGTAACATGACCTCCAGAATAGGATTACCGTACCACTCTGGTGCGGATCTCACTCTAATTTACCTACGAGGTTCGGTAGTAACTTGATCTGAAGTTACATGATCATCATCATTAGCTTCCTCACTAATTGGTGTAGTAGTCACAAGAACAGATTTCTGTGATGAACTACTTTCCAATAAGGGAGATGGTACAATTACCTTATCAAGTTTTCTACTTTCCTCCCACTCACTTCTTTCGAGAGAAACTTCTTCTCTAGAAAGTATCCATTCTCAGCAACGAATGTCTTGCCTTTGGATTTTTGATAGAATGTGTACCCAACAGTATCCTTTGGGTATCCTATGAAGACAGATTTCTCCGATTTGGGTTTGAGCTTATAAGGATGAAATTTTTTCATATAAGCATCGCAGCCCCAAACTTTCAGAAACGACAACTTTGGTTTCTTGCCAAACCACAGTTCATATGGTGTCGTCTCAACGGATTTAGATGGTGCCCTTTTTTTAACGTGAATGCAGCTATCTTTAATGCATAACCTCAAAAACGATAGTGGTAAATCGGTAAGAAACATCATAGATTTGCACTATATCTAATAAAGTACGGCTATGACGTTCGGACACACCATTATGTTGTGGTGTTCCAGATGGCGTGAGTAGTGAAACTATTTCACATTGTTTTAACTGAAGACCAAACTCGTAATTCAAATACTCTTCTCCACGATCAGATCGTAGAAACTTTATTTTCTTGTTACGATGATTTTCCACTTCACTCTAAAATTCTTTGAACTTTTCAAATGTTTCAGACTTATGTTTCATCAAGTAGATATACTCATATCTGCTCAAATCATCTGTGAAGGTCAGAAAATAATGATACCCGCTGCAAGCCTTGATATTCATCGGACCACATACATCAGTATGTATGATTTCCAACAAATTTGTTGCTTGCTCCATTGTTCCGGAGAACGGCCTTTTAGTCATCTTGCCCAAGAGACATGGTTCGCAAGCATCAACTGATTCATAATCAAGTGATTCCAAAAGCCCATCAGCATGGAGTTTCTTCATGCGCTTTACACCAATATGACCTAAACGGCAGTGCCACAAATAAGTTTGCACTATCATTATTAACTTTGCATCTTTTGGTTTCAATATTATGTTTATGTGTATCACTACGATCGAGATCCAATGAACTATTTTCATTGGGTGTGTGACCATATAAGGTTTTATTCATGTAAACAGAACAACAATTTATTCTCTTACTTAAATGAATAATCGTATTACAATAAACATGATCAAATCATATTCATGCTCAACGCAAACACCAAATAACACTTATTTAGGTTCAACACTAATCCCGAAAGTATAGGGAGTGTGCGATGATGATCATATCAATCTTGGAACTACTTCCAACACACATCGTCACTTCACCCTTAACTAGTTTCTGTTCATTCTGCAACTCCCGTTTTCGAGTTACTACTCTTAGCAACTGAACCAGTATCAAATACCGAGGGGTTGCTACGAACACTAGTAAAATACACATTAATAATCTGTATATCAAATATACCTTTGTTCACTTTGCCATCCTTCTTATCCGCCAAATACTTGGGGCAGTTCCGCTTCCAGTGACCAGTCCCTTTGCAGTAGAAGCACTTAGTCTCAGGCTTAGGACCAGACTTGGGCTTCTTCACTTGAGCAGCAACTTGCTTGCCGTTCTTCTTGAAGTTCCCCTTCTTCCCTTTGCCCTTTTTCTTGAAACCAGTGGTCTTGTCTACCATCAACACTTGATGTTTTTCTTGATTTCTACCTTCGTCGATTTCATCATTATGAAAAAACTTGGGAGTCGTTTTCGTCATCCCTTGCATACTATAGTTCATCACAAAGTTCTACTAACTTGGTGATGGTGACTAGAGAATTCTGTCAATCACTATCTTATCTGGAAGATTAACTCCCACTTGATTCAAGCGATTGTAGTACCCAGACAATCTGAGTACATGCTCACTGCTTGAGCGATTCTCCTCCATCTTGTAGCTATAGAACTTGTTGGAGACTTCATATCTCTCAACTCGGGTATTTGCTTGAAATATTAACTTCAACTCCTGAAACATCTCATATGGTCCATAACGTTCAAAACGTCTTTGAAGTCCCAATTCTAAGCCGTTAAGCATGGTGCACTAAACTATCAAGTAGTCATCATATTGAGCTAGCCAAACGTTCATAACGTCTGCATATGCTCCTGCAATAGGTCTGTCACCTAGCGGTGCATCAAGGACATAATTTTTCTGTGCAGCAATGAGGATAAACCTCATATAACGGATCCAATCCGCATCATTGCTACTAACATCTTTCAACATAGTTTTTCTCTAGGAACATATCAAAACAAACATAGGGAAGCAACAACGCGAGCTATTGATCTACAACATAGATATGCCAATACTACCAGGACTAAGTTCATGATAAATTTAAGTTCAATTAATCATATTACTTAAGAACTCCCACTTAGATAGACATCCCTCTAATCATCTAAGTGATCACGTGATCCAAATCAAAAAAACCATGTCCGATCATCACGTGAGATGGAGTAGTTTTCAATGGTGAACATCACTATGTTGATCATATCTACTATATGATTCACGCTCGACCTTTCAGTATACAGTGTTCCGAGGCCATATCTGCATATGCTAGGCTCGTCAAGTTTAACCTGAGTATTCTGCGTGTGCAAAACTGGCTTGCACCCGTTGTAGATGGACGTAGAGCTTATCACACCCGATCATCACGTGGTGTCTGGGCACGACGAACTTTGGCAACGGTGCATACTTAGGGAAAACACTTTTATCTTGATAATTTAGTGAGAGATCATCTTATAATGCTACCGTCAATCAAAGCAAGATAAGATGCATAAAAGATAAACATCACATGCAATCAATATAAGTTATATGATATGGCCATCATCATCTTGTGCTTGTGATCTCCATCTCCGAAGCACCGTCATGATCACCATCGTCACTGGCGCGACACCTTGATCTCCATCGTAGCATCGTTGTGGTCTCGCCAACCTTATGCTTCCACGACTATCGCTACCGCTTAGTGATAAAGTAAAGCATTACAGCGCGATTGCATTGCATACAATAAAGCGACAACCATATGGCTCCTGCCAGTTGCCGATAACTTGGTTACAAAACATGATCATCTCATACAATAAAATTTAGCATCATGTCTTGACCATATCACATCACAACATGCCCTGCAAAAACAAGTTAGACGTCCTCTACTTTGTTGTTGCAAGTTTTATGTGGCTGCTACGGGCTTAAGCAAGAACCAATCTGAAGGAAATATGCCCTAGAGGCAATAATAAAGTTATTATTTATTTCCTTATATCATGATAAAAGTTTATTATTCATGCTAGAATTGTATTAACCGGAAACATAATACATGTGTGAATACATAGACAAACAAAGTGTCACTAGTATGCCTCTACTTGACTAGCTCGTTAATCAAAGATGGTTATGTTTCCTAACCATGGACAAAGAGTTGTCATTTGATTAAACGGGATCACATCATTAGTTGAATGATCTGATTGACATGACCCATTCCATTAGCTTAGCACCCGATCGTTTAGTATGTTGCTATTGCTTTCTTCATGACTTAAACATGTTCCTATGACTATGAGATTATGTAACTCACATGTGCCGGAGGAACACTTTGTGTGCTACCAAACGTCACAACGTAACTGGTTGATTATAAAGGTGCTCTACAGGTGTCTCCAAAGGTACATGTTGGGTTGACGTATTTCGAGATTAGGATTTGTCACTCGGATCGTCGGAGAGGTATCTCTGGGCCCTCTCGGTAATGCACATCACTTAAGCCTTGCAAGCATTGCAACTAATGAGTTAGTTGTGGGATGATGTATTACGAAACGAGTAAAGAGACTTGCCGGTAATGAGATTGAACTAGGTATTGGATACCGACGATCGAATCTCGGGCAAGTAACATACCGATGACAAAGGGAACAACGTATGTTGTTATGCGGTCTGACCGATAAAAATCTTCGTGGAATATGTAGGAGCCAATATGGGCATCCAGGTCCCGCTATTGGTTATTGACCGGAGACGTGTCTCGGTCATGTCTACATTGTTCTCGAACCCGTAGGGTCCGCACGCTTAAGGTTTCGATGACAGTTATATTATGAGTTTATGAGTTTTGATGTACCGAAGGAGTTCGGAGTCCCGGATGAGATCGGGGACATGACGAGGAGTCTCGAAATGGTCGAGACGTAAAAATCGATATATTGGACGACTATATTCGGACATCGGAAAGGTTCCAAGTGATTCGAGTATTTTTCGGAGTACCAGAGAGTTACGGGAATTTTCGAGTCCGAAGTGTAGTGATGGGTGACTTCGCGGTGAAGTTTCGAGTCAGGTCTAAGATAGATGGTTTTAACTGGGCTTTGGTGGCGGCTTATGGTGCCGCACAGCCCGAGCTCAAACCGGAGTTTCTCGCGGACCTTGTTCGAATTTGTGGGTCAGAACAACTTCCAATTTTAGTTGGAGGTGATTTCAATATCATCAGAAGGAGAGAGGAGAAGAATAATGATAACTTTGACGGCAGATGGTCGTTTATGTTCAATACCATAATTGAAAGCTTGGATCTGAGGGAGATAGAGCTTTCTGGTAGAAAGTTTACCTGGGCTAATGCTCTGCCAAACCCGGCTTATGAAAAACTTGATCGAGTTCTTGCGAGCGTGGAGTGGGAACAAAAGTTCCCTCTGGTTACGGTGCAAGCTCTCTCGAGGGAAATATCCGATCACACACCCTTGTTCGTGGACTCAGGGGAGCCGAACCACATGGGTAACAAGAACACCTTTTCTTTCGAGATGTCATGGTTCGAACGCGAGGGGTTCTTGGACTTGATTGCCAGGGAATGGGCTAGAGGTGCAGGAGGCAAGACTGTGCTCGAGCGTTGGAAGAATAAGACTAGGCATTTGAGAAGTTTCTTACGGGGTTGGGCTAAGCACCTCAGTGGTGTGTATAAGATTGAAAAGGATAGACTCCTTTCTCTCATTCAGGCCCTGGACATCAAGGCCGAATCCACTATTTTACTGCCTGCGGAGCTTCAGGTTAAAAGTGAGGCGGAGAGGAGGTTGAAAGAACTGCTCCGCGAAGAAGAATTGAAGTGGGCTTTGCGTGCTAAAGTACGCAAAGTGGTCCAAGGGGACGCGAATACTCAATTCTTCCATTTGATAGCTAATGGTAAGCACAGAAAGAAGCGTATCTTTCAGCTTGAACAGGACGAGGGCACTATTTTAGGTCAGGATAACCTAAAAACATATATTACCAAATATTACAAGCAGTTATTTGGATCTCCGGAGGATAATTGTGTATCCCTCGTTGAGTCCCGGACTGAGGATGTGCCTCAGTTATCGGCTGCTGAAAATGATATTCTGGTTGCCCCTTTCTCAGAGAAGGAGGTGTTTGATGCTATTGCACAGATGAAAAACAATAAGGCTCCCGGACCGGATGGATTCCCGACAGAGTTCTATAAAAAGTGTTGGCACATTATTAAGGGGGATTTGCTACCTATGTTCCATGATCTGTTTTCTGGACAGCTTCAGTTATTTCACTTGAATTTTGGAACTATCACACTGCTTCCCAAGAAAACGGATGCTATGAGAATTGAGCAATTCAGGCCGATATGCCTCCTCAATGTTAGTTTCAAAAGTTTCACCAAGGTAGGGACTAATAGGCTCACACAGATTGCGCACTCTGTGGTGCAACAGTCCCAAACTGCTTTCATGCCGGACAGAAATATCCTTGAAGGGGTGGTCGTCCTGCATGAAATGCTCCATGAAATCCATTCCAAAAAATTAGATGGAGTAATTTTAAGGTGGATTTCAAGAAAGCGTACGATAAGATCAAATGGTCATTCCTCCAACAGTCATTGCGTATGAAAGGTTTTGATGAAGCCTGGCACCGACAGGTTGAATCTTTTACGCAAAAAGGTAGTGTGGGAATTAAAGTTAATGATGATATAGGTCATTACTTCCAGACACATAAAGGCCTAAGACAAGGAGATCCGATGTCCCCTATCCTGTTTAACATTGTGGTGGATATGTTAGCAATTTTGATAGGAAGAGCTAAGGAAAATGGTCAAGTAGGTGGATTGGTACCTCATCTCGTTGATGGAGGTGTATCCATCCTTCAGTACGCTGATGATACAATTATCTTTATGGAGCATGACTTGGCCAAGGCGAGAAATATGAAGCTTGTGTTATGCCTATTTGAACAATTGACCGGGTTAAAGATTAACTTTCATAAGAGCGAGCTGTTCTGTTTTGGTAGAGCCAAAGACGAACAGGAGGCTTATAGGAAATTGTTTGGATGCGAGTTGGGAGAGTTACCCTTCTCTTACCTGGGTATTCCAATCCACCATCGTAGGCTGACAAACAAAGAGTGGAAGTGCATCGAGGACCGATTTGAGAAGAAACTGAGTTGTTGGAAGGGTAAGCTCATGTCATACGGAGGCCGATTAATCCTGATTAATTCGGTACTCACGAGTATGCCCATGTTTCTCCTATCGTTCTTTGAGGTCCCAGTTGGTGTTAGGAAGAGACTGGACTTCTATCGATCGCGTTTCTTTTGGCAGGGTGATGAGCTTAAACGAAAATATCGACTTGCTAAGTGGGATATCATCTGTAGACCGAAAGACCAAGGGGGTCTCGGTATTGAGAATCTAGAAGTTAAGAATAGATGCCTTCTTAGCAAGTGGCTGTGGAAGCTCTCAACGGAGAATGATGCCATGTGGGCTCAAATCCTTCGTGCCAAGTACCTCCAGACAAAAACTTTGTCCCAGGTTACAGTCAGGCCGACTGATTCACCTTTATGGGAAGGTCTGATGAAAGTCAAACGATCTTTCTTTAATAGGATGAAGTTTGTTATTGGAAACGGCTCTAGTACACGTTTCTGGGAGGATACTTGGCTCGGCAAGACACCTTTGGCCATCCAATATCCATCTTTATACCGAATTGTTCAACGACGTGAAGTGTTCGTTGCTTCGGTATTTCAATCTACCCCCCTTAATATTCAGTTTCGGCGGGCGCTAGCGGGCAATCGTTGGGAAGACTGGCTCCGTTTAGTTAGGAGACTAATGGAGGTCCAACTATCTCAACAACCCGATGAATTACGCTGGAAATTGACTAAGTCTGGAGTATTCACTGTTAAATCAATGTATATTGATGTTATTAATTCGAACTCCATTCCTACCTCTAAGCATGTTTGGGCAGTCAAAGTTCCTTTGAAAATAAAAGTGTTTATGTGGTTTGTCCATAAACAAGTTATTTTAACCAAGGACAACTTGGTAAAGCGTAATTGGACAGGACCTACTAGGTGTAGTTTCTGTGATCGGGATGAGACAATCAAACACCTTTTCTTTGATTGCCCGTTGGCCAAAGTACTTTGGCAGGCGGTCCACATTACTTTTAATATCAATCCACCGAATTCTGTTAACGCGTTATTTGGGACATGGCTTAATGGGATTGAGCCTAACTTAGCGAGACACATTCGGGTTGGAGTTTGTGCTTTGATGTGGACTATCTGGACTTGCAGAAATGATTTGGTTTTTAACAGAATATCATGTATCCATTTTTTGCAGGTTTTATTCCGAACTACGGCTCTGATCCGTACCTGGTCGCTACTCACCCAGACGGAGGCCAGGGAGCATTTGGTTACTGGGTCTTTCCGATGGGAGATGGTTGCTCGGGATATCTTCAACCGGTTTGGATGGCGGTCATGTAATAGGATAGGCATGTAGTTTACCTACCTAGTCTTAGCCAGCCGGTTGTGGCGTCTTCTCTTGGCTAGTGGATGTTTCTAGCCCTTTTTAGCTCTGTGTGAGCTTTCTTTGCTTTTTATTATTTTTGGAGACCTTGGAACCATGTTCGCACTGCTTTTTTGGTTAATAAGATGGCCGTATGCATCTTTCTGATGCAGAGGCCGGGGAATTCCCCCTTTTCGAAAAAAAACAGATGACAACATCATCTGGGACCCTTTCTTCTGCTCTTTTTTTGTGAATGCAGACTTGGATGCTCTTTTGCAAAAAAAAAATTGTTGAGTTGAATGCTCTTTTGCATCTACTTGGAACAAGTTCATGTGATCTTGTGCAGTATCACTATTCATCTAGTACCGTTGTAAAAAAATGACTAAAAAAAGGCACATCCTAGTCCCAGCTGAAGAAACATCACATGGGAATAGGAAACACAAACACAACAATAATTTTTGTCATCTCACTACACACACACAGAGAGAGAGAGAGATGGTGGAAATCAGAATCATCACTAGTTAGTTATAGGTAGTTTTTACAAAGGTAATTTTTTTTGTCTATTTTTGCAGGATCCTCTGGGCGATTAGAAAGGTAAGCTAGCTAGGGTCATTGATATTCTTGGAAGTATTATTTATCTGTCTATTTTCGTAGGCTTTCTCATAGCTTTCTTCTTCACCAGGGAATTTCAATCATGGCTAAAATTGGCAAAAGGTAAATTCTCCGAAACCAAATAATAAATATGTCGTGGTTTGTATAGTTGAGTTTGAGGACTTTTATTCAGCTAAGCAATCCTCGAGTAATTGCCTAGAAATATGTATCCAAATTGTGTCTTTTCAAATTCACATGCACACGCTTGCATACCTCTTAAGAGAATGTGGTCGTAAGAAATTCTGTAGGAACGAAGGAAATTATTTATTTTCCTGATAGGCACATTGTTGCCCTCATGCTTGGTAACGATCCGATACTTCTTGGTCATTGCAGGAGCTTTTAGGTTTCATTGTTCTCCCCTACAAATAATCGTCTTACAAATGGTCTATGTTCATTTCATTTATAGGATCAAGTTTTTCATATGTTTGTATCTTACATAGGTCACCAACAAGTTGAAATTCGAGTATTTGAGAGATAAGCATACATGTTGCGGCTTAGAAGAATGTTATGTACTATATTCTAAGAACTGGAAGTATTATGTATTTTTCTTTGTCTATCTTGGTAGTCCTACTCTTATCTTCTATCTGTACTTTACAAGGGAGTTTTTATTATGACTAACTTGACAAAAGGTAAATCCTCCAAAACCGCACATAGTATAAATATGCAGGTTAGTTTAGTTTCAGGTTTCTAAATTACATCTTTGTCTTGCCCCTCATTAGGAAACATTTGTAGGTCTGAATCTATTCAAAGGCTTGCTTTTACTATTGAAATTCTTCTTTTTCGTTAAGAGTTATTTCATGAATTTATTTCATATATAATATGTACAATTATTGGATTAGATTTTAAGAACATCAGAGTAATTTACAAAGTTGCAAACAAAGAGTATTTTGTTCATTTAATTTTCATTTATCATGGGTATGCTTCTCTGAATAATTCTCCTACCCAAGGACACATGCATGTTCTACCTCGGCTCATGGCTCTTATTCGTTAACCGAGATGGTACATAGTTCACCGGAGTTACGTTTATAAATATAATTTCACACAGTGCTACATGAGGGCTTCGAGAAGTGCCCAAATGACGAAACACGGAAAATGATCCGATTGCATGTTGTTGATATGTTGGAGTTAAAATTAGCGAAAAGTTTGAACCTTTGCTTCCAAGTGGGTTCCATCTAATGGAAGTACCAAAATATATGTCGAAGTTGGTTTGTATTTTGATCCTCGCGGAAAATATTGTACTTTATTTCCGTGGGTTATGACCCTATACTAACTGTTAGAGCATTGTCCAATATGTAGGAACGTCGGTGTACCTCAAACATGTGCATGCATATAGTTCTTCCATAATGCCTTTGTTTACTTTTCATTATTATTATTTTTTGCAGGGAAATTCAGAGAGCTTTTTTGAGTAAACGCATTCTTGGAACAATCAGCCAAGAGGCTGGACACCAAGAAGCTAGGAGTCTCGTCAAGCCAACTATCGGTCACATTAAGTGTGCATGCACGCTTAGCACACAAGTGAGCCGGTAAATTGGCTGGCCTGTTTACATGTTGAATAGCAAAAGAGAAAAAATGAGTACTAAGCTCTCCAATCTCTAAAAGTAAAGGAGCCACAATTGAACAAGAATTGTGACGAGTGTTCCAGAGTGTCACCAACTCCAAGCAATCGACTTCCATTATCACATGCGAGAATCCACGAAGAGAAGCGAAACGAACACCATCTCGCAAAGAAAGTCCCTCCATGAAGATGAGACTATCATCTGCAAAAAGCAAATGGGTAACCCACGGTGATCTATAGCTCACCCGTAGTCCCCTATCGATGGTTCCTCCATTGTAGTGTTTCAACAATGAGGAAAGGCCTTCAGCACACAAAAGAAAAAGATATGGTGACACCGGATCTCCTTGCCGAAAACCTCTGGTGGGTGTGAAGTAAGGAAGTAGTTCCCCATTGATTCGTACAGAGAAACGGACAGAGGAAACACACTTCATTATTAGTCTGACAAAGCCCATATTGAAACCCAAACGTACCAATATAGCCTCGAGATAATGCCACTCAACATGGTCGTAAGCTTTCATCATATCAAGCTTAACCGCGCAAGAGAAGTTCTTTCCCTTTTTTCTCCTCTTCATCGTATGGATACTTTCGTAAGCCACAAGTACATTGTCTGTAATAAGACGTCCGGGAACGAAAGCAATTTGTTCCTCACTGATTATCAAATCCATCAAGCTTCGTAGCCGGTTCGTTATAGCCTTCGCTGCAATCTTGTAAAGCACCGGGCACAAGGCAATGGGGCGATATTGTGTGATCGATTGGGGGTGACGTACCTTAGGTATCAGTGTTATCGATGTGTCATTCAGTCCTGTCGGTAGTTCCCCTCCATTAAGAAAGTCCAAAACTGCCAAGGTCACCTCGTTACCTAGCAAAACCCAGTGATGCTGGTAAAATCCTGCAGTAAAACCGTCCACTCCAGGAGCTTTGGAGGGCGCCATCTGAAACAGCGCGACCCTGACCTCCTCTGCCGTGTAGGGTTTATTCAACTCATCGTTCATGGCCGGGGTGACTCTCTCTAGTACATGCGATAATAGAAAACTGGAGTCTCCCCAACCCTGGGAGCGATACAAATTCTGATAAAAGTTTTGTACCTCTTCCTTGTCGTCACTTTCAGAAGCACAAGTAGATCCATCGGCACGCCTCAAACCTGACACTACTAGGAAAAGGCCTACTAATGGCGCACCTAATTTGGCCATTAATGGCGCATCAGTGGTGCGCCATTAGTACCACGCCATTAGTATATTTTACTAATGGCGCACCACGGGTGCGCCATTAGTATCTGGTATACTAATGGCGCACCTCGGATGCGCCATTAGTATACACAATAGTACGCCATTAGTATGCCTCCCAGGGGTCATGTATACCCAGGTGCTTTGGCATACTAATGACGCACAACAACAAGATGCGCCATTAGTAACTTCGGCATACTAATGGCGCACTCTTTAATGATGCGCCATTAGTATCCTTTGGCATACTAATGGCGCACTATGATGTGATGCACCATTAGTATGAATATTAGGTTTTTTTATTTTTTAATTTTCTCTTTTTTGCACAGGTTACAAAATGTATAATTGGACAAAATATAGACAGCACACATCAACAACAGATTCATCGAATAAAATAGAAGATTAGTCTCTGAATACAATTCATCATTTTAGTCTCCGAATACAATTCATCATATTAGTCTCTGAATTGAAAAGACCGAACAAAGATAGAACATTATATTACAAGTCTCGAGACCGCGAGTTTGTCTTCACATTACAAGTCGATATCAATCATCTAAACTACCATCACATAGAAGAGAGCTGCGGTCATCACGATGAAACTCGTCTTCATCCGGTTCCTCCAACGCTCCCTCCCCTCTCCCGCTAGATAGTGGGCGTATCTAGATTCGGCCTCGGCCCTAGTGGTGTACCCTTTGTAACTGTTACCGCTGAATCGGTGAACCTGTCTCCGACACTCCTCCCAGTCGTTGTAGACTCCGGGAAGCTTACCCTTGTACACGACATACCACGGCATCGCTATGCAGTAGCCAAACGAAACGTTAGTACCAATTCACAGACAATACATAAGCAACATATAAGTATGCAACAGAACGATCGAAGAGAAAAGCAAAACATTAATAGCATCGATTACATTTAAGTTGAACGACTCTCGAAACCAAAGAGACATACTACAAGTTCATTAAAGTTTAATTACAACATGAGCCAATCGATGTTTCAGAACTAGACACAGCATCACTGTTTTCGACTCGACTCAAGGGACCGGAGCGTGGATGAAGCCGCCGTCTATCATGGGAGTCATGAAACAACGGGCGTTGTCAGCCTGCATTTGTAGGATTGTGTCGATGTCACTGTTGGACGGTTGATTTTCGAGGTAGAACTGCCCCGAGGTATGAAGGACATCTTGATGGATGATTTCCGCAAACTCCGACTGGATGCGAAAGAATTCTTGTCTGATGTCCGCATCCTGGATTGCCGACACGCTCGCGGCCCAATCTTTGAGTCTACTCGGTAGCAGAAGTTGATGATGGTCCCGTACGATCGCCCGCATGTGATGGATGGCGTAGTAGGCACCCTTCTGACCGCCAGTTGGCTGCTTGACGCAGCAGA
The DNA here is from genome assembly GCA_034509565.1 of Triticum monococcum. Taxonomy (NCBI): domain Eukaryota; kingdom Viridiplantae; phylum Streptophyta; class Magnoliopsida; order Poales; family Poaceae; genus Triticum; species Triticum monococcum. The sequence continues at coordinate 744,523,380 of CM067847.1, read as the reverse complement.
ACGTCGTATTGTGGGAGAACACGTGCTTGCCGTACTTACGAATAGGCCTGGTGAAGGTGCCTCCAGATTTGACGTAGCCGGGGAGAACATCATCAAGAACCTTCTTGACATTTGTGTTGGGCTGCTTGAGCTTGAAAGTAGGAAGTGTTTCGGTCACCATCCCGAAGCCATGGAACACGGGACCATTGTCGAAGCCAGATTTCTTCCTGATGCAAGGCCTCCTTTAGTTTCTTGACAACAGCTTTCTCCTCCTCCGTCAGACCGGTGCCAATGGACCGGCAACGAAGATGATCCAGTCGCTTCTGCAATTGCCTGACAGAACGTGTCAGACTGCCAAACTCCTTGGAGCCCCAGGGTTCCAGCGTTGCCCGCAAGGTACTCAACGCGGACGCAACACCTCGGAGCCCTGGTGTGTGCTGTATGCCCCGCCAGGTATCACTTACCAACCGGTCGTAATCTGCATGAGTCTGCCAAACGTTCTCGTATCTAAATTGTTTCTTTTTTCGTGTCGATGTTGGCAGGCTCTCCTTAATCTCCGCAAACACAAAACAATGGTCAGACTCTATCGAGGGGATATGTCTTACACGTATAGGCTGGAAGAGCTTCTTGAAAGCTTCATTTGCAAAAGCGCGGTCGAGTCTAGCCTTCACGTTTGCTCCACCAGCTTGGTGATTATCCCAAGTGTAGGCTGTTCCGGACCAGCCCAAGTCTTGGAAAGAGATCTCATCTATCACCTCCCGGAAAGCACGCATCTGATTTTCCGATCTCGCTGATCTACTAAAGTGCTTAGAGGGGTATAATGTCTCATTGTAGTCACCCATGCTCAACCATGCTGAAGGAAATATGCCCTAGAGGCAATAATAAAGTTATTATTTATTTCCTTATATCATGATAAATGTTTATTATTCATGCTAGAATTGTATTAACCGGAAACATAATACATGTGTGAATACATAGACAAACAGAGTGTCACTAGTATGCCTCTACTTGACTAGCTCGTTAATCAAAGATGGTTATGTTTCCTAACCATGAACAAAGAGTTGTTATTTGATTAACGAGGTCACATCATTAGTTGAATGATCTGATTGACATGACCCATTCCATTAGCTTAGCACCCGATCGTTTAGTATGTTGCTATTGCTTTTCTTCATGACTTATACATGTTCCTATGACTATGAGATTATGCAACTCCCGTTTACCGGAGGAACACTTTGGGTGCTGCCAAACGTCACAACGTAACTGGGTGATTATAAAGGAGTACTACAGGTGTCTCCAAAGGTAGATGTTGGGTTGGCGTATTTCGAGATTAGGATTTGTCACTCCGATTGTCGGAGAGGTATCTCTGGGCCCTCTCGGTAATGCACATCACTTAAGCCTTGCAAGCATTGCAACTAATGAGTTAGTTGTGGGATGATGTATTACAGAACGAGTAAAGAGACTTGCCGGTAACGAGATTGAACTAGGTATTGGATACCGACGATCGAATCTCGAGCAAGTAACATACCGATGACAAAGGGAACAACGTATGTTGTTATGCGGTCTGACCGATAAAGATCTTCGTAGAATATGTAGGAGCCAATATGGGCATCCAGGTCCCGCTATTGGTTATTGACCGGAGACATGTCTCGGTCATGTCTACATTGTTCTCGAACCGTAGGGTCCGCACGCTTAACGTTACGATGACAGTTATTATGAGTTTATGCATTTTGATGTACCGAAGGTTGTTCGGAGTCCCGGATGTGATCACGGACATGACGAGGAGTCTCGAAATGGTCGAGACGTAAAGATTGATATATTGGAAGCCTATGTTTGGACATCGGAAGTGTTCCGGGTGAAATCGGGATTTTACCGAATTACCGGGAGGGTTACCGGAACCCCCCGGGAGCCAAATGGGCCAACATGGGCCTTAGTGGAAAGGTGAGAGGGCAGCCCACATAGGGCTGCGCCTCCCCCCCTCTCCCTAGTCCTATTAGGACTAGGAGAGGGGCCGGCCACCTCTCTCTCTCTCCCCTTTAAAGGATTCCTAGTTGGACTAGGATTGGAGGGGGGAGTCCTACTCCCGGTAGGAGTAGGACTCCTCCTGCGCCTCCCTCTCTTTGGCCGGCCAGCCCCCCTCCCTCCAACCTTTATATACGGGGGCAGGGGACACCCCAAGACACACAAGTTGATCCTTGAGATCGTTCCTTAGCCGTGTGCGGTGCCCCCTGCCACCAAATTCCACCTCGATCATACCGTTACAGTGCTTAGGCGAAGCCCTGCGTCGGTAGTACATCAAGATCGTCACCACGCCATCGTGCTGACGGAACTCTTCCTCGACGCTTTGCTGGATCGGACCCCGAGGATCGTCATCGAGCTGAACGTGTGCTAAGAACTCGGAGGTGCCGGAGTAACGGTGCTTGGATCGGTCGGATCGGGAAGAAGGCGTACGACTACTTCCTCTACGTTGTGTGATCGCTTCCGCAGTCGGTTTGCGTTGGTACGTAGACAACACTCTCCCCCTCGTTGCTATGCATCACCATGATCTTGCGTGTGCGTAGGAAAATTTTCGAAATTACTACGTTCCCCAACACATGCAACATGTGGTAGCGTATAAAGTGTACGCAAGAACCGCCAGGAATGATGCCTATCTTCTGCCCGCGGAGCTCCGTAAAAACCAGTGAAACGCCAAGTCAAATCCAGAATATTACTCTTGACAACCACATCAATGTGATTCTGGCTATAGTTTTTTAACTCAACAGATACATCTGGAGACCAAAAAAGACCAATACCTCCGCTAAGGCCGGCACTATCTACAGCAAAACACCCACTAAAACCTAGCGAGTACTTCAAATCCTCAACTCTTTTTGCTTTAATTTTCGTTTCCATCACAAAGAGAAGAGTGCGTCCTTCCAACTTCACAATGCTGCGAAGTTCACGAACTGCCTCGGGGTTCCCAAACCCCCGGCAGTTCCAGCTCAAACAGCTCATTGCTCCTGGCAGGACCGCGACGCGGTCTCTGCCGAGTTTTCTGGAGTGGGTCTCTTTTTCTTCGGTTCACGGAACAGCCCCTCACTCTCAGTTTCATTGCTGGCTGAGGTTGTATCATCTTTGCTCAAGCTTGTACCTGCCCCATCCGTCGTTGTTCCTCCATCAGTAAGAAACAAGGTTTTAGCCACTGGCCTATAAACCTGTGTAGGAGCCTCTTTACGTTTTGACTGTTGCTTGTTCTTATGCGGAGATATCACTTCCTCTCCCGAGTCCTTGTTGGTGCTTGAATTCTTGGTGGTAGCCTTACTTTGAGCACCTGCTCTCGGATCCTTGGAGGAATTATCATTGGACCCTTGCTTCTTGAATTCATCCAGTGCACGCAACGAAGGGACAAACGGCAAGTTCCCATTCTCATCACGTGAACTCGGGGTAGGGCAGTATAGATCTGAATGTCCCAATCTGCCGCAGGAGAAACAGAAGTACGGTAGCTGTTCGTACTGAATTTCATACATGTCCATCTTCTTTCTCCTGGCAGAGTCTATCAGAATCCACCTCCTGATCGGTTTTGCTACCTCAATGGAAACCCTCGCCCTCAGATATCCGCCATTGTGATCAAACTTCACCAGTTGCGCATCCTTATCCATCTGTTTGGCTATTGGATTCCACCATGCCTCATCCCTCGAATTGTAGGGTAGGTTTATGACCCTAGCCCAAACTTGCAGCCGGTCAAAACTAACTTCATCCGGCCTCATACACTCATCAAACTTAGCTAGCACCACAACATTCTTGTTGATGTGCCATGGCGATCCTTCCCAAACACTGTCCCTATCTCGCTGATTTCCAAACTCAGCCACAAACATGTTGGTTCCTGCAGATCGGAATTGCAAACCACGTGGGTTCCCCCACGCCGGCCGAAGAGCGTTGGTAATGGTCTGGATATGAAGCTGGTTCCGGTGCAGTACCTTCCCTGCCAACAGCCACTTCGCCAGTCCTCCCTCGATCCGATCGTCAAGAACCAGAGGAGTCACCTCTTCTTCAGATATATCGAGCTTTCCCAAGGCCTCCTCCAGTTTCTTCCTCGCACCAGCGCCCGCCTCGGGATCGCTCCCTGCGGCGCCACGGCCCGCCATCTACGCGCCCTTCTGCGCGCACGTCTTCCTTTGCACCGGCGACGAATCCCCAGGCGAAATCTTGATTTCACTCCAAAACCCTAATCGCCTTGGGCGCCGCTAGAGCTTTTAGGGTTTTGGGGAAAAATAGGTTTGAATCTGGGTGAACCGCTGTTTACTTTCCATTATCAACTTAATAAATGCCATTTAAAAATGTAAGAGCAACTCCAATGGGGCGACCCATTTCGTCCGCGGCCGTCCGTTTGGGTCGGCGCGGACAGAAAAGGCGGCCCAACGCGCCGACCCAAACGGACGCGCGTTTGTTTTTCGTCTGCGGGCGACCCATTCCCGGCCTAATTTTGAGCCTGATTTGCGTTGGCGTGGACACGCGACGGACGCGCGCGCGGTCGCCTACTCCTGTCCCCGGGCCTGCTGGTTTGTGGCACATTGGCCTACCTCCCCCCGGCCAACAAGCAACCCTCGCCCCCCCCCCCCCCCCGTCACCTCCTCCGTCACCGACACCGCCACCCTTTTTGCGGTGACTGTTCCAGCTGTCGCCGCCTCCACATCCGCCCAACAACGCCGCCCCTGTCCCCGGGCGCCCGCCGCCGCCGGGGAGCAAACTAGTTCCCGCCGCCGCTTCCCCCACCGCACAGCCGCCCGCGACCAAGAAGACGCCTCGCCACCCCCGCCACATACGACCGACATGCTCGTCGGACGTCGTCACACTCGTCGGACGCAGGCAGGGCAGCTAGTTGGTCTGTGGGCGCCGCGTCTCCCCTCGCTGGCCGTCTCCTTCTTCGACGCCCGCAAGCTGTTCGACAGTTTGCCAAGGTACGAAAATGAACTCCGCCGATGAGTGTTTTTTCCACAATTTCATTTGCGACTCCGACGATTCGTCGTCCGACGACGAGGAGGAGATATTGGTTGCCGTGTTGGTCCATCACCACCTCAACAGCCAGCGGCCATTGTTCCGTGGCTCCATACCGGGCCACCTTCCCGACGTTGAACCGCAATCGAGAGAGCGGGCATTTCCTTCTTCGGAAGGACTACTTTGATACAACAAACCCGTTGTTCAAACATCAAAAATTCCGTCGCCGTTTCCGTATGAGTAGGCATCTTTTCAACCGTATTAGAGAGGGGGTGGTCGGCTATGATGACTATTGCGAGTGAAAGAGGATGCCGTCGGCAAGATCGGTTTCTCCTCTTATCAGAAATGCACTGCCGCCATCCGAATGCTTGCATACGGAGTGCACGGTGATCTCATTGACGAGTACGTCCGTATGAGTGAGTCTACATGCCTAGAGTCCCTGTATAAGTTCTGCAAGGCTGCTATTGCTGTGTTTGGCCCTGAGTACTTGAGAGAGCCGACAACTAAAGATACATCTCGTTTGTTGGCGACGAATGCTAGAAGGGGCTTTCCAGGGATGCTTGGCAGCATAGACTGCATGCACTGGGAGTGGAAGAACTGTCCTTCTGCTTGGCAAGGGCAATATAAGGGACATGTCAGGGCTTGCGCTGTCATACTAACGCCGTGACATCTCAAGATCTCTGGATCTGACATTCTTTCTTTGGCATGGCTGGATCACACAATGATATCAACGTGCTTCAGCGCTCGACGGTGTTTGCTAGACTTGCCGAAAGCAATAGCCCACCGATGAACTTTACTGTCAACGGACACAACTACGACAAAGGATACTACCTGGGTGACTGTATTTATCCTCAGTGGACCACTATTGTCAAGACAGTACCCAACCATGTCGGAGAGAAGAGGAAAAGATTTGCCCAAAAGCAAGAGAGTGCTAGGAAGGATGTCGAGCGTGCCTTTGGTGTTTTGCAATCTCGATGGGGCATCGTTCGGTATCCTGCTAATACCTGGAGCACGCAGAAACTGTGGGAGGTGATGACTGCTTGTGTGATCATGCACAATATGATCGTAGAAGACAAGCGCCCGGAACGTCTGTACGATCAAGGGTTTCAGTTTCAGGATGAGAATGTTGTGCCTGAGCATGGAGTAGCAGCAACGTTTGAATAGTTCACCCAATTTCATCAAGACATGCGTGATTGGGAAACTCACGTGCAGCTGCAAAATAATTTGATTGAGTATATGTGGGTCATGTTGGCAACCAATAAATGTATCTTCTTTTATTCGTTTGCAAAACTATGAAACATTTATTTTTATTTGTATCCGGTTTGTAAAACTATACTATTTTATTCTGTAAACTATGTTATCTGACAATATGTTTGAATGCAAACTAATATAATATTGGGCGGCCAACCGGCCGCGTTGGCACGTTGGGTGCGCTGCCGACTCAAATCTAAAAAAAGACGGACGCCGGGCGGGCGGCCGACCCAAACGAACAAAAAACGGACGAAATCGCCGTCCATTTGGGTCGCTCCATCGGAGTTGCTCTGTCTGGCCGCCAAATGGGGACGTGACGGACACCGAGTGAACTCGTGCGGTGTGTCCGCTTCACATCTAAATTTAGGTAAAAAAATGAATCCGTATGGACATGTTTTGAGAATGGGTCGTTACGTTGCGACAATATTTTTATCCACAACGACCTAAACAAATGCGGGCAGATGAAATGTATGGCTGCGTTGGAGATGCTGTTAACGGAGCAAAGTCGTTGGTAGTCGGACCGAGCAAAGTAATTGCTGAGGCAGGTAGTGGACGAGACTGTAGAAAGGTTCCACGCTTAATATCTTGAGCAGTACTTGTAGCACATGTGTCCCTGCAAAGCTGTCTCCGTGCTGTATACCATGTGAATTGCTTTTCTCAAAAGTAGTGGAGTACCCTACCGTGTTTCATTAGTCTTGCCGGCTTCATAGACAAAGGATTCTTTTTTCCCGTGCCATCGCCATCTGCAAGCCCAAATCAACACACACCAGAGAGAGAGAGAGAGAGAGAGAGAGAGAGAGAGAGAGAGCAACAATGGCGGAAGTTCTGGTGAGCGCATCCACAGGGGCAATGGGTTCCCTCCTGCGGAAGTTGGGAGCTATGTTGACGGATGAATACAAGCTGCTCAAGAACGTCCGTGGGGACATCAAGTTCCTCAAGGACGAGCTGGAGGTCATGTGCGCGTTCCTCCTCAAGATGTCAGATGTGGAGGAGCCTGACGAACCAACAAAGCTGCGTGTGACGGCGGTGCGGGAGATGTCCTATAAGATAGAGGACAACATCGACAAGTTCATGGTCCTCGTGGAACACGAGTCCTCCTGCTCCGAGGCGGCTCATGGCGTCGCCAAGCTCATGGACAAGTGCAAGAACTTGCTGCCGGACATCAAGACCCGCCGCAGGATCGCCAAGGAGGTCAAAGACATCAAGAAAGAAATTAAGGATGTCAGCGACAGATTTTCAAGGTACCAGATCTTGTTCTCTTTACAGTACTATTAGTACCTACCATCAGATTTGTGACCGATTTGTTGCCACTCAAGGTACAAGATTGACGAGTCCTCCTCCTCTATGCCGGCAAAAGGCAAGGTCGACCCTCGACTTCGTGCAGTCTACAAAGACGCCGCAGAGCTCGTCGGAATTGATGGACCAAAGGATGAACTTGTCAAGTGGCTGAATGAGAAAGAGGGCCAATCACTGAAATCTGTCTCTATTGTTGGATATGGAGGGTTGGGCAAGACCACGCTCGCCAACCAGATCCGGGTCAACCTTGGAGCGACCTTCGACTGCGGGGCTTTTGTCTCGATTTCACGCAAGCCTGACATGAAGGCGATATTAAGATCTATATTATCGCAAATCACCAAGAAAGACGAGGCTTGCTCTAGATTAGATGATATACAACTCATCATCGACAAGATTCGAGAATTCCTCCAAGACACAAGGTATGTATGTGAGATCTACTACGAAGTAACATTGCTTAATTAGCTCATGCATAATCCGTTGCCTAGAATTTTGCTAATGAAGATTGCTTTGTGTGATTTACTTTCGTCCTCAACTTGTATGACTGCGCTTAAACTTTCAAGTCATTGTTTCTTGCAACTTATGTCGATCTGTTCACTAATTAAGATATAGCTAAAATGTGTTTGCCAATTTCTGTCGCCACACATTTTCTAATTTGATTGCCACAGGTTTGTTAAACTTGCGGCTATGTTCTGTTTATTAAATAATTGTGACATGGCGTCAGTCAAAACAATAAAGTACATGCAATTCCCTCTCTTTTGTACAAGATAAATATCCGCACGCACTACATGACTGCAAATATATCTATCTTCTAAGGACCCAAAGCACTTGCATGTGCAGACCATTGTTACCGGATATGCAGTACATTAGGTTTGTGATTAGCCACTTTAAGAACATAGGGTTTCTAGAGGCTATAAACCTACGGTTATCAGTATTATAATCTTGAATGGATATCAAACATCCGTTGAAGAATCTATGCCCATAACACAAAAAGAGAAAAGGGAAGAATTAATCATAGTCAGATCGGACCAGCCTGACTAGCGTAACATAATGACAACAGTAGGTTGTTGCGTCTTTCCTGGTTTCGTAGCAATTTGCATGACGAATTGAGGCGCAGAGCCACCACTCAATATGTGGTCCTACCAATCATGAGGAAATAACTTGTTACCAAAATGACAAAAGAAAATAGGTAGTCCCCATCATTGTTTCAATATCTATCCTCTTGCGAACATGCTATTGGCAGTGGCAAAACATTGTACCTTGCCACTGGCAACAGCTGCCTTTACTCGGCCTGAGCATTCATATTTTTTTCCTCTTGGTTGTTAAATCTTGCTATTTTTCGCTTGCCTTCTATGGCAATCTTTTTTTTTCTTATATTGCCACCAAATTGTATCTAAGAGCAACTCTAACACGCCGACGCAATTTTTGTCCATTTAGATCGGCCAAGCGGACGGGGTGTCCGGTTTTGCCTTTGGGTGGTGCGCCTACGCATTAGTCCGCGTGGGCATTTAAAAAACTTAAAAAGCTTAAAATAATTAAATATAAATAAAAATGCATATTAAAGCCCGTCAAAGTCCACATAATTAAACATAATACATTAATATATTAATAAAAAACAGCCGCCCCAGCCCGCAGCCCTAGGCGTCTTCGTCGGAGGAGTGGGTGAGGTCGAAGAATGCCGGCAGCTCAGCCCACGGGAAGGCCTGCTGGTGGGCAGCCAGCACCGCCTGCTCCGCTGTCTGCGGCGGCGGCGGCCCTACCTGGCACCGCGCACGCCTCCTCCTCGCGCTCCTGCCGCTCCTCCTCATCGCACGCCCAAAGAAGTTTTGGCGCTCCTCCCCCTCGGGTTCCTGCTGCATGCGGACCTAGCCGTCGTACCGCTCCTCCTCCAGCGTGCGGTCCTTCCACGCCACGAGGTAGGCCGCCTCCTCCTCCATCACGCACAGCCAAATGGGCGGCTTGCTCATCCGCTTGCAGACGATGCCCTGCCATTGGTAAACGCCGGTGGGCGCGGGTGGTGCTAGCGCTGGTGCAGGCGGTGACGATGTGGCTGGTGGTCCCGGCAGGTAGACACTATAGCTGGCGGCCGATAGCTGCAGCGTGTCATCGAGGCCAGACCACTAGGAGTCCTCGCACTGAGACTCCTCGGTGATGTGATGGGCCCCCTCCTCCAATGCCTTGAGGAACGCCGCCTCCTCCTCAACCTACTATTTGACCACCGGTGGCGGCGGTGGAGGGCAGGCTTCGAGCTGGACGGCATCGCGGAGGCGCACATGGTGCTCGATGGTGAACCAGACTTCTCAGTTAGGGGAGTGTAACACCCTCGATGCGACTATATCTCCCACGTGTCGAGGCACGACTTAGAGGCATAATCGCATTGAAGGCATAAGTCGCAAGTGAGGCAATCTTCACACAACCCATGTACATATAAATATAAAGGTGGAATAATAATAATAATTGGCTTACACTCGCCACGTCACATCAAGGTACAAAAATAGCATTCATCATACAAACACTCATGGCCCGACTACGGCGCCAAAATAGAAAAGACTCCCCAACATGCGACTAATCCCTGAATCGAACCCCGAGCAGGCACCACTACTGATCATCAGGAAAAGAAACATAGTATCGCTGAGAGTCCTCGTCGTACTCCCACTTCAGCTCGAACGCGCCATCCGGAGGAGTATCATCGGTCCCTGCATCTGGTGTAATAGTAATCTGTGAGCCACAAGGACTCAGCAATCTCGCACCCTCGCGATCAAGACTATTTAAGCTTAATAGGTAAGGAAGGGGGTAATATGAGTGGAGCTGCAGCAAGCGACTAGCATATATGGTGGCTAACTTATTCGCAAAAGAGAGCGAGAAGAGAAGGCAAGGCACGAGCGGAAAACTAAGTGGAGCAGACTACGCAAACATAACTCCAACGCCGTGTCCACTTCCCGGACTCCGCCGAGAAGAGGCCATCACGGCAACACACGCAGTAGATTCATTTTAATTAATTAAGTTCAAGTTATCTACAACCGGACATTAACAAATTTCCATCTGCCCATAACCGCGGGCACGGCTTTCGAAAGATCAATCCCTGCAGGGGGGTCCCAACTTAGCCCATAACAAGCTCTCACGGTCAACGAAGGAATAGACCTCCACCCAGGACCCACCGATCAGACTCGGTATCCCGGTACAACAAGATGATTCGACAGGTCAAAACTAGTCCAGCAACACCGCCCGAATGCGCCGACAAATCCCGATAGGAGCTGCACATATCTCTTTCTCAGGGCACACTCAGATTGTCTAAACTTCCGGTAGGCCAGCCCAGAGTTGCCCCTGGTGGCCACCGGCGGCTGACGTTCCGGACCAACACTCAGAGGAGCACTGGCCCGTGGGGGGCTAAAATAAAGATGACCCTCGGGCTCCGGAAACCCAAGGGAAAGAAAAGGTTAGGTGGCAAATGGTAAAACCAATGTTGGGCATTGCTGGAAAAGCTTTAATCAAGGCGAACTATCAAGGGGTTCCCATTATAGCCCAACCGCGTAAGGGACGCAACAAACCGGGAACATAACACCGATATGACGGAAACTAGGGCGGCAAGAGTGGAACAAAACACTAGGCGAGAGGCCGAGCCTTCCACCCTTTACCAAGTATATAGATAAGTAAAGATAACATAGCAATATAATGATATCCCAACAAGTAAATAAATGATCCAACAAGGAACGGCTCCAATCTTCACCTGCAACTAGCAACGCTATAAGAAGGGGCTTGAGCAAAGCGGTAACATAGCCAATCAACGGTTTGCTAGGACAAAGGTGGGTTAGAGGCTCAATCATGGCAATAGGGAGGCTGACAAGCAAGTGGTAGGCATCGTAGCATTGGCAAAGCAAAAGAGCGAGCAAACTAGCATAGCAAAGATAGTAGTGATTTCAAGGGTGTGATCATCTTGCCTGCACAGTTGTCAGAATTGACTGGATCCTCAAAAGCAAACTCAACGGGCTCCTCGTTAGCGAACTCGTCTCCCGGCTCTACCCAACAACACAAACAAGCAACAAGGATACAATCAACCACGTGCAAGGGCAACCAATAAGATGCAAAGATGATATGCTATGCGGGATGCGATGCGGGATGCAAGAATGCAACATGTAACAGGAAAATGCATGAACCTGGCCTCAACTTGGAAATCCAAGTGTGCCACTGGATAGAGGAGAAGAAATCCCCTGAAAACGATATAAAGATCATGGCAATCGGAGCTACGGTTAAGAAATGGCAAGCGTTTTACTAAACGAACCGATCTGCGATTTACAGCAAGTAGGCTCCTAAATGCAATAAAATGAACATGCCACAGCCACCAAACATGAAAACAAATTGCATGGCAGTGATGTACTCATCAAGCTTAACAAATCATCATGACTGAGGCATAGGCAAATTCATCCATTAAGGGCTTCAAACAAGCATGGCAAAACTGAATAAGCAACACAGATTTCAGACTTAGCGAAATTAACGCTAGTCTGAAATTTCAGACCACGATGCTCTCTTTGGAGCAGCAAAACAACATGAAGGAAAACCTGAACATGGCAAGTAAGAGCATGGCATGGAGCTACTCAACAAGCTTAACAAAACACCCAAAATGACCTGGGGCCAAAAGGGTTCACAAAATACTCTACCGAGCACACGAACATTGATGAAACACAATCAGTTTTCAGACTTAGTAAAAACTGGGACATGCTGAAATAATAACCCACGGAGGCATGTAAACGAGCTCGATGCTCTCACTACGGTGCAAGTCATGGCAAGGAAAGCATATATCCGTTAATAAGGCACAAAATGCTAGCTAGACATGGCAAGAACAATGGCATAGCATGCATGGATCACTAGCAATAACTCCGGCAAAATCGCAAAAGAGTTAACGATCTGCCCAAAACAGCAACTATCCAAAAGTTGAGCTCGATTGAGTCAACCTAGGGGGCTCCAACATAACAAGTAAAGACATGGATGGATTAAGCACAACAAGCATAACAAATCACTCTTACTGATCATCCTCAAAAGAGGCACGGATCACTAGGAAACAAGCCGGACATATAGCATCGTGAACTAAAACGGCTCAGACTTAGTGAAAATCACTAAGTCCCTGAAATCTGTAATCTCAGGTAGCCCCCTTCGCAAGCTTGCACAAGACAACATACACATCCTAAAAATACATGGAAGGCACCTCTGGAAAGAAGATAACATGCTTAACAATTCATCCCAAAGGGGCACAGGCATATCATGCACGGATTAAATATGGCAAAAATGGCAAAAGTGCATGTTAAACTAACGGATCTGCAATTTAACTCAACATGCCTCCTTCCAACAGCATTTTGGGCAGCAAGATGACCTCAAATGCAAATGATGCAATGGAATGAAATGATGTACTCGTCGAGACGAAGAATTTGACATATCATACGCCCAAATCGGAGCTACGGATGCAAAGTTACGGGACCCCGAACAGAGGCATATGGACTGAAAATTCCTGGGACTTAGAGAAAAATGCAACCTCCCAGATCTAGGGTTTCCAGATTTGCACGCAATCCGAGGCGGCGGCGCGAGCACTGTTCATCCGAAGCTCCCCGGAATCCTCATCGTCGCCGGAGTGGAGAGGAGAGGCCGGGCCGGGCAGCGGTGGCCGGGCGGCGAGCGCCGGCGGGGAAGGACGCCGCGGTGGCGCGCCTTACGGCTCCGGCCACCGGAGCCGAAGGACGGGGCGGCGCGGAACTTGAGGCTTCGGCCACCGGAGTCGCGGGCGGCGGCAGAGGCCGGTCAAGGTGCGCGGCGGCGCCGGCGGCTCGGTGGCGGCGGGAGGAAGGAGACGGCGGCGCGGAGCCCAGGCGCGGGCGCGGGGCGGCTTGGGCCGCGGGGGCCTGCCCCGGGCCGTGCGGGCCGGTGCGGTGGGCGACGGTGGCGGCGAACGGCGGCGTGACACGTGGCGGCGGGGAGGCAGATCGGACACGTCCGGCGCGCGGAAAGAGAGGATTTAGGGTTTCGGGGAAGGAGATCCGAGATTTAGAGGAGGGGGTCTATATATAGGCATAGAGGGAGCTAGGAGAGTCCAAATGAGGTGCGGTTTTCGCCCACACGATCGTGATCAAACGACCGAGACGATGGAGCTGAGTTTGGTGGGTTTTGGGCCAAATTGGAGGGGTGTTGGGCTGCACACACACGAGGCCTTTTCGGTCCCTCGGTTAACCGTTGGAGTATCAAACGAAGTCCAAATGACCCGAAACTTGACAGGCGGTCTACCGGTAGTAAACCAAGGCCGCATGGCAAGTCTCGGCCCAATCCGGAAATGTTTAATCCCCACACACGAAAGAAAGCTAGAAATGGCCACCGGAGGAGAACGAAGCGCCGGAATGCAAAACGGACAACGGGGAAAATGCTCGGATGCATGAGATGAACATGTATGCGAATGCAATGCACGTGATGACATGATATGAGATGCACGAGAACAAAAACAACACACGAAGACAAAGACCCGAACCCGAGAATTAAATATAACTTAATGCCGGAAACGGCATGAGTTGGAATACAATTGGGGAAGGTTACATATGGGGCGTTACAACACTCCACCACTACGAAAAGATCTCGTCCCAAGATCTAGGACTGAAAGAACTCCGGGTACTCAGAACGGAGGTGATCCTCGCGTTCCCAGGTAGCTTTACGGTCGGAATGGTGTGACCACTTGACTTTGAGAAACTTGATTGACTTGTTGTGAGTTTTGCGTTCAGTCTCTTCAAGGATTGCAACTGGGTGCTCACGGTAGGAGAGATCATCTTGGAGCTCAATGTCCTCGAAGTTGACGGTGCGCTCAGGCGTCTTGAAGCACTTACGGAGTTGCGAGACGTGGAACACATCATGAACATTGGCAAAGGTTGCAGGAAGCTCGAGTTGATAGGCGAGGTCGCCTCTCTTGCTGACGATCTTGAAAGGCCCGACGTATCTTGGGGCAAGCTTCCCTTTGATACCGAAGCGACGAGTCCCTTTCATAGGAGAGACGCGGAGGTAGACATGATCTCCGATTTCGAAAGCCAAATCACGGTGCTTGCTGTCGTAGTAGCTCTTCTGACGAGACTGGGCTGCTTTGAGGTTATCACGAATGAGCTTGCACATTTCTTCTGCTTCTGTGATTAGGTCATTACCCAGCAGCTGACGTTCACCGGTTTCAGACCAGTTGAGAGGTGTACGGCACTTCCTACCATACAAAATTTCAAACGGGGCCTTGCCGGAGCTTGCTTGGAAACTGTTGTTGTACGAGAATTCAGCATAAGGAAGGCAATCCTCCCACTTCATGCCGAAGGAGATAACACAAGCCCTGAGCATATCTTCAAGAATCTGGTTGACACGCTCGACTTGACCGCTTGTTTGAGGATGGAAAGCAGTGCTGAAGCGAATGTTGGTGCCCATGGCCTTCTGAAAAGAATCCCAGAACTTGGAGGTAAAGATGCTGCCACGGTCTGAAGATATCACTTGAGGAATACCGTGCAGAGAGACAATGCGAGAGGTGTAGAGCTCCGCCAATTGAGCTGCAGTGATTGACTCTTTGATAGGCAAGAAATGAGCCACTTTGGTCAGCTTGTCGATGACAACGAATATAGCATCATTGCCACGCTTGGACTTAGAAAACCCAGTCACGAAGTCCATTTCAATGTGGTCAAACTTCCATTCTGGAATGGCGAGAGGTTGGAGGAGACCTGCTGGCCTTTGGTGTTCTGCTTTCACTCTTCTGCAGACATCACATTCATTCACGAATTGAGCGATCTCGCGCTTCATTCGAGTCCACCAATAAGTTTGCTTCAGGTCTTGATACATCTTCGTGCTCCCAGGGTGGATGGAGAGGAGAGAGTTGTGAGCCTCATTCATGATCACTTTACGAAGTTCACCTTTGGGCACAACAATTCGATCCTCGAAGAAGAGAGTGTCCTTGTCATCAAGTCGGTAGCACTTGTACTTGGACTGACTCTTTGCAATACCAATCTTCACCTTTTTCACCATAGCATCAAGGAGCTGGGCTTGGCGAATCTGGTCTTCCAAGGTAGGAGAAACTTGAAGATTGGCAAGGAAACCTTGAGGAACAACTTGCAGATTAAGTTTGCGGAAGGCTTCACACAGCTCGGGTTGATAAGGCTTGAGAATCAAACTGTTGCAATATGCTTTTCTGCTCAAAGCGTCAGCAATCACATTAGCCTTGCCTGGAGTATACTCGATACTCGGATTGTACTCTTGAATCATTTCGACCCATCGAGTCTGCCTGAGGTTGAGGTTAGGCTGAGTGAAGATGTACTTGAGACTCTTGTGATCAGTGAAGATATCCACTTTCCTTCCCAAGAGAAGATGTCTCCAAGTCAACAATGCGTGCACAACTGCCGCCAACTCGAGATCATGAGTGGGGTAGTTCTTCTCATTTGGCTTCAACTGGCGAGAGGTATAAGCAACAACTTTCTTCTCTTGCATCAGTACTGCACCGAGACCTTGGAGAGAGGCATCACAAAAGACCTCGTACGGCTTGGTTTCATCAGGCGGAGTTAGAACTGGAGCAGTGATCAATTTCTCTTTCAAAGCGTTGAAAGCAACATCACACTCTGGAGACCAAACGTACTTGACGTGCTTCTGAAGAAGATTTGAGAGAGGCTTCGCGATCTTGGAGAAGTTTTCGACGAATCTTCGGCAATAACTTGCAAGACCGAGGAAGCTACAGAGTTGCTTCACATTCTGAGGAGGTTCCCAATTTACAATTGCAGACACCTTCTCAGGATCCACGGAAATGCCCTTGGCAGAGATAATATGCCCAAGATAAAGAACCTCATCGAGCCAAAACTCACACTTAGAGAACTTGGCATAGAATTGATGTTCCCTTAGCTTGTCAAGAACCAAACGCAAGTGTTTGGCATGATCTTCCTTGTTCTTCGAGAAAACCAGGATGTCATCGAGATAGACCAAAACAAAGTCGTTGGTGTAGGGGTTGAAGATGAAGTTCATCATGCGAGAGAACGTCGGAGGAGCATTAGCGAGGCCAAAAGACATCACAGTGTATTCATATGACCCATAGCTTGTTCTGAACGCCGTCTTCGGAATATCTTGTTCACGAATGCGAATTTGATGATAACCCATACGGAGATCAAGCTTGGAGAATACTTGGGCACCCTTGAGTTGTTCGAATAGCTCATTAATGTTGGGAAGTGGATACTTGTTCTTGATGGTCTTCTTGTTCAATGGACGATAATCAACACAAAGTCGGTCCGTTCCATCCTTCTTCTTCACAAAAAGAACACCACAACCCCACGGAGAAGTACTAGGCCGAATGAGACCCATTCTTTCTTGCACATCGAGCTGTTTCTTCAACTCCTTCAACTCTTCGGGGCCGAGCTTGTAAGGCCGTTTGCACACCGGTTCCGTACCGGGCTCAAGTTCAATAACGAATTCAACGGGCCGGTTTGGAGGCATGCCTGGGAGTTCTTCAGGGAAGACATCTTGATACTCACAAACAACCGGAATCTGCGAAATAGCATCCAATTCACCCTTTTCATTGAGAGAGAATAACCGGATGGTATTATCCCGAGCAGCAAAAACAATGACATCTTCAGGAGAATGAGTCAGTTGAATCTGCTTGGCTGCACAATCGAGGTGAGCTTTGTGTTTAGAGAGCCAGTCCATCCCAAGAATGAGATTGATATCGGAATTGCCAAGAATCATCGGGGAAGCCAGAAACTTAAAGTCACCCAGCGAGATAGAAATATCTGGAACTTCATAGTTAGCAAGCAAGCATTTGCTCGGAGAGACGACTGCTAATGGCTGATGCATAACTTGAGAAAACCACCCGTGCTTAGATGCAAAAGGCTTCGAGATGAAACAATGTGATGCACCTGTATCAAAAAGTACTTTTGCAGGAACATCGTTAACAGGAAGGTTACCCATGATCACATCTGACGAATCCTCTGCTTGAGCTGCATTCACCATATTGACCTTGGCGTGCTTGGGATTGTGCTTGACCACAGCTGTACTTGCCGATCTGACAGGAGGAGGAGGAGGAAGACGCCTCTGGTTGAAACACTTGTTGGCGTAGTGACCCTTCTGTTGGCACTTGTTGCACGTGACCTCTGAGAGCGGACGGTGATACGGAGCACTCGGTCTTGGAGCTTGAGACGAAGTCTTGTTCTGAAAGCCTGGGTTGGGTGGGTGGGATGAACCACTGCCACCTTTGCTCTTCTGCTGATACGGCTGACGGAACGGAGGAGGAGGAAGCCAATACTTCTGCTGCTTGGCCACTTGAGTAGAGGACGAAGACGAAGTGTCCCTGACTCGCTTCCTGGAAGCATCACACCTGAGCTGAGCAGCCTCTTGCTTCAGTGCCATGTTGTAGAACTCATCGTATCTCAGCGGCTCGAAGAGGACAAGAGCGAGCTGAATCTCTTCACGAAGACCACCCCTGAACTGATAGATCATGCTCTTCTCATCAGGAACATCCTGCTTGGCAAAACGGGCGAGCTTCTGGAACAACTTGTTGTAGTCATAGACAGACAAAGAACCTTGCTTCAGATTGCGGAATTCTTCACGTTTGCTTTCAGTCACACTTTGAGGAATGTGATGAGCGCGGAAATCACGACGGAAATCATCCCAAGTGATCAAACGTCCACCTATGGAATCCCGGTACTGCTGAAACCACTCTGCGGCCTGATCCTTGAGCTGGAAAGACGCGAACTTGACGAAATCTTCAGGTCTGACGTTGCTACATTCAAAATGCTTGCCCAGATCGACTAACCAATCATCAGCATCGGTAGCCTCAACGCAGTTACTGAACGTCTTTGGACCATTTGCGAGGAACTGATTCAGAGTTGCAAACTGGTTCTGGTTGCTGCCTTGATTCGCTTGACTGCTCTGATTCCGCTCTTGGATGATTTGCATGATCAGCTGAGTATTTGCATTAGTAGCAGCCATCACAGCCTGCCATGCTTCCGGAGGAGGCGGAGGTGGCGGAGGATCTTGATTCTGGTTCTGACTGGTGCTCTTAGCGGGAGCCATCCTGAAGAGGTTGACCACCATTAGCACACAAATAGACAAATGTAGAAGGTGAATCCAACGGAATGAAAAATTGCAACATAAGTCTTCACATCCGAACAAAATGAACGAATGCACTTCTCTTGAAGTGGTCACATATTCCTAAATTGCGAAGCCACGAAGAATCATGTAGAAGAGGTACATCAACGAGGGATGGAATCAACATATGACGTCGGAGAAGAACGAATACCACAACTCGAAATAAAACCAAGGGTTGGCTTGCGGAATAAGCCGGAACAAACACATAATAGAAATTTCGTCCGAAGTGTTCGTGGTAGGACCTACACGGGCTCGACCGTACAGCACCATCATGTACAAGGCAGTGCACATGACATACGAAGCGTCCCCGAGTCAGCATAGCCAAGGACTCTTTAAGACACAACGAGGCCACTGTAAAATCGACCGTGAATAGGCGAACCACTAGACGTCGAACCCCAATTTCATATCACACATCTGTTGGAAAGATATCCTAAGGCTACTTGAATTCCCACCTATGAAATTTCCGAAACTTTCCGGTTATGTAATCAGGTGTTGAGGATACAGGGGAAGCATAATATCTCACCCAAGCTAGCAAATCCTACATCCAGCTGCATCCATCCTTCAACACATAACCAAGAAACCTTCGGAAACCATCTATCTCAACCTTCGAAAAGCATCCGTTATACAAGTTATGGCGATACTCTCGAACTCCCGCCCCAGTACTGGGTGGCGTCGAGGTTATCTCACCAACGAACTGCATAAAGGAGATTTTCGATGTCGCGCACATATCTCAAGTATGCCAGAATTGCAACGATAGAATTATGATGACAACACCTCAGAGCTCAACTCCCCGGGACACTTCCACTAAACCCCTGACAGGAGGCACCAAGACAGTATTCTCATCATAAGCCATCGGAACAAAACTAAGATACTCGCGTGATCCTAAAATTTTTTTTAGTGAAATTTGAGAAGAGAAGAGTCAAAACTCTACGTCAGGATGCCTTTCCAGAGCGATGAGGAGACTGGGAAGTAAAAAGAATTCCTAAGCTCTCTGATATATAATTCCTAAGGACTCAAAACATTTTTCTAGACACCACTCGGCTGCTAAAACGATCAAGCAATGGGGCTCCTAAGGTCGGGGAAGGCTCTGATACCAACTTGTAACACCCTCGATGCGACTATATCTCCCACGTGTCGAGGCACGACTTAGAGGCATAATCGCATTGAAGGCATAAGTCGCAAGTGAGGCAATCTTCACACAACCCATGTACATATAAATATAAAGGTGGAATAATAATAATAATTGGCTTACACTCGCCACGTCACATCAAGGTACAAAAATAGCATTCATCATACAAACACTCATGGCCCGACTACGGCGCCAAAATAGAAAAGACTCCCCAACATGCGACTAATCCCTGAATCGAACCCCGAGCAGGCACCACTACTGATCATCAGGAAAAGAAACATAGTATCGCTGAGAGTCCTCGTCGTACTCCCACTTCAGCTCGAACGCGCCATCCGGAGGAGTATCATTGGTCCCTGCATCTGGTGTAATAGTAATCTGTGAGCCACAAGGACTCAGCAATCTCGCACCCTCGCGATCAAGACTATTTAAGCTTAATAGGTAAGGAAGGGGGTAATATGAGTGGAGCTGCAGCAAGCGACTAGCATATATGGTGGCTAACTTATTCGCAAAAGAGAGCGAGAAGAGAAGGCAAGGCACGAGCGGAAAACTAAGTGGAGCAGACTACGCAAACATAACTCCAACGTCGTGTCCACTTCCCGGACTCCGTCGAGAAGAGGCCATCACGGCAACACACGCAGTAGATTCATTTTAATTAATTAAGTTCAAGTTATCTACAACCGGACATTAACAAATTTCCATCTGCCCATAACCGCGGGCACGGCTTTCGAAAGATCAATCCCTGCAGGGGGGTTCCCAACTTAGCCCATAACAAGCTCTCACGGTCAACGAAGGAATAGACCTCCACCCAGGACCCACCGATCAGACTCGGTATCCCGGTACAACAAGATGATTCGACAGGTCAAAACTAGTCCAGCAACACCGCCCGAATGCGCCGACAAATCCCGATAGGAGCTGCACATATCTCTTTTTCAGGGCACACTCAGATTGTCTAAACTTCCGTTAGGCCAGCCCAGAGTTGCCCCTGGTGGCCACCGGCGGCTGACGTTCCGGACCAACACTCAGAGGAGCACTGGCCCGTGGGGGGCTAAAATAAAGATGACCCTCGGGCTCCGGAAACCCAAGGGAAAGAAAAGGTTAGGTGGCAAATGGTAAAACCAATGTTGGGCATTGCTGGAAAAGCTTTAATCAAGGCGAACTATCAATGGGTTCCCATTATAGCCCAACCGCGTAAGGGACGCAACAAACTGGGAACATAACACCGATATGACGGAAACTAGGGCGGCAAGAGTGGAACAAAACACTAGGCGAGAGGCCGAGCCTTCCACCCTTTACCAAGTATATAGATAAGTAAAGATAACATAGCAATATAATGATATCCCAACAAGTAAATAAATGATCCAACAAGGAACGGCTCCAATCTTCACCTGCAACTAGCAACGCTATAAGAAGGGGCTTGAGCAAAGCGGTAACATAGCCAATCAACGGTTTGCTAGGACAAAGGTGGGTTAGAGGCTCAATCATGGCAATAGGGAGGCTGACAAGCAAGTGGTAGGCATCGTAGCATTGGCAAAGCAAAAGAGCGAGCAAACTAGCATAGCAAAGATAGTAGTGATTTCAAGGGTGTGATCATCTTGCCTGCACAGTTGTCAGAATTGACTGGATCCTCAAAAGCAAACTCAACGGGCTCCTCGTTAGCGAACTCGTCTCCCGGCTCTACCCAACAACACAAACAAGCAACAAGGATACAATCAACCACGTGCAAGGGCAACCAATAAGATGCAAAGATGATATGCTATGCGGGATGCGATGCGGGATGCAAGAATGCAACATGTAACAGGAAAATGCATGAACCTGGCCTCAACTTGGAAATCCAAGTGTGCCACTGGATAGAGGAGAAGAAATCCCCTGAAAACGATATAAAGATCATGGCAATCGGAGCTACGGTTAAGAAATGGCAAGCGTTTTACTAAACGAACCGATCTGCGATTTACAGCAAGTAGGCTGCTAAATGCAACAAAATGAACATGCCACAGCCACCAACATGAAAACAAATTGCATGGCAGTGATGTACTCATCAAGCTTAACAAATCATCATGACTGAGGCATAGGCAAATTCATCCATTAAGGGCTTCAAACAAGCATGGCAAAACTGAATAAGCAACACAGATTTCAGACTTAGCGAAATTAACGCTAGTCTGAAATTTCAAACCACGATGCTCTCTTCGGAGCAGCAAAACAACATGAAGGAAAACCTGAACATGGCAAGTAAGAGCATGGCATGGAGCTACTCAACAAGCTTAACAAAACACCCAAAATGACCTGGGGCCAAAAGGGTTCACAAAATACTCTACCGAGCACACGAACATTGATGAAACACAATCAGTTTTCAGACTTAGTGAAAACTGGGACATGCTGAAATAATAACGCACGGAGGCATGTAAACGAGCTCGATGCTCTCACTACGGTGCAAGTTATGGCAAGGCAAGCATATATCCATTAAGAAGGCACAAAATGATAGCTAGACATGGCAAGAACAATGGCATAGCATGCATGGATCACTAGCAATAACTCCGGCAAAATCGCAAAAGAGTTAACGATCTGCCCAAAACAGCAACTATCCAAAAGTTGAGCTCGATTGAGTCAACCTAGGGGGCTCCAACATAACAAGTAAAGACATGGATGGATTAAGCACAACAAGCATAACAAATCACTCTTACTGATCATCCTCAAAAGAGGCACGGATCACTAGGAAACAAGCCGGACATATAGCATCGTGAACTAAAACGGCTCAGACTTAGTGAAAATCACTAAGTCCCTGAAATCTGTAATCTCAGGTAGCCCCCTTCGCAAGCTTGCACAAGACAACATACACATCCTAAAAATACATGGAAGGCACCTCTGGAAAGAAGATAACATGCTTAATAATTCATCCCAAAGGGGCATAGGCATATCATGCACGGATTAAATATGGCAAAAATGGCAAAAGTGCATGTTAAACTAACGGATCTGCAATTTAACTCAACATGCCTCCTTCCAACAGCATTTTGGGCAGCAAGATGACCTCAAATGCAAATGATGCAATGGAATGAAATGATGTACTCGTCGAGACGAAGAATTTGACATATCATACGCCCAAATCGGAGCTACGGATGCAAAGTTACGGGGCCCCGAACAGAGGCATATGGACTGAAAATTCCTGGGACTTAGAGAAAAATGCAACCTCCCAGATCTAGGGTTTCCAGATTTGCACGCAATCCGAGGCGGCGGCGCGAGCACTGTTCATCCGAAGCTCCCCGGAATCCTCATCGTCGCCGGAGTGGAGAGGAGAGGCCGGGCCGGGCAGCGGTGGCCGGGCGGCGAGCGCTGGCGGGGAAGGACGCCCCGGTGGCGCGCCTTACGGCTCCGGCCACCGGAGCCGAAGGACGGGGCGGCGCGGAACTTGAGGCTCCGGCCACCGGAGTCGCGGGCGGCGGCAGAGGCCGGTCAAGGTCCGCGGCGGCGCCGGCGGCTCGATGGCGGCGGGAGGAAGGAGACGGCGGCGCGGAGCCCAGGCGCGGGCGCGGGGCGGCTTGGGCCGCGGGGGCCTGCCCCGGGCCGTGCGGGCCGGTGCGGTGGGCGACGGTGGCGGCGAACGGCGGCGTGACACGTGGCGGCGGGGAGGCAGATCGGACACGTCCGGCGCCGGCGGACGTTGTCCGGCGCGCGGAAAGAGAGGATTTAGGGTTTCGGGGAAGGAGATCCGAGATTTGGAGGAGGGGGTCTATATATAGGCATAGAGGGAGCTAGGAGAGTCCAAATGAGGTGCGGTTTTCGCCCACACGATCGTGATCAAACGACCGAGACGATGGAGCTGAGTTTGGTGGGTTTTGGGCCAAATTGGAGGGGTGTTGGGCTGCACACACACGAGGCCTTTTCGGTCCCTCGGTTAACCGTTGGAGTATCAAACGAAGTCCAAATGACCCGAAACTTGACAGGCGGTCTACCGGTAGTAAACCAAGGCCGCATGGCAAGTCTCGGCCCAATCCGGAAATGTTTAATCCCCACACACGAAAGAAAGCTAGAAATGGCCACCGGAGGAGAACGAAGCGCCGGAATGCAAAACGGACAACGGGGAAAATGCTCGGATGCATGAGATGAACATGTATGCGAATGCAATGCACGTGATGACATGATATGAGATGCACGAAAACAAAAACAACACACGGAGACAAAGACCCGAACCCGAGAATTAAATATAATTTAATGCCGGAAACGGCATGAGTTGGAGTATAATTGGGGAAGGTTACATATGGGGCGTTACAGGGAGTCTGGCCTCGATGGGTGGAGTCGCGACGCTGCTCTGGCGTCAGGAGAGCACGCCGGGCCCAAATCTCGTTGGCGCGCGCACGCTCGGACTGTGGCACCGCCGGCACTGGAATGTGGTGGGGGTCGAGGTGCCAGCCGTGGGGGAAGTTCACGTCCGGCCACGGCAGTGAGACGCGGTACTCCCAGTGGTACTACGCGTGGTGCACCGGGATGTACTGGTGGTCCCGTGGCGCTGCTGCCCTCCCATCCCGCAGCGCCGACACCAATGCGAACCCCTTCGCTGCCGGCCTCACCGGCCCTTGCAACGAGCCGGCCTCGTGGTCGTGCTTGCCTTGCCCTTACCTTTGCCAAAGAAACCCATGACGGCTAGGGTTTTCTGTCACCGGCGAGGGAGCAGATGTGGACTAGAGTGGGAGGAGAAGTGGATGAGGCCCGCCCCGCCGCACCCTTGCAATTAAAAAGGGCGTGATCCGGACGTTTCTAGTCACTGCCATGCGGGCCCAAGGTAGGTGGGCGGCATTGACTACGTCCGTGGTGGTAGTTGGCTGGCAGACACGCCAGCCCGAGGCGCACACCGAGCGGACGCGCAACACGTCCGTCTCGTGTTCGTGTGAAAACAAATCAGGCACAAATTTGGGCTGGAAATGCGTCTACATGGATGCCGAACGGACGTGATTTGGGTTTGTGTCCGCACGTTGGGCCGGCGTTTTTGTGCCTTTCGACCCTAATGGACACACACGGACCAAATCCGTTGGCGTGTTAGAGTTGCTTGTACCTAGTACTACTATGTGTGGAGTTGTTATCTTTGAGTTTCTCCCCCATCTGTAGCTGTGTATTATTGTGAGATGCTCTCAGGATTTCACTTATTTTAGATAATGACAACTTTCTTGATGCTAGACAATTACATCAAGGTGTATTATATCTAGGATGCACACAGATGTGAGATTGTTTCAGGATTTTAGGTTACTTGGTAGGTGTTACTATAAATATCTAATGAGCTCTAATGTGTATGTTCATGAAACTGTGTTGCAGGTACTTTATCATAATTGATGATATATGGGAGTTAGGAACATGGGAAACTTTGAAATGTGCATTTGTCAAGAATACATTGGGCAGCAGAATAATTATCACAACACGTATAGTTGATGTTGCCAAATCTTGTTCTCCTTCTAGTGAAGATCTTGTCTATGAGATGAAACCACTCAGTGAGGCTGACTCGAAGAAATTGTTTTTCAAGAGGATATTTGGCTGTGAAGAAAGCTGTCCTGATAGCTTGAAAGAAGCTGCCAATGATATTTTGAAAAAATGCCGTGGCCTACCTCTGGCCATCAATGCCATTTCTAGCGTGTTGGTCACAACAAGGGAAACAAAAGAAGAGTGGGATCGGGTGCGACATTCAATACGCTCTTCAAAGGTCAAAAGTGATATAATAGAGACCATGAATTACATATTGTCTCTTAGTTATTTTGATCTTCCCCACCACCTAAGAAGCTGCTTATTGTACCTGGCTCTGTTTCCTGAAGACCAATTGATTGGAAGGAAGCGGTTAGTACGCAGATGGATTTCTGAAGGCTTTATCCATGGAGAAAGTGGACAAGATCTCATGGAATTAGGAGAGGAATATTTTCACCAGCTTGTGAACAGAAGTCTAATACAGCCCGGCAACATAGGGTATGACGGCAAGGCAATGTATTGCCGAGTCCATGACACCATCCTTGATTTCCTAATTGACAAATCCTCTGAAGAGAACATGTGTACTGTCCTAAAGAAACAATGCAAGCCTAATGGCATAGTTCGTCGGCTCTCTCTAATGGGGAATGAGGATGAAGAAATCGTGGAGCAATTGGATCTGTCACACGCTCGGTCAATCAGTGCTTTTGGGGATATCAAGCTATTGCCTTCGCTTGGGAGGTCAAAATGCTTGCGCGTGCTAGACTTGCAAGGCTGCGATCAGTTGGAAAATCATCATATCAAGGATATTGAAAGACTCTATCAGCTAAGATACTTGGATATCTCTTCTACAGGAATCACGGAGCTTCCCAGGCAAATTGGGGAGTTGCTGTATCTAGAGACGCTAGTTGCCTATGGATTACGTGAGCTTCCTGAAAGCACAAGTCGGCTACAACGACTGGCACGTTTGTTTGTTTACTCTGGTTGTAAGCTTCCAGGTGGGTTGGGAAACTTGATAAACTTGCAAGAGCTTGACTGCGTTGATGCCTTGCATTTGAAGCATGTGGAAGAGCTCGGCAAACTAACAAATCTGAGAAAGCTGAGTATTAAATTGGACACTGGTGGGATTGAAGGCAACAAATTAGAAGAGTCCAAGGAAAAGCTGGTGTCCTCTCTCTGTAAACTGGACGAATGCGGCCTCCGTTCCCTGAGTATTCATTATTATCTGAGAGAAAAGGATGGAGAAGAGCCGTTCCTCCCTGCTTTGGGTTGTATCCAGGAGGTTTGTGTATATGGACAAGATATCAGCCGGATTAGCAGATGGCTCGCGTCACTTCCCAACCTACACAGGTTGTTTTTGAACCAACCGAAGATAGAGCAGCAGGATATTGAGATGATTGGATTGATACCCAATCTGATCGATTTGTCACTGTCTTTATACAAAACAGACGACGCTGGGCGGCTCATCATCAGGCGTGAAGGATTTCAACAGTTGCAGAGTTTTCGGGTTTACCATACTCGTATGGGAGTTTTAATGTTTGAACCGGGGGCTATGCCGAGGCTCAAGGAGCTTAAATTCTATGACTTCATCGGAAAGCCCAAATCTGGTGCGGTCGATTTCGACTTTGGCATCCAACACCTCTCCAGCCTTGCTCGCCTCACTGTCGACTTATCCTGCGTTGGCTGGACGGCGGCGGAAGTAGAGGCTGCGGAGGATGCTTTCAAGAGCATGGCCGAGGCAAACCCCAACCGTCCAATACTGGAGATGACAAGACTTTTTCCGCAGGATATGTTACGAGACGAGCAAATAGATATGGCAGGCTCAGGTACTATTAACAAGTTTGTACTTTTTGTCTTGGTGAGCAGTAGATCAAAAGATGTGCATATGCTTCATTCTTTTTCCGGTAATCTATTTCAGCTACAACGCCGGCCGTCAAGTCCTAGATGCCTAAACCGAGATGCGCCTTTGGTTATGGAGCCCAAGTCACGTACTCTGATTGGATGCTGCAGCAAATGAAGCTACACATTTCTATTCGGGCTACCTCTTTTTTTTTGAAACTCTATTCGGGCTACCTCTTTGTCTCAAAGCTGGTGTACTCTTGTGATTTGTGTTGCGCAACTGATACTTCTGTGTATGTCTGCAAGTATCACGAATTAGTGGGAATGACTATGAATAAGTAAGACAAGTATCACGAATTCAGAGTCAGATGCAATTTTTTTCTTTTCTTTTGGGCATAAGTAGATTGTCATTTGAGTATTTTTTCCATTAATATTTGCGTATTCTTAGATTGGGACTTAGATATGTAACCCAGATTTCTGTTGTTAGGAAACACATACCGTGTAGCTTATCAAAAGAAAAAGATCTTTAGAGAAAATAACATCATTAGATTGTTCAACTTGGATGAAAAATGTGAAAATGGCCAAACCATAATTAAATAACATCATTAGATTGTTCCCTGCAAAAAAATACATCATTAGATTGTTAAATATAATTGAACCTTTTGTTGTCTTTTTTCTAACATGCACGTGGCGGTCAAAGATGCGTATTAAAAGACTATGTCAGCATGTTTATTGTGAGTCTTGGTATGAATATTGGTCTCTCCTGATTCATCCATTATGCCTGGCAACATTTTCTATACAAAAATGTAAATTGAATTAACATGCAGACGACTGTCAAAGATATACTACTGTACATCAAAGACCACGTCAATGCGTAGACAGATTTGTGTTTACAAACTAGGCGGGTAGTGGGAAAGGATCCCATATATGTTGAATTGTTGATTATCCACTTTTGCTAGGAACGGATCTACATAGTAAAAGCCGACCCCCCCAAGTTTGCCCCAGAAGCCGTTATTTGAAATTAAAATTCGGCTAAATTTTGACGAAAGTGACACGAATTAGAACCAAATTTAGGCGGTTTTCATTCATTTGTGCAAATTTAAAAGACATAATTAAAAGGCGGTAGAAGGCGGTGTAGTCATCGCCGTCTTGGACGCCTTCGTCCTTGTTGCAACCCTGTCCTGGGGTGCCGAGGCGAACGGGGTTGGACGGCGCCGGCGCCTCATCGCCGCTGTCATCGAGGATGACGACGCCGTCCCGACCACGGCGCCAAGCGGCGATCTCCTTGAGGGCGCGGCGCTGGCGCTCCATTTCATCCCGGACGTAGTCGTCTCGCGCCCACTGCAGGCCGGTCTCCAGGTCGGCGACCATGTCGATGTGCAACATTTTCCTTTTATAGCAACCGACCATTGTAACCCTAGGTACCCCGGTATCTATATAAGCCGTTGGGGTTAGGCACAACTTAGAGACACACGATCTCAAGGTAGATCAACCATGTACTCGTCACTTCCCAATCAATACAACAAAAGTAAGACGTAGGGTTTTAACTCTTCGAGAGGGCCCGAACCTGGGTAAAATATCATGTCCCCTTGTTCATATTACCATCGTTCCAAGGCTATCAGATCGGGACCCCGTACCCGAGATTTGCTGGATTTAACTCCATCACTGGGTCGATAGCATAGCCAGATTGGATCTGCCACCGCACCACTGAGGATGAGCCGATATGCCACCGCGCCATCTCGGATGGGACGGTCTGTCACTACACCGCCACGAATGGGCTGATAAGCCACTGCACCTCCACCTTTTGACGGAAACTAGGTCGTCGACGGTCACATGTGAAGAAGTGTTCAATAGTCGGCGTGCTCGCTGAGGTGAACATTGTGGCGGTGGTGCTAGGGTTTGGCCTGGCATCAGGGACGGAAAGGAAAATGAATATGTGGTACACAAAGAGAAGGAAAAGGGTGTGCCACTGTGCCCCCTAGGTACTCACTGAAACCGCCTCTAAACTAGAGGCGGTTTCGCACTACACACCGCCTCCAATCTTTCCTGCAGGCGGTTTCAGATTTCCAACCGTCGTCAGAGCTTTTTATATGAAAAAAACAACCACTTTGGTGTGGGTATTATAGGCGGCTTTGTTATGTTTGGTCACAACTGTTTTCGAGGCCCGCTATTAATGCTTGTTTTTGTACTAGTGCGTTTTTCATAATTTAAAAGAACTTTTGTCCAGAATCTAAACTAAAATGATCTTACGAAGCCGGCACCTGGAGGAGCTTTCTTAGGTCGTTCAATTGTTCAAAGCTTGTGAATGAAATGAGTTGCCAATGAATGGGAAGGCAAGGAAAAAGAAGGCAATTCAAGATCATGCTATGAAATACGTTGGTCTAGGGAGGAGAATCAACAAGATTGAGGTTGAAAATCAGACAGCAAGATGATGGTAATGAGAGCATAGATGCAGAATCGTACTCCATCTGCTCAAATTATTTGTCTTAAATTTCTCTAGATACGGAATGTGTCTAAATACATCCGTGTCTAAAGAAATCTAAGACAAATAATTCATGAAGGGGGTAATAGATGTTTGTTGTAACTGTTGTCAAACAATAATTATTTGTATTTGAGATAGTGACTAAATGTATGCCATGTGGCTTGGATTTTAATAGCAACAAATTTTGTTACTGTAGCTCTCCTAAAGGAGAAACAGGGGGTGCTCTGCTTCCTCTGGTTTGCTCTGCTTCGGCCGCACCTTTGTTACAGCGTACGCTCTCCCGCTGAGAAGTTCCCTCTTCTTCCTCGGTGCCCTAGCTCGACGCCGCCGCCTTGCCGTTGCCGTAGCCCCGCCGATGCCTCACATCCCCCCAGCCCTCCGCCTCGCCGCCTCCGACTTCAACGCCGGCCGCATCGCGTCACCATCTCCTGCCGCGATCTTGGGCATTGGTTCTCGAGGTACGACCGCTCTCTGTCGT
Source organism: Triticum monococcum (assembly GCA_034509565.1). NCBI lineage: Eukaryota > Viridiplantae > Streptophyta > Magnoliopsida > Poales > Poaceae > Triticum > Triticum monococcum. Next base: position 744,493,410 of record CM067847.1, on the reverse strand, counting down.
CCAGCCAACTCATCCTAACCCTAATCAATCAATGGAGATCAGTGCTTGTCCAAGATGCCTGTTGAATGTGAGAAATTCTGCTCAGACGCCGGTCGACAATCTTGCCAAGTACTTACTGTTGTGATGAGCTGCTCAGTGTTACTGTTGTGATGAGAGACAGACCGAGCTGTTACTGTTGCTGCATTTTTACATGAAACCTGCTTTCCATGTGGGGTATAAGGAGAAGGGAAAACACTTTGATTCTAGTTTCAGTTTTTTTGCATTTAAAATTTGGCGGATGTTTTGCATTTAAAATCTTATAGATGACAACATCATCTGGGACCCTTTCTTCTGCTCTTTTTTAGTGAACGCAGACTTGAGTGCTCTTTTGCTTCTTTTTTTTTAGTTGAGTGCTCTTTTGCGCATCTACTTATAACAATTTCATGTCATCTTGCACAGTATCACTATTCAGGTAGTACCTTTGCAACAATTTTGACTAAAAAAAAAGACACATACTAGTCCCAGCTGAAGAAGCATCACATGGAAACACAAACACAACAGCAATTTTTGTCACCGAATCATCACTAGTTAGTTATAGGAAGTTGCTCATGAGGTGGCTGCTAAACAAGCAGCAATACAGGGATCAGCAACAATAGCACAAGGAGTCAGCAAAAGTGTAGGGTACATCAGTTAGACACAGGCTCTATCTAGCATCAGGTCATTCTTGAGTCAAACTCTCTCATGGCGCCGGTATATCCGACTTGCGGATCACATGGACCTTCATCGTGAATCTGCTCGTGTCCGTCAGTTCGAAGAGGCAGATGTCATCTTCCTCCAGCCCGACATCCGAGATGAATTTCGGCCAGGCTCCGTCGATCCACCAAGTTTTGTTAGATTTCCTCAAGCCCAACCTGCAGTCCCAATCCCTGTCGTCGCCCTCCAGCAGGAGGCGGAGGCGCCCTCGCTGGGTCAGGAGACATGCCGAAGCATACTCCGGGCCCAAGTACTGCCCAAGAGCACGAAAGAGTGTCAGATACGACGATCAGCCTCGGATCAATGGTTCATTCCGCAAAAGGAAGAAAAGTTCATTGCTTTATATATAAAGCGGGGCGAAAGCCTTTTTCCGGTATAAAGGAAGAAACGTGCAAAAAAAATTATTTCTAAATTGCAGTGGCAACTTTTTTAGGTGAGAAATGGGTTATGTGTGTGTGAGTTTGACAACGCAATCGCAAAAGTAGTGGGGTGACAAAACGAAAAACCGACTACAGATTATACGTATTGGTTGTGGTATCGATCTGAACTCACCAGAGAAGTTTTGGTAACAACCTCACTGGAGCTAACCACTTTAACAAACACAGGAAATTGGGAACCAATTGCCCGAACCCTCTCTTCGACTTTCTCTTTCTGTTGGCTATGTAGAGGGGTCGATTGGGTTGATATGTAGTTGTTGGACCTAGGAGCTTGTAAACCTGCTTCATTCGACTCGCGAGCTTGGAGTCCTGAAAAACATTCCATGCTTACTTATGGTGTTCACACAATGAGCACAAAAGTCATCCAAAATGTGGTGAAATGAAGAGAAGGAATGCACATATATGGCAGCTGTGCATTGCTCTGACCTGATTTAGCCCAACCGAAGGATGTTGAAGCCGTGTTCTGAGCTTGTGCACGACGGCCTTCTCTGGAAACGTTTGAAGAGTTTCCCGTGTCAAACCAGGTTTTCTCACAACCGCTCGGGTCAAGGACAAGAACTTCGAGCTGGGCTTTCCCCTTGCTTCTAAAGACGAGGAGGTCGTTGTCTTGCATGCGGTGACCATCTACAAAATGACTCAACTTAGATTGGAGGATTACTTGATCGTCACCATGCTTGCTTGCGCCAACAACATATATCATGTCGTTGCTATGGGCTTTGAGCTGAATGGGAGCTTCAGTTATCCCCTCTTTGAAAATGTCCAAAATCGTCAAGGGTATGTACTGCAAGAACACAAGCTGGGATTAATTAATAGCCTATGGATCGGTCGGAGTCACAGACACAAGCAGGAAATTATGTGGGGAGGGATGTAACTTACAACATGGCAGTCCCCGTTGGCATTCCTTTTGTTCACAGCTGCCACATGCAGACGAAATTCAGACCCCATGCTGCTCTGAGCTAGTTCTAGCACTTTCTTCTCTTGTTCATGGCTTAGCCTGGTCCCGGGGAATGCGGTATAGTCAATGTCGATTGATGTCTGAACATGTGCAGGATCAGGCACCACTTGTTCTGCGCATCACGAAAAAAGAGTGTTATAACTATCAGAAAAGCATCATCAAAAGCAAGCACTCGACGACTTGAAGGTCCTAATTGAATTCACCATTCAGCACAGGACGATCACGAGGAGGTGGTGGAGAAGAGTTGTCGTGACCGGATGGACCGGATATGTGAACCTCAAAGCTGGAGTTCCCACGGTACACGAACCGGATGGAGGAGTTTTGTTCTATGTGATGCACCTTGACAAAGTCGTACCATCCAGACCTAAGAACAATGTCACCAAACTCCCAACCGATTTTAACAGGGTACACGCGGCCATCAGGAGCTTCAAGTTGGATCTCCTTGAACTCAGTGATCAAGTTTCTCAGATGGCTTGCAACCGGCGGCCGTATACGCTGTCCAAGGAGAATGAAGGTACACTTGGTTATTTAGAGACAGAGGTTTCACTGGTTGTGGAAAATTCAGAAAGAAAGAATTCAGGTTGCAGGATTACTGTAGAATGCACACTTTGATGGTGCAGAAAGCTGGGAGCAATGATCTTAAGTGGCAAGTGGATCTTACTTTACTTGATTTATCTCAAGCACAGGAATAACAATCTAACCTTGACAATCAATTACCTTGCACATTCAGAGGTCAAATACTTGGATATCTGCACTACTCTGTATTCCTGCCAAAAGGTGAATACTTTTTTGCAAGAAAATATGGGTAACATGTCCATGGTTCAGTTCAGCCTTAGATTCTACTAGATCAAACAATATATCTAGTAAAATTTTGGGGCTTCAGGAATCTGGACATATCAAGAAGAAACTCTTTATTCGGATCAGACAAATTTTGGGGGCGCCATATTTGCCATCTATAGTACATTGCAGGTAAAATTATAGTTGCTGTATGTGAACTGAACTTAAAGATGTTTAACCGGTGAGCTGAAATCCCAGAGAAAGGAAATAACGTCCGTCTCCTGATACTGATGGACTGGTAAATCTGAACTTTGCCAAGAATGAAAAGCATCAGGCACCAAGGCTGAAACCCAACATTACTTTTCGGTGAGATTCTGACCATTACCCCAACCAACATTATTCTCATCACGACAGAGTACAGACAGACAGACAGACATCGGAAGGGAGGGAGGAAGGAGGCGACATTGAACCCGTACCATATGGTCTGCGAAATCGTCGCCGGCGACGAGGGAGAAGTGCCTCGGGCGGTCGCCGGCGTGGCTCCAGTAGCAGTGCAGCCTCCACCACTCGCATTCCTCGCAGCCGTCCGCCCCGCACTCGCAGCCCTCCGCGTCGCAGTCCTCGCCGCAGCCTGACAGCCGGTGTGCCAGCGCGAGCAAGCAGACGGCCGTGAGAGATCGAAAGAGAGGAAAAAAGAGAGGCGTTTCTTGCTAACCAGCAGGACGAAGGTTTGCCCGGCCGGGAACCATGGAGCGGCCGTACCTTGGTTAGCTCTGTCCATGTCCATCCGGCGCCGTGGGGAGTGGAGACGGAGTGGATGAGTCAACCCCGGCCGGCGGCCGGCCCGGCGTGGGAGCAGTCCTTGGGGTTGATCGTTTTGGGCAATTGGTGGCGAGGGTAAAGCTGCTGCTGCACGCGGCGCGGCGAGCCGGAAGAGGAAGCGAGGCACGTGACCGCTAGTGCTCTACCGTGTGTATCTCCTCCCTCTTCAATTATTTACCCACCCAAGTACCCAACGCCCAACGCCTGTAAAATCACAAGCAGATAGGCATCAATCCTACTCTACTGGTGCCTACAATATATGCTAGTAATAGGAACATCTTCTCACTTAGCTCATGTTTCAACATATGTTTGGTTTGGCAGGAGCTCATGTTTCACTCTGGCCAGGCCGGATCATAATGCATTTCATTCATTTTAGGGAAAAGATATTTTCAAAACAAATGTGAAAAATCCACGAGTTTCAGAAAACGGTATTGAAAGTTCGGGGCGGGTTCGGATCGTACGGGTTCCGTTTGACCGGTTCTTTATATGTGATTATTATCATCTTTTCGAACAAAAAAAGGGATGTTTGGATGAAAAGGCAACTTTTTGTAAAATGAAGGATATTTCTTCTACAACTCTTCTTATAAAAGAGTAGATTTTTCAGAAACACTATAAATGAAAATTATTGAGTTCCATTTTTAGAAATACAAAATCCAATAGTTTGGGTCGGGTTCGGGTGGTATGGGTTGGGATTGAAAGGTTCCCGTATTGGGTTCGTGTGGCGTGGATTTTTCTTTGCGTCATGTGATGTAGTAAAAAGGAGCATGACCGATTGAATGTTTATGCGATTATGAATACAAGTCTGGGTTTTGTCTTGAAGAAGGGAGATATTGGATGGAAAGCAACCTTTTCTATTTATTTTTATGAATGAGACCTTGTGTCATGCCCCGCGGTAAAGCTGGGCATGGGCAGCCCGGACTGAAAAGCCCGACATTACGGATGGGCTCGACCTCGCTTTTCTACCCAAAAAAGTGAAATGAGGGATTATTTTTAGAGAAATAGGTGTAATGATTCTTCCGACCTAAAAAAAGGGTGTAATGATTCATTAATTTGCCACAATATGATTAATTTAGTTTGAAATACAAAAGTTGTCTTATACCATGTTGCTCGGTTGGACAGGTGTCAGGCCCGGCTTCACATTTTTAGATCAAAACTCGGCCTCGTCCTTGTTTCTAACAAAACCTATCAATGTATTAGGTAATATATGAGGCCACTAGCTCCGCGCCTAAAGCATGGCATCTTCAATGAGCTTCGGCCTCAACTTTCTTCTCGAGAAATAGTGAAATGGGGATTTTGTGTTTTTAGAAAAATAGTTGTAATGGATCATTAATTTGTCATGTGATGATTCATTTTGTATTTAAATATGGAATGATTGTTTACCATGTTACTCGGCTAAAAATGTCCCAGGCATGGCTTAGCATTTTGTAGAGCTTAGCCCGAAACTCGATCGGGTCCTTGTTTCTTGAAAAAACTATGCATGTGCTAGGTTGTATGAGGTCACCATCTTTGCCCGTAGCGCGTTGTGAGTGAACAAACACACAGTGGTCCGATTAGTATTCAATTTAATCTAGCTACGATGCTAGGATGACAGGTTTAGAGCAAGGTTTTCTTTCCAAAAGTAGCTACAGCAGAAGTTTCAAAACAATGTTCACATATTAAATAAAAAGTTCCAGATTTTCCAAAAAAAAATGTCGGTTTTAATTTTTAATGAAAATTTTAAATTGTTGACAACTTTCTAAAAAATGTTGGCTAATTTAATGTGTTTCCGAATTTTACAAGAGTTCTCAAATTTGAAAAACAAATAATGAATTTTAAAAAATGTCCCTAAATTTTAATAAACTCCTTGAATTTAGAAAATGTTTAAAATATTAATGTATTTTAAAAATTGTTTTTCAGTTTAAAAAGTGTTCCCAAATTTTAAAATTTTTTGAATTTTTGACAAGTTTCAAAATTAAAAATGTTCAAGATTTTTTGTAAAAAGAACACCTAAAAGAAATGTGCATGCTCTGTGTGCATGTGATTTATATAGGCCATGTACCTGCTCGGTAAAGTGAAGCACAGATCTCAAGTATAGAATGGGTTATGTATATAGGCCATGTACCTGCCGGAAAATGCCAACGGAGGCCGAGCTCCACGGAGCTCGGTATTTTGAACAGAATCAAAAGTCATATTTCGAAGTTTAAAAAAATATAAAAAATCCATGAAAATTATATGATTTCCGCACGCACGTGTGAAAAAATCATTTGAAATTTTTGTGATTTGTAGACAGTACAAAAGGAACAAATTTCCAGCCCAACAACAAAAAAATCAGCCCATTTTAGAAATGTATTTTTGCCTTTTTTCTGTGCCTATGAATTTTTGCACATACGCAATAAAAATGTGTGAGTGTATAAAAAATCACGAAGTGGAAATTCATATTTTGAAAACAAGAGAAATACATTTTTGTCTTTTTTCTGTGGCTATGAATTTTTGCACATACGCAATAAACATGTGTGAGTGTATACAAAAAAATTCAAAAAAATTCATGAAGTGAAAATTCGTATTTTGAAAACAAGCTCCATGGAGCTTGGCCTCCAAAAGCCCTTACTCATTTACCTGCTCGGTGAAGTGAAGCACAAATCATGAGTATAGAATGGGTGATGTATATAGGCCATGTACCTGCTCTGTGTTGGTACAAAATCCACACTATAATTTGTAAACGTCTTATATTGTGGGACAAAGGGAGTAGAACTTAGTACACATTACTGCATCACAATTACTTTACATGATACTTACATAAATAATAATTAATCATACAAACAAATACAAGGTCTCCTTCAGAGAGCAACTACTTGAGGAGCGCTCCTTCAATTTTCATATTTTCATTTTTTTTTGACTTTTTGGTTTTCCACTGGCCTTTCTTAGCTTTTCGACAAAAAAATTGAAAAAAAATTGTGCAAAAAAACGATGGAGTTTGGAACTGTATTTTTGATTTCGTTGATGGTTGCACACATCAAGCCAACATAAAAATGATGGATAGCTACCACATCTTCAAGCTTTAATGTGTTTTTCAACCCTCTGTTTTATACATATATTTTCTTTGAGCAAGGATGTTTTATTTTATACATATGTTACCACCATATTCTTATTTCTATATGCTTACGTTTTTCATATTTCCATATTTTCAGAATCGCGTGAGTGTGGCCCAATAGTTGGCAGTGGTGCGCGTCTCACCGGTAACCAGCACTTGCAATCACGATCTAGCTTTGCACCAATAGGGAATCATGACAAAATAAAGACTTCATGACTCGGTACTTTAAGATCTATACTCATTACGAAGATTAAGCTGGTGGCAATTTCTCACAAAACAGGTCTTTAACAACAACTCCAGAACAAACTTTGGGCGCCTAATTCAACACACCGCAGGCTCAACTGCCGGCATCGCACTATCCCTGCATCATGTAGTTCTCCAACCTGGTGAAACAGAAGGGGCCATCAGCACACTGCTTATATTCACATGAGAACAGGAAGTTCACTAATGAGAAAATAAGCAAGAGAGAAAACAAGCTAATGCCATAGGTAAAATGGGAAAATGGCACAGCCAGCCCATGCTTTTCTGTTCCAGATCAATATGTTATACATTCAGAGGTTTCAATATGCCATTTATGCTATCTAGAACACAATCATGATTCCCAAATAACCATTAAGAATGTATCAAGGATGTGCACATCAGCCAAGTACAGTTAGAGAAAACAAGAAGTATATGAAGGAATCAAGTACAGTCATCCAGGGTGGATCAGGTTGTTAAAAACTAAAGTTGCATCATCTGAATTCACATTATCATAGTCGAGATTTCGGAGGAAGAGATTGCAACGATCATTACAGCTAGTTCCTCAAAACAGCTACTGTTTCTAGTTGTCAAGACCAATATTCAGACCAAAGGTGATTGAATTTCAGGATAGTACTATCAAATCAAAACATTATAAAGTAGAAACGACTGATTACTTCTCACAAACAATTCATTCAGAATGTCAATTTGTCTGGTCGCACTTGTCAGATAAATTACACTGCAACGAGTCAAGAGTCAACCCCCAGTTCCCCACAGCTGATTACCCTGAATTCATCCCAATTCTCCTAACAAACTAGGAAATTAGCAGGATCTACTAAAACCTAACTTATATACTAAATATTGCTCAGAGCAGGAATTTCCTAAGAAGATGTGCTAAAACCCAACATATTCAAAGGCCGAATGTCCACGGAAGTCAATTGCGCACGGCCGCAGCCCCAAAATCCACGGGGGCAGGCGCGCACACCGCAGATCCGACAGATCACAGCACGAGACAACCGGACCCAAGTCTAACTAAACCGTGCAAGCAAGAGGGGGACGGGATCGGAGGAGACGCGGGCATACCTAGCCGGAGCCGACGATGATGTTGTTGATGGGGATGAAGATGAGCTTGACGAAGAACCCCACGAACCCCATGACGACGAACCCGATCGCCGTCCGCGCCGCCACCTTGGTGAACTCTGCGCGCCGCGGAGGGAGAAACAGCGTCAGATCTGGCCAGAAACAAAACGGATCCAAAGACCGGAAGGCAGGGGACCCAGAGCGGGTGAGGATTTACCCTTGCGGTCGGGCTTGTGGCAGCGCTTGACGAGGCGGACGCTGTCCTTGGCGAACTCGCGGAGGGGGTCCACCACGGAGTCGACGGCGTCCATGGCCAACGACGAGATCTCCGGGCGGGCGGGCGAGATCTCCGGGCCGGCGACGACGACGAGGTCGTGCGCGTGCGCGTGAGGGGGAGGGGAAGGGGAAGGGGAAGCCGACGGGCGAATGCTGTTTGGATTTGTGCGGGTGGGTTTCGCGGATGGCTTCTTTTATAAACTTTTTCTGCACAAAAGCGTGAACTGCCTGGATGGAAGTATTGTCAATGTTGGACTGCCGGAGAGGAATGCTCATCCTCAGCTTCCACGTCGCTCGGCCAATCCGAGGCTGCCACGTGTGCTCTGATTTGCAGCGGCTATAGCTCAGCGGACCCTCTTGCTGTGGGCCCTGACAGGTGGGCCAACCATGTCAGAATGGGTATCGAACCAGCTAAATAGCTGGCTTGCCTGGCTTTGTGATCTGTGTGACAAATTAACATGAAAAGTTGTGGGCTCGTGTTATTATACCCTTATAAAAATGATGGTAAATTGGTGTTTTGAGTAATAGTAAGTTATTGTACAAGAATGCAAAAAAAAAGTTCATTGTACAATTTTAGTTCACTAATCATGATATTAGGTTTCAAAAGAACCTGAGTTTTTTTTTCAAAACTAAAAGAAAAGGACTAGAGTTTTCTTTTCCGATACCTCGATAGATGTATCTTAGTTTTTTCAAAACTACATGAAAAGTACAGTATCACCTAGTACGTGATGAACATATTAGTGAGTGCATGAGTCCTCTGTACATGTACTTCCTACAATTCAAAATGAGTGCTGTAGTTTTAAACTAAGGTTAAACTAATCTTAATTAAATACTGTGACAAGACACTTATTGTGATGAATTGGAGGGAGTAATATATTAGCTGGTTACCGGTATATTTATGTGATGCTAGATTTGTATACGCAGGATTGAAATTTGAAAGTTAGGTGGCTGCCCACTGGTACTACATGTACAACTATGAAATTTTCTACATTCCAAATGATGGTTATGCAATAGCCAAATAATGTTTAGTTATAAGTATGAGGATGTATTAAGTATATTTTTTTTGGACGCTCATAATTGATGAACGTTCGTTAGGGAGGGCGGCACGTTACTTGCCGTCTGTTGGCCATCACCGTCGCCTTGCTAGTTAGGGCATCTCCAAAGCCGACCCGTATACCTTCCTCATCCGTTAGGACCGTGCTGTCTAGACCATGGAAGTCGTCCAACGCGGTCCTGTATAGGACTGCGGGGTGGTCCGGACGTATTATCTCCCGCAAACATGAGACAAATGTGGGGGAGGTTTGCCGGAGTCTGGACCGCTGTCACGCCCGCTACTGATCGCCCTGGCCCACCAAAAACCCCACCCGTGCGCGCTTCCCGCCCTTCGCCAGCTATCCTCATTCATGTTGTTGTAGAGCGCGCCGTTTCACATTGAAGGCGACTCAGGGGTAGATGCGACCTCTCACTGACTCTGCCATTGAAATGGCGCGCTGGGCGAGGGCACTGCCCGCTGCACGCCCCACTGAACACGCCTCCTCGCTGCATTAAAACGCATCCATTAAACCCGTGCGGAACCTGATTGGGTAACCTACTAAGGGTAGGGTGATAGGCGTGACATCTAAGGCCCACCTAGGGCCCCACACCATCATTGGAAGGTCCCAAGACCTTGGACGCATTCAGATGCGTACCCCTGGAGATCCAGTCGGATGTACCAACATCACTCGGACGCCTTCCTTCCAGTCGGCCTCACCAGCCCCACTCGGACAGAGAAGGCGTAGAGGTGATATGGAAAATGCAATGGTCGGAGGCTTAATGTTGGGCTTCAAGTGTAGTTATATCGGCAGTTACCTATAACGCATGTAGTTATACTTCTTCATTCCCCTTGTAACGTGGCATTAATGGGCCGAGGTGCATTCTATATAAGCCACCCTACACCACCGAGGCAAGGGTTCACCACCCATTGTAATCTTACACCGCAAGAGAAAAACACAAGCCTCCGGGTGCGAGACATAGGACTATTATCTCTCCGAGAGGGGCCTAAACTCGCTAAATCCAAGTGTTGCACCTGTGCTGTAGTTAGATTCCGCCCTATTTGTACCCCTAGTACTCACTGCTAGCTTCATTGCCTCGACAGAACCCGAGAAACCTACTCCGGCCACACATCCATTCAGAAGCAGGCCGACACTAAACTCAACACTGGGCAAGCTCCTCCCGTCCGCCCTCTATTTAAACGGGGCCAGACGCCGGGCAAGAATCGTACTACTCAGCCGCAACCCATTTTCTCCTTCCACCATTTTCTCCACTCTTTTGATGGCATCCAATGAGCATGAAGAGCAGTTCTCCGGCATAAAAGCCGGCTGGGTGGCCCGCCGAGCCAGGCAGATGCGAGTGAGGCAGCTCGCTGCTCCACCTCCCTCACCTAGCCCGACAGATCAAGTTGCCACCCCAAGCCGGCTCATGGTTCAGAAACTCGTCGCTCCAAGCCAAGTCGCGGAGGAGTGGCGAGTTGCTCCAGGACGACACGATGGGGAGAACGGCAGCACGAGCATCGTCGCTCCCGTCGAAGACGTCGCGTCGTACCATGCCTCTAGTGCCCATGACCGTGCCATCCACCGTCAACGCGCACGTAGCCGAGCCATGCAGGTAGAGAAAGAAGCTGGTTGCATGAATGTCAACGAGGTGGCGGCCCGCACGTCCGCGCCTGCCGCCATCATCGAGGAGAAATAGAACATGGGAGGCCGCCGCCGCTTGGGGCCCATGAAGGTCACCGCTGAGACGATGCTGGTGTCTTGTCCGGTTCTTCTTCAGCGCAAACCATCATCGACCCGCATGGGCTCCACGGAAGCGGAGGCGCCCCCTTCCCCACCGGCTAAAGCATCAACCGGTGGTTTCACTCGGATTATGGGTGGTGAAGCGAGCCGCCCTTTGCACTGAAGCATATACCTCCGCGGCTCCCCACAGTTCGGTGATCGGGCTGCAGGACATGAGGAAGACAAAGGTATCCGCTGTGGCCAGCCCTAAACTATTGTAGTGTATTCGTATTATGGGATGGAGCTCCGCGCGACTGTACGTGCACATAGTTTTACTTTTTTTAGTTAAAATATGTTGAAAATGTAAACGTTTTTGTTCGGTTTGTATGAAATCCGGCCGTGTTTGCTGGAATTTTATTAGGTTGGTTCAAACTGTTGTCAAAATGTATACGCCTATAATTAGATGGCGACGTTCTGCATCCGTGTCCACGAACTGATCCTCTTTGTCTGCGAGCTGATGCGGAAGAAATTTTACGGGTCGGCTCTCATGGCGTGGCGAGCGCCGCTCTCGCCGGGAACCTGGGGATGGCGTTGGCGGCCGTCTCGATCAGTTGTTGGTTTGGCACAATTAACGATTCGCATCGACGAAAAGTAGCCAGCCAGTCAGCCATCATCTGAGCGTATATGCTTATCTTGCCTGGGAGCTCTTCTCACGTGCGCCTTGCTGGTTGAGGCAGGAGGATTCGTCGGCCAGGCGGGCCCTCGACCCTCGTCGGTCTTTGCTCCAACCCACACGTAGGCAGCCGGCCGCCATGCGCCGCGTGCCGTGTCATCCGTTACGGTTCCCCGATCGACGAGTCGGCCAGTGGTCGGACTGAATGAATCCCAGGTCTTCTGGTACGACCCCAAGAAAATTCTCCGTTGCCATAAACGCACCATGGCAATAGCTTATCGTCGCGGGAGCTGATGATATCAGCCCCCGTTGTAGCGTAGCGCATTGGGTGGGTCCTTTTCATTTTTAAGCTCAAAAATGCGTTCGGTCGACGTGACCGATTCACAATGACAAAGTAGGAATTCGGATGAGGCAACGCCGGCGGCCAGGATGCATCTTGCAGTGTTGCATCGGACGGCCGCCGACGTGAAGGCACCCGCGCCGAGCTCACGCTCGCACCTTGGGCCTCATTTGTCAAAGGCCACGTGACGCAGAGGGCTTCTTCTATTTAAACGCGGGATGTTTCACCTCAATCAAAAACATAAAGCAGGGGAGGCCAACGTCTCCACAGCTCTCTTCGCTCCCTGCTGCTCCGCTCCGCTCCTCCGGGCCTGCGCGCCATAGGTACGTAGATCCGAGCTTGCAATTGCATCTTCGAATGATCCTGTTCTTCTCCACCGCTCTTCACTTCCACCTTTGCTTTCCTTTTTTCGAGCTTGCAATGGCGTTTGCAAATGATCCCCACCATTTTTTTCCTTGTAGAATCTTTGCTTCCTCTAAGGATCTGCAGAAAATGGTGGCCGGAGCTGTTGCCGGGAGGATGGCCGTGAACGTCATCGTCAACATTGCCGCTCTTGCTCTTTGCATCCAACAGACGTGAGTATGAATTAGTACATGTTTTAACAATGGGGATTAGTCCTCAAGTCGTTCCTTCTTCTCGGACATGCCGAGCTTACCATGTAGTATCTGAGTGTGCCCTTCTCGAACCTGCGCAAATTTCAGGTTCATGGATTCAGCATACAATGCCGACGGCGAGTTAGTCTTCCTCAAGTTCTCCCTGGCAGCCAAGTCGGTCAGCTGTTCCAAGCTGTTCATCACAGCATATCACGCTGTTCACACCGAGGGATCTGAGATGTTTGGGTTGGTGTGCTTATTGGGCTTCTTCCTTCTCTCCTATGCTATCACCACTCATCTCAAAATGGATCACAAAGCTTGGGCCAAGCCAAGGGTAAGATATCCTCTAAATAACACATTATATTTGTAAGTTTGTCATATATAGTCCCTTTTTATACAGTTCCCATAGCGTAAGTAGAATTTGGACATGCTTTGAGTAGCATAAGTACAAAAATTGGTCGTTCCTAATACGTTAGCACCAGAGGTCGGGACTGGATACATCCCAAATTTCTGAACAATAGTTTCCTCATCACATTCTGCAGATTATCGGCATGGCAACCTTAATGGCGTCCGGAGTTTTCTTGCTCTGTCGTGGCATGCTTATCCCAAAAGATCATGCTTGGCACACTATTGTGGTTCAAACCATCATCATTCTTATAGTCTTTCTGGAGGCATGTGTGCTTCTACTTGCCCAGGTATGAAATCAAAGCATAGCGCAGTATACATGAGAAATGCAAGAGTGGTCGGAAATATTAATTTTTCCAAACTACACACTTTCGGCACAGATAAAGGAGAATGGGGACACTCAACACTTGCTCCGCGATCTGCTCATGAAATCAGTCGAGACATCCATCAGCATCTACCGATTGAACGATTTCATGCAACAAAGGCGCAACCCGTGGAATGCAGAGAAGATACTTCATTTGGTAAGGAGAGATCAATGGTTCCTTGTTTGATCAATATTAAGAGTTGAATGATGATGAGCTAATCCTCTGTGTTCGCAGGTGGGGAGTGGCATGTCCGTGTTGATCGGAGCGTACCAGATCGGCTGGATCATATACAAGGTGGGCATCAAATATCAGGTGATCGGATGGCTCAGAAAGCTCCCTCCAGTTTACACCGGGAAAGAAGAGCAAGCCACTGGAGCTGCCATCGAGGACGACGGAGATGCAGACGTGGCTGAGAACGTGGTGGCGAAGGGAGAAGTTGAGATGGTGTGACGTAGTTGGTTATCCCGTTTCGCATGATTGTTGCATAGATCATGTGTTGTACTTAACTGAATTCAGTCATCGTGCCATAACCGATCCTAGGATCGGAAGTGCACGTGTCCGGAACATTTTGTCTCACTGTCTCAATAAAAATGCGGTGATTGATTTTGATACCTGTCCTTTTATAATGAACACAGACTTTTAGTATAGAGTTAAATACACCTAGGGTACATGAACTTGCACGGCGGTACAGATTCATACATCATACAATTGAAAAATAATACAAGTTAGTCACAGAACTTGGGTTTCGGGTACATTTCTTAACTCTGCCTCACTTAACTGTGTAGGCCCCACCTGTCAGATACTAGGAGAAATTCATTGTTTTGTAGTACGTTTTTACAAAACTGGATAATACCAGGATTCGAACCTGTGACCTTCCTCGTATGACTCATACTTGTGCTAACCACTAAGCCTCTGCTACTTCTTGTACAACTAGTCTACAGATCGACTAATATCTGAATAAAATGACTCCAAAAAAAATCTGCACAAAAAGACAATCTATAAAATCGACTTAGGGCATGGCCAACAGGTGGTTTCAACAGGTTGCTCATGTACCATAGGTGTTTTTAACTTTTTAGTATATGTCAAGAATCGATACAAACACTGTAAAGGAGAGAGAGAGAGAGAGAGAGAGAGAGAGAGAGAGAGCATTGGTGGTAGATGGCGGGCGGCCCAGGATCAGTTGAATATGATGAGTGCCTCCGCAACGACATGATCGAGCAAGTTTTTCCCCTCTGGATGTTTCTGGTGAAAAGCGTGACAGAAGAAACTCTACGTGCCACCTCCTCCTAACTCAAGAGAGGAATTTACATGAAACAATTAAATTTCTACATTAAGCAAATATAATTATTGGAGACTAAATTTCCTGCTTTGTATATATATACATTAAAAAAGTATACTTCATAGTAGATATTGGAGACTGATTTTTTCACCATATACACATATGGGCCATTACTCGTGATTCATCTCCCGAACACTTGTTTCTTTTTCCTTTTGCTAGTGTGTGACAGAACAAGTATGAAGGACCTGAAGAAGATAGAGGAACATTAAGCAAACCCAGCCAAGATTGTCTATTATTGTGTTTCTCAGTGGATGTAACCAGTTAACCGTTGTGGACTTGTGGTTTGATGCTGGCAACTTTAAGGCTGCAATTTCTACTTGTGGGTTTGTGTGACAAACTAAAGGATGTTCCTTGTAGAGAACATCCATATCCATATCCCTTTTTCCTTGATAGCGTGTTTGGCTTGTGGGAATAGATATGGGGAAGCCAGCATGGCGGCTGCCCGGCGCGGCGTCCTCGTCCTCTCGCAGGTGATGGGCTGCCGGCTGCTCGTGGCTGCCTCGACGCGACGGCGTGCCGAGGTTTCAGATCTGGCCGTGGCGGGCTCGGCCGATCTGGCCCGTTAGCTTCGGCCGGCGGTGAGCTTGGTGGTCGTGCGTGGTGATGGCGCTGCCGCCGCGCAAGAGGTGCTTGGGCCAGTGGGTTCGCATGCTGGTGGCGCTGGGATTCCCCCATCCTCGTCCGGCAGCGTGAGGGTGCGGAGGTAGGGTTGCTCCGGGCGAAAGCCGATGGCGCGGTGTCTGCGGATGTCGCTCTCCTCCTGGGGGGCGTTGTGGAGTTCTCCAACCTCCTCCGCTCTCGGGTACTTTCTTCGGGTGAAAGCCCAGGACCTGCGGTGCAGGACCAGACGATGGCGTGACACCGCTTCCCCTCCTGAGGGCGTCGTCTTGAAGATCGTGATTCCCTGCGTGCTTTTCCAGAGCTGGACTTGCACGACATCGCGGCAGGTGGCCAGCGATGCGCCCAGAGGTGGAGCGATGTTTCCTCCTCCGCATCGAAGACGGCGGATCTCGGCGGCGTGGCGCAGCAGAGACTCGGCGCCCGATGCGTGTAGATGGACTCGCGCAGGAGGAGGTGGCTGTCCGGCGTCATGGTGGCGTCGATGGCAAAGTGGCCTGACAAGGTAGAAGCCTCAATATCTGCTCTGAAGACGGACCTATGGAAGATGGCGGCGACGACACATGTGAGTGGGTCAGACCGGTTTGTGCCCCAGACCCGGTATGTGGCTCGGCTGGGCTTCCGGCTTTCGATGATAGGTTTAGGTGAGTGGTTTGGATATTTGGCCCAGCTAGCATCCCTTCATCATATGAATAGGAGTAGTGGCATATGTTACCAAGGTCGCGGATTCAGGCATATTATTGTAATACTTTGTAAGTTCCTCGAGAATAATCAATAAAGTGGCCGCATGCATCTCTCAGATGCAGAGGCCGGGGGCCATCCTCCTTTTCTAAAAAATAAGAGTTGATGGGTAAGAGGACAAAAGGTCCACTGCTTGTCTAGAGTGAGAGTTGAAAGAGCCAATTCCAGCTGACTTGTTTTCATGAGGGGCGTGTTAATCCGTGGGGAAGCCTTCATCCTGAGCTGATTTTCATCATATACGGAGCAAGGAAATGAGATTAAAATATATTTCTACGCCTAATACCTCGACAAACTTCCTCGGCAAACTCCCATTTCACTGCCCAGGTTACCAAACAGGCTATGAGAGTTTGGTGTTGATCATGCTTGCATGTCATATACTCGTGGATTACAGGCATTGTGCTAATAGTCGTCAGCAGCAACATTGCAGGCATAGCAGATAGTGTAGGCATCGCGGACAGCTTAAGTGGCGGACGTGGGCAGCGCTAATCATGCGATTAGTGATTGCGGAAGCATTCTGACTCTCTTAAAATCGGTTTTCGCCTCGCTTTATAAATAAAGCAAACATTCAAACAACCAAATATCAAGATTCATAGCAAGTACGACAGTCGGGGCAACAACACAATCACGTCCAAAAATGCATAAAAGAAATAGATAAAAAAAACCCACCGAGTGGCAGACTAGAAGGCGACCGACTTGGACTCATGTTAGATACACTTATGGCTGCCACAACATTGACGAGAAAGCGGATGCCAGTGATGCAAGAAAGAAAGAAATTTATATTTTTATATTTTTGATTGAATTTTAAATTTATAATAGTTATACACGAAGTGGAGCACCAGAGTGCTTCAAATCCTCTTCCTTTGGTCGGGGTTTAACTCATGAGGGCCTTGCTGGTTGGGGTACTGGTCAGTCCTGACCAACCCCCCACCGTGGCCGTCCAGGTGTCGCCACTGTGCGACACCGTGTACGGAGCGCGACGTGCCGGCGTGGCCATCTACATAAAAGAAATAGATAAAAAGAACCACCGAGTGGCAGACTAGAAGGCGACCGACTTGGACTCATGTTAGATACACTTATGACTGCCACAACATTGACAAGAAAGCGGATGCCAGTGATGCAAGAAAGAAAGAAATTTATATTTTTATATTTTTTGATTGAATTTTAAATTTATAATAGTTATATGCGAAGTGGAGCACTGGAGTGCTTCAAATCCTCTTCCTTTGGTCGGGGTTTTACTCACAAGGGCCTTGCTGGTTGGGGTACTGGTCAGTCCTGACCAACCCCCCACCGTGGCCGTCCAGTGTCGCCACTGTGCGCCACCGTGTACGGAGCGCGACGTGCCGGCGTGGCCTCTGGTTCGTTATAGCTGGTACTGCTATTCTGACCCCCAAAAGCGTGTGCGTGTCCGTGTAAAATAAAATAGGTGGGAAACACACGAAAACAAGCCAAGCATTCGTGGACGTGGCACCTGATGCAATCACCCTCTTATATTTTAGTGTACACAAATTGTACGAGGGATCGACGCCTCATCATTGATGAGGTAAACCTCGGAATACACAAAGACGAAACACCAGAAAATGTGGGCCGCCCGGTGCATCATCTATAATACATAAGGGTGTGCTTGATGAGACTATCTTTTTGTAATGCCTATTATAAAGTGTACTTTAAATGAGACTATGTAATATGAATCTAGTTATGCACTGCTATCAATTATGATTATTATGTCTTATGTAATATGAATCTAGTGACGCACTGCTTCAAATTAAGGTTATCATGTGCTATGTTAATTGTTGATTATTTTATTTATATTATCATTGTTCAGATTATGTTGACATGGTAACATTTTATTGCTCGAATTGTTTCATGAATTGTCGAAATGTTGTTTCAATATTTGTCTTGACGGCAAAAAAAATCGTTCATGCAGCATATATACCTCAGATACAGGCTACCAAACATAGTCTCAGTGCAACATGTCTCGTCTGATGCAGCCTACCAAACACAGTCTCAACTCAACATGCATCAGTACATACATTGCTACCAAACAATTGCAGTTGCATGTATTTCCTCCGTTTCTTTTTAGTCTGCATATAAGGTTTGGTCAAAGTCAAGCTTTGTAAAATTTAACTAACTTTATATTAAAAAATATAAACATTGACAATATGAAATCAATATTATCAGATGCACCACAAAATGTATTTCATACTATATACTTTTAATATTATAGATGTTCATATTTTTTTTATATAAATTTGGTCAAACTTTGTGTAGTTTGACTTTGACCAAATCTTATATGCGGAGTAAAAAGAAACGGAGGGAGTACTGAGCATGTCTACACTTAGCATGTCTCAAATGGGAACAACTATGCTAGGGTGGAAACAGCTACCAAACACACTCTAAATAGTTGATCCCCACTAAGTCTAATTCTCTCAACATGCAACTCTCCACATCACCAAATGTGCCACATAATCATTCACTAAAACTATTTTGTAGCACATGCATACCCTAATTTAATTGTTCCATCTCCAATAGTCCAACGTACATGCATACTCTTTGTTCACATGTAATTACTTTCGAAAATAATAGCTTTCGATTTAAATCATTTTATTCATATAGAACATATTCAAAATTAATCTTTAAAACCCCGCAGCAACAAGCGGGGAAAATCATCTAGTTTGTCAAAAGCCACGAGACGCCACGCGGCGGAGGGTGCTCATCTTCACAGGGCTCGTCGCTCCCTGCTTGCTGCCACGCACCTCCCGCCCTGCTCCTGCCTGCGCACCACAGGTACTTGAGGTACGTGAATCCGAGCTTGCAACTGCATTTGGGAATGATTCTGTGTAGCCTGACAGAGCAAGTTGCCGCCCCAAGTCGGCGCCTGATTTAGCATCTCGGTGCTTCAAGCCAGCTCGCGGAGAAGTGACGAGCTACTCCAGGATGGCACGGCGGCATGGGCATCGTCGCAGCCGTGGACGCCGACACGTCGTGCCGTGTCTTCCATGCCTGCGACCGCGTCATCCGACGTCAAGGCACGTGTAATCGCGTCCTGTCGGCAGAGACAGAAGTCGGCTGCACGGAGATCGGTGAGCCGGTGGATGGCGCGTCCGCGTCCGCTGCTAACATCGAGGAAAAGTAGAACACGGGAGGCAGCCGCTGCTTGCGTCCCAGGAAGGCCACCGTTGTCGTCGGCCCCGCCTGGGCTTCCGTGGACCCCTCCCCCTCTCCGGCTGAAGCACCCTCTTTGCCACTCCGATGAGCGGCGCAGCTGGCCATAGAGAAGATACGGGGTATACCTCCAGAGTTCCCGGCAGTCTGGTGAGTGAGCTGCCGGACATGGGGCCCATGTTTATATGAAATCTGCCCATGTTTGCACGAATTCCATCCGGTTTGTTGAAAAAGAGTTTGAAATGTATGCGACTATGGTTGAATGGCGGCCTCCCGCATCTGTGTCCGTGAAATGGTCCCCTGTCCACAGATGGATGCGGGAGAAAATTTATAGATTGCCGTTAAAGGTTCCCTTACTAAAATTATTAGCAAATTGTGCGTGTGAGGGTGGGGAGGGGAGGGGGTATTTGGATAAACTGGGCAAGCAACTACGTTTATTAAATTGTTAGCAAATTGTGCGTGTGGCTTTCTTCAGTTTGTGTAAATGGGTGGGGCTGTTTAGTTTGCCACCACCCCCCCCCCCCACATCTTCATACCCTCAACTTTTCAACGTCACGTGCTTTCTATTTTTTTTTCAGGAGACGTCCGGTTTGTTAGCTGTGCACACAATCTCGATCAAGGGACTACGACTCTGTTTGGAGATCCGCCACTCCACCACTCCTCTCCTGGAGCTGGAGTTAAAAAGCACGGAGCTGGGAAACAGATACTCCACAGCTCCTCATATTTTTAGGAGTTGGAGTGACTCTGAACGGGGCCTAACTCTAACACAGTCGCCCATTGCCCATGTATAATAACCATGAATATGGTGATTTTGAACGCAAAGGTCACTCTAATTGAGTCGGCATCCGCCCTTCGGTCTCCACAATTTATGGAGTGTGCTCTATATACGACCGCTAGAGTCTAGATTTGAAGGTTATGGGCCTTAATATAGAGCATGCGCAATCGAAATCTTAAAAAAAAAATCTAGATAACGCTATAGGACTGCTTTCTTGGCTAGGCCCAAGTGAGGGAAGCCAGGGGCCCATGTGTGGGGCGCACCCCACATGCTTGGGGGGCAAGCAAAGGTGGGTGCAGCCAGGGTTTCGGGCGCACCCCTCCTGTTGCGGCCAACCCTAGGGAGGAGGAAGCCCCTCCCCATGCGCCTATATATATGAGAGGAGGTGCAACCCTCCAAACATAACTTTGTGCTTGAAGGCTTCTCTCTCTCTCTCTCTCTCTCTCTCTAAATTTCTCTCCTCCGTAGGGCTCCTCCACCTCACCTCTTGTCTCTGGTAGTTGTCCTGGAAGGCGCTGGATTGGTGACTCTGTACGCATGAGTACCGGCAGAGTGATCGTAGTTTTGATCCTATGCGGTAATATGCTACATCTTCTCTCCGCTACGTTCGTTGGTAAACATTACATCAAACCGCTTTGCATCTTCATAGTGATCTTTGGTTTTACTCATAGCCCCATTTTTGTTTTTTTACTATGTTTTGCAATATTGCGACCCAAGGTGAGGCGTAGGGAATCCGATGGATTCGTGCCTAATTTGGATGCATCGCCTTCAGGGGCCAACCTACTGAAAGCTGCCGCTGGTGGTTGCTGGTGCGAGTGCGACACAGAAGTCCGTTGTGGCCAGCGAGTCATGGACATGGCGGCGTCCATAGATGGTTGCAGGAAGACGATCTACATAGCACGCCAAAAAGAACGATTGCTCGCCGAACTTCTATTCGGCTGATGTGCACCCCCGCCATGGTTGTGATGGAGTATATGTAAGTCAAGTTATTAGTAAAATGACTAATAATCCCTTTTCAATAAATGCAGAATACCGAGCTTTGGAGAAACGAGATTTCCATATTTGCGCATTAGTTAGCGGAGTCAAATGTGATTTTATTGTGCTAAACCATTTTCCTAGTTTATATGGAATGGAATCTGAATATTCCACTTATCCAATAAAAGGGGGCATCCTACATGATGATAAGCGCGTCGGAATGTCGATATGACACACAAGCACTCACTACATGGGCCGGCTTGCTTGTCGCTCGCTGGTTTCCTACCGTCAATTATTTTCTAGCAATTTTGTCTTGTTTTACATATTTTTGATTCATTTTTTTCTTTCCATAAGACTGAATTATTATTAATTCTGAAAAGCAAACGTTTTCTAAATTCATGAACATATTTGGAAAATTGAAAACATTTTCAAAATTAGTAAATTTTTATTTAAATGTGAACATTTTATTAAAAAAGTTATGAACACTTTGTAAAATTTTGTGAGGATTTTTCAAAAGGTGAGCATTTTTCAAACTTTTGAGATTTTTTAATTATTTTCATCATTTCCAAAATTTTCGCACATTATCAATTTTTAATGAGTAAATTCGAAAAATTGTACCTTTTCATGTCATGAGTTGGTTTTATAGCGAATTTCTCATTTACAGGTTTTCAGTTGTTTTTATTTTCTTTACATAGAAACTATTATTTATATATTTTGAAATTTACTTTTTCTATATTTACAATAATATTTGGGAAATTTTGAACATTTTATTATAATCTTAGAAAATAAACATAAAATAGTAAATAAAATTTTGAAAATGAACATTTTATAAAAGATATGTGAATACTTTTTAAATTTCGTGCATTTTTAAAAACTCTTAAGGTAAAAAAACGGAAATTGATTTTTTTTAGAAAACTAGAAAATAAAAGGTGAAGAAAATAAAAATGATAACAATTTAGAATGCAATAAATAAAATGAAAAGAGGAACTATAGAAAGAAAAATGAAAGACTGGATGAGAACCTTCTATAGCCATCGTCATGCCGGGCAAAGATTTCAAAAACTGGAAAACAATGCTAACGCTAATTTGCTGTCTCAGTGTAGCTAGCTGTTTGCTTTCCCGACAATTAGACGCAGTAAGCGTTAAATGGGAACCGCATAGGCCTGTATTGATAAAAGCGATTAATTACAGGTCCTTTAGTAGACCCACTGATCTTGGCCTGCAAGCCGGATTGGTGGAGATGCCGGCGGATCCTATATCTATACTATATATTTTACTATATAGTGTACGAGTTTTGAATTGGATCTGGAGCATCAATCCTAACCGTTGGTCTGCTAAATCTAACGGCTCATAGCAGTGGGATTCGCTGTGAACAGTAGACCACAACTGCCTCCACTATGTTCTGGAACCATCACCTCACCCTTCCCATGAAAAAAGGCCCATTCGTGATACATCTTGGGCCATGTGGTAGATTGAGTGGAAAGACATGCTGAGCCCAAGCGAGATGATCTAGGAGGACAATGGAAAGAAGAGAAAAATAAAAGTAGTATAACTGAAGAAAGAAAAGTAGTACCATTTTTTAATTCTTATCCATGTCATCACAGTGGGCTCCCATGCTAATTGCTACCTCGGCAGTACTTATACAGCATATTTCTAAAACAAACTGTATTATTACATCAACACTATCTTTTACCTTCAATCTATTAGCATGTATATGACCCCTTTCTTTATAACAAAATCACTCCATAATTTTATGACGTGCATTGCGCGTGTAGAACACCACCTAGCGCAGTGGTGTGCACCCCAGCAGTTCACCATGTGCTTTCTGGGCCTGCCCATGTGGGGCGCGAGGTCCCTAGTGATCTTTTTTCCTTTCCTTTTCTTTTCTGTTTCTCTTTTTATTTCCTCTTTTTCATCTTTACTTTTTTTTTGCACATTGATCTTACAACTGGTCCACGCAAAGTGCAAAGCGGATGATGTTTGTGATCACATAAGCAATAGCTTGAACTCGACGTCCACCTCTTGCCCCCATACTCTGCAGATGCAGTATCAGTTTAGCGGATAGATCCTTATGTGGAGCATGGTATAGTCGTATCGGCAACAACTTCACCTCTTGCAGGCGACGCCCCGAACATAAGTAAGGAAGCACGAATGGATGGACGAGGGAAACAAGTATTTTTGTTGCGAGAATGCGTGGGCGAACCGACGAAAGTGACGCTGGCCGCTGGGTGAGCCTGGATGGAGTAGAGAAAGTAACATTTGCTGGAAATAGCCAAGTGGAACCGACCGCCAGATTAGAGAAAGTCAACATTTGCGCGAGCATAGACGTCGTTTGTGAGCAGGAACGATAATGACCTCTGGAAATGCTGGTTCAAGCATGAAACGTGGTTGGTTCCAGTTTGTCACTGGCTAACGGGCCTTCGTTCTATTAGAACAAAGCCTTATAAACAAGCGATACACTTTTTTTGCTGCCTATGTGGTGTTAATCAATCAACCGATCTGTCGTCTAACAGCGTGAGACTCGTCTTTTTTTTTTTTTTGAGACAAGCCGGAGAATCCACCAGGACCGTGCAAGCACGAGCCGGCCAATCGGTTGGTAGAGATCGAAAATGGTCGACGAACTCACAAATGCTAAGGGAGATCATTTTTCTTAGGAAGTGCCAAGGGAACTCCTATGTGACGCAGGAGCTCATTTTTTTTAGGAAATGCTAAGGCCTTGTTCGGTTGAGGTGGTTTTTGAAGGGGAATGGCAGGGTTTGAGGGGGATTAGATCCCCTGTAAGCCAAAATCCTCTCCAATTCACTCTAATTCCCTTGGGAGGAGGATTAAACGAACAAGGCCTAAGGGAGCTGCTATGTGATGCTATATAGGCGGCCATTCGCACAGCGAGCTACCAGATGGCCCGGTACAATAATGCATGAACTGTAGCCATCGACAAAAAAGGGTGTACCAATCTAGAATAAGTACTGCAGAGTTCCGGAGCTCTCGAGTCACTATATTGACCAGTTTTTGTACTTTCTAATGTTCTTTTTTCAAAAAGAAAATATTAATTGAAATGCAAACAATTTTTGAAAACAAGTAACTTTTAGAATTTGCGAACAGCTTTAAAAAAATAGGAAATTCTCTTCTAGAAATATATTTTGAAAAGCGTGGACACTTGAAAACCTAATTTTCCTATAAAGAGAACATTTTTCAAACAAATTACGAAATATGAAACATTTTTTGGAAAAAGTGAAAAAAAATACATTTTTCCTTTTTAAAGTTCATGAACAAAAAATCGGAATTCTTTTTTTTTGTAGTTTTCAATCAAATTGTGAATATCTGATCCCTTTTCCTGAAAAACACGGACAAATTAAAAAAAAGGACCCCGTGTGCCATATGTTCGGTGTGGACAGGTCCCGGACAATTTTTTTTGAGAACTCGTCAAACTTTATTAATTATCAGCAAATGTCATAGGTACACATGTTTCTTTCGGTACGAGCACTTGCTCCTACCGAACGATCACATTTGGTACGAGAGCCCAACACCCCGAACGGATCTCCCCTATAGGCCTTGGTCTTTTCCTGTGATGAAAAGCCCAAATTTTATATTTCTTTATTGTGACAAACAAAAGCCATGGCAAAAAATCATCATTAGTTGCTATTGTGTTATGCCAAACATTTCCAGCATTGCGATGGCAACATAATCATGTTCAGAAAATGTCATGGCAAAAAACTTCGAATGAATAGAATGAGCATTACACAAACTAAAATTCTTTTCGGCGGTGAACGAATGAAAGCAATTAGTGAAATGCACATTGCTTTATTAGTAAAAAATAAAAAAAGTTATAGATATAGATTTCACTAATCGGCACACACCACACCAACCGAGTGGGTCTGCCCATTTAGGAACTGTAGTTCGTTATCTTCCGCCATTTTTTCCTTTTTATATGCAGCAATTTTTTCAAATTCAAAAAAATTCTTCAAATTCATGAACTTTTCCCAATGTACCAAATCCTTTTTAATACACATGAACATTTTTTTTGAATCACGCGAACTTTTTCCAAATACACCATTACATTCAAATTTACCATTTTTTGAAAGTAATATTCTTTTCTAAAATCGATAAACTATTTTTTTTCAAATTTGATGTTTTTTTACAATCTGTGAACTTTTCAAACTAATGTACTGTTTTCATGTCTGCGAAATTATTTTTCAAAATTCATGTTTTTTTTGCCAAAATCTATGAACATTTTTTTAATTCGTGAACTTCTCTTCAAATTTGATTAACTTTTTTGAGTCCCCGATATTTTTTGAAAATTGGCTAACTTTTTTTGTAATAAGTTTTTTTTTCAAAAAATGAACTTTTTGGAATTTGTGAACTTCTTTTCAAATATATGAATATTTTGGAATTCACTAACTGTATTCCTTGTTTTTGCAAAACTTTATGGTTGACGGGTCAACTGGTCAACCGTTGACTACGCGAACGAGGTGTGCCCAGGGCGTGCAATCGCATGTGCCCTGATGGGCCGGCCCCTCTTTGCTAGCGTATGGGCGCCAGAACACCTAACTGGCATAGAATCCTCTCAAAAAAAGAAGAAAGAACTGGCATAGAAGCCTTAGAAGGCGCCGATTAGGAGGTCTCGATGCTTTTCTCAAAAAAAAAAGGAGGTCTCGATGCTCTATGCGTCGAAATGACGGGAATACTCAGGTTACATCTGCTATATGCATCTGCCTAGTTCTATCGCTCTGTGGTGGTTTGAGCGTAAATTTTCTATAGATTTTCTTGTTTGTTTCCTTGTTTTGCCTTTGGTTTTGTGATTTCTCAATTGATTTTTTTTCATTTTGTTTCTGATATAAACGTGAATGTTTATTTTTAAGTGGAATATTTTATAAACAAATGTTAAGCTTCGTAAAAAATAAGAATATTGTTTAAAAATCCCCTTTTTTGCAAACATCATGAACTCTTCCTAATTTATTTGTCCATTTTTTATCACGTTCAATTTCACGAATACTTTAATTTTTCCATATTTTAATTTATTGATCATTTTCTAAAATGATGAACATTTAAAAAAAATTATGCATGTTTCTGAAAATAGAATTCATGGAAGAAAAGCAATGGAAAAGGGTAATAAATCATACTAAGAAAGAAAAGAAGAGAAAACTGGAATACAAAACGAACGCATCATACTTACTTGATGGAAGGAAATCCGGCTGGAGCGATGATACCGGCCAATGGGAGCCAGGTGATTGTGCGTTTCGGCCGGAGATGCAGAGCGCGGATGGGGGCTGCACTGCTGCCTGTGCATGCATGCATGTCGCGGCACAGCCACAACTTGTGCAAACCTCTGCACCCTCACCCGCACCGCACCAAACCATTTCACACCTCCAACCATTCGAAACCATTCTTGCCCTTGTTCTTCACTGACATCAACATTGCTTGAAGATGTAAAGTAGTTGTTCAAAGAACCCTTCAGTGCTAGAATTTTTAGATCACTTTCTTTCTTTTTCCTCTTTTTTCAGCACCCAACAATTGCTTCTTCTTAGGTAACATGGCAAGCTAATGTTCTAAAATCATGAAGAAAAGATCAAAAAAGCATACAAAAAATTAGGAATTTATAGATCGGATGATTGGAACCCTAGACATGTTACATAGAATGACAAAAAAATGATAGATTGGATGACAATACGTACATACTAAATAAAGAATAAATAAACTACTGAGATTGTCAAATTAAGGTTTGGGGATGGACAGGAACATGGATGTGTACTTCTTGACTTTCAGTCGGATGCGTACTTGTATAGGTATTGCCGTATTGCCGCGGTGCCGGATGCCGGATGGCCGATTAGCCGGGCTGCCGCTTGCTTGCCGGACTGCTGTGTGGCGGCGACGGCGATCCGGCGAGGCGAGGGCGACGCGGCAAGGGCCAAGGGGCAAGGCGCCGAGCGAGCAAAAAGGCCGACGGGCGGGCGAGGGCGACGAACCTATGAAGGAAACGTTGAATCGAGCGTGAGTCACGGCGCCACTTCGCCTACGCGTATCCATCAGCGATCGCTAGCTAGCTATATCTGAGCTGCCTAGCCCATCCTATTTCTTTTCTTTAATTCTTTTGTAATTTTTTACTTTCTTTTTGCTGGGCTGTAGTATATGTATATACTTCATCATGTGCCCCCTCCTCGCCTGGGCCCTGGGCCGTCGCCCCGTCGCCCATGCCCCAGGGCCGGCCCTGCAGGCATCATTCTCATCATCCAGTGGATCACGGCACGAACCCGGCGATGGCTCTCTCCCCCTTCCTCTGTTTCCCCCAATTCTTGTACCCAGAGATTGTAACCCTAATCGCTACCTGAATTCGTGAGCAAAGTGCTAGATCGAGTAATATATCGGTGGGTTGTTTACATCTGGTATTCAGAGCCAGTAAATATTCCCACAAATTTTTCACCCACCACCATCTTCCCCGATTCCCCAATTTCCACCGGCGACAGCACCATGTCCGATCCGGAGCAGGCTCCTTGTTCCCTCATCTATCCACCGGAGTGAGACGCGATGACCGCAGATGAGCAGATGCCATGGTTTCTCGCGCGACTATCTGCGCAAGTGGATAGCATCAGGTCTGAGTATGCCGCTGCTTGCGCAGGCGATCCAGCCGAGGCTACTTCGCGAGTTGATCTGGCTGTCTCACCTGCTACTACTACCGCTACATCAACAACTGTCCCGGCCGTGCTCCACACCAACCACGACACCACCTGCCGTGCCTTTGTTGAAGGCACGGATGAGATAGTGGTGTGTCAGGACCGAGAGGATCTATGAACTAGTATAGGAGAATTTTAGGTCGGAGATGAACTAATTCTCGCCAAATCGGTGATATATTGAAAGTATATGGAGCTCAAGTATTGGGGTTCTAGCCCATGATTCAGAATTAGGGAAAAAGTGATGATCGATCCCCAGCCACATCCCGGCTATTATAGGTGAAAAGCTACAGCGACAGCTGGTAAAGTAAATCCAGCAGTGGATGTCAGTCCCGCGCAGGGGATCCATCGTGGCCGTCAGTTAACTGAAACGGTATTGTTAGAAATGCTACACCCAGCTGCATCTTGTGCCTGACATTGCTCCCTCCTAAAGAGACGACGTGTCCTCACGACGCTTGTTGATTTGCACGCCATTCTTCAGTGACCGCTCTGAAAAAGGCTGGGAATGTGTACTTGATGAAATCAGCATCTTCCCATGTAGCCGCTTTTGGAGAAAGATTTTCCCATTGAATGAACCACTGAACGACATGCAAGTTGTGCCTTGGAACTTGTCTGACTTGAAGCACTACTACATGTCCCGTTTTGATTGTACCATCAGCTGATACCATAGGTAGGTTTGGACTGGGAATGGATTTAGAACCAATGTGCTTTTTCAACTGACTGACATGGAAAACAGGGTGAATCTGCACATGTGCAGGAAACTGGAGTTTGTAAGCCAACTTGCCAATCTTTTGTGTGATAAGGAGAGGACCATAGTACTTGTTTTGAAGTTTAAGTGCTCCTCGAAACCCAAAAGCCGCTAATCTGTATGGCGCCATCTTCAAATACACCATATCTCCCACTTCAAAAACTCTTTCACTCCTCCTTAGGTCAGCATACTTTTTCATCCTTTTCTAAGCTTGCTGCAAGTTGTCTTTCAGTTGTTCCAACATATCCTGTTTAGCAGCTAGTAAATTGTGGGCTTCCTCTTCTTCAGGGCCAGGTATTACCAGTTCAGATATCATGGGTGGGGGAAAAACCATACAAAGCCTGGAAGGGAGACATTCTCAAAGCAGTGTGATAAGTGGTGTTGTACCAAAACTCAGCTGAAGGTAACCAGGAACACCATTTCTTTGGCTGAGATGTGGTCATGCATCTAAGGTATGTTTTCACACAGTGGTTAACTCACTCTATTTGCCCATCTGTTTGTGGATGGTAGGATATACTGTATCTCAACTCACTTTTCATAGCAGCAAAAATATCTTTCCATAACTTGCTAGTGAAGATCATGTCCCTGTCTGATATAATGAGCTTGGGAGGTCCATGCAGTCTAATGATACTATCCATAAATGCTTCAGCTACACTCATCACATTGTAAGGGTGAGCTAATGGTATAAAGTGTGCATACTTAGTGAATCTATCCACTACCACTAGTATTACTTCCTTCCCTTCAGAGTTTGGCAGCCCTTCTATGAAGTCCATGGAGATGTGCTGCCAGGCCATGTCAGCTATTGGCAAGGGCTCTAACAACCCAGGCTGCAAACAATTCTCATGTTTAGCTCTTTGACAGATGGGACAAGCTGCAATGAATGCTTCTACAACTACTTTCATCCCAGGCCAATAGAAGATATTTTTAGTTCTCTGATAAGTTTGCCTTGTTCCAGAGTGACCCCCAATTGGAGAGTTGTGCAGAGTAGTTATCAATCTGTTCCTTAAGTTAGAAAAATTTCCCACCAATACTTTTCCTTTATATCTGATGATGCCATATGTGATAGTATAATCAGGCAAGCAGCTATCAGGGTGTAACAAAAGTTTCTCTAATATTACTTTAGAGATTGGGTCTTTGTGATAACCTTCTACCAGTTCTTGTGCCCACATAGGAGTGGCCATAGATATTGCTCTGCAAGAAGGAAGAATTCTGGACAATGCATCATCAACCTTGTTTGTAATGCCCTTCTTATACTGGATCTTAAAGTTGAATTCCAGTAATTTCATCATCAATTTATGCTGCACTCCTTCCGCTATTTTCTGATCAGTAATAAATTAGAGAGATTGCTGATCTGTTTTAATTAAGAGATCATATCCAAGCAGATAGTGCCTCCATCTTTTAAGAGCTTCAAGTATTGCCAGTGCTTCTTTTTCATAAGTAGATAGAGCTTGATTTCTGGGACACAAGGATGGACTAAAGTATGCCAAGGGCCTTCCTTGCTGCATTAGAACGGCTCCAATCCCTTTGCCAGAAGCATCAGTTTCCAGAGTGAAAGGCAAGGATAAGTTAGGAAGAGCAAGCACTGGTGCAGTTATTAGTGCTTGTTGCAGCTGAGAAAATGCTGTGCTATGTGCATTTGTCCATTTGAACTGTCCTTTCTTGAGAAAGTCATGAAGAGGTCGGCAGGTCACTCCATAATCTTTTATAAATCTCCTGTAGTAACCAGCCAGGCCCAGAAAACTTCTCAATTTGGTGACATTATCAGGTATTGGCCATTCAACAATAGCTTTGATCTTTTGTGGATCAGTTGCCACTCCTTCAGCAGATATTATATGACCCAAGTATTCCACCTGTGGAACTGCAAAAACACACTTGGAAAGCTTTGCACACAACTGATTTTCCTTCAGGAGTTTTAACACAATTTCAATATGCTCCATGTGTTCTTCTAATGTTTTACTATAGACGAGGATATCATCAAAAAACACTAGGACAAACTTCCTGAGGTGAGACCCAAAATTTTTGTTCATGAGGGCCTGGAATGTAGCAGGAGCATTAGACAACCCAAAGGGCATCACTAAATACTCAAAGTGGCCCAAAAATGTTCTGAATGCAGTTTTATGTATGTCTTCTGGGTTCATCCTTATCTGGTGGCAGCCTGCTCGAAAATACATTTTGGAAAAGTACTTGGCTCCATGTAATTCATCCAGCAAATCCTCAATCACAGGAATTGGAAACTTGTTCTTGACTGTCACTGCATTCAGTTTTCTAAAATCAGTACACAATCCCTTGGAGTTGTCTTTCTTCCTTACTAAAATCACAGGAGCAGCATAGGGACTTTGACTATGTCTGATGAAATGTGCTGGCAATAACTTCTTGATTTGTTCCTCCATCTCTTTCTTCGGATGCATAGGTACTCTGTAGGGTCTGTAATGAGGAGGTTCAGTACTAGGCATGAGAGGAATTGTGTGATCACACTCCCTATGTGGAGGTAAGGTTCCGGGTTCCTTAAATAAATCTGCATATTCCAATAACAGTTTCTGCACTTGAGGAGTTTTGAAACCAGCATGGGCTTGTAAAATGATGTTATGCACCTGCAGCAAAAATGCTTCAGCTCCCTTTTCCAGTAATTTGCTCATTTTCTTAGTTGGTACCTCTTTAACTTTCTCTGGTGTGTTAAAGATTGCAGCAGTAACTGTTGTTTTTTCTTGCAATGAGAAACTAAAAGTGCTCTTTGGTATGTTGAAAACTACTGGGCTCATTAGAGTAAACCAGTCGTATCCAAAAATCACATCATACCCAGGCAGAGGTAAAACTCTGGAATTATACTGCAAGGTGTGTTTGGCCAACTGGAATTCACAGTTGGGCACTACAGCTTTGGAAGTTATTTGCCACCTCCAGCTACTGCAATAAGTCTGGGTTTCACTGGCAATAAGTGACAAATTGCTTTAACATCAAATTATTGACTTATAAATGAAGCATTGCTGCCTGAATCTAGTAAAGTAGTTGCTCTTTTGCCATTTGTGTGAATAATTATTGTCGGTGTAGGTACTGCTATTTGCTGGCCCAATGCATGAGCAGTAATGAACATTGCCTGATCCCCTTCTTCAGGAATTTCTTCTTGCTCTTGCTGTAACACTTCCTCTTCCAGAGTTTCTGGCTCAACACTATCTGGTTGCAACAAGTGAACATTTGGTATTAACTTTCACTTATGACCATGTGCCCATTTGTCTCCACATCTTCAGTATTCTCCAACTTTCCTCAGTTTTGTGAATGTGTTGGTGTTAGTTTCTATTTGCTTGGCTGGAGTATTTTGTTGCACAGGAACAGTGTTGCTGTTGGTTTTGTTCTGAAAAGCACCAGTGTTTTTCTGATAATAATTGACAAAGGAACTGGTAGCTTTCTTGGGAATTGCACTGATAGGTGGATGATTGGGTTCTACTTCTTTTGCTAGACAATAAGCATCAGTTAAGGATTGTGGTCTCAGTTGTCTGAGCTGAAATTTAATTCCATCTCTTAGACCATTGACATAGCACCTTATGAACCAAGTTTCTCCTAGTTTAGGGTTTTCTTTCATACCTTCTACCATCAGATCCTCCAATTGCTTTGTATATGCAGAAACTGTGTTGTTTGCTTGTTTCAAGGAAGTGAATTTTTCTATGAGATCATATGATCCTTGTTTTGAGAACCTCTTAACTATCTCTGCCCCAAATTGCTTCCAGGAGAGTTGTTTCTTGAGCAGCCCATATCTTCTTAACCATACATCAGCTTCATCCACTATATATAGTTAAGCTAATGATACTTTATACTCTTCTGGAGCAGCAGCCATCTGGAAGTATTTGTTGCATTGTCTGATCCATCCTACTGGATCCTCTCCTGAAAATTTGGGAGACTCCATTTTAGGGCCCTTTGTTAATGCTCTCATGAACTGTGCTTGCATGTCCTGTTCATAAGTTCTGTGATAACCCTTCCACATCTGCCTTTCTCTGTCCTGCTGATAGAACTGGTTGAATGTAGGAGTGTGAACCTGCTCTCTTGCTGTTGTAAGAGTGCCCACTACACTATGTTGTTCCTGTCTTCCTTGATTTGCAAATCCAGGAGGACCATCAGCTCTATTCACTCTGATTGGTGGCAGATTCTGCAACTGAAAATCTTCTAACTGTTTGGACTTTTCTTTCTCTGCTGCTAGCTGTTTTCTTAACTGCTCCAATCGTGCCTCTTGTTCTTGAGAGTGATCTTGATTCAATGTAGGGGACTTGGGCACTTATTGAGAACTAGAAGGGCGATCAGCTTGTTGTGTAGATTGAGTTGTTTTCACCAGGGTTTGCAACACAATACTGATTACTGACAACTGTTTACCCAAGTCCAGCACCACCCGTTCCATGTCGCCTACAGTGGCAAAGATCTCTCCTTGCTTAGAACCAATTTCTTGCACCTCTGTTTGGAGCTTTGACACCTGAGTCTGTAACTGACTGCTATCCTTTTGCAGAACACCAAATTCATCACACCAAAATTTCCTGGAGATCAGTGTCATCGATTACCTTGGAACGCCCCATCGCCTTGATCCGAGGTGTGGTTACAGAATTTTACCACTGAAAGTTCAGCAACCCTTCCCAATACCACAGATCCTGCCGCCGCCGATGATCTCGCCTCCCTGGCACACAGATCGAAGCTCAGAACACGGAATTTTACCGAACGAATAAGATGTTTGAACAACCGCTTCTGCTCGGCCGATCTGTGCCCGAATTAACACCGCTGCCTGTGCCACCATGCTGGAAACTGCCGCCAAAGCCGCCTCACTGCTGCAGCTCTCGAAAAGGGTGGGATAAGGGTGGCAGTCGCCGACCGGCGAAAAATTCACTAGCAGAGTGCTTCCGCCGAAGAACGATGGCTCATGATACCAATTTGTCAGGACCGAGAGGATCTATGAACTAGTATAGGAGAATTTTAGGTAGGAGATGAACTAATTCTCGCCAAATCGTTGATATATTGAAAGCATACGGAGCTCAAGTATTGGGGTTCTAGCCCATGATTCAGAATTGGGGAAAAAGTGATGATCGATCCGCAGCCACATCCCGGCTGTTATAGGTGAAAAGCTACAGCGACAGTTGGTAAAGTAAATCCAATGGTGGATATCAGCCCCACGCAGGGGATCCATCGTGGCCGTCAGTTAACTGAAACGGTATTGTTAGAAACGCTACACCTAGCCGCATCTTGTGCCTGACGTGCTGGCCTCTGCCGAAGTCGCTCCCGAGCTTCCCGTCCTCCCCTCCTCCACCACCGAGGCCGAGGTGGTCCTCCATGATGCGTCTGAGGACTCCATCGACGACAAGCCCGTGACCTATTCGACAGAATGCTCGAACCAGGACAACGGGACAGGGGCATTCCTACCTTCAGTCATGACAGTGCCACTGCTCTCATGCCCGGCGGAATCGATGCATTCCGTTGCCCTCTGGACCTCCTCGCTGCCGCCTGCTGTTGTTCATCAGTCAGATGCACTGGCGCATGTAAGGCGTTCGACGGAATACCACATCCACGAAGTCGATGAGGGCATCAAGCAGCGACCATGTCCGCCTCCAATTCGAGTGCAGATCACAACTGATGATGATATGCAGGTCCTTGGCAAGGCTGCGGATGGTGATATTGGCTCTCTGTTGTGGCCAGCTGACCACCAGCCAAGGATAAAAATCAAGTTGCAAGAATGGCATCTTCCTATTCAGTTACAGACTTTATTTGTCACTTCTATGGAGTTGCAACCATGGCCTTCTGGGCAGCTCACTTTCTTGGTTTCCACTTGTCGTAGTGAGATGATTCCTGCTTCTGCTCATGTTGGAACAAATAGCAGGGAGTGCACCATCTAATCTTCTATGCACAGCTCTTGTGAACAATTTCAAAGGAGAGTTGCATGGACTATCAGTTTTATGAAGAAAACATCTAATCGTAGGCCTGGCCTTAGGCACAAGTTTCAGTTTCTGTTACCATCCGACACTCCTCGAGCAGTACACCTTTGGTCTGAACTACAAATTGTGGAATTCAGTGAGCATCAGTTTATTATTGGTACACACGTCAGTGAGTTAGCTAGTCGCTTTTGTCTTGAGAAATTGTGGAGCACTAGAGATTGGTCGCATCTGGTACTGGTTTATGCTGCTGTTTGGGGGATTCCTATTCATGGAAAAATGCTGGGAGCAATACAGATTATGAGTATCTTGGTGCTTTGGCAATTTTGTCGTCAATAGGAATTTAAGGGGAGTGGACCATGCAGGCCTGAACATTTATTTAGTTTGCGAGTTGGAATTCAATTTGCGGTCAGGCAACCTGTGTGAGAGAAAACATCAGAAGAAACTATTCCTACAGGCCTCAAGTCATTTGCTGCTGCTATTCATGTGTATGGTACAGTCTTCTCTGGCCATGAGTCGACAAGGAAGCCTATGCTATCCCTGAGGCGTGTAGTTCGTATTGTGTCTGAGAGCAAAAACTTGCTTCTCCCACCGGACAAAATCAATCAGCAACCGTGGCCTTCCTCTATTCAAGTACAAATTGCAGTGAACATTGCTATTAAGGTCTTTGGCATACATGCGAGTGATCACATTAGCAATATAAGGGAATGGTGGCCCAGTCTACTTGGAAATTGCATAAGGATACTCCCAATTCAGTTTTGGTGCTTGTGGGCTTTGACACAGGACAGTGCCGAATCATGTTTCAGTAAGCAGCTCTCCCATGAAGGTAAACAATGGATTTTGGAACTCTGTGCATGCCATATTCCTACTGCTCCTGAACAAAATCACTTCTGTGTTGCTACTATGGTTGCGCATGGGTTTCGGAGCATACATAAATCAGGCGCTCCGAGCATAGAATTTTCCAGTAGTGGTCTTCAGTTAGTACATTTTCAGCCATTGCGAACGACTGCTCTAGCTAGCATCAGTGAAACACGGCAGATTAGCTATGGTAAACATCCGTGGCGATATGTAGTGTTTGGGCTGTTACATCAACTGGTCTGCTGTGGTGAGGCCAATCCTTCTGGTTGGTGCTCGCAGATTCTCAGCTTACTTGGGGTTCAGACTGTACAATTGGCACCAAAGCTCCATTATTCAGATACCAGTTTATTTGCTACGGCTGCTCTCCTTTTTGTGCAAGTCCCATTTCCAGAAGGAAGCATGACATGCATGCATTCAAAACTTCTTCCACCAAAGAGGATTGCGATTGGTACAGAATATGATGGAAATGACATTGGTGTGGAACAATTCCAAGGAGAGAGCGACATCATAGCAATCGCCGCCGCCTTCGAGCAAGGTCCCGTCGTCCACAAGCACTACCTCATCCACGCCAGCGATATTTCACTTCATCGGCCGTCTGGACTCCAATCGACTCAAGTGCCTAGTACCTACTACAACCAAGGACACTTTCAAGAAGGGAGGGGTGTCATCACCGTCGCCATCATCTCGGCACAAGGCTCCGTCGACCATGAGTACTACCTCGACTTCGATCATCGCTGTGTTGACAAGGGCTACTTCCTCGTCGCCTTCTTAGGTGGGGCTCCCATTGGCTCCTACATCATCGAAGTCCACCCCGACTTCGGCGACCATTGTGACTATGATCAAATCAAGCAACATCGACTGCAATGGGATCCGGGTGGGTCTGGGTGGAGTCGGCTTGGGGTCAAGCCGCATTTCAAGAAGGGAGGGATGTCAGGAGCCTCTCCTTGCTGGGTTGTGGGTTTGCCCCTTGACCGGTATGTGGGCCTGGCCCATCGGGAAACCACTGAAGCTGTAGAGTACAAGTATGAGGGAGCAGGCATAGTTCTCATCATCCAGTGGATCACGACACGAACCCGGCGGCGGCTCTCTTCCCCTTCCTCTGTTTCCCCCAATTCTTGTACCCGGAGATTGTAACCCTAATCGCTACCTGAATTCGTGAGCAGAGTGCTTGGGTTGCTTACATCATCTTACAATTTGTCCACGCAAAGTGCGAAGCTGATGTTGTTGGTGATCACATAAGCAGTAGCTTGAACTCGACGTCCACCTCTTGCCCCCATGCTCTGCAGATGCTGTATCAGTTTAGCGGATACATCCTTAGTGGAGGAAGTAAGTAGCTTCAACCCCAATGTTGACGAACCTGTAGCTGCAGGCCTGAAAGGAGAGGTCGCGGACTGTGGAGCAAGGTATAGTCGTATCGGCAACAGCTTCACCTCCTGCAGTTGACGCCCCGAACATAAGTTAGCAAGCACGGATGGATGGAAGAGGGAAACAAGAGTACATATTTAACAAGTATTTTGTTGCGAGAATGCGTCGGCGAACCAACGAAAGTGACGCTGGTCGCTGGGTGAGCCTGGATGGATAGTAGAGAAAGTAACATTCTGGACATAGCCAAGTGGAGCGACCATCAGATTAGAGAAAGTCAACATTTGCGCGAGCATGGACATAGCCAAGTGGAACCGACCTCTGGAAATGTTGGTTGAAGCATGAAACGTGGTAGGTTCCAGTTGATCACTGGCTAACGGGCCTTCGTTCAATTAGAACAAAGCCTTATAAACAAGTGATACTATTTTTGCTCCCTATGTGGTGTTAATCAACCGATCTCATCTAACAGCGCGAGGCTCCTTTTTTTTGCGTGGAGACAAGTGGCGGGAGGCTCCAACAGGACCGTGCAAGCACGAGCCGGCCAATTGGATGACTCCCACCTCATCTTTACTATGGGTCTACCGTGGCAAAGAAATGCATGTAATGCCACAAGCACATTACAAGAAATGCTAAAGTTTCTCTCCCACATCCCACCTTTCCGTTGACCACTGTGATTCCCTTTTTTTGGAAATAAAATTGAACTTTATTCATTAGAAATAATCAATGCATCCTTTGTGAGAATCATTACAATTTCATATAAAGGTTCCCCAAAGCAATCAAAAGTCAAAGAAATCTAGCTAATTTAGCGAGCTCATGCGCTACTTTATTTGCTTCTCCACACAATGTTCAAATCTAGTAATAACAAAATTGCATGCATAATGAAAACAATCGTCAAAAATTGCCGCCCCGCCTGTCGTGGTAACGATTCCGACAATAAGATAGGGGTAGGATAAAGGAGCATGATCTATCGAGATGCATATGGGTGACACGGTGGTTTTAGCGAGTTCGGGCCTCTCACGGTGGAGATAACAACCCTACATCTCGTGCTCTGGAGAGGATTTGTTTTATCTGAGTATGTATCCGGAGATTACAATGTGTGTTTGAGAGAGAGGGGAGAGCGGATCTCCATGCCTGAGCTATGTCCTGAGACTAATGGTTAGAAAGAGAGAGAGGTGGGGAAAAAAGCCCCTTAGTCTAGTGGTGGGGGGTGGCTTATATAGAGTGCGCCACCCCCTCACCCCTTATGTTACACGGTGGAGCATCAATGCCATAATGCCTGCCCACTACAAAACTGTCATGCTGACTATTGGTCTTTGCATATCCGAGTGAGTTACACGGTCGAGTGGAATGAGCTCATCGAGTGAAGTCCCGTGCTCCAAGTGGTTGTCGCCGTCCGAGTGACTTTCAAGCTGCGGTACATCTGGACGGCGATCTGGCCCAGGGGTCTAGTACAAAGTATACGGTGTCCATGGGTAGGGCCTTTAGGTCAGGCCTGTTACCCTACCCCCAATACATGTCCTCGTCATTAGCCCCCGAATCGGTCGAGGTTGAGCGGGTCGAGTCGAGGTGAATTCCTAGATGAGTCGAGTGCTGCGGAGGCACTTATGAACTCCCTCTGGTCACCCGGCGATCTTATCTCCGCATGTTGCCGTGACAGATTCCAGACTGTATGGTGTCCGAGTGAAATGAGCTCAAACGGGTCTGCGGAGGAGCGTTAAACTCACCTTATAGCAATTTTTTTGGAGTGATTTGGAGCTGGTCCTGCATTGAATAACTGATTACTCGGAATTTCTTCACGCCTGGAACGTGTCTTTTTTTGTTGTTTGGCCATCACTCGGACCGGGCGGACCGTTCCGAGTGGATACCATTCCAGTGGGGGCACGCTGAGTGCACCCACTGGGTGTAGTCCCAAAGACTGCCGTCGACTGCGGGCAGTCGGCGGGAGTCTCAGAGCCTGTCTTTTTTGTTGTTGTTTGGCCGTCACTCGGACCGGGCGGACCTTTCTGAGTGGATACCAACAGTCGGCGGGAGTCTTAGAGCCTGTCTTTTTTGTTGTTGTTCATCACTTGGATTGGTCAGGCCGTACCGAGTGGAGCTTACTCCAGCGGGGGCACGCTGAGTGCACCCACTGGGTGTAGTCCCCGAGACCGCCGTCGACTATGGGCAGTCGGCGGGGGTCTGAGAGAACTAAAACTCTTCTTAGATGGTACTGCTCGAACTTGTTCTTTTCTGACTCGGAGGTCGAGTAATTCTGGAGCTGGTTTTGCATCGTGCAAAATGTTTCTTTCCGAGTTCTCTTCTAGTGGGGGCACGCTGAGTGCACCCGCTGGGTGTTGTCCCTGAGCCTCTGTCGGACTAGATGAGTCGGGCAGAGGGTTTAAGTCTCCTGGTAAACCTCCACGCAGTCGACACGGTAAATATCTTTTAGTCTGAAATTGCATTAATCGGATGCATCTTCAGGTGCTTGACATGGTAAATAAGCTCAGCCTGGAGCTGAGTCAGTTGGAATGATCTTCGTGCACTCGGCACGGTAAATAAATTCAGCCTGGAACTCGATCAGGCAGGTGAATCTTCGTGATCTCGGCACGGTGAATGAATTCGGCTTTGAAACTGCCGACTGTAGAAAAAAGCCGGACACTCCAGGGAGTAATCGTTCCAGTAGTACTTCTTATATTGACCGTTCGATTTTGTGTGAAAGGGGTATTTGCAAGAGTACATTGTACCGTAGAGCAGCTTCGTTTTCACCCTTTTGCATGAAAGGGATATTTGTCCGAGTGGACATGCTTCCCGACTGATCGGGGTATGTTGACTGCAAGGAAAAACTTGGTGGCACTCGTATGTCTCCCGGAGGAGATAAACTAGTGGTCTGACAGGGACGTGCTATGGAACCCGAGTGGCGAGGCTAGTGTGTGGGCTGACTCTCCGAAGAGAGGTCACTCATTATCCTGGGGGAACACCAATACATGCTATCTCTGAGTCCAAGTTTGGGAAACTGACGCCTTGGAGCCTAGGATAAGGGTCAAGTGTATCCGTAGAGGAGCGTTGTTTTCACCCTTTGCAGTCTTAAAGATGACTTCAGGTAATGACTTGGGCGATCGTCCGAGTGGACAGTACTACCCTTATAGATTTTCGGCAGACCAAGCATGTATGGTCAGAAGAATATTCCTGATGTGATCAATAGGTTGACCAAATGGGCGTAACCCATGAGGGAGACATGGCCCAGGGCTGTGGGAAGCCCCTGAGTGATGCTCGAAAAAGGTAAGATTGCTACAGAGTGTGATATGAAGTTTGAACATATGAGTAACTTAGTTGTTCCAGTGTTGGGGGTGTAGAGGTGAGGACATGTCCAACCGATGGTGACGCGCGGGGCGGCCGAGTGGCGAGGACGTGTACAACCGAGTGGCGACGCGCGGGGCGGCCGAGTGGTGAAGACGTGCAGATCCGAGTGGCGACACGCGGGGCGGCCGAGTGGTGAAGACGTGCACAACCAAGTGGCAACGCGCGGGGCGGCCAAGTGGTGAAGACGTGCACAACCGAGTTGCAACGCGAGGGGCGGCCGAGTGATGCTAGGCGAGGTGGCCGAGTGAAGGACTAAGTGTCCAGCCAAGTGGCAAAAATGGTCCTTGAAGGAGTTAGCCAGATGCTTTCGAAGCTGATGTAGTGACGAGGTCGGTGTAGTGTGGCTGCGGCGCAACAAGACCGGCGCCACAACCGAGTCTGAGTAGGAACGAAGATGGCGTGCAGAGTGTCTGGGTGATTATGTAATTTGTCAAAGTGACGGATCGAATGTACTTGTTGAAGTGAAGGGTCTGACTGGTGATGAAGTACTCGACCACTTAGGAGAGTGTCATTCCGAATGAGCTGCAACTCCCGAGTGCGGCGTAGCCCCCGAGCGTACTATAGGCTTCAACAACGGACGTGCCAGAATACGAGAAATATAGTTTTGAATGGATAATTTGTAATTCATCGAGTCGGACTCGGGTAAAGATGAGGAGAAGCTTCCGAGTGATGCTCGAAAGAGGCAAACTCGCAGGGAGTGAAGTGTGCAATTTAATTATAAAAGGGACTTATCAGTCACATGCCCGACGAGGTCTATGTCATTGATATGAGGAAGAGGATTCCTCTGAGGGGTTGGCCGAATGTGTTTGAAGTCAACAGGTGACAAGGTCGGTGTTGTGGTGTGCTAGGACTGGTACGGTGACCGAGTCTGAGCAGCGATGAAGTTGGCGCATAGGGCCGTCGAGTGATCGCATAACTTGTGTAAAAATGGCACAAGCCAACGAAATAATTTCTCGAGGAAATTTGATGTGTGCTGAAATGATTTGTGTGAATAACACCCATAGACACCCGCTGGGAGTGCAAGGGGCTTGCTGGTTAGCCAGCAAGAGTCTGAGGGAGCGAAGGATCCGTTCGAACTTGTTGAAGTGACGGATCCGACCGAA
The DNA here is from genome assembly GCA_034509565.1 of Triticum monococcum. Taxonomy (NCBI): domain Eukaryota; kingdom Viridiplantae; phylum Streptophyta; class Magnoliopsida; order Poales; family Poaceae; genus Triticum; species Triticum monococcum. The sequence continues at coordinate 744,452,320 of CM067847.1, read as the reverse complement.
CTCATTTGAATGCTGGCTCAAATAAAATGGAAGTGTAGTGTTTCAACTGAGTCGCAGCCCCAGAGGACCGATGCAAACTCGAAATGAAGAACGACACATGGTGTTCGTGAATGATGTATGTGAAAAAATGGAAGTTGGACTCGTGAGTCACATAACCAGTACTAAGCAAGTATGTGAAAATAAGCAGCCGAGCATAGAGGTACACTCGGTGGTGTGCCCTCCGAGTGAATGTGATGTGTGAATTACGGGACACTCAGGAAGACGGAAATAACAGGATGTAAAATGACTTAGCTGTCTGAAGGCGCGCGAGTGGCCGAGTGGTGACGAGGCGATGGTGACAGTTGACCTTCGTCTTGGTGTCCTTGCGAATAGGGATGGAGCGCACATTATACTTGTGATGCAGCTCCTTGAGTTAGAGGTTTGCTCTTGTCTCAGTCGGATTTTGGCTACTTAGGCGAGTCCTTGGACTGCAGCTAAGTCACCGAGTGGGAGGCTTGCTCTCCACTCGGTAGGATTTTTTTCAAACCTAGGCGAGTACTGGACTGCAGCTAAGCCCCCGAGTGGGAGGTTTGCTCTCCACTTGGTAGGATTTGTCCAAACTTAGGCGAGTACTAGACTGCAGCTAAGCCCCCGAGTGGGAGGTTTGCTCTCCACTCGGTAGGATTTTTTTTTTCAAAATTAGGCGAGTACTGGACTGCAGCTAAGCCCCCGAGTGGGAGGTTTGCTCTCCACTTGGTAGGATTTTTTTCAAACTTAGGCGAGTACTGGACTACAGCTAAGCCCCCGAGTGGGAGGTTTGCTCTCCACTCGGTAGGATTTTTTCAAACTTAGGCGAGTACTGGACTGCAACTAAGCCCCCGAGTGGGAGGCTGACTACTCACTCGGTAGGGTTTTTCGAACTTAGGCGAAACAGATTCACAGCTAAGCCCCCGAGTGAGAGGTTGACTCATCACTCGGTAGGATTTCTTGAACTTAGGCGAAACAGATTCGCAGCTAAGTCACCCACTGGGGGATTTTGGTTACAAGTATAAGAAACAACAATTATTTCAGAAAAAACTGTTAAAATCTGTGTGGTGATGAGGTGACCAACCGATGGCGACGCGCGGGGCGGTCGAGTGGTGATGAGGTGACCAACCGATGGCGACGCGCGGGGCTGCTGAATGGTGATGAGGTGACTAACCGACGGCGACACGCGGGGCGGCGGGGTGGTGATGAGGTGACCAACCTATGGCGACGCGCGGGGTGGCCAAGTGGTTATGAGGTAACCAACCGAGTGGCGACGCGCGGGGCGGCCGAGTGGTTATGAGGTGACCAACCGAGTGGCGACGCGCGGGGCGGCCGGGTGGTAATGAGGTGACCAACCTATGGCGACGCGCGGGACGGCCGAGTGGTTATGGGGTAACCAACCGATGGCGACGCGCGGGTCGGCCGTTGAAGTAGACGCGTCCCGCGGAGTGACGATGCCCAGGCGTCCGACTAAAGTAGATGCATGCCGCGCTGTGGCGATGCGCGGGGCGTCCGAGTGATGTAGGCGCGTCCCACGAAGTGGCGACGCGCGGGACGTCCGAATGATGTAGACGCGTCCTGCGGAGTGACGACGCGCGGAGCGTCCAGGCAAAGTAGACACGGCCCGTGGAGTGACGATGCGTGGGTGGCCGAGTGTGGAGGACGCGTCCAACCGAGTGGCACCACATAGGACGGTCGAGTTGAGCATGTCGTCAAGGAGGCGTTCGACCGAGTGGGAAACACACGAATCATCAAGTGCCTGCATTTTAGTTTCCTGAACGTGTCCAAGAAAACGATGCATGCCCGAGTGTTGCATATGTCGAGTGTAGACGTGCACTTGTCCGAGCATACCAAAGTACCCACTCGGAATAGCGGACCGGGTGGGCCAGCTTGAAGTCAACGCAAGCTGCGTGTGCGCTGGAGGCAGGTGGCTGCGGAAAAAAATTGAATCAACGCACCTTGTTTGAATGGCTGATTAATGAGGCAGCCAATTAATCCGGCGTTGAAGATTCCTTCCATTTTTAAATATTCCTGCATGCAGTTAATTGATGGAAGAAACAGCCCGCATCCTGACCATGTAGGAGTACGCGGAATCTGCATGTAAGAGGCATTAATTAGCGCTAATTAAGCCAAAGGCGTTACCGTTCGTGCATTGAAGGAGTTGTCCCAAGTCCAGAATCTGCATGCAAATGGCGTCAGTACTAATTAAGCCGAAATTGAAGCATTGCATGCGATGGGCGTTTCCTTTTCCCACAGGCAGCCCGGGCGTAGGATCCCCGTGTCGTGGAGGCCGCCAGTGGGCAGCCGGCAGGCGCCCGGTCGGAGGAGCTCCGCGCTGCCGGGCAGGTTCGTCTCTCTCTGCCGAGCGGCAAGGGAGGAATCTCCCGTCCCCGGTCGGTCGTAGGCCTCCACGGTGCGGACACCGTCGTCGAGCAGCCGATCGGCTGGGGATGCCCCGTGGCATGGAGGCCGTCGGCGGGAAGTTGACCGGGCGGAGAAGCTCCGCGCTGTCGGCCAGGTTCATGCCTCTGCGGAGCGGAAAGGGAGGAGTCTCACGTCGTCGGTCGAGCCTATGCCTGCACGGCGCGGACGCCGCCGTCAAGCTGGTGATCGGCTGGGGAAGCCCCGCGACATGGAGGCCGCTGGCGGGCAGTCGACCGGGCAGAGGAGCCTTGCGCTGCCGGTGAGGTGGGCGCCTCCACGGCATGGAAACCGTCGTCGGGCAAGCGGACGGGCAGAGGAGCCTTTCACTCCTCCTTAGGTCAGCATACCTTTTCATCCTTTTCTAAGCTTGCTGCAAATTGTCTTTCAGTTGTTCCAACATATCCTGTTTAGCAGCTAGGAAATTGTGGGCTTCCTCTTCTTCAGGGCCAGGTATTACCAGTTCAGATATCATGGGTGGGGAAAAACCATACAAAGCCTGGAAGGGAGACATTTTCAAAGCAGTGTGATAAGTGGTGTTGTACCAAAACTCAGCTAAAGGTAACCAGGAACACCATTTCTTTGGCTGAGATGTGGTCATGCATCTAAGGTATGTTTTCACACAGTGGTTAACTCACTCTATTTGCCCATCTGTTTGTGGATGGTAGGATATACTGTATCTCAACTCACTTTTCATAGCAGCAAAAATATCTTTCCATAACTTGCTAGTGAAGATCATGTTCCTGTCTGATATAATGAGCTTGGGAGGTCCATGCAGTCTAATGATACTATCCATAAATGCTTGAGCTACACTCATCACATTATAAGGGTGAGCTAATGGTATAAAGTGTGCATACTTAGTGAATCTATCCACTACCACTAGTATTACTTCCTTCCCTTCAGAGTTTGGCAGCCCTTCTATGAAGTCCATGGAGATGTGCTGCCAGGCCATGTCAGCTATTGGCAAGGGCTCTAACAACCCAGGCTGCAAACAATTCTCATGTTTAGCTCTTTGAAAGATGGGACAAGCTGCAATGAATGCTTCTACAACTACTTTCATCCCAGGCCAATAGAAGATATTTTTAGTTCTCTGATAAGTTTTCGTTGTTCCAGAGTGACCCCCAATTGGAGAGTTGTGCAGAGCAGTTATCAATCTGTTCCTTAAGTTAGAAAAATTTCCCACCAATACTTTTCCTTTATATCTGATGATGCCATATGTGATAGTATAATCAGGCAAGCAGCTATCAGGGTGTAACAACAGTTTCTCCAATATTACTTTAGAGATTGGGTCTTTGTGATAACCTTCTACCAGTTCTTGTGCCCACATAGGAGTGGCCATAGATATTGCTCTGCAAGAAGGAAGAATTCTGGACAATGCATCATCAACCTTGTTTGTAATGCCCTTCTTATACTGGATCTTAAAGTTGAATTCCAGTAATTTCATCATCAATTTATGCTGCACTCCTTCCGTTATTTTCTGATCAGTAATAAATTAGAGAGATTGCTGATCTGTTTTAATTAAGAGATCATATCCAAGCAGATAGTGCCTCCATCTTTTAAGAGCTTCAAGTATTGCCAGCGCTTCTTTTTCATAAGTAGATAGAGCTTGATTTCTGGGACACAAGGATGGACTAAAGTATGCCAAGGGCCTTCCTTGCTGCATTAGAACTGCTCCAATTCCTTTGCCAGAAGCATTAGTTTCCAGAGTGAAAGGCAAGGAGAAGTTAGGAAGAGCAAGCACTAGTGCAGTTATTAGTGCTCGTTGCAGCTGAGAAAATGCTGTGCTATGTGCATTTGTCCATTTGAACTGTCCTTTCTTGAGAAAGTCATGAAGAGGTCGGCAGATCACTCCATAATCTTTTATAAATCTCCTGTAGTAACCAGCCAGGCCCAGAAAACTTCTCAATTTGGTGACATTATCAGGTATTGGCCATTCAACAATAGCTTTGATCTTTTGTGGATCAGTTGCCACTCCTTCAGCAGATATTATATGACCCAAGTATTCCACCTGTGGAACTGCAAAAACACACTTGGAAAGCTTTGCACACAACTGATTTTCCTTCAGGACTTTTAACACAATTTCAATATGCTCCATGTGTTCTTCTAATGTTTTACTATAGATGAGGATATCATCAAAGAACACTAGGACAAACTTCCTGAGGTGAGTCCCAAAATTTTTGTTCATGAGGGCCTGGAATGTAGCAGGAGCATTAGACAACCCAAAGGGCATCACTAAATACTCAAAGTGGCCCAAAAATGTTCTGAATGCAGTTTTATGTATGTCTTTTGGGTTCATCCTTATCTGGTGGCAGCCTGCTCGAAAATACATTTTGGAAAAGTACTTGGCTCCATGCAATTCATCTAGCAAATCCTCAATCACAGGAATTGGAAACTTGTTCTTGACTGTCACTGCATTCAATTTTCTAAAATCAGTACACAATCCCATGGAGTTGTCTTTCTTCCTTACTAAAATCACAGGAGCAGCATAGGGACTTTGACTATGTCTGATGAAATGTGCTTCCAATAACTTCTTGATTTGTTCCTCCATCTCTTTCTTCGGATGCATAGGTACTCTGTAGGTTCTGGAATGAGGAGGTTCAGTACTAGGCATGAGAGGAATTGTGTGATCACACTCCCTATGTGGAGGTAAGGTTCTGGGTTCCTCAAATAAATCTGCATATTCCAATAACAGTTTCTGCACTTGAGGAGGAGTTTTGAAACCAGCATGGGCTTGTAAAATGATGTTATGCACCTGCAGCAAAAATGCTTCAGCTCCCTTTTCCAGTAATTTGCTCATTTTCTTAGTTGGCACCTCTTTAACTTTCTCTGGTGTGTTAAAGATTGCAGCAGTAACTGTTGTTTTTTCTTGCAATGAGAAACTAAAAGTGCTCTTTGGTATGTTGAAAACTACTAGGCTCATTAGAGTAAACCAGTCGTATCCCAAAATCACATCATACCCACGCAGAGGTAAAACTCTGGAATTGTACTGCAAGGTGTGTTTGGCCAGCTGGAATTCACAATTGGGCACTATAGCTTTGGAAGTTATTTGCCACCTCCAGCTACTGCAATAAGTCTGGGTTTCACTGGCAATAAGTGACAAATTGCTTTAACAGCAAATTATTGACTTATAAATGAAGCACTGCTGCCTGAATCTAGTAAAGTAGTTGCTCTTTTGCCATTTGTGTGAATAATTATAGTCGGTGTAGGTACTGCTATTTGCTGGCCCAATGCATGAGCAGTAATGAACATTGCCTGATCCCCTTCTTCAGGAATTTCTTCTTGCTCTTGCTGTAACACTTCCTCTTCCAGAGTTTCTTGCTCAACACTATCTGGTTGCAACAAGTGAACATTTGGTATTAACTTGCACTTATGACCATGTGCCCATTTGTCTCCACATCTTCAGTATTCTCCAACTTTCCTCAGTTTTGTGAATGTGTTGGTGTTAGTTTCTATTTGCTTGGCTAGAGTATTTTGTTGCACAGGAACAGTGTTGCTGTTGGTTTTGTTCTGAAAAGCACCAGTGTTTTTCTGATAATAATTGACAAAGGAACTGGTAGCTTTCTTAGGAATTGCACTGACAGGTGGATGATTGGGTTCTACTTCTTTTGCTAGACAATAAGCATCAGTTAAGGATTGCGGTCTCAGTTGTCTCAGCTGAAATTTAATTCCATCTCTTAGACCAATTACATAGCACCTTATGAACCAAGTTTCTCCTAGTTCAGGGTTTTCTTCCATAACTTCTACCATCAGATCCTCAAATTTCTTTGTATATGCAGAAACTGTGTTGTTTGCTTGTTTCAAGGAAGTGAATTTTTTGTGAGATCATATGATCCTTGTTCTGAGAACCTCTTAACTATCTCTGCCCCAAATTGCTTCTAGGAGAGTTGTTTCTTGAGCAGCCCAGATCTTCTTAACCATACATCAGCTTCATCCACTATATATAGTTAAGCTAATGATACTTTATACTCTTCCGGAGCAGCAGACATCTGGAAGTATTTGTTGCATTGTCTGATCCATCCTACTGGATCCTCTCCTGAAAATTTGGGAAACTCCATTTTAGGGCCCTTTGTTAATGCTCTTATGAACTGTGCTTGCATGTCCTGTTCATAAGTTCTGTGATAACCCATCCACATCTTCCTTTCTCTGTCCTGCTGATAGAACTGGTTGAATGTAGGAGTGTGAACCTACTCTCTTGCTGTTGTAAGAGTGCCCACTGCACTATGTTGTTCCTTTCTTCCTTGATTTGCAAATCCAGGAGGACCATCAGCTCTATTCACTCTGATTGGTGGCAGATTCTGCAGCTGAAAATCTTCTAACAGTTTGGACTTTTCTTTCTCTGCTGCTAGCTGTTTTCTTCACTGCTCCAATCGTGCCTCTTGTTCTTGAGAGTGATCTTGATTCAATGTAGGGGACTTGGGCACTTATTGAGAACTAAAAGGGCGATCTGCTTGTTGTGTAGATTGAGTTGTTTTCACCAGGGTTTGCAACACAATACTGATTACTGACAACTGTTTACCCAAGTCCAGCACCACCCGTTCCATGTCGCCTACAGTGGCAGAGATCTCTCTTTGCTTAGAACCAATTGCTTGCACCTCTGTTTGGAGCTTTGACACCTGAGTCTGTAACTGACTGCTATCCTTTTGCAGAACACCAAATTCATCACACCAAAATTTCCTGGAGATCAGTGTCATCGATTACCTTGGAACGCCCCATCGCCTTGATCCGAGGTATGGTTACAGAATTTTACCACTGAAAGTTCAACAACCGTTCCCAATACCACAGATCCTGCCATCGCTGATGATCTCGCCTCCCTGGCACACACATCGAAGCTTAGAACGCGGAATTTTACCGAACGAATAAGATGTTTGAACAACCGCTTCTGCTCGGCCAATCTGTGCCCGAATTAACACCGCCGCCGCTGCCACCACGCTGGAAACTGCCGCCAAAGCCGCCTCACTGCTGCAGCTCTCGAAAAGGGTGGGAGTCGCCGACCGGCGAAAAATTCACTAGCAGAGCGCTTCCGCCGAAGAACGATGGCTCATGATACCAATTTGTCAGGACTGAGAGGATCTGTGAACTAGTATAGGAGAATTTTAGGTAGGAGATGAACTAATTCTCGCCAAATCGGTGATATATTGAAAGTATGTGGAGCTCAAGTATTGGGGTTCTAGCCCATGATTCATAATTGGGGAAAAAGTGATGATCGATCCGCAGCCACATCCCGGCTGTTATAGGTGAAAAGCTACAGCGACAGCTGGTAAAGTAAATCCAACGGTGGATATGAGTCCCACGCAGAGGATCCATCGTGGCCATCAGTTAACTGAAACGGTATTGTCGGAAACGCTACACCTAGCCGCATCTTGTGTCTGACATGGTGGCCTCTGCCGAAGTCGCTCCCGAGCTTGCCGTCCTCCCCGGCATCCCCTCCTCCACCACCGAGGCCGAGGTGGTCCTCCATGATGCGTCTGAGGACTCCATCGACGACAAGCCCGTGACCTATTCGATAGAATGCTCCAACCAGGACAACGGGACAGGGGCATTCCTACCTTCAGTCATGACAGTGCCACTGCTCTCATGCCCGGCGGAATCGATGCATTCAGTTGCCCTCTCGACCTCCTCGCTGCCGCCTGCTGTTGTTCATCAGCCAGATGCACTGGCGCATGTAAGGCATTCGACGGAATACCACATCCACGAAATCGATCAGGGCATCAAGCAGCGACTATGTCCGCCTCCAATTCGAGTGCAGATCTCAACTGATGATGATATGCAGGTCCTTGGCAAGGCTGCGGATGGTGATATTGGCTCTCTGTGGTGGCCAGCTGACCACCAGCCAAGGATGAAAATCAAGTTGCTAGAATGGCATCTTCCTATTCAGTTACAAACTTTGTTTGTCACTTCTGTGGAGTTGCAACCATGGCCTTCTAGGCAGCTCACTTTCTTGGTTTCCACTTGTTGTAGTGAGATGATTCCTGCTTCTGCTCATGTTGGAACAAATAGCAGGGAGTGCACCATCCAATCTGCTCTGCACAGCTCTTGTGAACAATTTCAAAGGAGAGTTGCATGGACTCTCAGTTTTATGAAGAAAACATCTAATCGTAGGCCGGGCCTTATGCACAAGTTTCAGTTTCTGTTACCATCCGACACTCCTCGAGCAGTACACCTTTGGTCTGAACTACAAATTGTGGAATTCAGTGAGCATTAGTTTATTATTCATACACACGTCAGCGAGTTAGCTAGTCGCTTTTGTCTTGAGAAATTGTGGAGCACTAGAGATTGGTCGCATCTGGTACTGGTTTATGCTGCTGTTTGGGGGATTCCTATTCATGGAAAAATGCTGGGAGCAATACAGATTATGAGTATCTTGGTGCTTTGGCAATTTTGTCGTCAATAGGAATTTAAGGGGAGTGGACGATGCAGGCTTGAACATTTATTTGGTTTGCGAGCTGGAATTCAATTTGCGGTCAGGCAACCCGTCTGGGAGAAAACATCAGAAGAAACTATTCCTACAGGCCTCAAGTCATTTGCAGCTGCTATTCATGTGTATGGTACAGTCTTCTCTGGCCATGAGTCGACGAGGAAGCCTATGCTATCCCTGAGGCGTGTAGTTCGTATTGTGTCCGAGAGCAAAAACTTGCTTCTACCAGCGGACAAAATCAATCAGCAACCATGGCCTTCCTCTATTCAAGTACAAATTGCAGCGAACATTTCTATTAAGGTCTTTGGCATACACGCGAGTGATCACATTAGCAATATAAGGGAATGGTGGCTCAGTCTACTTGGAAATTGCATAAGGATACTCCCAATTCAGTTTTGGTGCTTGTGGGCTTTGACACAGGACAGTGCCAAATCATGTTTCAGTAAGCAGCTCTCCCATGAAGGTATACAATGGATTTCGGAACTCTGTGCATGCCATATTCCTACTGCTCCTGAACAAAATCACTTCTGTGTTGCTACTATGGTTGCGCATGGGTTTCGGAGCATACATAAATCAGGCGCTCCGAGCATAGAATTTTCCAGTAGTGGTCTTCAGTTAGTACATTTTCAGCCATTGCGAACGACTGCTCTAGCTAGCATTAGTGAAACACGGCAGATTAGCTATGGTAAACATCCGTGGCGATATGTAGTGTTTGGGCTGTTACATCAACTGGTCTGCTGTGGTGAGGCCAATCCTTCTGGTTGGTGCTCGCAGATTCTCAGCTTACTTGGGGTTCAGACTGTACAATTGGCACCAAAGCTCCATTATTCAGATACCAGTTTATTTGCTATGGCTGCTCTCCTTTTTGTGCAAGTCCCATTTCCAGAAGGAAGCATGACATGCATGCATTCAAAAGTGCTTCCGCCAAAGAGGATTGCGATTGGTACAGAATATGATGGAAATGACATTGGTGTGGAACAATTCCAAGGAGAGAGCAACATAAGAGCTATCGCCGCCGCCTTCGAGCAAGGTCCCGTCGTCCACAAGCACTACCTCATCCACGCCAACGATATTTCACTTCATCGGCCGTCTGGACTCCAATCGACTCAAGTTCCTAGTACCTGCTACAACCAAGGGCACTTTCAAGAAGGGAGGGGTGTCATCACCGTCGCCATCATCTCCGCACAAGGCTCCGTTGACCATGAGTACTACCTCGACTTCGATCATCGCTGTGTTGACAAGGGCTACTTCCTCGTCGCCTTCTTAGGTGGGGCTCCCATTGGCCACAACAACTACTCCTACATCATCGAAGTCCACCCCGGCTTCGGCAACCATTGTGACTATGATCAAATCAAGCAACATCGACTGCAATGGGATCCGGGCGGGTCTGGGTGGAGTCGGCTTGGGGTCAAGCCGCATTTCAAGAAGGGAGGGATGTCAGGAGCCTCTAATTGCTGGGTTGTGGGTTTGCCCCTAGACCGGTATGTGGGCCTGGCCCATCGGGAAACCACTGAAGCTGTAGAGTACAAGTACGAGGGAGCAGGCATCGTTCTCATCATCTAGTGGATCACGACACGAACCCGGCGGCGGCTCTCTTCCCCTTCCTTTGTTTCCCCCAATTCTTGTACCCAGAGATTGTAACCCTAATCGCTACCTGAATTCGTGAGCAGAGTGCTTGGGTTGCTTACATCATCTTACAACTGGTCCACGCAAAGTGCGAAGCTGATGTTGTTGGTGATCACATAAGCAGTAGCTTGAACTCGACGTCCACCTCTTGCCCCCATGCTCTGCAGATGCTGTATCAGTTTAGCGGATACATCCTTAGTGGAGGAAGTAAGTAGCTTCAACCCCAATGTTGACGAACCTGTAGCTGTAGGCCGGGAAGGAGAGGTCATGGACTGTGGAGCAAGGTATAGTCGTATCGGCAACAGCTTCACCTCCTGCAGTTGACGCCCCGAACATAAGTTAGCGAGCACGGATGGATGGAAGAGGGAAACAAGAGTACATATTTAACAAGTATTTTGTTGCGAGAATGCGTCGGCGAACCAATGAAAGTGACGCTGGTCGCTGGGTGAGCCTGGATGGATAGTAGAGAAAGTAACATTCTAGACATAGCCAAGTGGAAGCGACCATCAGATTAGAGAAAGTCAACATTTGCGCGAGCATGGACATAGCCAAGTGGAACCGACCTCTGGAAATGTTGGTTGAAGCATGAAACGTGGTAGGTTCCAGTTTATCATTGGCTAACGGGCCTTCGTTCAATTAGAACAAAGCCTTATAAACAAGTGATACTATTTTTTGCTCCCTATGTGGTGTTAATCAACCGATCTCATCTAACATCGCGAGGCTCCTTTTTTTGCGTGGAGACAAGCGGCGGCAGGCTCCAACAGGACCGTGCAAGCATGAGCCGGCCAATCGGATGACTCCCACCTCATCTTTACTATGGGTCTACCGTGGCAAAGAAATGCATGTAATGCCACAAGCACATTACAAGAAATGCTAAAGTTTCTCTCCCACATCCCACCTTTCCGTTGACCACTGTGATTCCCTTTTTTTGAAATAAAATTGAAATTTATTCATTAGAAATAATCAATGCATCCTTTGTGAGAATCATTACAATTTCATTTAAAGGTTCCCCAAAGCAATCAAAAGTCAAAGAAAATCTAGCTAATTTAGCGAGCTCATGCGCTACTTTATTTGCTTCTCCACACAATGTTCAAATCTAGTAATAACAAAATTGCATGCATAATGAAAACAATTGTCAAAAATTGCCGCCCGCCTGTCGTGGTAACGATTCCGACGATAAGATAGGGGTAGGATAAAGGAGCATGATCTATTGAGATGCATATGGGTGACACGGTGGTTTTAGCGAGTTCGGGCCTCTCACGGTGGAGATAACAACCCTACGTCTCGTGCTCCGGAGAGGATTTGTTTTATCTGAGTATGTATCTGGAGATTACAATGTGTGTTTGAGAGAGAGGGGAGAGCGGATCTCCATGCCTGAGCTATATCCTAAGACTAATGGTTAGAAAGAGAGAGAGGTGGGGGAAAAAGCCCCTTAGTCTAGTGGTGGGGGTGGCTTATATAGAGTGCGCCACCCCCTCACCCCTTATGTTACACGGTGGAGCATCAATGCCATAATGCCTGCCCACTACAAAACTGTCATGCTGAGTATTGGTCTTTGCATATCCGAGTGAGTTACACGGTCGAGTGGAATGAGCTCGTCGAGTGAAGTCCCGTGCTCCTAGTGGTTGTCGCCGTCCGAGTGACTTTCAAGATGCGGTACATCTGGACGGCGTTCTGGCCCAGGGGTCCAGTACAAAGTATACGGTGTCCATGGGTAGGGCCTTTAGGTCAGGCCTGTTACCCTACCCCCAATACATGTCCTCGTCATTAGCCCCCGAATCGGTCCAGGTTGAGCGGGTCGAGTCGAGGTGAATTCCTAGATGAGTCGAGTGCTGCGGAGGCACTTATGAACTCCCTCTGGTCACCCGGCGATCTTATCTATGCATGTTGCCTTGACGGATTCCAGACTGTATGGTGTCCTAGTGAAATGAGCTCAAACGGGTCTGCGGAGGAGCGTTAAACTCACCTTATAGCAATTTTTTTGGAGTGATTTGGAGCTGGTCCTGCATTGAGTAACTGATTACTCGGAATTTCTTCACGCCTGGGACGTGTCTTTTTTTGTTGTTTGGCCATCACTCAGACCGGGCGGACCGTTCCGAGTGGATACCATTCCAGTGGGGGCACGCTGAGTGCACCCACTGGGTGTAGTCCCAGAGACTGCCGTCGACTGCGGGCAGTTTTCGGGAGTCTTAGAGCCTGTCTTTTTTGTTGTTGTTTGGCCGTCACTCGGACTGGGCGGACCATTCCGAGTGGATACCAACAGTCGATGGGAGTCTTAGAGCCTGTCTTTTTTGTTGTTGTTCATCACTCGGACTGGTCAGGCCGTACCGAGTGGAGATTACTCCAGTGGGGGCACGCTGAGTGCACCCACTGGGTGTAGTCCCCGAGACCGCCGTCGACTGTGGGCAGTCGGCGGGGGTCTGAGAGAACTAAAACTCTTCTTAGATGGTACTGCTCAAACTTGTTCTTATCTGACTCGGAGGTCGAGTAATTCTGGAGCTGGTTTTGCATCGAGCAAAATGTTTCTTTCCGAGTTCTCTTCCAGTGGGGGCACGCTGAGTGCACCCGCTGGGTGTAGTCCCTGAGCCTCTGTCGGGCTAGATGAGTCGGGCAGAGGGTTTAAGTTTCCTGGTAAACCTCCACGCAGTCGACACGGTAAATATCTTTTAGTCTGAAATTGAGTCAATCGGATGCATCTTCAGGTGCTTGACATGGTAAATAAGCTCAGCCTGGAGCTGAGTTAGTTGGAATGATCTTCGTGCACTCGGCACGGTAAATAAATTCAGCCTGGAACTCGATCAGGCAGGTGAATCTTCGTGCTCTTGGCACGGTGAATGAATTCGGCTTTGAAACAGGCGACTGTAGAAAAAAGCCGGACACTCCAGGGAGTAATCGTTCCAGTAGTACTTCTTATATTGACCATTCGATTTGGTGTGAAAGGGGTATTTGCAAGAGTACATTGTATCCATAGAGGAGCTTCGTTTTCACCCTTTTGCATGAAAGGGATATTTGTCCGAGTGGACATGCTTCCCGACTGATCGAGGTATGTTGACTGCAAGGAAAAACTTGGTGGCACTCGTATGTCTCCCGGAGGAGATAAACTAGTGGTCTGACATGGACGTGCTATGGAACCCGAGTGGCGAGGCTAGTGTGTGGGCTGACTCTCCGGAGAGAGGTCACTCATTATCCTGGAGGAACACCAACACATGCTATCTCTGAGTCCAAGTTTGGGAAACTGACGCCTTGGAGCCTAGGATAAGGGTCAAGTGTATCCGTAGAGGAGCATTGTTTTCACCCTTTGCAGTCTTAAAGATGACTTCAGGAAGTGACTTGGGCGATCGTCCGAGTGGACAGTACTACCCTTATAGATTTTCGGCAGACCGAGCATGTATGGTCAGAAGAATATTCCTTATGTGATCAATAGGTTGACCAAATGGGCGTAACCCATGAGGGCGACATGGCCCAGTGCTGTGCGAAGCCCCCGAGTGATGCTCGAAAAAGGTAAGATTGCTACAGAGTGTGATATGAGGTTTGAACATATGAGTAACTTAGTTGTTCCAGTGTTGGGGGTGTAGAGGTGAGGACATGTCCAACTGATGGTGACGCGCGGGGCGGCCGAGGGACGAGGACGTGTACAACTGAGTGGCGACGCGCGGGGCGGCCGAGTGGTGAAGACGTGCAGATCCGAGTGGCGACACGCGGGGCGGCCGAGTGGTGAAGACGTGCACAACCAAGTGGCAACGCGCGGGGCGGCGGAGTGGTGAAGACGTGCACAACCGAGTGGCAATGCGCGGGGCGGCCGAGTGATGCTAGGCGAGGTGGCCGAGTGAAGGACTAACTGTCCAGCCAAGTGGCAAAAATGGTCCTTGAAGGAGTTAGCCAAATGCTTTCGAAGCTGATGTAGTGACGAGGTCGGTGTAGTGTGGCTGCGGTGCAACAAGACCGGCGCCACAACTGAGTCTGAGTAGGAACGAAGATGGCGTGCAGAGTGTCTGGGTGATTATGTAATTTGTCAAAGTGACGGATCGAATGTACTTGTTGAAGTGAAGGGTCTAACTGGTGATGAAGTACTCGACCACTTAGGAGAGTGTCATTCGGAATGAGTTGCAGCTCCCGAGTGCGGCGTAGCCCCCGAGCGTACTATAGGCTTCAACAACGGACGTACCAGAATATGAGAAATATAGTTTTGAATGGATAATTTGTAATTCATCGAGTCGGACTCGGGTAAAGATGAGGAGAAGCTTCCGAGTGATGCTCGAAAGAGGCAAACTCGCAGGGAGTGAAGTGTGCAATTTAATTATAAAAGGGACTTATCAGTCGCATGCCCGACGAGGTCTATGTCATTGATATGATGAAGAGGATTCCTCTGAGGGGTTGGCCGAATGTGTTTGGAGTCAACAGGTGATAAGGTCGGTGTTGTGGTGCGCTAGGACTGGTACGGTGAACTAGTCTGAGCAGCGATGAAGTTGGCGCATAGGGCCGTCGAGTGATCGCATAACTTGTGTAAAAATGGCACAAGCCAATGAAATAATTTCTCGAGGAAATTTGATGTGTGCTGAAATGATTTGTGTGAATAACACCCATAGACACCCGCTGGGAGTGCAAGGGGCTTGCTGGTTGGCCAGCAAGAGTCTGAGGGAGCGAAGGATCCGTTCGAACTTGTCAAAGCGACGGATCCGACCGAACTCATTGGAATGCTGGCTCAAATAAAATGGAAGTGTAGTGTTTCAACTGAATCATAGCCCCAGAGGACCGATGCAAACTCGAAATGAAGAATGACACATGGTGTTCGTGAATGATGTATGCGAAAAAATGGAAGTTGGACTCGTGTGTCACATAACCAGTACTAAGCAAGTATGTGAAAATAAGCAGCCGAGCGTAGAGGTACACTCGGTGGTGTGGCCTCCGAGTGAACGTGATGTGTGAATTACGGGACACTCGGGAAGACAGAAATAACAGGATGTAAAATGACTTAGCTGTCCGAAGGCGCGCGAGTGGCCGAGTGGTGACAAGGCGATGGTGAGAGTCGACCTTCGTCTTGGTGTCCTTGCGGATAGGGATGGAGCGCACATTATACTTGTGATGCAGCTCCTTTAGTTAGAGGTTTGCTCTTGTCACAGTTGGATTTTGGCTACTTAGGCGAGTCCTTGGACTGCAGCTAAGTCCCCGAGTGGGAGGCTTGCTCTCCACTCGGTAGGATTTTTTTCAAACCTAGGCGAGTACTGGACTGCAGCTAAGCCCCTGAGTGGGAGGTTTGCTCTCCACTCGGTAGGATTTTTTCAAACTTAGGCGAGTACTGGACTGCAGCTAAGCCCCCGAGTGGGAGGTTTGCTCTCCACTCGGTAGGATTTTTTTTCAAAATTAGGCGAGTACTGGACTGCAGCTAAGCCCCCGAGTGGGAGGTTTGCTCTCCACTTGGTAGGATTTTTTTTCAAACTTAGGCGAGTACTGGACTGCAGCTAAGCCCCCGAGTGGGAGGTTTGCTCTCCACTCGGTAGGATTTTTCAAACTTAGGCGAGTACTGGACTGCAGCTAAGCCCTCGAGTGAGAGGATAACTCATCACTCGGTAGGATTTTTCGAACTTAGGCGAAACAGATTCGCAGCTAAGCCCCCGAGTGAGAGGCTGACTCATCACTCGGTAGGATTTCTTGAACTTAGGCGAAACAGATTCGCAGCTAAGTCACCCCCACAGGGGGATTTTGGTTACAAGTATAAGAAACAACAATTATTTCAGAAAAAACTGTTAAAATCTGTGTGGTGATGAGGTGACCAACCGATGGCGACGCGCGGGGCGGTCGAGTGGTGATGAGGTGACCAACCGATGGCGACGCGCGGGGCCGCTGAATGGTGATGAGGTGACCAACCGACGGCGACGCGCGGGGCGGCCGGGTGGTGATGAGGTGACCAACCTATGGCGACGCGTGGGGTGGCCGAGTGGTTATGAGGTAACCAACCGAGTGGCGACGCGCGGGGCGGCCGAGTGGTTATGAGGTGACCAACCGAGTGGTGACGCGCGGGGCGGCCGGGTGGTGATGAGGTGACCAACCTATGGCGACGCGCGGGGCGGCCGAGTGGTTATGAGGTAACCAACCGATGGCGACGCGCGGGTCGGCCATTGAAGTAGACGCGTTCCACGGAGTGACGATGCCGAGGCGTCCGACTGAAGTAGACGCATGCCGCGCTGTGGCGATGCGTGGGGCGTCCGAGTGATGTAGACGCGTCCCGCGGAGTGGCGACGCGCGGGGCGTCCGAATGATGTAGACGCGTCCTGTGGAGTGACGACGCGCGGAGCGTCCAGGCGAAGTAGACACGTCCCGCGGAGTGACGACGCGTGGGTGGCCGAGTGTGGAGGACGCGTCCAACCGAGTGGCACCGCATAGGACGGTCGAGTTGAGCATGTCGTCAAGGAGGCATTCGACCGAGTGGGAACACACGAATGATCAAGTGCCTGCACGTTAGTTGCGTGAACGTGTCCAAGAAAACGATGCGTGCACTTGTCCAAGCGTACCAAAGTACCCACTAGGAATAGCGGACCGGGTGGGCCAGCTTGAAGTCAACGCAAGCTACGTGTGCGCTGGAGGCAGGTGGCTGCGGAAAAAAATTGAATCAACGCACCTTGTTTGAATGGCTGATTAATGAGGCAGCCAATTAATCCGGCATTGAAGATTCCTTCCATTTTTAAATATTCCAACATGCAGTTAATTCATGGAAGAAACAGCCCGCATCCTGACCATGTAGGAGTACGCGGAATCTGCATGTAAGAGGCATTAATTAGCGCTAATTAAGCCAAAGGCGTTACCATTCGTGCATTGAAGGAGTTGTCCCCATGTCCAACGCATTGAAGGCGTTGCCCCAAGTCCAGAATCTGCATGCAAATGGCGTCAGTACTAAGTAAGCCGAAATTGAAGCATTGCATGCGATGGGCGTTTCCTTTTCCCACAGGCGTAGGATCCCCGTGGGCAGGCCGGCAGGCGCCCGGTCGGAGGAGCTCCGCGCTGCCGGGCAGGTTCGTGTCTCTCTGCCGAGTGGCAAGGGAGGAATCTCCCGTCCCCGGTCGGTCGTACGCCTCCACGGTGCAGACACAGTCGTCGAGCAGCCGATCGGCTGGGGATGCCCCGTGGCGTGGAGGCCGTCGGCGGGAAGTTGACCGGGCGGAGAAGCTCCGCGCTGTCGGCCAGGTTCATGCCTCTGCGGAGCGGAAAGGGAGGAGTCTCACGTTGTCGGTCGAGCCTATGCCTGCACGGCGCGGACGCCGCCGTCAAGCTGGTGATCGGCTGGGGAAGCCCCGCGACATGGAGGCCGCCGGCGGGCAGTCGACCGGGCAGAGGAGCCTTGCGCTGCCGGTGAGGTGGGCGCCTCCACGGCATGGAAACCGTCGTCGGGCAAGCGAACGGGCAGAGGAGCCTTTCACTCCTCCTTAGGTCAGCATACCTTTTCATCCTTTTCTAAGCTTGCTGCAAATTGTCTTTCAGTTGTTCCAACATATCCTGTTTAGCAGCTAGGAAATTGTGGGCTTCCTCTTCTTCAGGGCCAGGTATTACCAGTTCAGATATCATGGGTGGGGAAAAACCATACAAAGCCTGGAAGGGAGACATTTTCAAAGCAGTGTGATAAGTGGTGTTGTACCAAAACTCAGCTAAAGGTAACCAGGAACACCATTTCTTTGGCTGAGATGTGGTCATGCATCTAAGGTATGTTTTCACACAGTGGTTAACTCACTCTATTTGCCCATCTGTTTGTGGATGGTAGGATATACTGTATCTCAACTCACTTTTCATAGCAGCAAAAATATCTTTCCATAACTTGCTAGTGAAGATCATGTTCCTGTCTGATATAATGAGCTTGGGAGGTCCATGCAGTCTAATGATACTATCCATAAATGCTTGAGCTACACTCATCACATTATAAGGGTGAGCTAATGGTATAAAGTGTGCATACTTAGTGAATCTATCCACTACCACTAGTATTACTTCCTTCCCTTCAGAGTTTGGCAGCCCTTCTATGAAGTCCATGGAGATGTGCTGCCAGGCCATGTCAGCTATTGGCAAGGGCTCTAACAACCCAGGCTGCAAACAATTCTCATGTTTAGCTCTTTGAAAGATGGGACAAGCTGCAATGAATGCTTCTACAACTACTTTCATCCCAGGCCAATAGAAGATATTTTTAGTTCTCTGATAAGTTTGCCTTGTTCCAGAGTGACCCCCAATTGGAGAGTTGTGCAGAGCAGTTATCAATCTGTTCCTTAAGTTAGAAAAATTTCCCACCAATACTTTTCCTTTATATCTGATGATGCCATATGTGATAGTATAATCAGGCAAGCAGCTTTCAGGGTGTAACAACAGTTTCTCCAATATTACTTTAGAGATTGGGTCTTTGTGATAACCTTCTACCAGTTCTTGTGCCCACATAGGAGTGGCCATAGATATTGCTCTGCAAGAAGGAAGAATTCTGGACAATGCATCATCAACCTTGTTTGTAATGCCCTTCTTATACTGGATCTTAAAGTTGAATTCCAGTAATTTCATCATCAATTTATGCTGCACTCCTTCCGTTATTTTCTGATCAGTAATAAATTAGAGAGATTGCTGATCTGTTTTAATTAAGAGACCATATCCAAGCAGATAGTGCCTCCATCTTTTAAGAGCTTCAAGTATTGCCAGTGCTTCTTTTTCATAAGTAGATAGAGCTTGATTTCTGGGACACAAGGATGGACTAAAGTATGCCAAGGGCCTTCCTTGCTGCATTAGAACTGCTCCAATTCCTTTGCCAGAAGCATTAGTTTCCAGAGTGAAAGGCAAGGAGAAGTTAGGAAGAGCAAGCACTAGTGCAGTTATTAGTGCTTGTTGCACCTGAGAAAATGCTGTGCTATGTGCATTTGTCCATTTGAACTGTCCTTTCTTGAGAAAGTCATGAAGAGGTCAGCAGATCACTCCATAATCTTTTATAAATCTCCTGTAGTAACCAGCCAGGCCCAGAAAACTTCTCAATTTGGTGACATTATCAGGTATTGGCCATTCAACAATAGCTTTGATCTTTTGTGGATCAGTTGCCACTCCTTCAGCAGATATTATATGACCCAAGTATTCCACCTGTGGAACTGCAAAAACACACTTGGAAAGCTTTGCATACAACTGATTTTCCTTTAGGACTTTTAACACAATTTCAATATGCTCCATGTGTTCTTCTAATGTTTTACTATAGATGAGGATATCATCAAAGAACACTAGGACAAACTTCCTGAGGTGAGTCCCAAAAATTTTGTTCATGAGGGCCTGGAATGTAGCAGGAGCATTAGACAACCCAAAGGGCATCACTAAATACTCAAAGTGGCCCAAAAATGTTCTGAATGCAGTTTTATGTATGTCTTCTGGGTTCATCCTTATCTGGTGGCAGCCTGCTCGAAAATACATTTTGGAAAAGTACTTGGCTCCATGCAATTCATCTAGCAAATCCTCAATCACAGGAATTGGAAACTTGTTCTTGACTGTCACTGCATTCAATTTTCTAAAATCAGTACACAATCCCATGGAGTTGTCTTTCTTCCTTACTAAAATCACAGGAGCAGCATAGGGACTTTGACTATGTCTGATGAAATGTGCTGCCAATAACTTCTTGATTTGTTCCTCCATCTCTTTCTTCGGATGCATAGGTACTCTGTAGGGTCTGGAATGAGGAGGTTCAGTACTAGGCATGAGAGGAATTGTGTGATCACACTCCCTATGTGGAGATAAGGTTCTGGGTTCCTCAAATAAATCTGCATATTCCAATAACAGTTTCCGCACTTGAGGAGGAGTTTTGAAACCAGCATGGGCTTGTAAAATGATGTTATGCACCTGCAGCAAAAATGCTTCAGCTCCCTTTTCCAGTAATTTGCTCATTTTCTTAGTTGGCACCTCTTTAACTTTCTCTGGTGTGTTAAAGATTGCAGCAGTAACTGTTGTTTTTTCTTGCAATGAGAAACTAAAAGTGCTCTTTGGTATGTTGAAAACTACTGGGCTCATTAGAGTAAACCAGTCGTATCCCAAAATCACATCATACCCAGGTAGAGGTAAAACTCTGGAATTGTACTGCAAGGTGTGTTTGGCAAGCTGGAATTCACAATTGGGCACTACAGCTTTGGAAGTTATTTGCCACCTCCAGCTACTGTAATAAGTCTGGGTTTCACTGGCAATAAGTGACAAATTGCTTTAACAGCAAATTATTGACTTATAAATGAAGCACTGCTGCCTGAATCTAGTAAAGTAGTTGCTCTTTTGCCATTTGTGTGAATAATTATAGTCGGTGTAGGCACTGCTATTTGCTGGCCCAATGCATGAGCAGTAATGAACATTGCCTGATCCCCTTCTTCAGGAATTTCTTCTTGCTCTTGCTGTAACACTTCCTCTTCCAGAGTTTCTTGCTCAACACTATCTGGTTGCAACAAGTGAACATTTGGTATTAACTTGCACTTATGACCATGTGCCCATTTGTCTCCACATCTTCAGTATTCTCCAACTTTCCTCAGTTTTGTGAATGTGTTGGTGCTAGTTTCTATTTGCTTGGCTAGAGTATTTTGTTGCACAGGAATAGTGTTGCTGTTGGTTTTGTTCTGAAAAGCACCAGTGTTTTTCTGATAATAATTGACAAAGGAACTGGTAGCTTTCTTAGGAATTGCACTGATAGGTGGATGATTGGGTTCTACTTCTTTTGCTAGACAATAAGTATCAGTTAAGGATTGTGGTCTCAGTTGTCTCAGCTGAAATTTAATTCCATCTCTTAGACCAATTACATAGCACCTTATGAACCAAGTTTCTCCTAGTTCAGGGTTTTCTTCCATAACTTCTACCATCAGATCCTCAAATTGCTTTGTATATGCAGAAACTGTGTTGTTTGCTTGTTTCAACGAAGTGAATTTTTTGTGAGATCATATGATCCTTGTTCTGAGAACCTCTTAACTATCTCTGCCCCAAATTGCTTCCAGGAGAGTTGTTTCTTGAGCAGCCCAGATCTTCTTAACCATACATCAGCTTCATCCACTATATATAGTTAAGCTAATGATACTTTATACTCTTCCGGAGCAGCAGACATCTGGAAGTATTTGTTGCATTGTCTGATCCATCCTACTGGATCCTCTCCTGAAAATTTGGGAAACTCTATTTTAGGGCCCTTTGTTAATGCTCTCATGAACTGTGCTTGCATGTCCTGTTCATAAGTTCTGTGATAACCCATCCACATCTGCCTTTCTCTGTCCTGCTGATAGAACTGGTTGAATGTAGGAGTGTGAACCTACTCTCTTGCTGTTGTATGAGTGCCCACTGCACTATGTTGTTCCTGTCTTCCTTGATTTGCAAATCCAGGAGGACCATCAGCTCTATTCACTCTGATTGGTGGCAGATTCTGCAGCTGAAAATCTTCTAACAGTTTGGACTTTTCTTTCTCTGCTGCTAGCTGTTTTCTTAACTGCTCCAATCGTGCCTCTTGTTCTTGAGAGTGATCTTGATTCAATGTAGGGGACTTGGGCACTTATTGAGAACTAAAAGGGCGAACTGCTTGTTGTGTAGATTGAGTTGTTTTCACCAGGGTTTGCAACACAATACTGATTACTGACAACTATTTACCCAAGTCCAGCACCACCCGTTCCATGTCGCCTACAGTGGCAGAGATCTCTCCTTGCTTAGAACCAATTGCTTGCACCTCTGTTTGGAGCTTTGACACCTGAGTCTGTAACTGACTGCTATCCTTTTGCAGAACACCAAATTCATCACACCAAAATTTCCTGGAGATCAGTGTCATCGATTACCTTGGAACGCCCCATCGCCTTGATCTGAGGTATGGTTACAGAATTTTACCACTGAAAGTTCAGCAACCCTTCCCAATACCACAGATCCTGCCACCGCCGATGATATCGCCTCCCTGGCACACAGATCGAAGCTTAGAACGCGGAATTTTACCGAACGAATAAGATGTTTGAACAACCGCTTCTGCTCGGCCGATCTGTGCCCGAATTAACACCGCCGCCTCTGCCACCACGCTGGAAACTGCCGCCAAAGCCGCCTCACTGCTGCAGCTCTCGAAAAGGGTGGGATAAGGGTGGGAGTCGCCGACCGGCGAAAAATTCACTAGCAGAGCCCTTCCGCCGAAGAACGATGGCTCATGATACCAATTTGTTAGGACTGAGAGGATCTGTGAACTAGTATAGGAGAACTTTAGGTAGGAGATGAACTAATTCTCGCCAAATCGGTGATATATTGAAAGTATGTGGAGCTCAAGTATTGGGGTTCTAGCCCATGATTCAGAATTGGGGAAAAAGTGATGATCGATCCGCAGCCACATCCCGGCTGTTATAGGTGAAAAGCTACAGCGACAGCTGGTAAAGTAAATCCAACGGTGGATATGAGTCCCACGCAGAGGATCCATCGTGGCCGTCAGTTAACTGAAACGGTATTGTCGGAAACGCTACACCTAGCCGCATCTTGTGTCTGACATGGTGGCCTCTGCCGAAGTCGCTCCCGAGCTTGCCGTCCTCCCCGGCATCCCCTCCTCCACCACCGAGGCCGAGGTGGTCCTCCATGATGCGTCTGAGGACTCCATCGACGACAAGCCCGTGACCTATTCGACAAAATGCTCGAACCAGGACAACGGGACAGGGGCATTCCTACCTTCAGTCATGACAGTGCCACTGCTCTCATGCCCGGCGGAATCGATGCATTCAGTTGCCCTCTCGACCTCCTCGCTGCCGCCTGCTGTTGTTCATCAGTCAGATGCACTGGCGCATGTAAGGCATTCGACAGAATACCACATCCACGAAGTCGATCAGGGCATCAAGCAGCGACCATGTCCGCCTCCAATTCGAGTGCAGATCTCAACTGATGATGATATGCAGGTCCTTGGCAAGGCTGCGGATGGTGATATTGGCTCTCTATGGTGGCCAGCTGACCACCAGCCAAGGATGAAAATCAAGTTGCCAGAATGGCATCTTCCTATTCAGTTACAGACTTTGTTTGTCACTTCTGTGGAGTTGCAACCATGGCCTTCTGGGCAGCTCACTTTCTTGGTTTCCACTTGTTGTAGTGAGATGATTCCTGCTTCTGCTCATGTTGGAACAAATAGCAGGGAGTGCACCATCCAATCTGCTCTGCACAGCTCTTGTGAACAATTTCAAAGGAGAGTTGCATGGACTCTCAGTTTTATGAAGAAAACATCTAATCGTAGGCCCGGCCTTATGCACAAGTTTCAGTTTCTGTTACCATCCGACACTCCTCGAGCAGTACACCTTTGGTATGAACTACAAATTGTGGAATTCAGTGAGCATCAGTTTATTATTCATACACACGTCAGCGAGTTAGCTAGTCGCTTTGGTCTTGAGAAATTGTGGAGCACTAGAGATTGGTCGCATCTGGTACTGGTTTATGCTGCTGTTTGGGGGATTCCTATTCATGGAAAAATGCTGGGAGCAATACAGATTATGAGTATCTTGGTGCTTTGGCAATTTTGTCGTCAATAGGAATTTAAGGGGAGTGGACGATGCAGGCTTGAACATTTATTTGGTTTGCAAGCTGGAATTCAATTTGCGGTCAGGCAACCTGTGTGAGAGAAAACATCAGAAAAAACTATTCCTACAGGCCTCAAGTCATTTGCAGCTGCTATTCATGTGTATGGTATAGTCTTCTATGGCCATGAGTCGACGAGGAAGCCTATGCTATCCCTGAGGCGTGTAGTTCGTATTGTGTCCGAGAGCAAAAACTTGCTTCTACCACCGGACAAAATCAATCAGCAACCGTGGCCTTCCTCTATTCAAGTACAAATTGCAGTGAACATTGCTATTAAGGTCTTTGGCATACATGCGAGTGATCACATTAGCAATATAAGGGAATGGTGGCTCAGTCTACTTGGAAATTGCATAAGGATACTCCCAATTCAGTTTTGGTGCTTGTGGGCTTTGACACAGGACAGTGCCAAATCATGTTTCAGTAAGCAGCTCTCCCATGAAGGTATACAATGGATTTCGGAACTCTGTGCATGCCATATTCCTACTGCTCCTGAACAAAATCACTTCTGTGTTGCTACTATGGTTGCGCATGGGTTTCGGAGCATACATAAATCAGGCGCTCCGAGCATAGAATTTTCCAGTAGTGGTCTTCAGTTAGTACATTTTCAGCCATTGCGAACGACTGCTCTAGCTAGCATCAGTGAAACACGGCAGATTAGCTGTGGTAAACATCCGTGGCGATATGTAGTGTTTGGGCTGTTACATCAACTGGTCTGCTGTGGTGAGGCCAATCCTTCTGGTTGGTGCTCGCAGATTCTCAGCTTACTTGGGGTTCAGACTATACAATTGGCACCAAAGCTCCATTATTCAGATACCAGTTTATTTGCTATGGCTGCTCTCCTTTTTGTGCAAGTCCCATTTCCAGAAGGAAGCATGACATGCATGCATTCAAAAGTGCTTCCGCCAAAGAGGATTGCGATTGGTACAGAATATGATGGAAATGACATTGGTGTGGAACAATTCCAAGGAGAGAGCGACATAAGAGCTATCGCCGCCGCCTTCGAGCAAGGTCTCGTCGTCCACAAGCACTACCTCATCCACGCCAGCGATATTTCACTTCATCGGCCGTCTGGACCCCAATCGACTCAATTTCCTAGTACCTGCTACAACCAAGGGCACTTTCAAGAAGGGAGGGGTGTCATCACCGTGGCCATCATCTCCGCACAAGGCTCCGTCGACCATGAGTACTACCTCGACTTCGATCATCGCTGTGTTGACAAGGGCTACTTCCTCGTCGCCTTCTTAGGTGGGGCTCCCATTGGCCACAACGACTACTCCTACATCATCGAAGTCCACCCCGGCTTCGGCAACCATTGTGACTATGATCAAATCAAGCAACATCGACTGCAATGGGATCCGGGCGGGTCTGGGTGGAGTCGGCTTGGGGTCAAGCCGCATTTCAAGAAGGGAGGGATGTCAGGAGCCTCTCCTTGCTGGGTTGTGGGTTTGCCCCTAGACCGGTATGTGGGCCTGGCCCATCGGGAAACCACTGAAGCTGTAGAGTACAAGTATGAGGGAGCAGGCATCGTTCTCATCATCCAGTGGATCACGACACGAACCTGGCGGCGGCTCTCTTCCCCTTCCTCTGTTTCCCCCAATTCTTGTACCCAGAGATTGTAACCCTAATCGCTACCTGAATTCGTGAGCAGAGTGCTTGGGTTGCTTACATCATCTTACAACTGGTCCACGCAAAGTGCGAAGCTGATGTTGTTGGTGATCACATAAGCAGTAGCTTGAACTCGACGTCCACCTCTTGCCCCACACCTCTTGCCCCCATGCTCTGCAGATGCTGTATCAGTTTAGCGGATACATCCTTAGTGGAGGAAGTAAGTAGCTTCAACCCCAATGTTGACGAACCTGTAGCTGTAGGCCGGGAAGGAGAGGTCGTGGACTGTGGAGCAAGGTATAGTCGTATCGGCAACAGCTTCACCTCCTGCAGTTGACGCCCCGAACATAAGTTAGCGAGCACGGATGGATGGAAGAGGGAAACAAGAGTACATATTTAACAAGTATTTTGTTGCGAGAATGCGTCGGCGAACCAATGAAAGTGACGCTGGTCGCTGGGTGAGCCTGGATGGATAGTAGAGAAAGTAACATTCTAGACATAGCCAAGTGGAAGCGACCATCAGATTAGAGAAGGTCAACATTTGCGCGAGCATGGACATAGCCAAGTTGAACCAACCTCTGGAAATGTTGGTTGAAGCATGAAACTTGTTCTTATCTGACTCGGAGGTCGAGTAATTCTGGAGCTGGTTTTGCATCGAGCAAAATGTTTCTTTCCGAGTTCTCTTCCAGTGGGGGCACGCTGAGTGCACCCGCTGGGTGTAGTCCCTGAGCCTCTGTCGGACTAGATGAGTCGGGCAGAGGGTTTAAGTTTCCTGGTAAACCTCCACGCAGTCGACACGGTAAATATCTTTTAGTCTAAAATTGAGTCAATCGGATGCATCTTCAGGTGCTTGACATGGTAAATAAGCTCAGCCTGGAGCTGAGTCAGTTGGAATGGTCTTCGTGCACTCGGCACGGTAAATAAATTCAGCCTGGAACTCGATCAGGCAGGTGAATCTTCGTGCTCTCAGCACGGTGAATGAATTCGGCTTTGAAACTGCCGACTGTAGAAAAAAGCCGGACACTCCAGGGAGTAATCGTTCCAGTAGTACTTCTTATATTGACCATTCGATTTTGTGTGAAAGGGGTATTTGCAAGAGTACATTGTATCCATAGAGGAGCTTCGTTTTCACCCTTTTGCATGAAAGGGATATTTGTCCGAGTGGACATGCTTCCCGACTGATCGGGGTATGTTGACTGCAAGGAAAAACTTGGTGGCACTCGTATGTCTCCCGGAGGAGATAAACTAGTGGTCTGACATGGACGTGCTATGGAACCCGAGTGGTGAGGCTAGTGTGTGGGCTGACTCTCCGGAGAGAGGTCACTCATTATCCTGGGGGAACACCAACACATGCTATCTCTGAGTCCAAGTTTGGGAAACTGACGCCTTGGAGCCTAGGATAAGGGTCAAGTGTATCCGTAGAGGGGCGTTGTTTTCACCCTTTGCAGTCTTAAAGATGACTTCAGGTAGTGACTTGGGCGATCGTCCGAGTGGACAGTACTACCCTTATAGATTTTCGGTAGACCGAGCATGTATGGTCAGAAGAATATTCCTTATGTGATCAATAGGTTGACCAAATGGGCGTAACCCATGAGGGCGACATGGCCCAGTGCTGTGCGAAGCCCCCGAGTGATGCTCGAAAAAGGTAAGATTGCTACAGAGTGTGATATGAGGTTTGAACATATGAGTAACTTAGTTGTTCCAGTGTTGGGGGTGTAGAGGTGAGGACATGTCCAACTGATGGTGACGCGCGGGGCGGCCGAGGGGCGAGGACGTGTACAACTGAGTGGCGACGCGCGGGGCGGCCGAGTGGTGAAGACGTGCAGATCCGAGTGGCGACACGCGGGGCGGCCGAGTGGTGAAGACGTGCACAACCAAGTGGCAACGCGCGGGGCGGCGGAGTGGTGAAGACGTGCACAACCGAGTGGCAACGCGCGGGGCGGCCGAGTGATGCTAGGCGAGGTGGCCGAGTGAAGGACTAAGTGTCCAGCCAAGTGGCAAAAATGGTCCTTGAAGGAGTTAGCCAGATGCTTTCGAAGCTGATGTAGTGACGAGGTCGGTGTAGTGTGGCTGCGGCGCAACAAGACCGGCGCCACAACTGAGTCTGAGTAGGAACGAAGATGGCGTGCAGAGTGTCTGGGTGATTATGTAATTTGTCAAAGTGACGGATCGAATGTACTTGTTGAAGTGAAGGGTCTAACTGGTGATGAAGTACTCGACCACTTAGGAGAGTGTCATTCCGAATGAGCTGCAGCTCCCGAGTGCGGCGTAGCCCCCGAGCGTACTATAGGCTCCAACAACGGACGTACCAGAATACGAGAAATATAATTTTGAATGGATAATTTGTAATTCATCGAGTCGGACTCGGGTAAAGATGAGGAGAAGCTTCCGAGTGATGCTCGAAAGAGGCAAACTCGCAGGGAGTGAAGTGTGCAATTTAATTATAAAAGGGACTTATCTGTCGCATGCCCGACGAGGTCTATGTCATTGATATGATGAAGAGGATTCCTCTGAGGGGTTGGCCGAATGTGTTTGGAGTCAACAGGTGATAAGGTCGGTGTTGTGGTGCGCTAGGACTGGTACGGTGAACTAGTCTGAGCAGCGATGAAGTTGGCGCATAGGGCCGTCGAGTGATCGCATAACTTGTGTAAAAATGGCACAAGTCAATGAAATAATTTCTCGAGGAAATTTGATGTGTGCTGAAATGATTTGTGTGAATAACACCCATAGACACCCGCTGGGAGTGCAAGGGGCTTGCTGGTTGGCCAGCAAGAGTCTGAGGGAGCGAAGGATCCGTTCGAACTTGTCGAAGCGACGGATCCGACCGAACTCATTGGAATGCTGGCTCAAATAAAATGGAAGTGTAGTGTTTCAACTGAGTCATAGCCCCAGAGGACCGATGCAAACTCGAAATGAAGAACGACACATGGTGTTCGTGAATGATGTATGCGAAAAAAATGGAAGTTGGACTCGTGTGTCACATAACCAGTACTGAGCAAGTATGTGAAAATAAGCAGCCGAGCGTAGAGGTACACTCGGTGGTGTGGCCTCCGAGTGAACGTGATGTGTGAATTACGGGACACTCGGGAAGACGGAAATAACAGGATGTAAAATGACTTAGCTGTCTGAAGGCGCGCGAGTGGCCGAGTGGTGACAAGGCGATGGTGAGAGTCGACCTTCGTCTTGGTGTCCTTGCGGATAGGGATGGAGCGCACATTATACTTGTGATGCAGCTCTTTGAGTTAGAGGTTTGCTCTTGTCTCAGTCGGATTTTGGCTACTTAGGCGAGTCCTTGGACTGTTGCTAAGTCCCCAAGTGGGAGGCTTGCTCTCCACTCGGTAGGATTTTTTTCAAACCTAGGCGAGTACTGGACTGCAGCTAAGCCCCCGAGTGGGAGGTTTGCTCTCCACTCGGTAGGATTTTTTCAAACTTAGGCGAGTACTGGACTGCAGCTAAGCCCCCGAGTGGGAGGTTTGCTCTCCACTCGGTAGGATTTTTTTTCAAAATTAGGCGAGTACTGGACTGCAGCTAAGCCCCCGAGTGGGAGGTTTGCTCTCCACTTGGTAGGATTTTTTTTTCAAACTTAGGCGAGTACTGGACTGCAGCTAAGCCCCCGAGTGGGAGGTTTGCTCTCCACTCGGTAGGATTTTTTCAAACTTAGGCGAGTACTGGACTGCAGCTAAGCCCTCGAGTGAGAGGATAACTCATCACTCGGTAGGATTTTTCGAACTTAGGCGAAACAGATTCGCAGCTAAGCCCCCGAGTGAGAGGCTGACTCATCACTCGATAGGATTTCTTGAACTTAGGCGAAACAGATTCGCAGCTAAGTCACCCACTGGGGGATTTTGGTTACAAGTATAAGAAACAACAATTATTTCAGAAAAAACTGTTAAAATCTGTGTGGTGATGAGGTGACCAACCGATGGCGACGCGCGGGGCGGTCGAGTGATGATGAGGTGACCAACCGATGGCGACGCGCGGGGCCGCTGAATGGTGATGAGGTGACCAACCGACGGCGACGCGCGGGGCGGCCGGGTGGTGATGAGGTGACCAACCTATGGCAACGCGTGGGGTGGCCGAGTGGTTATGAGGTAACCAACCGAGTGGCGACGCGCGGGGCGGCCGAGTGGTTATGAGGTGACCAACCGAGTAGCGACGCGCGGGGCGGCCGGGTGGTGATGAGGTGACCAACCTATGGCGACGCGCGGGGCGGCCGAGTGGTTATGAGGTAACCAACCGATGGCGACGCGCGGGTCGGCCGTTGAAGTAGACGCGTCCCGCGGAGTGACGATGCCCAGGCGTCCGACTGAAGTAGACGCATGCCGTGCTGTGGCGATGCGTGGGGCGTCCGAGTGATGTAGACGCGTCCCGCGAAGTGGCGACGCACGGGGCGTCCGAATGATGTAGACGCGTCCTGCGGAGTGACGACGCGCGGAGCGTCCAAGCGAAGTAGACACGTCCCGCGGAGTGACGACGCGTGGGTGGCCGAGTGTGGAGGACGCGTCCAACCGAGTGGCACCGCATAAGACGGTCGAGTTGAGCATGTCGTCAAGGAGGCGTTCGACCGAGTGGGAAACACACGAATGATCAAGTGCCTGCACGTTAGTTGCGTGAACGTGTCCAAGAAAACGATGCGTGCCCGAGTGTTGCATATGTCCGAGCATACCAAAGTACCCACTCGGAATAGCGGACCGGGTGGGCCAGCTTGAAGTCAACGCAAGCTGCGTGTGCGCTGGAGGCAGGTGGCTGCAGAAAAAAATGAATTAACGCACCTTGTTTGAATGGCTGATTAATGAGGCAGCCAATTAATCCGCCGTTGGAGATTCCTTCCATTTTTAAATATGCCTGCATGCAGTTAATTGATGGAAGAAACAGCCCGCGTCCTGACCATGTAGGAGTACGCGGAATCTGCATGTAAGAGGCATTAATTAGCGCTAATTAAGCCAAAGACATTACCGTTCGTGCATTGAAGGAGTTGTCTCATGTCCAACGCATTGAAGGCGTTGCCCCAAGTCTAGAATCTGCATGCAAATGGCGTCAGTACTAATTAAACCGAAATTGAAGCATTGCATGCGATGGGCGTTTCCTTTTCCCACAGGCAGCCCGGGCGTAGGATCCCCGTGTCGTGGAGGCCGCCAGTGGGCAGGCCGGCAGGCGCTCGGTCGGAGGAGCTCCGCGCTGCTGGGCAGATTCGTGTCTCTCTGCCGAGCGGCAAGGGAGGAATCTCCCGTCCCCGGTAAGTTGTACGCCTCCACAGTGCGGACACCGTCGTCGAGCAGCCGATCGGCTGGGGATGCCCCGTGGCGTGGAGGCCGTCGGCGGGAAGTTGACCGGGCGGAGAAGCTCCGCGCTGTCGGCCAGGTTCGTGCCTCTGTGGAGCGGAAAGGGAGGAGTCTCGCGTCGTCGGTCGAGCCTATGCCTGCACGGCGCGGGCGCCGCCGTCAAGCTGGTGACTAGCTGGGGAAGCCCCGCGTCATGGAGGCCGCCGGCGGGCAGTCGACCGGGCAGAGGAGCCTTGCGCTGCCGGCGAGGCGGGCGCCTCCACGGCATGGAAACCGTCGTCGGGCAAGCGAACGGGCAGAGGAGCCTTGCGGCGCTGAATAAGGATAAATTATCTCTCCTCTTTTTTCGTTTAATGATTGATCACGCTTTGGTGATGTCTGATCCTACAGGGTAAAAAGGTCAACCCATTGTTAGATAATTAATTCAAAGAAAGACTAGATCAAATATATACTTCCCTGATCCTTGTGTTTGTACTAATGGGGCGATGCCCAGAATTCCAGCAAGCCAATCGTTGAGCTGTTGCCGAAAATAAATGGAAAAACCATTTGCACCATGGCTCGATAGACGCCATGCCCCACGGTGGGCGCCAACTGTCGTGGTTCTAAGTCTGACAGTAATATAGGGGGGTAAGTATGGAGAGGCAGGATCTTATTTATGGAGAAGTTGTAAGCACACGAGGTTTACGAGTTCAGGCCCTTCTCGAAGGAAGTAACAACCCTACGTCTCGGAGCCTGGAGGCGGTCGACTGGATTATGCGTGTATGAATTATAGGGGTGCGAACCCTTTACACTGAGGAGGGGGTTGGCTTATATAGAGTTCGCCGGACCCTTCCGGCCCTCAGTTGTGCAGGGTTAAAATACATTAAGGTCGGGCGTTACTGGTAACGCTCCTAATAAAGTGCTATGATGACCATAAAAGCTATTTAATAACCAACCGTTAGCGTGCGGAGCGCCTTTAGGTCTCCTGGCCGTCGAGTGGTTTGGTCTTGGTCGAGTGATTGCTTCTTGGTCGAGTGTCTTCGAGTATGTCGAGTGGAATACCTCCAAGTTGATTGAAAGGTGATTTCTTCTAGAGATGTCCTTGGGTAGGGCAGTTGGTACAGGTACATGACCCTACCCTAGGTACATAGCTTCATCACCGCCCCCGCCGAATGCCCTCCATCCTGCATGGTATCGATCACATCCAGGATGTCCGAGTTAATAATAAGGCGATTACACCCCGCCCTTTGTGCTAGTCTTAGGCCAAATCTGCGAGCTAAGGCCTCTGCCATTAAAACATCAATGCAGTAATCAATCTTCCTATTCCCTCTAGCGATGAATCTGCCTTTGTCTTCCCTTAGAACCGCCCCATCATGCCCCAAAGCATGTCGTGATGAAAAAAAGCATCAACATTAAAGTTTCAATAAACCACTGTGATTCCCTAGTATGCTTAAATTTTGATGATCAAATGGGAAGGCCGAATTAAAGCACTTCCAAAGTGAAGTAAATCATATGATGCAAGACTTAGATGCATTTCATTTTAATTATAGGAAACATCATATTGGGTCAATGAACCCCTTTCTTCAATGTAATCTTATAAATAATGCAAGAGAGCCATGATGGCCTTTCTTCGATGGAAATTAACTAGTTGAAAGAAACCTTAAGCAATACTACTCTCACAACTAACTAAAATGAAACATAAACTCTACGAATGTGCAAAATCTTGTATAGAAAGAAAAGAATAAAATATTTTTCTTTACAAAAAATATACCCTCTTAAATAATGTCATGCGAAAAACCCATCTTAAAACCCCACGGGGACAGATCCCTAATTCTCAACATATTACAGGTTTGGTCGCCACCGATCGCCTACAGCTGCCGGTGGTTCCCCAGTCGAACTCAATCATGGCCAAAGGTTCGTGCCACACAATCCCCACAAAAAAAAGCCACCGCTTCCTTTTCCGGGTAAGATTCGTGCCGCCCGAGCTTGGCCACGACCGTCGTGGCTGGATGCAAATGCGTTGCGTATTCTCACGGAAGCGGCATCATCTTGGTTCTCAATGTGTTGGCTGAGTACCCCGTCATAGAAAGCGCTGCCAAGATGTCCACGCACATGGTTTTACTCGACAAAACCGGCTCACCGGCGCCTTCCGCGCGGACAGTGGGATTCAACAGCGCGCCTATCCCCGCGTTCACGGAAAAAGGAGCTGCTTACATCCTGCTGGTAGAGAGGGATGATCTCATGGCCAACTGTGTGGTGGACGACTACTTCAAGGTGCTGTGCTCCGTTGACATCAGCTGGGAGAAAAACTGGACACCTCCGGCTTCACCGCCGGGTCTGGGTCATGATCTGACCATCATGCTTGGTAAACAAGACCTCACCGATGCTTCCTTTGACGTCGGCCGGGAGAGCTTCAGCGCACATCGCTTGGTGCTCGTGGCCCGATCGCCCGTCATAAGAGCGCAGCTCTATGGCCCGATGGCCGAAAGCAAGATGACTTCGATCACCATCCAAGACATGGAGGCCTCCACCTTCCGATCTTTGCTCCATTACATGTATCATGGTTCGCTACCCGATGCCGGCGAAAATGATGGTAGTCGCCATGTTGCTAGGCGTCTGCTTGTACCAGCGTCTGCTTGTACCCGCTGATAGGTATGGGATGGAGGAGCTGAAGATGATCTGTGAGGACAAGCTATGCGGCAACGGTATCACCATAGACAGTGTGGTCTCAATGTTGGAGCTCGCGGAGGACCACGCCTGCCCCAAACTCAAAGCTCGGTGCTTTGATTTCCTTGCCGATGATGACAATTTCAAGATGGCCGCGACGTCTGGTGAGTACCTCCATTTGATGCAGAGTTTCCCGACCCTCTTGGTCGAAGCGCGGGAGTGGTTCAAGATTGCACGTGAAAAAACGACCATCATGAAACCTCCTCAGAAGAAGAAGACTAGAGTAAACTCGAGTATGGCTGAATAACGATGGAATTAATGGTGATACATAAATGTTGGTAATTACAAGCCTGTTACACTGGCATGCCCTTCATCGACTACATCATGTGTGCTTAATTAGTAGTTGTAGAAGAATACTCCTTGCCTGGCTTACCTATAATTATTTCAAGTTCTTGTTGGATATTCGTAATGTTGGGTATTTCTTTTGAGCTACGACGGCAAGTTTGAATGATATTATAGGCTGTATGTTGCTACAATTGTGTGAAATTCCCTTCTTTTTTTGTGCATGTTGATAGTCTCGAGAATCTTGTCTATATTCTTTTGAGCGCTGGCAGCAAGTTGAGTGAAACTGTATGGGGATTCGAACTGTATGTGGTCGCACAACTAGAATACATAACCGTATTAACCAGAATAAGTCGGATTAGTTCGATATGCTTGCAGTACAAAGGATAATAACTAAAGTACATGGTGATTTATGCTTCCATTGCCTACAGTACTTATCGTTCTTGCTTAAGGTTTAAGATTTTGATGGCATTCCCTTTAGCGTTAGGTTTAAGATTTTGATGCAGTTCCCGTTAACTGAAGCAAGCTGGAATTGTGTGCTCGCTTTCAGAACATACGATCGCAGAGCTACATATACATTATTTCTGTATGTAGTCAACAAATTGTAGTATGTAGTTATTTTCTTTCATTTGGGATAAAGTTCAGTTTGGATGCTCATGCAACTAACATCAAGCTATTGAGTCCCTGTGATGAGCAACGCTTATTTTGTAAAGTCATAGCAATATCTTCGTATGCCATTCCACTTTTCTCATTTTGTTTGTTAAAATATGGCAGTGTTTCAAGAAATGATAGTAACATTTCCGCAACTACGCTTCGACGCCATGGTGGACTGAATTGAGTGCATGCAAGATGAGCCTTTAGCAGGTGCAAACAACTTTCCTAGATTATGATAACAAGTTCTCCTTGAATAAGATTTCTGGTGTATATAACAACATAAAGCAATGTAACCCAGGGTTAAACCGGCGCTCCCCGTGTCACCCCCCCCCCCCCCCTTGCGACACAGAGGCGAAACCTAGCCGTCGCCAAAAAAAGTTCCTTCCGGGCCATCTCTCGCCGCCGCTGCCGCCGACCTCTGCTGCGGTGTATGCGCTCCTATGCTATGAGCTCCTCGGCATGGTTTCCTTTCGGCTCGATGAGGCGGTCCAACCTCTATGTGATGTCGTTGACTCCATGTGAGGTTGGATGCTACAAATTGGGAGCTTTCTGGAGCGAGCTAAGATTGCACTAGGTAGGCTTGCCTTGGTGCCGCCTATGTTGCAAACCTCTCATGTATCCTTCCATCTCACTGTGGCTGATATCAGCTTCGTGGACGAGAGGGGCACGGGGCTTCATGGCTATTTAACGCCTCATGCTAGGGCCTAGACATCGTTGTTTGTCAGATGGTTCGACAATCCATGTGGTCGTGGCTCCTGTATTGTAGATCAGGCCTGAGCTTCTTGTGTGGGGAATCGGCTCTGCCTCAATCCGCCGGGCAACTGAAGGTGAATTCCCTCAAGATCTTGGCTGAGGCTTTATCGGCCACACGGCCCACACCACGACTAAAGCCAATCCTAAATATCGGCTTCGAGGAGAGTGGTTGTTTGGACGTTGCAGTCCCTCACTCACCCGAGTCCATCGGGCATGTGGTTCCTATAGGTGATGAGGTTGTTGGATCTAGAGTGTTCGCACATGTGCCCAAAGTTCTCTTCGCTAAAGAGATTTGAGATTTCCTTGCTACTTTGGACGCTGCTAACCTTGTATCTGTCAAAAGGAGAGCAACCCACTGCTCGCGGTACGTAACCGTCGCACACCAATCCGGAGCACACCCATCCGGAACACAACGACTCGGATTTAACTACCAACCGAGTAAATAGAGAGCACAGGGACAAGGGATCAATCAGGGACAAAAGTCGACTGGGCATGACGCCCGCTTCCAGCGGGTAAAAATCCAGACGATACCCCTAGAGCAGGTAATGTCCATGCAGCGACGAGGCAAAAGATGCGAGCCCGGGGGAGGGGGTGGAACGCGAACATGTCCGATGGGTCATGGACCTCTGAAGCCGTTGGGCATACCGATGGGTCATGGACGTCTAAAGCCGTGGGGCAGCAAGGAACGAACCAACAAATCAGCCGACGGGAAGGCTGCCAAGAAGGCAGCAAGGAACAACCGAGCAGTCACATGCCTTCCTAGGAAAAAAGAACCTTTCCCCGATGCTGCGGTAGCTTTGCCGACGATGACCTTTGGTGGCAACAAGGAGAGGAGGGGTCACCTGAGTAGGGAGAACGGCTTTCAATGAGCAATTTTAGAATATATTGTTTGACGTGCAAGGCAGGAGCTCTGCCGATTTTATTAAGATACGGAAACAAAAATGCAGAGCGGTCTGAGATGAGTGAGCGAGCTCTTCAGAAGCAACCGTGCAAAGACCCATGTAACGAAACCACAATCGCCCGACTGATTAAGGGCAACCGTGCAAAGACCCATGTAACGAAAAAGAGAAAAGAAACGAAAAAGAACAACAATTCTGACACCGACCAACTCAACCTCCATCCCAGTGTGCCCACAACCCTGAGATGAGTGACCGAGCTCTTCAGAAGCGCCTTCAAGAAAGAAAATGACGCCCTAGGCCGCCAACCAAGGTGAGATGATCAGGTCCCATCCGTGACGACAAAGGGGGAGACTGGGGTGGAGGCCAGAGGAGCCACGGCCCGTGTGCCCAGGGGAGGGAGTCGGGAGAGTTTGGTATTAAGTGGTACTACCTTCGTCTGGGTTTATTGGTCACCTTCATATTTTGTGCCTAACTTTGACCATATATTTGACTAATAAATTATAAGTTGTATGTCAGAAAACTTACATTGTTGGATTCATATTTGAAAGAGGTTTTTATTGATACTATTTTTAGTGTATATACCTTATTTTTTGATAGTTAAATCAAAGGTAACTAATAAACCGGACGGAGGTAGTAAACCTTACTTTTTTTATAATAAAATTCTATTGGAATGCCATATGGGCAAGGGCCTCATGGTGAGTTCATACTTCAGAGGAGAAAATAAAGAACCGCTCCTATGGTTAATTTCGAGACATCACTAAGTTCGGCAGGCGCCGCTAATTCCAGAATTCGAAATCTTAAAATCCTCGTTCCGGACCTGGTGGCTAAGCAATCTCGAAACGTGGACACAAGTGTCAGCAAAGATGAAACGCCGGCAACGCGGAGATTTTTTTTTTTGAAGTCGGGGCGACGGCATGTCAAATTTCTAAAAGTACATATGGAATGCTGGCACGAGCTGGCATGCAACGCCCACCAATTAGCGGCCAGCATTTGACGGCCGGCTTGGGTCAGCACATAACAACGGCGGTTTAATAATACGAGGACGCGGGAAGAAAATGGACTTGTGGTCTGGTCAAGCAACATAAAAATTTCAGGACAGTGACCCCTTGAGCCCATATATATAGCTGCCGTCCTGCAGTTACAAAAAATAGGCCTTTCCCTCATTGCTTTTGTCCACTCTCCTCTCCTCAGTAAGAATTTGCTCCGCTCAAACACATCAGCTAGAAATGGCGGGCGCCGGAGCTGGAGCTCAAGCCGTTGCCTATACGACCATGAACTTGATGGTCGACATCTTCACCATTGCGCTTCGCATCACACAGATGTAAGTACAAACCATTCCACGAGTTTTTTCCCCCAAGTAATTGCCCAATCGCCAATTTTATAGGAAGCCTTTTTCTTTTTCTTTCGATACGCACAACGCTAATGGCACCATTTCTTGCACGTCTTTCAGGTTCGCCGATTCAGAATATAATGGTGCTGGCGAGTTAGTATTCCACAATTTGGTGGTGATAGATAAATCGATCAGCTGTTTCAAGCTGTTCGTCGCTGCGTATCATGCTACTCACACCGAGGGGTCTGAGGTGTTTGGGTACGTCTGCTTATTGGGGTTCTCTCTTCACTCATGTGCTATCACACATCATCTCGACAAGAATCTCAAAGCTTGGGTCAGGATCAGGGTAAGGTTTACACAATACTTGACAATACTTGAATGATGCCATATACGAGTATCAGTATGTAAACCCACTTAATTACCACACTATTTTTCTCTTCGACAAACATATATTTTTTCAGACACCAACAAAATTTGCTGCTGTCAATATATGACTTCTGTTTTAACCTTTCAAAATTCTCATAGCAAAAGTAGAATTCATACTCAGTTTGATTGACATAACTATATCAGCTATACTCAATCTTTTTTACCACATGGCACATGGATCAAAATTGTACTCAAATTTTACAGATGGTGGGTAAGGCAATATTTGTGGCCGCTGGAGCGTCATTGCTTTGTCGCGGGATGGTAATCCCAAAGGACCATGCTTGGCATACTTCTGTGGTACACACGATCTACATTTGCATAGTCTCTCTTGAGGCCGGCCTGTTGGTACGCAGCAAGGTATAAGATAAATGCAGTGCATATGCACATGAGTGCAAGATAAGGGACAGCCTATATATAATGTACATGAGAAATGCAAGAGGTAAATATTGAATTTGTTACACTAAATCGTGGAATAGATAAACGAGGATGGAGGCCCTAAAAACTTGCTCCGTGATCTGCTCATTATGTTGGCCGACACAATCATCGCCATCTACCGATTCGTCTACTCTGTTGGAGAAACAGAAAGCCCATGGGATGCAGAGAAGATTCTCCATTTAGTAAGGTCCATGGTTGTTTCCCTTGTTTGATCAAGCAATAGCTGAATAATGAACTAATAGTCTAATACTAAGATTTGCATTCCAGGTGGGGTGCGGCCTGCCCGTGTTGATCGGAGCTTGCCTTGTCGGCTGGATTGCATACAAGGCGAGCATCCTGCATGTGGTAGTCGAACAGGTAAGGAGGATGAAGATCCCACGAGTTTTCACAGGGAAACAAGAGCAGCATGCCAGAGCTGCCATAGAGGACGATGGAGATGGTGACCCTACGGAGAAGGTGGCGGCGAAATTAGGTGTCGAGGTGGTGGTGTTGCCGGCTTAGTTGTGTGGTTGGGTCGAGAGCTGAGCGCCAATTATCCCATTTCACAAAATTGTTGTACTTACTGTGTGTTGTATTGTACTATACTAGTACCTAACTGAATTCAGTCCGAGTAACATTGTGTTATTTGGATAGGAGGTGGGAATAGTCTGTTTTGGCAAGGAAGTTACCGATTTGAATCCATGTCCTGTTATAGTGATCCAAAACTTGAATAAGGCGACATAGCGAAAATTTCACGGAAAGGAGGGGGAAGGGAAGAGCTTGAGAGAGCAACATGGAGCAAACACCAAGCAAGACCAGAGCCGCCAAGAATTCATCACAGATCTATATATTGTGTCCCAGTTAGACCATAAGCTCCTTGTGGCCCAGTTGGCCAATAAGCTAACTAGAAACAACTACACTGGCATAGCTCTAGATGTCAACATCTCCAAAATTTTGGTGGCTTCGGATTGCAAAGCAGTGGTGGAGGATATTCATAATGGAACATGAGGAATGCATGGCATCAATGTAAAACATATTAAGTTCATTGCGGCTAATTTGAAACCTGCTCTTTCAACTTCAGAGGTAGAAGTACAAATTTTGAGGCACATAGCCTCACAAAATTCACTCTATGGTTGCCAGATGGGCGCCATGTGTGGCTTCTCCAACCCCAGATGTAAATTAGATCCATATGAACGTTAATCAATAAAGTGGAGCGGATAATTTGAAACCTGCTATTGCTTTCTTCATGACTTATACATGTTCCTATGACTATGAGATTATGCAACTCCCGATTACCGGAGGAACACTTTGTGTGCTACCAAACGTCACAACGTAATTGGGTGATTGTAAAGGTGCTCTACAGGTGTCTCCGATGGTGTTTGTTGAGTTGGCATAGATCGAGATTAGGATTTGTCACTCCGATTGTCGGAGAGGTATCTCTGGGCCCTCTCGGTAATGCACATCACTATAAGCCTTGCAAGCAATGTGACTAATGAGTTAGTTGTAGGATGATGCATTACAGAACGAGTAAAGAGACTTGCCGGTAACGAGATTGAACTAGGTATTGAGATACCGACGATCGAATCTCGGGCAAGTAACATACCGATGACAAAGGAAACAACGTATGTTATTGTGCGGTTTGACCGATAAAGATCTTCGTAGAATATGTAGGAACCAATATGAGCATCCAGGTTTCGCTATTGGTTATTGACCGGAGAGGAGTCTCGGTCATGTCTACATAGTTCTCGAATCTGTAGGGTCTGCACGCTTAAAGTTCTGTGACGATCGGTATTATGAGTTTATGTGTTTTGATGTACCGAAGGTTGTTCGGAGTCCCGGATGTGATCACGAGCATGACGAGGAGTCTCGAAATGGTCGAGACATAAAGATTGATATATTGGAAGCCTATGTTTAGACATCGGAATGGTTCCGAGTGAGTTCGGGCATTTACCGGAGTACCAGGAGGTTACCGGAACCCCCCGGGGAGTATATGGGCCTTATTGGCCTTAGTGGAATAGAGGAGAGGGAGGCCAAGGTGGAGGGCGCGCCCCCCTAGCCCAATCCGAATTGGGTGGCCCCCCTTTCCTTCCCTCTCTCCCCCTTCCTTCTCTCCGCCTCCAACAAGGGAAAGGGGGAATCCTACTCCCACTGGGAGTAGGACTCCCCCCTCGGGCGCACCATAGAGTGCCGACCCTCCCCCTCCTCCACTCCTTAATATACAGGGGAGGGGGGCACCCCATAGACACACAAGTCGATCATTTTCTTAGCCGTGTGCGGTGCCCCCCTCCACATATTCCACCTCGGTCATATCATTGTAGTGCTTCGGCGAAGCCCTGCGTCGGTAACTTCATCAACACCGTTATCACGCCGTCGTGCTGACGAAGCTCTCCCTCGACACTCAGCTGGATCGAGAGTTCGTGGGACGTCACCGAGCTGAACGTGTGCAGATCGCGGAGGTGCCGTACTTTCGATACTAGGATCGATTGGATCGCGAAGACGTTCGACTACATCAACCGCGTCACTTGACGCTTCCGCTTACGGTCTACGAGGGTACGTAGACAACACTCTTCCCTCTCGGGTCTATGAATCACATAGATCTTGCGTGATCGTAGGAATTTTTTTTGAAATTACTGCGTTCCCCAACAGTGGCATCCGAGCCAGGTTTATGTGTAGATGTTATATGCACGAGTAGAACACAAATGAGTTATGGGAGATAATAGTCATACTGCTTACCATCATGTCATACTTTGATTCGGCGGTATTGTTGGATGAAGCGGCCAGGACCGACATTACGCGTACGCTTACGCGAGACTGGTTCTACCGACGTGCTTCGCACACAAGTGGCTGGCGGGTGTCAGTTTCTCCAACTTTAGTTGAATCGAGTGTGGCTACGCCCTATCCTTGTTGATGGTTAAAACATCACATACTTGACAAAAAATCCTTGTGGTTTTGATGCGTAGGTAAGAATGGTTCTTGCTCAGCCCGTAGCAGCCACGTAAAACTTGCAACAACAAAGTAGAGGACGTCTAACTTGTTTTTGCAGGGCATGTTGTGATGTGATATGGTCAAGACATGATGCTAAATTTTATTGTATGAGATGATCATGTTTTGTAACGGAGTTATCGGCAACTGGCAGGAGCCATATGGTTGTCACTTTATTGTATAAAATGCAATCGCCATGTAATTGCTTTACTTTATCACTAAGCGTTAGCGACAGTCGTAGAAGCAATAGTTGGCAAGACGACAACGATGCTTCGATGGAGATCAAGGTGTCAAGCCGGTAACGATGGTGGTCATGATGGTGCTTTGGAGATGGAGATCAAAGACACAAGATGATGATGACCATATCATATCACTTATATTGATTGCATGTGATGTTTATCTTTTATGCATCTTATTTTGCTTTGATTGGCGGTAGCTTTATAAGATGATCTCTCACTAAGTTCCAAGGTACAAGTGTTCTCCCTGAGTATGCACCATTGCGAAAGTTCATCGTGCCGAGACACCATGTGATGATCGGGTGTGATAAGCTCTACGTTCACATACAATGGGTGCAAGCCAGTTTTGCACATGCAGAATACTCGGGTTAAACTTCACGAGCCTAGCATATGCAGATATGGTCTCGGAACACTGAGACCGAAAGGTCGAGCATGAATAATATAGTAGATATGATCAAACTAGTGATGTTCACCATTGAAAACTACTCCATCTCACATGATGATCGGACATGGTTTAGTTGATTTGAATCACGTGATCACTTAGATGATTAGAGGGATGTCTATCTAAGTGGGAGTTCTTAAGTAATATGATTAACTGAACTTTGATTTATCATGAACTTAGTACCTGATAGTATTTTGCATGTCTATGTTGTTGTAGATAGATGGCCCGTGCTGTTGTTCCGTTGAATTTTAATGCGTTCCTAGAGAAAGCTAAGTTGAAAGATGATGGTAGCAACTACACGGACTAGGTCCATAACTTGAGGACTATCCTCATTGCTGCATAGAAGAATTACACCCTGGAAGCACCGCTAGGTGCCAAACCCGTTGCAGGAGCAACGCCTGATGTTATGAACGTCTGGCAGAGCAAACTGATGACTACTCAATAATTCAATGTGCCATAGTTTAGAGCTTAGAACCGGGTCTTCAACGACGTTTTGAATGTCATGTAGCATATGAGATGTTCCAGGAGTTGAAGTTAATATTTCTAGCAAATGCCCGGATTGAGAGATATGAAGTCACCAATAAGTTCTACAGCTGCAAAATGGAGGAGAATAGTTCTGTCAGTGAACATATACTCAAAATGTCTGGGTATAACAATCACTTTATTCAACTGGGAGTTAATCTTCCTGATGATAGTGTCATTGACAGAATTCTTCAATCACTACCACCAAGCTACAAGAGCTTCGTGATGAACTATAATATGCAAGGGATGGATAAGACAATTCCCGAACTCTTCTCAATGCTAAAGGCTGCGGAGGTAGAAATCAAGAAAGAGCATCAAGTGTTGATGGTCAACAAGACCACCAGTTTCAAGAAAAAGGGTAAAGGGAAGAAGGGGAACTTCAAAAAGAACGGCAAGCAAGTTGCTGCTCAAGTGAAGAAGCCCAAGTCTGGACCTAAGCATGAGACTGAGTGCTTCTACTACAAAGGGACTGGTCACTAGAAGCGGAACTGTCTCAAGTATTTGGCAGATAAGAAGGATGGCAAGGTGAACAAAGGTATATGTGATATACATGTTATTGATGTGTACCTTACTAATGCTCGCAGTAGTGCCTGGTTATTTGATACTGGTTCTGTTGCTCATATTTGCAACTCGAAACAGGGACTACGGATTAAGCGAAGATTGGCTAAGGACGAGGTGACGATGCGCGTGGGAAATGGTTCCAAAGTCGATGTGATCGCCGTCGGCACGCTACCTCTACATCTACCTTCGGAATTAGTTTTAGACCTGAATAATTTTTATTTAGTGCCAGCGTTAAGCATGAACGTTATATCTGTATCTTGTTTGATGCGAGACAGTTATTCATTTAAATGAGAGAATAATGGTTGTTCTATTTATATGAGTAATATCTTTTATGGTCATGCACCCTTGAAGAATGGTCTATTTTTACTGAATCTTGATAGTAGTGACACACATATTCATAATATTGAAGCCAAAAGATGCAGAGTTGATAATGATAGTGCAACTTATTTGTGGCACTGCCGTTTGGGTCATATTGGTGTAAAGCGCATGAAGAAACTCCATTTTGATGGACTTTTGGATTCACTTGATTATGAATCACTTGGTACTTGCGAACCATGCCTCATGGGCAAGATGACAAATACTCCGTTCTCCGGAACAATGGAGCAAGCAACAGATTTGTTGGAAATCATACATACTGATGTCTGTGGTCCGATGAATATTGAGGCTCTCGACGGGTATTGTTATTTTCTCACCTTCACAGATGATCTGAGCAGATATGGGTATATCTACTTAATGAAATATAAGTCTGAAACATTTGAAAAGTTCAAAGAATTTCAGAGTGAAGTGGAAAATCATCGTAATAAGAAAATAAAGTTTCTATGATCTGATCGTGGAGGAGAATATTTGAGTTACGACTTTGGTCTTCATTTGAAGAATGCGGAATAGTTTGGCAACTCACGCCACCCAGAACACCACAGCGTAATGGTGTGTCCGAACGTTGTAACCGTACTTTATTAGATATGGTGCGATCTATGATGTCTCTTACTGATTTACTGCTATCGTTTTGGGGTTATGCTTTAGAGAC
This sequence comes from Triticum monococcum, assembly GCA_034509565.1. Classification (NCBI taxonomy): domain Eukaryota; kingdom Viridiplantae; phylum Streptophyta; class Magnoliopsida; order Poales; family Poaceae; genus Triticum; species Triticum monococcum. The sequence goes on along the minus strand of CM067847.1, from coordinate 744,408,204 downwards.
GGCTGCATTCACGTTAAATAAGACACCATCTAAATCTGTTGAGATGACACCTTATGAACTATGGTTTGGAAAGAAACCAAAGTTGTCGTTTCTTAAAGTTTGGGGCTGCGATGCTTATGTCAAAAAGCTTCAACCTGATAAGCTCAAACCTAAATCGGACAAATGTGTCTTCATAGGATACCCAAAGGAGACTGTTGGGTACACCTTCTATCACATATCTGAAGGCAAAACATATGTTGCTAAGAATGGATCCTTTCTAGAGAAGGAGTTTCTCTTGAAAGAAGTGAGTGGGAGGAAAGTAGAACTTGATGAGGTAACTGTACCTGCTCCCTTATTGGAAAGTAGTTCATCACAGAAATCAGTTAGTGCGGTTCCTACACCAATTAGTGAGGAAGCTAATGATGATGGTCATGTAACTTCAGATCAAGTTACTACCGAACCTCGTAGGTCAATCAGAGTAAGATCCGCACCAAGTGGAACGATAATATGATTCTGGAGCTCATGTTACTTGACCATGACGAACCTACGAACTATGAGGAAGCGATGATGAGCCCAGATTCCGCGAAATGACTTGAGGCCATGAAATCTGAGATGAGATCCATGTATGAGAACAAAGTGTGGACTTTGGTGGACTTGCCCGATGATCGGCAAGCCATAGAGAATAAATGGATCTTCAAGAGGAAGACTAACGTTGATGGTAATGTTACTACGTACAAAGCTCGACTTGTTGCGAAAGGTTTTCGACAAGTTTAAGGAGTTGACTACGATGAGACCTTCTCACCAGTAGCGATGCTTAAGTCCGTCCGAATCATGTTAGCAATTGTTGCATTCTATGATTATGAAATTTGGCAAATGGATGTAAAGATTGTATTCCCGAATGGATTTCTGAAAGAAGAGTTGTATATAATGCAACCTGAAGGTTTTATCGATCCAAAGGATGCTAACAAAGTGTGCAAGCTCCAGCGATCCGTTTATGGACTGGTGAAAGCATCTTGGAGTTGAAATAAACGTTTTGATAGTGTGATCAAAGCATATGGTTTTATATAGACTTTTGGAGAAGCCTGTATTTACAAGAAAGTGAGTGGGAGCTCTGTAGCATTTCTAATATTATATGTTGATGACATATTGTTGATTGGAAATGAAATAGAATTTCTGGATAGCATAAAAGGATACTTGAATAAGAGTTTTTCAATGAAAGACCTCGGTGAAGCTGCTTATATATTGGGCATTAAGATCTATAGAGATAGATCAAGACGCTTAATTGGACTTTCACAAAGCACATACCTTAATAAAGTTTTGAAGAAGTTCAAAATGGATCAAGCAAAGAAAGGGTTCTTGCCTGTGTTACAAGGTGTAAAATTGAGTCAGACTCAATGCTCGACCACTGCAGAAGATAGAGAGAAAATGAAAGTCATTCCCTATGCTTCAGCCATAGGTTCTATCATGTATGCAATGTTGTGTACCAGACCTGATGTGTACCTTGCTATTAGTTTAGCAGGGAGGTACCAAAGTAATCCAGGAGTGGATCACTGGACAGTGGTCAAGAACATCCTAAAATACCTGAAAAGGACTAAGGATATGTTTCTCGTTTATGGAGGTGACAAAGAGCTCATCGTAAATGGTTACGTCGATGCAAGGTTTGACACTGATCCGGATGACTCAAAGTCACAAACCGGATACGTGTTTTTATTGAACGATGGAGCTGTCAGTTGGTGCAGTTCTAAGCAAAGCATCGTGGCGGGATCTACGTGTGAAGCGGAGAACATAGCTGCTTCGGAAGCAGCACATGAAGGAGTCTGGATGAAGGAGTTCATATCCGATCTAGGTGTCGTACCTAGTTCATCAGGTCCAATAAAAATCTTTTGTGACAATACTGGTGCAATTGCCTTGGCAAAGGAATCCAGATTTCACAAGAGAATCAAGCACATCAAGAGACGCTTCAATTTAATCCGCGATCAAGTGAAGGAGGGAGACATAGAGATTTGCAAGATATATACGGATCTGAATGTTGGAGACCCGTTGACTAAGCCTCTCTCATGAGCAAAACATGATTAGCACCAAGACTCCATGGGTGTTAGAATCATTCCTGTGTAATCTAGATTATTGACTCTAGTGCAAGTGGGAGACTGAAGGAAATATGCCCCTGAGACAATAATAAAGTTGTTATTTATATTTCCTTATATCATGATAAATGTTTATTATTCATGCTAGAATTGTATTAACCGGAAACTTGATACATGTGTGAATACATAGACAAACAGAGTGTCACTAGTATGCCTCTACTTGACTAGCTCGTTGATCAAAGATGGTTAAGTTTTCTAGCCATAGACATGAGTTGTCATTTGATGAACGGTATCACATCATTAGAGAATGATGTGATTGACTTGACCCATTCCGTTAGCTTAGCACTTGATCGTTTAGTATGTTGATATTGCTTTCTTCATGACTTATACATGTTCCTATGACTATGAGATTATGCAACTCCCGATTACCAGAAGAACACTTTGTGTGCTACCAAACGTCACAACGTAACTGGGTGATTATAAAGGTGCTCTACAGGTGTCTCCAATGGTGTTTGTTGAGCTGGCATAGATCGAGATTAGGATTTGCCACTCTGATTGCCGAAGAGGTATCTCTGGGCCCTCTCGGTAATGCACATCACTATAAGCCTTGCAAACAATGTGACTAATGAGTTAGTTGGGGGATGATGCATTAAGGAACGAGTAAAGAGACTTGCCGATAATGAGATTGAACTAGGTATTGAGATACCGACGATCGAATCTCGGGCAAGTAACATACCGATGACAAAGGGAACAACGTATGTTGTTGAGCGGTTTGACCGATAAAGATCTTCGTAGAATATGTAGGAACCAATATGAACATCCAAGTTCCACTCTTGGTTATTGACCGGAGATGAGTCTCGGTCATGTCTACATAGTTCTCGAACCCGTAGGGTCTGCACGCTTAAAGTTCTGTGACGATCGGTATTATGAGTTTATGTGTTTTGATGTACCGAAGGTTGTTCGGAGTCCCGGATGTGATCACGGGCATGAAGAGGAGTCTTGAAATGGTCGAGACATAAAGATCGATATATTGGAAGCCTATGTTTGGACATCGGAATGGTTCCGAATGAGTTCGGGCATTTACCGGAGTATCAGGAGGTTACCGGAACCCCCCGAGGAGTATATGGGCCTTATTGGAATAGAGGAGAGGGAGGCCAAGGTGGAGGGCGCGCCCCCCTGTTCGACGCATTTTTGTGCGTTCCTTTTTCAGAAAATATAAATATAAATTTAAATTATTATTTTTAAGTGCAAGTTATACACATCTATGATTGACTTTAGGTGTACACGTACACACCCGTAGTAGGCAATCCTTGATTCAGTCGTACGTGCATGCATGCTTTTTGAGTTTGCTCACGTACTGACTGAATGTATAATTGCACTGATACTCGGTGGTATAGTCTTACACGCATGCATGTTTACATTTTGGAAGGCCAAACCCACGTCTATGCTGCACACGCGAAAAAAAAATACAATATACATATCTCTTTGAGTACCCATATACTGGCGCCCTGGCCGGCGTGTATTTATACATCTCCGAATACCTGCATGTAAAAAAAAGGGGGCACGCACTACACGGGAGAAGATATTTGCTATGTATTTGGCGTTTTGTTTTTGCAGAAGTGTGCGCCAAGAAAAATAATGAAAGGATAAGCAGGGAAGATAGATCGATTGGTTGCAGTCCATATCTCTTCCGTGAAAATCGAGAATGGCCGAACGACCGCGGCGTTCCAGCGCCCCATCTCCTCTGCCTATAAATACACAAACCCAGCGACGGCCAAGAGGCGGGAGACACAAGGCACCCGTAGACGCCGCCATCACAAAGAGGCCTCGCACCAGGAGGAACGCTCCAGGAGGCGACGGCGCAATCGCAAACTATACACCAGATGTGATGGCCAAGGAGGAAGAGACGCCGGTGACGGCGGCGGTCTGCCCACGGCGAGCATGTAGACGTCGAAGGAGATGAAGAAAAGGGAGCAGACCATGCCCCGCTGACTAATTCTATTTGTTACTATGTCTTCCATCCATCAGATTCTACACAAGAAGAACAACCGGAAGAAGGCGGAGCAGTCCTGCACACACAAACATCAGAAGAGAAGACAAGGCGGAGACGCGCCCCTGGTGGCAGCGTTGAGGAGATCGGAGGGCGCGCCCATGCGGCCGCGCGTGCGCCAAGGGGCACCCAGCCGAGAGAAGAGGCGCAAGCACACGTGGGAGACTCGCCCGTGGCGGCGATATGCTGCAGGGCGCGTCATACACGACGAGCATACCGGGCTCGAGATGTATGCACATGCAACAACCCTCTTCTTTTCATTTCCTTAGCAGGTTCTTCGGAGACGGGAGAGAGACCACGCCTCACGCACGCACCAGGAGGCAGCGGGGGGGATAGCAACCCAGGAGGCGACGGCGCCGGGCAGGAAGAGGCGCCGGCCATGACGGCGGCCTGACCATGGCGAGCCCGATGAGATGAAGAAATGGGAGCAGACCAAGCCCCGCTGGCTAATTTTATTTGTTATACTATATCTCTTTCATCTAGCAGGTGCTATGGGAGACAAGACCAAGAGGAGATGTGTCCTAGCAGCAGCTCGAGAGGATCGAGACGGAGATGGCAGCCAGCCGAGATAGACGCGCGAGAAGATCGGCGAGAGGATGCGGCAGAGAGGCGGCGGTAGAGACACCTCTCCGAGCTCGACGACGGCGACGGCAACACACATGAGGTCGTTGCGTGTCAAGTCAAGCTAGCTCATCTTGAATTGCATGGCACATGCATGCAAGGGCACGTACGGCGTGTGTGCTCTTCTCTTCAGTGGCTCGTTCCTTGATCGCATCAAGAGGAATCCAAGCAACAAACACCCGAGAAGGAGAGAGATCGGACAGGGGTTCACGCACGTCCGGAGAGGCAACTCACGGACAGACCCATTCTCAAGGCACGCACGCACGCATCCGTTCATCAAATCACGCAGCAATCTATCCATCCACAACACAAGCACCCATCGATCGGGACTCACGGCCAGGCCGAGGGAAGCACGTACGTAGAATCCTCACGCATCGGCTGGAGGCGGAGTGAATTGTCTCTGGCAGAATTTCAGGCGACTGCATCCCGGGAGCAAGGCGAGGAGGAGGAAACTCGTGTTCCCGGAGGGTAAGGTGATCATCTAACTAATCTCACTTCTCTCTTTCTTCCACGCATATAGCATGCACGCACACAAGCCGGGAGCGTTGCCGAACGCGAAGATCGCATGATCGGACTGCCGTCGGACTGGAAGATGAGGTCGACCAAGGCAATGTTGCCGGAGATGGTCTTCACCAAGCCCGCGCTATGGACGCTGACGTCACCAAGGTCGGTGTCACGGAGGTCGACGCCACGGTGGACACCCCAACTCATCACCGCTCGACGAGGACGACGCGTCGCCGGAGCTCATCTTCACCAAGCCCACGATGTGGACGCTGACGCCACCGAGGTCGGTGTCACGGAGGTCGACGGCACGGTGGCCACCCCCACTCACCACCGCTCGATGAGGACGATGCGTCGCCGGAGCTCATCTTCACCAAGCCCTTGCTATGGACGCTGACGCCACCGAGGTCGGTGTCACGGAGGTCGACGCCACAGTAGCCACCCCCACTCATCACCGCTCGACGAGGACGACGTGTCGCCGGGGCTCGTCTTCACCAAGCCCACGTTATGGACGCTGACGCCACCAAGATCGATGCCCTGGAGATCGACACAAGCGAAGGCCGACCTCACTCATCACCGCTCGATGAAGACGGCGCGTCCCCGGAGCTCGTCTTCACCAAGCCCGTGCTATGGACACTGACGCCACCAAGGTCGATGCCCTGGAGGTCGAAACAAGCAGAGGCCGACCCCACTCATCACCACTAGACGAAGATGCCGGTTAGCCAACCGTGGTGTTCTCCGCCAGACTCTTCACCAAGCCAGCTCTATGGAGGCCAACGGCACACAAGTCACCATTACTACTCACGCCCACTTCGACACGACGGCGCCGCGGAAGGACAACGACACGGAGCACGCCATGATGACGCCCACCGTCGATGTCACCAAGCCGGCGCCATGGAGGTCGATGCCACGGGGGTCGTCCCCACTCCGCGCGCCCACTTCGTCACACGGCGCCGCGGAAGACGATGACACGGGGCACGCCGTCAATATCGTCAAGCTGGTGCCTTGGAGGTCGATGTCACGTAGGTCAACCTCACCGCTCTATGGAGCCCGTTGTCCGCTTCGTCACGCCGGAGAGATGCCGTTGAAGTCGGTGATCTGGAGTTCGCCGTCGGGCCATTCGTTCACTTCATCAAGATGGTGCCGTAGAAGTCGACGACGCAGAGCTCGACATCACACCGCTCACCTCCATTTCATCATGCCAAGGACCACGACATGGTGCTCGCCACGATGCTGCCCGCTGTTTAAATCACCCGTCACACCCTCCGCCAATTCGACGAGCCGACGCCATGAAGGACGAAACTGCGGACTATCTCGATGTCACCGACTCCTTCACATGGCACGACGGTGTTGCTCGCGTCTCCTTCAAAGGAAACGAGACCCCATTTGGCACCGGGGTAGTGCCTATCCTTCATCTCGCCCGGACTCGATGGTGCCTTGGCGATGGTGTCACGGTAGTCCAGCCAAACATCATGCAGGGGTCTACACAAGAACAAGAAGGCATGTTCCTGATACGTACTCGCGTGTGCCCAAGGCGTGAAGATGGCCGTTGGGCTCACCGCCGCATGAAGCAAATGGACGCGGTTCTCGGGACGTCGCCGCACCTGCTGTCCATTTCCAGCCGAGGGATTTTGTCTACATCGAATGCTATAGAAGAATGAAGTTGAACGTTAAATACGTCTGAATGTGTGGCAGTGCACTACGTAAATGGCCTTTGCACATGCATGGGCCATGCACGTAGCCAATTTATGGCGAGGTGGCATGCTCACCGCTGCTCGTCGTCTGCTTCAGCGCGTCTTACACCATTCAAGAAGAAGTGGAGCTCGCCACAGCGTCGTACATTCGCCGTGCCGCACGCTCAACGAAGAGTCCCTGTAAGTGACACCACATTGTGAAGATGACACCTTACAACGGCGCCCGTATCCCACACAAGGAAGATGGCCTTCTACCCCTGTGCTGCTGCTACCCGCGCCACGCTCATTCGGAGGCTAGAGCCGAGCAAGTTGGCGCCGCCCGAGGACAAGGCGCGGCGGCAAGGCGACGCGACTTCAATAGCAACACTGCTCCTTTACGATCTCGTGAGACGACACCTTGACCACACCGACTGCCATGGACTCGGCGTCTGGCCGGGACGAGGTGTTGACCACACAGGCCATGCTAATGTCAGCTATGCGACGGTCATACACCGATGTTGGTCTCCACCGACAATTCTCCCGCAAGGCGTAGCCCCTTGCACTCCCTGAGAAGCTACTGGTCGTCGAGAAGTCCGAGCCAAGAGCTAACCATGCTACCCCAATAACAACTCCTCCAACCTCGCCAAGACCGACGAGGCACGACGGCGAGGGCTAGCGTGGCCACCGCAAAGCCCATGCTACTGGCGGCGCGTGTACCGACGAGGACACGGGCTCTGCTGCCGCCCACACACACACATAACCATCATCATGCATGGAGAACGCGAAGCGAAGACGACGAAGACGACCACACAGCTCAATCGGAGGTATCTCGCGGAGCAACCCGCGGGAGTAATTAACCGGGAGTCTTCCGAGGCCCTGGGAACCAGGAGATCACACAATCGCCACAGCCAGCTTGGCCGCGCTAGTAGGCCACGGAGCACACCTTTTTTTAATGGGATATTGTAATTTTATTTCTCCAATGAGATTAATGAAATACATGTTCCCGTATCTCTTTTTCTTTGTGTACTACGGTACACTGGCACGCCCACATACGCAGTTTTTTTCCCCGGCGTATGAGAGAAACACACTCCCTTCTTCCCTTCTCCCCGGAGTCCCTAGATGTTTTTCTCGTGTCAAACACCCCCCTAGCCCAATCTGAATTGGGTGGGGGGCCGCCCCCCGCCCCCCTTTCCTTCCCTCTCTCACCCTTCCTTCTCTCCCACTCCAACAAGGGAAAGGGGGAATCCTACTCCCACTAGGAGTACGACTCCCCCCTTGGGCGCACCATAGAGGGCCGACCCTCCCCCTCCTCCACTCTTTTATATACGGGGGAGGGGGGCACCCCATAGACACACAAGTTGATCATTGTCTTAGCCGTGTGCGGTGCCCCCCTCCACATATTCCACCTCGGTCATACCGTTGTAGTGCTTAGGCGAAGCCCTGCATCGGTAACTTCATCAACACCATCATCCCGCCGTCGTGCTAACGAAGCTCTCCCTCGACACTCAGCTGGATCGAGAGTTCGTGGGACGTCACCGAGCTGAACGTGTGCAGATCGCGGAGGTGCCGTACTTTCGGTACTAGGATCGGTTGGATCGGAAGACGTTCGACTACATCAACCGCGTCACTTGACGCTTCCGCTTACGGTCTACGAGGGTACGTAGACAACACTCTCCCCTCTCGTTGCTATGCATCACATAGATCTTGCATGATCGTAGGATTTTTTTTGAAATTACTGCGTTCCCCAACAGTAGGAAATCCCTGTCTCGGTCGCTCTCGCGAGTCGCAACGAATGGACTAAGAAGCGGTGGCACTTGGTAGAAGCCCACAACCTCGAAGGCTATTTGTCCGACGATCAAGAGCGACGCCGTCTGCTCCTTCCCCCTTGAGCGCTGCACCCGACGGCGACGGTAGCGGTCCGATGGCCTTCCTCTTCTATCCCCTCAGATCTCCTCCGCTTAGAGATCCTTCTCTCCACTGCCACCACCCGACCATGAAGATAAACGATGGCAACTACCAAAATATCTGGTCCTGACAAAGCTTCGAATATGTCTGTGCCCAGCCATTTGCGCGGTCTTGCAGATCTTATCATGTTCGGCGACGACAACTTTGCGTGGCTAGATCTTTGTGTGGCCAGATCAATTTCGTTACATATACTACAATACCCGATGCCTAAACAAGACATATATTTTCCGGGCATGCGTCAATGATCTATTGATAAGTAAGGACCGATCAATCATAGTACGAGATGATACGATGCATAAAGATTTGTTGGATATGACTGGCACATATTCCTTTTCGTTACTGCTACACTCATGACACAGGGTGCTGGAGTGTTGCAATTATGTGTTCTACGCTAGTGTGCCCCCCTTATTGTACATAAGAGATCTATGATACAAATGTCCTACTTCAACACTCTATCATCCTACCCACACACAAGTCGAACATGCAACCATTACAAAAAGATCCAGCATATAGCCAACACATCTGCACATGTACACACATATTCAACACATTTTCAACAACATACACATATGTTATCTCAACAACATCCTACCCACACGCAAGTCTAACATGTAATTACATATGGCGAAGAAAAGGTCCAACATATAACCAACTCACGTATGAACAACAATAACGCATGTAACCTATTACCGTGGGTTACTCATAGTGTTGTACTCCAAGCACAAATCTAACATCTAATCTACACGTACAAATATAATTGAACATATTCAACAACATTGGTGCATATGTAACCTGGGTTACTCATGAAGTGCCACTGTCGCCACGGCGTAAATTGGCACCCTCTTTCGTGACGTGATTCCTGGCGCCTCTTCCATATCCACCACCACCGACGGTGGAATCGCCCAGTCAAAGTGCCCCACAAGGTTAGCAAGCGTGAGCTCCACGATAGTGGTTGTGAACCCTATCCCGGGGCACATCCTCCTACCTGCACCGAAAGGTATGAGTTGGGAATGTTGCCCGCGAAAGTCCACCTTGCTGTTGATAAACCGCTCCGGCCAGAACTCTCCGACATGCTCCCATGCTGCAGGGTCTCTCCCGATGGCCCATGCATTCACAATGACCCGAGTCCCACTAGGGACGTGATAGTCTTGGACCCTCGCGTGTTGCATAGACTCACGGGGAACAAGAAGAGGCCCAGGTGGGTGCAACCGCATCGTCTCCTTGATAACGGCCCTAAGGTACTCCATCACTGGAAGGTCTTGCTCAGTAATCATTAGTAAGTGACTAGTCTTGGTATAGTGGCGCCTGATTTCTTGTTGTAGCTTCTGCATCACTGGCTTGTTGCGGAGAAGCTCGGCCATGACCCATTCGAGGACGATGATGGTCGAGTCTGTCCCTGCTCCGAACAAATCCTGTCCATGTTTATCCAAGAGTTAGAAAACGAAATCCCTACGTGCATGTTGGAATGCAAGCACGATTCTTAGAATGTGTTGATCAAGAGAAATGTAAAGGCTTGAACCATTTTTGGCCACAACAAAATGGTGCCCAGGTCCACTACATTAATCATGAGAATGATATGATTGAATGGGATGTTTGCCGCAAGACTGTGAATGACATGACTTGGTTTGAGTGCTTAATGTCTGCAAGGTAGCACGATTCATCAATTTCCTAAAATAGGCAAACAATGGCTTTCCTAATTATTGCTCAATATTCGCATGCCAACTTTTCCTTTTCAAAAATATAGTTGCATGCCCTCCGACATCAGCAGCATGTTTTCTTTGGGTGTGGCTAGGTCTCAGTCGGCTGAGACTTAACGAAGTCTCAATCAAGTGATATAGCATATGAGAAGAAGAAAGACAAACTGAGAAGAATTTTTTTCACGAATTTTCATGCAAAATCAAAGGAAGAGAGTATCAACTGAGACATAACAAAGTCTTAGTGGACTAAGACTTACCAAAATTGCTTTTCTTTCTCTAAGAAGCCGATATTCACCAATTTACTGTGATTTTCCGTGGTTATAACGAGTTCTGTCACGTGAAGCTTGTGGATCATGCATGAAGTTTTACCTCTAGTAGTGCCTTGACGTTGTCCCTGCTCAAGCGAAACCCTGTCTCGCTCGATTCTCTCTGAAGCGACAGCAGCACATGCACGAACGCCTCGACCTCGCGGCGGCAACCTCCCACGCCGGTGGTCGCGGCAACGTCGACGATTTCCTCGAGGATCCGATCGATCCTCTCGAACGCCCTGCTCACCTTGGCGTCCGTCCCGTCGACGGCGGCCACCCATGCCAGCCACGGGAAGTAGTCGCCGACGTGGAACGCCCCGAGGAGGGCGTTGGCCTCCTCCAGCAGCGCGTCCACCTTGGCACGCCACCCGGCTGCGCCCGAGGCGCGCACCCCGAGCACGATCCGCCCGTTCACATCCTTGGCGAAGCCGCCCAGGAGTTCGCTGAGCCGCACCACGCCGCCGCCTTGCGCTCGTTCCTCCTCCACCGTCCGTACCAGCTTGGCCACCTCCTCCTCGCGCACGCCGCGGTAGGCGCGCACCCTGCCGGGGCTCAGGAGGTGGAGCACGGCGAGCTTGCGCACGCTGCGCCAGTAGGCGCCGTGGGGCGCGAAGGCGATGTCGGTGCAGCCGTAGAGGAGACGACTCGGGATGGCGAGCGACGGCCGGCTGGCGAAGGCATGGTCCTGCAGCTGGAGCACTTCTCTCGCCGCGTCGGCGGAGGAGACGACCAGGGTTGGCACGCGGCCGAGGTGGAGCAGCATGACGGGTCCGTGCGCCACGGCGAGCGCGTGCAGGGCGCGGTGTGGTAGCGCGCCGAGTTGGTGGAGGTTGCCGACGATCGGCAGGCGCGGTGGCGAGGGAGGGAGTCGTTGGTCGGCGGGATGCTTCTTGGTTTGGGTACGCAATAGCAGCAGCAGTATGCACACGCACACACTGAGAATTAGCGTGGCAACTTGCAGTGTGAATGGAAATGTAATCGTGGTGGTGGTTTCCATTTTGGATCAGTCGTACTGCAAATGGTGCGAGTTGGGTGCAGCTCTATATACTGATGCATTTATAGGAAAAATTAGCACACTGAAGGCTCAGTGAAGGTACACCGCTCGGTGAGGAGCAATGCTAGACTTAGGTAAAGCTAGCTATGTAATCTACGTACTAACTGACGTGGATAATTAGGATTGGCATATGGGTGAGGCTGGGGCCCATCCCCGTTGCAAACAACAATTTCATCTTAACTAAATAACCCCCTGCCCTAAAAAAAACAAAAACTAAACAAGCCCCCACCGCTCGAATTTCAGTGTGAGCCCATGTCCCTTCAAAAGCCCAATATAAATTTCGGATCAACAATTTCACAAATAGCTTTCTCATTCAGTTTTTTTAATACACCAAGCTCTCTAATTTTGAAGCTCCCCCTTTCGATTGAGCTATACATTTTCAATGCCTTGATTTTGACCCGGTCAATCCTTGCTTGTGGCAATGAAATATCTACCTTCATTAAGCTCCTTCAAACAGAGGTCTTCAATTTCTATTGAATACACGATTGATTGGGTTGTTGACCTGTGCTTCATTGTGGGCTCTCACGATAAATGGGTCTCTTGGTAAGTGCCTGGGTGGTGTAGTACTTCATTGACAAAAAATGAAGTGCCGCCTATGACACGTTTAGCACTAGAATAACACACGGCCAACAACATAGGTAACTTTCTCATATATTTGTATTACTTAAAAGACACCCTCCAATCGTACGGTCAAAAAGACTCATCCAAACATCACAATAAGAAAAAGGAAACTGATACATTCACGGATGATTCACTGCAGATTGGTTATACCAAACACTCTCCCACAAATCACTTCCTTGAGTTTCACCATTAAGCCACTCCATCCGTAATCATGATTCCGTAAAGCCTATCCGTATGGGTAGCATGTCTGGTAAAAAGAACACACTTCATTGTTTCCCCCACACGCCAAACCAACTAGTACGGAAATAATTTTTACAACTTAAAAACAATTACCATGTAAAAATGAAACATGTAACACCCCAAGAACATAAAGGGCGTAGGAAAGCGCGTACGGCCCTTTAGTAGATGATGAATAGTAGTATGAACGACCGAGACTAGATAATGGCCATGCGGCGGTTTCATGGTTTGGCCAATAGCAGTACACACAAATGGTTCTGCCCTACATACAGTTATGGAGACAGGGGGCCAGCCCTCCCAATTTAGAGATGAACAATGCATAATTTTGGAAAAAAAACACATGCATTTGTGTAGTTTGGCGTATGTAATCAAAAGTTTGTGTCATTTGGGCCCCCTGTTCTTTAACTAGCAGTTGGGGAGGTCCTGTAATTTCAGTTTCCGTTTTGTTAAGTCTCAGTCGACTGAGACTTCATTATGTCTTATATATTCGTTTGATCTTTAATGGAGATTCATACAACTTTTTTACTTTTTTCTTCTTATATATTATGTCATTTGACTGAGACTTCACTATGTCTCAATCGACTGAGACCTTGCGACACCTTTTCAGTTTTAGCTCTCATAATGTTACATAAAGTATTCATGTTCCATACAATCAAATTGAAATGTAAGCAAGCAAACCAAAGGTTGGAAAGGTCCTCCGGAAAAAACCTAGCCGCCTCCACCATGGATCGGGTCCCTCCCTCCGGCCGGCCGCATTGGCATTTTGAGGGGTGGGAACCAGATCTATAAGTGGAGTTCTTAATAATAGTAGTGTTTTCACTAGATTAGTTTAGGGATTTGGTAGTCATCTTCTTAGGTGGAGATGGCATTGCGTAGAATAAGTAATCTTCATCCCTTCATTCGACGGCGGGATCTCCTTCCCGGCGTGAATGGTGGTGTTGAAAGATTAAATTTGTCTAAGTATGATCCTTCGGATCTTGCTTTGCTAGATCTATTTTGATATATTTTTCTCATGGTAGCCACGAGGAGGATTGTCCTTGCAATATCTGTCCTAGCTACTACGTCTTCAACAATGGTGATGCATAATCACGGCTCCCAGCGACTTCCATCTGGCTATTCTGTTTTTTTATTCCTAGAGTGCCAATGTTGGTTGATTACATTAACGGCTGCGTACGTGCATCCCAGCCTTGGAACTTGGGCTCAAATTAAAACTATGGGAGAACCCTCGTTGGTATTTACAAGCCTGCAATTTGATACCTTTGTTATTTTTCTTCGTGTGCCTTTAGAAAAGTACAAGATTATGTCATGGAAGAAGAAAGAGTTTGAAGATCTCGAAGATTTGCTCGTTTCTTTTAGAATTTATGTTTTAGTCGCTGTAGGCAGCTCATGTATCTCTACCATGTCAATTCACTACTATAAATATATCATGATAATGATTGTAAAAAAGTTGCATTGAAATGTATTGCAAAACATACCGTAAGAACGTGCATGGTATCATGTAGGTACCTCTATGGATTGATATGTTGGTTTCTCATCCGTTTTAGAAGTTAGCGCCGGCAGCAAGTCTTGCACTTTGAGATCCATCGATTGCTTGGCATTCTAGTAGCTGGAGTACTGTAGGTAAAGTGACATTGTTGCATATGCTAAGGAAGATGGTGCTAAAATAAAACCAGACTTTGCGAGTACCGTTCTGCACCCGAGCTCATATGTACCTTGTGAACAGTAAAAAAAATTACCCCCTCCATTCCGTAATGTAATGCATATAAATTTTCTCAAACCCCGCAAACTTTGGCTAAGTTTAATTGTTTTCTCTATGAACTCGGCCAAAGTTCGCATTTGACTTTCAAAAAAATATATGCACTATATTAAGGAACGGAGGGAGCAGTAAACAAAATATATAAAAAAACTGAATTTATTTGGAGACAAACTTTGGCGAATTCTAAACATGTGTGCAAAATTTCATGAAGAAACAACATTCAAAAAATTCTGTGTAAAAAAACAAAATTAACGCTCCAAAAAGTCTCTTTATCCGATCATCAATTTTGTTTTCTTACGGCAGCATTTTTGGAATGTTGTTTCTTCATGAAATTTGGCACGCAGATTTAGAATTCGTCAAATTTTGTCTCCAAATTTTTTCTGATTTTTTTGTTTTTTTTACTATTTTTTGATGTTACTGTTTACGGGGGTGCATATGAGCTCAGGTGCATAAACTTCATGTCCTAGACTTTGTTGCGTAAACAAGTCAAAATATGCTATATCACATGTTATATGGACTAGCCACAGTGAGGAGTAACTTAGACTAGTAACATATATATGTTACTAGTCTATGTTATTACCTCTATAATGGGGAGTAACATGTATGTGGTGTCATACAACACTTTATTTATTACGTTGTAGACTCATCTTGGCTTGATATATGTGATGCTACTCATACTACTACTAACTAGTTGTGTTACTATATTCCTCTTTTTCTTTATTAATTACTTGTCACATCATCTATTTTGTCTAAATATGTTTGATGTTATCATCTATATTACTTCCACTGTGGGTAGTTTATAAATAAGTTTATTTAGCACATGTAAACGTCAGGAACGGTGGCATTCGACTTTTCCACATCACATGTCGGCCGGGCTGGCTGGACGTTTCAAAATAATTGTGAGAGTTATGGGCCATTCAAACGTTGTACACCACTTGTTACCAGTAGCAGCAGCCATCTTCTCATAAATATAATGATAGAGCATAAATGGTGGCCGGATATTTCCGGTCGGTTCTCGATCGGTATAGCGCATAAGGCCCTTCCCAGTGCTCAACGGTGTACAGGTGCTAAGGGTGCCACAGAGGCAGAAATATGATGTGGCAAAGCATTTAATGAGGAGAGAGAGCATTATGGTGACCCCAATAAGAACCAATGCTAAGCACGTGGACCTAGGCAAAAAGACTATCAACCAATACATGAAGGAGTTTTATTGCTAAACAATTAAATAGAGGAGGCTTAGCTACAAAATCTAAGCACCAATGCATTGGGGACATTAGTTGCTAAGCATTTTAATGCACTTAGCACCCCACTTTAGCACCAATGTATTGGGAGAGGTCTAAATGGTTGTTAGGTTTTTCTTTTTGTGAAGAAAAGAAATGGAGACCGGCTGATGTGGATGTTCTTGTTTTGGCCAATAACAGTTGTAGTACTACTACTACGTACGCTGGTGGCCTGGGTATACATTTGATAGGAGGCAATTAATGCGTTGAAAATTCAACAACCTGACTTTTCAGACGGAGATGTGCAGTCCGGCCTTACGGCGGCAACTACGTGCATCACCTCCCCACGCTCTTTGAGTATTTTTTTGGTGTTATTAAGTAGTCACTTCGTTTCATACTAATATAAGATCTTTTCGCAAGCTGTTTGAGCATGAAAACATCTTATATTGTGGGATGGAGAGAGTACTCTCTCCCCATCGAAAAACGTCTAACCTTTTTATAGGGAAAAAGAAAGCTCATTCATTCATTCATGGTAAGAGTACAATCATTCTTAATTACAGGAAGGATACCTCGTGACACATTTTTTGGCAGAAAAAAATCCCATGAATTCTAGCATGAGCCACACTACTCTCTCTTTTAATTTTACTCACCTTACATAGACTGAAGCCATGTATAGGCTTTGGTTTTTAGCCTCATCATATTTTTTCGAGAACACCTCAAGAGGGCAGGGGGTTCCTGTATTTCATTAAAAAGAAGAGAGTTGGTCCAATTTATAAGGAAATCCAGACCCAAGAATCTAACATTCTCGGTCAATCCGGGAAAACCAAAATAAAACCCCCAAAAGAAAAAGAAAACGAGAAAAAGAGGCACTAGAACTAGGGGATTGGGACTAGACAAAAACAACATAAGGGACATCGTCGGAGCCAGAGCGCCTAGACCCAAGTCTCCTCATATTTAGCTCACCGGTTGGGGTTGCTTCTATCTTCAGAATTCAAAGCAGCCAAAGCAGCAGCACAGTTCGACTCGACGTGCACATGTACTTTATTCATATTTCTCAAATACTTTGAGTCCGATCGCTAGGGCATTGGCCTCCGCTTCCTCTGCATCATCGCATGCCCGAAGATGACAGCTTACAGAAAACACAATCGATCCTGCACTATCGCGCGCGTTCGTACCTGCCCATGCTGAACCCAAAAGTGAAACATAAGACGCATCTACGTTCAGTTTAATACATGGCTTTCAGTTGGGGCTTCAGAGTTCAACGCTTCCTATTAATTGTTGAAAAAAGGACAGAGTCCAAAATCTTTGCTTCCCCTTTATTATGCACAATATCATCCCTAAGATGCCATGACTGCCATAGAACTACAAGCAAAATTTTCACGCATGTGTCCAGAACATTGGCTTAAAGCATGTAATAGCCAGTCCGGATCGTGTGCAACAAGTAGATGTTCTTTTGGTAATGCCCAGTGTTATCTTATCTTCTCTCTGAGAGCTCTAGCCTTGGTGCAGTTCACAACCACTAGTAGAAAACAAGACTTTGGTCCAGGCCGAGTCAACCCATTAGTCCCGGTTCAGTCCAGAACCGGGACCAATGGGGGCATTGGTCCCGGTTCGTGAGCCCAGGGGGCCGGCCGGGCCACGTGGGCCATTGGTCCCGGTTCATCTGGACCTTTTGGTTCCGGTTGGTGGGATGAACCGGGACCAATGGGCCTCGTTCCTGGCCCACCACCATTGGTCCCGGTTGGTGGCTTGAACCGGGACCAAAGGCTCCCCTTTAGTCCCGGTTCATGCCACCAACCGGGACCAATGAAGTGCCTATATATACCCCCTCGCGTAAGAGTAGAGCACACTGCTGTGTTTTTTTTGGCCGAGAGGGAGAGGGCTTGGTGGTGCTCTAGCTCACCTCCTATGCACACAAGGTGTTCGATGGAATGCCCGAGCCACACTACTTAAGCTTTCTCCTCTTCAAGCTCGACCTCTAAGCTCCATTTTCCACAATATTTGTCTAGGTTTAGCGGTCCGTCACGCCCCGTCCCCGTCTTCACCGCCGTCGATCACTCGTGAGCCTCTTGTTCTTATCTTCTTTCTGAAAGAAAAAATATTCTTACTTGTATGTTTACACAGATACTTGTATTATTTTCTTACTTTTATTATTGCATCTTATATAGTGCGATGGTTTTGGTATCCGCCCCCGTCGGCCCTCGTCCTGTCTATGATTCAGATGTGGTATATATATTATCTTTATAACTATTGGTTCATTTATTGTTTATGAAAATTATGCCGACCAATGTGACATATATTTTGTTTATGTAGGATGTATGTGAATCGGAAATGCCAACCGACCCTATTGTCGAGAGGTTAAATTTAGTTGAAGAAGAAAACAATTTGTTGAAGGAAAAAATAAAGAAATTTGAGGAGGAGAAGATGATATTGGAGTTGCATGTTGCGGATGTCGTCGATGATCACAAGATCAAGATGGATGCAATGTGCTTGGAGGACGATGACACGGGGCACGCCGTCAATATCGTCAAGCTGGTGCCTTGGAGGTCGATGTCACGTAGGTCAACCTCACCGCTCTATGGAGCCCGTTGTCCGCTTCGTCACGCCGGAGAGATGCCGCTGAAGTCGGTGATCTGGAGTTCGCCGTCGGGCCATTCGTTCACTTCATCAAGATGGTGCCGTAGAAGTCGACGACGCAGAGCTCGACATCACACCGCTCACCTCCATTTCATCATGCCAAGGACCACGACATGGTGCTCGCCACGATGCTGCCCGCTGTTCAAATCACCCGTCACACCCTCCGCGAATTCGACGAGCCGACGCCATGAAGGACGAAACTGCGGATTATCTCGATGTCACCGACTCCTTCACATGGCGCGACGGTGCTGCTCGCGTCTCCTTCAAAGGAAACGAGACCCCATTTGGCACCGGGGTAGTGCCTATCCTTCATCTCGCCCGGACTCGATGGTGCCTTGGCGATGGTGTCACGGTAGTCCAGCCAAACATCATGCAGGGGTCTACACAAGAACAAGAAGGCATGTTCCTGATACGTACTCGCGTGTGCCCAAGGCGTGAAGATGGCCGTTGGGCTCACCGCCGCATGAAGCAAATGGACGCGGTTCTCGGGACGTCGCCGCACCTGCCGTCCATTTCCAGCCGAGGGATTTTGTCTACATCGAATGCTATAGAAGAATGAAGTTGAACGTTAAGTACGTCTGAATGTGTGGCAGTGCACTACGTAAATGGCCTTTGCACATGCATGGGCCATGCACATAGCCAATTTATGGCGAGGTGGCATGCTCACCGCTGCTCGTCGTCTGCTTCAGCGCGTCTTACACCATTCAAGAAGAAGTGGAGCTCGCCACAGCGTCGTACATTCGCCGTGCCGCACGCTCAACGAAGAGTCCCTGCAAGTGACGCCACATCGTGAAGATGACACCTTACAACGGCGCCCGTATCCCACACAAGGAAGATGGCCTTCTACCCCTGTGCTGCTGCTACCCGCGCCACGCTCATTCGGAGGCTAGAGCCGAGCAAGTTGGTGCCGCCCGAGGACAAGGCGTGGCGGCAAGGCGACGCGACTTCAACAGCAACACTGCTCCTTTACGATCTCGTGAGACGACACCTTGACCACACCGACTGCCATGGACTCGGCGTCTGGCCGGGACGAGGTGTTGACCACACAGGCCATGCTAATGTCAGCTATGCGACGGTCATACACCGATGTTGGTCTCCACCGACAATTCTCCCGCAAGGCGTAGCCCCTTGCACTCCCTGAGAAGCTACTGGTCGTCGAGAAGTCTGAGCCAAGAGCGAACCATGCTACCCCAATAACAATTCCTCCAACCTCGCCAAGACCGACGAGGCACGACGGCGAGGGCTAGCGTGGCCACCGCAAAGCCCACGCTACTGGCGGCGTGTGTACCGACGAGGACACGGGCTCTGCCGCCGCCCACACACACACATAACCATCATCATGCATGGAGAACGCGAAGCGAAGACGACGAAGACGACCACACAGCTCAATCGGAGGTATCTCGCGGAGCAACCCGCGGGAGTAATTAACCGGGAGTCTTCCGAGGCCCCGGGAACCAGGAGATCACACAATCGCCACAGCCAGCTTGGCCGCGCTAGTAGGCCAGGGAGCACACCTTTTTTTTAATGGGATATTGTAATTTTATTTCTCCAATGAGATTAATGAAATACATGTTCCCGTATCTCTTTTTCTTTGTGTACTACGGTACACTGGCACGCCCACATACGCAGTTTTTTTCCCCGGCGTATGAGAGAAACACACTCCCTTCTTCCCTTTTCCCCGGAGTCCCTAGATGTTTTTCTCGTGTCAAACACCCCCCTAGCCCAATCTGAATTGGGTGGGGGGCCTCCCCCCGCCCCCCCTTTCCTTCCCTCTCTCACCCTTCCTTCTCTCCCACTCCAACAAGGGAAAGGGGGAATCCTACTCCCACTGGGAGTACGACTCCCCCCTTGGGCGCACCATAGAGGGCCGACCCTCCCCCTCCTCCACTCCTTTATATACGGGGGAGGGGGGCACCCCATAGACACACAAGTTGATCATTGTCTTAGCCGTGTGCGGTGCCCCCCTCCACATATTCCACCTCGGTCATACCGTTGTAGTGCTTAGGCGAAGCCCTGCGTCGGTAACTTCATCAACACCATCATCCCGCCGTCGTGCTAACGAAGCTCTCCCTCGACACTCAGCTGGATCGTGAGTTCGTGGGACGTCACCGAGCTGAACGTGTGCAGATCGCGGAGGTGCCGTACTTTCGGTACTAGGATCGGTTGGATCGGAAGACGTTCGACTACATCAACCGCGTCACTTGACGCTTCCGCTTACGGTCTACGAGGGTATGTAGACAACACTCTCCCCTCTCGTTGCTATGCATCACATAGATCTTGCATGATCGTAGGATTTTTTTTGAAATTACTGCGTTCCCCAACAGTAGGAAATCCCTGTCTCGGTCGCTCTCGCGAGTCGCAACGAACGGACTAAGAAGCGGTGGCACTTGGTAGAAGCCCACAACCTCGAAGGCTATTTGTCCGACGATCAAGAGCGACGCCGTCCGCTCCTTCCCCCTTGAGCGCTGCACCCGACGGCGACGGTAGCGGTCCGGTGGCCTTCCTCTTCTATCCCCTCAGATCTCCTCCGCTTAGAGATCATTCTCTCCACTGCCACCACCCGACCATGAAGATAAACGATGGCAACTACCAAAATATCTGGTCCTGACAAAGCTTCGAATATGTCTGTGCCCAGCCATTTGCGCGGTCTTGCAGATCTTATCATGTTCGGCGACGACAACTTTGCCTGGCTAGATCTTTGTGTGGCCAGATCAATTTCGTTACATATACTACAATACCCAATGCCTAAACAAGACATATATTTTTCGGGCATGCGTCAATGATCTATTGATAAGTAAGGACCGATCAATCATAGTACGAGATGATACGATGCATAAAGATTTTTGGATATGACTGGCATATATTCCTTTTCGTTACTGCTACACTCATGACACAGGGTGCTGGTTCAAACCACAACTTGCCCTTGTGAGTGTTGCAATTATGTGTTCTAGGCTAGTGTGCCCCCCTTATTGTACATAAGAGATCTATGATACAAATGTCCTACTTCAACACTCTATCATCCTACCCACACACAAGTCGAACATGCAACCACTACAAAAAGATCCAGCATATAGCCAACACATCTGCACATGTACACACATATTCAACACATTTTCAACAACATACACATATGTTATCTCAACAACATCCTACCCACACGCAAGTCTAACATGTAATTACATATGGCGAAGAAAAGGTCCAACATATAACCAACTCACGTATGAACAACAATAACGCATGTAACCTATTACCGTGGGTTACTCATAGTGTTGTACTCCAAGCACAAATCTAACATCTAATCTACACGTACAAATATAATTGAACATATTCAACAACATTGGTGCATATGTAACCTGGGTTACTCATGAAGTGCCACTGTCGCCACGGCGTAAATTGGCACCCTCTTTCGTGACGTGATTCCTGGCGCCTCTTCCATATCCACCACCATCGACGGTGGAATCGCCCAGTCAAAGTGCCCCACAAGGTTAGCAAGCGTGAGCTCCACGATAGTGGTTGTGAACCCTATCCCGGGGCACATCCTCCTACCTGCACCGAAAGGTATGAGTTGGGAATGTTGCCCGCGAAAGTCCACCTTGCTGTTGATAAACCGCTCCGGCCAGAACTCTCCGACATGCTCCCATGCTGCAGGGTCTCTCCCGATGGCCCATGCATTCACAATGACCCGAGTCCCACTAGGGACGTGATAGTCTTGGACCCTCGCGTGTTGCATAGACTCACGGGGAACAAGAAGAGGCCCAGGTGGGTGCAACCGCATCGTCTCCTTGATAACGGCCCTAAGGTACTCCATCACTGGAAGGTCTTGCTCAGTAATCATTAGTAAGTGACTAGTCTTGGTATAGTGGCGCCTGATTTCTTGTTGTAGCTTCTGCATCACTGGCTTGTTGCGGAGAAGCTCGGCCATGACCCATTCGAGGACGATGATGGTCGAGTCTGTCCCTGCTCCGAACAAATCCTGTCCATGTTTATCCAAGAGTTAGAAAACGAAATCCCTACGTGCATGTTGGAATGCAAGCACGATTCTTAGAATGTGTTGATCAAGAGAAATGTAAAGGCTTGAACCATTTTTGGCCACAACAAAATGGTGCCCAGGTCCACTACATTAATCATGAGAATGATATGATTGAATGGGATGTTTGCCGCAAGACTGTGAATGACATGACTTGGTTTGAGTGCTTAATGTCTGCAAGGTAGCACGATTCATCAATTTCCTAAAATAGGCAAACAATGGCTTTCCTAATTATTGCTCAATATTCGCATGCCAACTTTTCCTTTTCAAAAATATAGTTGCATGCCCTCCGACATCAGCAGCATGTTTTCTTTGGGTGTGGCTAGGTCTCAGTCGGCTGAGACTTAACGAAGTCTCAATCAAGTGATATAGCATATGAGAAGAAGAAAGACAAACTGAGAAGAATTTTTTTCACGAATTTTCATGCAAAATCAAAGGAAGAGAGTATCAACTGAGACATAACAAAGTCTTAGTGGACTAAGACTTACCAAAATTGCTTTTCTTTCTCTAAGAAGCCGATATTCACCAATTTACTGTGATTTTCCGTGGTTATAACGAGTTCTGTCACGTGAAGCTTGTGGATCATGCATGAAGTTTTACCTCTAGTAGTGCCTTGACGTTGTCCCTGCTCAAGCGAAACCCTGTCTCGCTCGATTCTCTCTGAAGCGACAGCAGCACATGCACGAACGCCTCGACCTCGCGGCGGCAACCTCCCACGCCGGTGGTCGCGGCAACGTCGACGATTTCCTCGAGGATCCGATCGATCCTCTCGAACGCCCTGCTCACCTTGGCGTCCGTCCCGTCGACGGCGGCCACCCATGCCAGCCACGGGAAGTAGTCGCCGACGTGGAACGCCCCGAGGAGGGCGTTGGCCTCCTCCAGCAGCGCGTCCACCTTGGCACGCCACCCGGCTGCGCCCGAGGCGCGCACCCCGAGCACGATCCGCCCGTTCACATCCTTGGCGAAGCCGCCCAGGAGTTCGCTGAGCCGCACCACGCCGCCGCCTTGCGCTCGTTCCTCCTCCACCGTCCGTACCAGCTTGGCCACCTCCTCCTCGCGCACGCCGCGGTAGGCGCGCACCCTGCCGGGGCTCAGGAGGTGGAGCACGGCGAGCTTGCGCACGCTGCGCCAGTAGGCGCCGTGGGGCGCGAAGGCGATGTCGGTGCAGCCGTAGAGGAGACGACTCGGGATGGCGAGCGACGGCCGGCTGGCGAAGGCATGGTCCTGCAGCTGGAGCACTTCTCTCGCCGCGTCGGCGGAGGAGACGACCAGGGTTGGCACGCGGCCGAGGTGGAGCAGCATGACGGGTCCGTGCGCCACGGCGAGCGCGTGCAGGGCGCGGTGTGGTAGCGCGCCGAGTTGGTGGAGGTTGCCGACGATCGGCAGGCGCGGTGGCGAGGGAGGGAGTCGTTGGTCGGCGGGATGCTTCTTGGTTTGGGTACGCAATAGCAGCAGCAGTATGCACACGCACACACTGAGAATTAGCGTGGCAACTTGCAGTGTGAATGGAAATGTAATCGTGGTGGTGGTTTCCATTTTGGATCAGTCGTACTGCAAATGGTGCGAGTTGGGTGCAGCTCTATATACTGATGCATTTATAGGAAAAATTAGCACACTGAAGGCTCAGTGAAGGTACACCGCTCGGTGAGGAGCAATGCTAGACTTAGGTAAAGCTAGCTATGTAATCTACGTACTAACTGACGTGGATAATTAGGATTGGCATATGGGTGAGGCTGGGGCCCATCCCCGTTGCAAACAACAATTTCATCTTAACTAAATAACCCCCTGCCCTAAAAAAAACAAAAACTAAACAAGCCCCCACCGCTCGAATTTCAGTGTGAGCCCATGTCCCTTCAAAAGCCCAATATAAATTTCGGATCAACAATTTCACAAATAGCTTTCTCATTCAGTTTTTTTAATACACCAAGCTCTCTAATTTTGAAGCTCCCCCTTTCGATTGAGCTATACATTTTCAATGCCTTGATTTTGACCCGGTCAATCCTTGCTTGTGGCAATGAAATATCTACCTTCATTAAGCTCCTTCAAACAGAGGTCTTCAATTTCTATTGAATACACGATTGATTGGGTTGTTGACCTGTGCTTCATTGTGGGCTCTCACGATAAATGGGTCTCTTGGTAAGTGCCTGGGTGGTGTAGTACTTCATTGACAAAAAATGAAGTGCCGCCTATGACACGTTTAGCACTAGAATAACACACGGCCAACAACATAGGTAACTTTCTCATATATTTGTATTACTTAAAAGACACCCTCCAATCGTACGGTCAAAAAGACTCATCCAAACATCACAATAAGAAAAAGGAAACTGATACATTCACGGATGATTCACTGCAGATTGGTTATACCAAACACTCTCCCACAAATCACTTCCTTGAGTTTCACCATTAAGCCACTCCATCCGTAATCATGATTCCGTAAAGCCTATCCGTATGGGTAGCATGTCTGGTAAAAAGAACACACTTCATTGTTTCCCCCACACGCCAAACCAACTAGTACGGAAATAATTTTTACAACTTAAAAACAATTACCATGTAAAAATGAAACATGTAACACCCCAAGAACATAAAGGGCGTAGGAAAGCGCGTACGGCCCTTTAGTAGATGATGAATAGTAGTATGAACGACCGAGACTAGATAATGGCCATGCGGCGGTTTCATGGTTTGGCCAATAGCAGTACACACAAATGGTTCTGCCCTACATACAGTTATGGAGACAGGGGGCCAGCCCTCCCAATTTAGAGATGAACAATGCATAATTTTGGAAAAAAAACACATGCATTTGTGTAGTTTGGCGTATGTAATCAAAAGTTTGTGTCATTTGGGCCCCCTGTTCTTTAACTAGCAGTTGGGGAGGTCCTGTAATTTCAGTTTCCGTTTTGTTAAGTCTCAGTCGACTGAGACTTCATTATGTCTTATATATTCGTTTGATCTTTAATGGAGATTCATACAACTTTTTTACTTTTTTCTTCTTATATATTATGTCATTTGACTGAGACTTCACTATGTCTCAATCGACTGAGACCTTGCGACACCTTTTCAGTTTTAGCTCTCATAAAGTTACATAAAGTATTCATGTTCCATACAATCAAATTGAAATGTAAGCAAGCAAATCAAAGGTTGGAAAGGTCCTCCGGAAAAAACCTAGCCGCCTCCACCATGGATCGGGTCCCTCCCTCCGGCCGGCCGCATTGGCATTTTGAGGGGTGGGAACCAGATCTATAAGTGGAGTTCTTAATAATAGTAGTGTTTTCACTAGATTAGTTTAGGGATTTGGTAGTCATCTTCTTAGGTGGAGATGGCATTGCGTAGAATAAGTAATCTTCATCCCTTCATTCGACGGCGGGATCTCCTTCCCGGCGTGAATGGTGGTGTTGAAAGGTTAAATTTGTCTAAGTATGATCCTTCGGATCTTGCTTTGCTAGATCTATTTTGATATATTTTTCTCATGGTAGCCACGAGGAGGATTGTCCTTGCAATATCTGTCCTAGCTACTACGTCTTCAACAATGGTGATGCATAATCACGGCTCCCAGCGACTTCCATCTGGCTATTCTGTTTTTTTATTCCTAGAGTGCCAATGTTGGTTGATTACATTAACGGCTGCGTACGTGCATCCCAGCCTTGGCACTTGGGCTCAAATTAAAACTATGGGCGAACCCTCGTTGGTATTTACAAGCCTGCAATTTGATACCTTTGTTATTTTTCTTCGTCTGCCTTTAGAAAAGTACAAGATTATGTCATGGAAGAAGAAAGAGTTTGAAGATCTCGAAGATTTGCTTGTTTCTTTTAGAATTTATGTTTTAGTCGCTGTAGGCAGCTCATGTATCTCTACCATGTCAATTCACTACTATAAATATATCATGATAACGATTGTAAAAAAGTTGCATTGAAATGTATTGCAAAACATACCGTAAGAACGTGCATGGTATCATGTAGGTACCTCTATGGATTGATATGTTGGTTTCTCATCCGTTTTAGAAGTTAGCGCCGGCAGCAAGTCTTGCACTTTGAGATCCATCGATTGCTTGGCATTCTAGTAGCTGGAGTACTGTAGGTAAAGTGACATTGTTGCATATGCTAAGGAAGATGGTGCTAAAATAAAACCAGACTTTGCGAGTACCGTTCTGCACCCGAGCTCATATGTACCTTGTGAACAGTAAAAAAAATTACCCCCTCCATTCCGTAATGTAATGCATATAAATTTTCTCAAACCCCGCAAACTTTGGCTAAGTTTAATTGTTTTCTCTATGAACTCGGCCAAAGTTCGCATTTGACTTTCAAAAAAATATATGCACTATATTAAGGAACGGAGGGAGCAGTAAACAAAATATATAAAAAAACTGAATTTATTTGGAGACAAACTTTGGCGAATTCTAAACATGTGTGCAAAATTTCATGAAGAAACAACATTCGAAAAATTCTGTGTAAAAAACAAAATTAACGCTCCAAAAAGTCTCTTTATCCGATCATCAATTTTGTTTTTTTACGGCAGCATTTTTGGAATGTTGTTTCTTCATGAAATTTTGCACGCAGATTTAGAATTCATCAAATTTTGTCTCCAAATTTTTTCTGATTTTTTTTTGTTTTTTTACTATTTTTTGATGTTACTGTTTACGGGGGTGCATATGAGCTCGGGTGCATAAACTTCATGTCCTAGACTTTGTTGCGTAAACAAGTCAAAATATGCTATATCACATGTTATATGGACTAGCCACAGTGAGGAGTAACTTAGACTAGTAACATATATATGTTACTAGTCTATGTTATTACCTCTATAATGGGGAGTAACATGTATGTGGTGTCATACAACACTTTATTTATTACGTTGTAGACTCATCTTAGCTTGATATATGTGATGCTACTCATACTATTATTAACTAGTTATGTTACTATATTCCTCTTTTTCTTTATTAATTACTTGTCACATCATCTATTTTGTCTAAATATGTTTGATGTTATCATCTATATTACTTCCACTGTGGGTAGTTTATAAATAAGTTTATTTAGCACATGTAAACGTCAGGAACGGTGGCATTCGACTTTTCCACATCACATGTCGGCCGGGCTGGCTTGACGTTTCAAAATAATTGTGAGAGTTATGGGCCATTCAAACGTTGTACACCACTTGTTACCAGTAGCAGCAGCCATCTTCTCATAAATATAATGATAGAGCATAAATGGTGGCCGGATATTTCCGGTCGGTTCTCGATCGGTATAGCGCATAAGGCCCTTCCCAGTGCTCAACGGTGTACAGGTGCTAAGGGTGCCACATAGGCAGAAATATGATGTGGCAAAGCATTTAATGAGGAGAGAGAGCATTATGGTGACCCCAATAAGAACCAATGCTAAGCACGTGGACCTAGGCAAAAAGACTATCAACCAATACATGAAGGAGTTTTATTGCTAAACAATTAAATAGAGGAGGCTTAGCTACAAAACCTAAGCACCAATGCATTGGGGACATTAGTTGCTAAGCATTTTAATGCACTTAGCACCCCACTTTAGCACCAATGTATTGGGAGAGGTCTAAATGGTTGTTAGGTTTTTCTTTTTGTGAAGAAAAGAAATGGAGACCGGCTGATGTGGATGTTCTTGTTTTGGCCAATAACAGTTGTAGTACTACTACTACGTACGCTGGTGGCCTGGGTATACATTTGATAGGAGGCAATTAATGCGTTGAAAATTCAACAACCTGACTTTTCAGACGGAGATGTGCAGTCCGGCCTTACGGCGGCAACTACGTGCATCACCTCCCCACGCTCTTTGAGTATTTTTTTGGTGTTATTAAGTAGTCACTTCGTTTCATACTAATATAAAATCTTTTCGCAAGCTGTTTGAGCATGAAAACATCTTATATTGTGGGATGGAGAGAGTACTCTCTCCCCATCGAAAAACGTCTAACCTTTTTATAGGGAAAAAGAAAGCTCATTCATTCATTCATGGTAAGAGTACAATCATTCTTAATTACAGGAAGGATACCTCGTGACACATTTTTTGGCAGAAAAAAATCCCATGAATTCTAGCATGAGCCACACTACTCTCTCTTTTAATTTTACTCACCTTACATAGACTGAAGCCATGTATAGGCTTTGGTTTTTAGCCTCATCATATTTTTTCGAGAACACCTCAAGAGGGCAGGGGGTTCCTGTATTTCATTAAAAAGAAGAGAGTTGGTCCAATTTATAAGGAAATCCAGACCCAAGAATCTAACATTCTCGGTCAATCCGGGAAAACCAAAATAAAACCCCCAAAAGAAAAAGAAAACGAGAAAAAGAGGCACTAGAACTAGGGGATTGGGACTAGACAAAAACAACATAAGGGACATCGTCGGAGCCAGAGCGCCTAGACCCAAGTCTCCTCATATTTAGCTCACCGGTTGGGGTTGCTTCTATCTTCAGAATTCAAAGCAGCCAAAGCAGCAGCACAGTTCGACTCGACGTGCACATGTACTTTATTCATATTTCTCAAATACTTTGAGTCCGATCGCTAGGGCATTGGCCTCCGCTTCCTCTGCATCATCGCATGCCCGAAGATGACAGCTTACAGAAAACACAATCGATCCTGCACTATCGCGTGCGTTCGTACCTGCCCACACAGAACCCAAAAGTGAAACATAAGACGCATCTACGTTCAGTTTAATACATGGCTTTCAGTTGGGGCTTCAGAGTTCAACGCTTCCTATTAATTGTTGAAAAAAGGACAGAGTCCAAAATCTTTGCTTCCCCTTTATTATGCACAATATCATCCCTAAGATGCCATGACTGCCATAGAACTACAAGCAAAATTTTCACGCATGTGTCCAGAACATTGGCTTAAAGCATGTAATAGCCAGTCCGGATCGTGTGCAACAAGTAGATGTTCTTTTGGTAATGCCCAGTGTTATCTTATCTTCTCTCTGAGAGCTCTAGCCTTGGTGCAGTTCACAACCACTAGTAGAAAACAGGGCTTTGGTCCAGGCCGAGTCAACCCATTAGTCCCGGTTCAGTCCAGAACCGGGACCAATGGGGGCATTTGTCCCGGTTCGTGAGCCCAGGGGGCCGGCCGGGCCACGTGGGCCATTGGTCCCGGTTCATCTGGACCTTTTGGTTCCGGTTGGTGGGATGAACCGGGACCAATGGGCCTCACTCCTGGCCCACCACCATTGGTCCCGGTTGGTGGCTTGAACCGGGACCAAAGGCTCTCCTTTAGTCCCGGTTCATGCCACCAACCGGGACCAATGAAGTGCCTATATATACCCCCTCGCGTAAGAGTAGAGCACACTGCTCTGTTTTTTTTGGCCGAGGGGGAGAGGGCTTGGTGGTGCTCTAGCTCACCTCCTATGCACACAAGGTGTTCGATGGAATGCCCGAGCCACACTACTTAAGCTTTCTCCTCTTCAAGCTCGACCTCTAAGCTCCATTTTCCACAATATTTGTCTAGGTTTAGCGGTCCGTCACGCCCCGTCCCCGTCTTCACCGCCGTCGATCACTCGTGAGCCTCTTGTTCTTATCTTCTTTCTGAAAAAGAATATATTCTTACTTGTATGTTTACACAGATACTTGTATTATTTTCTTACTTTTATTATTGCATCTTATATAGCGCGATGGTTTTGGTATCCGCCCCCGTCGGCCCTCGTCCAGTCTATGATTCAGATGTGGTATATATATTATCTTTATAACTATTGGTTCATTTATTGTTTATGAAAATTATGCCGACCAACGTGACATATATTTTGTTTATGTAGGATGTATGTGAATTGGAAATGCCAACCGACCCTATTGTCGAGAGGTTAAATTTAGTTGAAGAAGAAAACAATTTGTTCAAGGAAAAAATAAAGAAATTTGAGGAGGAGAAGATGATATTGGAGTTGCATGTTGCGGATGTCGTCGATGATCACAAGATCAAGATGGATGCAATGTGCTTGAAGATTAGAAAGATTAGAAAATATGCCATTCATACCGAGGCTTGGTATCATTATGCCGTTGGATCAATTGTTACCTTGATTGCGATTATATCGCATTTGTTTTCGCATTGAATTACATAGTTTCAATGTATGGTTTAATTAATTAGATGCTCTGGAGAGCTATATGTTGTTAGATGAGAACTATGTATGCACTTTGGTTTTAATGTGATGATGAACTTCTATTAATTTGGACACTTAATTATATATAATGCACGCAGATGAACCGGCAATAGATGTACGGTGACAGACACACCTGCGAGTACATTAAGGGCGTCCGTGAGTTTCTCGATGCGGCTGAGGCAAACAAGAAGAATGGTTTTATGTGTTGTCCATGCACTGAATGTGGGAATACGAGGTCTTACTCTAACCGGAAAATCCTTCACTTCCACCTGCTTTACAAGGGTTTCATGCCACACTATAATGTTTGGACGAGGCACGGAGAAATAGGGGTTATGATGGAAGACGGCGAAGAAGAAGAGTACGATGACAACTATGTCCCCCCTGAATACGGTGATGCTGCAACGGGGGGAGCTGGTGAAGATCAAGAGGAACCAGACGATGTGCCCAATGATGCTGCAATGGGTGAAGCTGCTGAAGATCAAGAGGAACCAGACGATGTGCCCGATGATGATGATCTCCGCCGGGTCATTGTCGATGCAAGGACGCAATGCGAAAATGAAAAGGAGAAGCTGAAGTTCGATCGCATGTTAGAGGATCACAAAAAAGGGTTGTACCCCAATTGCGAAGATGGCAACACAAAGCTCGGTACCGTACTGGAATTGCTGCAGTGGAAGGCAGAGAATGCTGTGGCTGACAAAGGATTTGAGAAGCTACTGAAAATATTGAAGAAGAAGATTCCAAAGGATAACGAATTTCCCAACAGTACATACGCAGCAAAGAAGGTCGTATGCCCTCTAGGATTGGAGGTGGAGAAGATACATGCATGCCCTAATGACTGCATCCTCTACCGTGGTGCATACAAGGATCTGAACGCATGCCCGGTATGCGGTGCATTGCGGTATAAGATCAGACGATATGGCCCTGGTGATGTTGACGGCGAGCTCCCCAGGAAGAGGGTTCCTACGAAGGTGATGTGGTATGCTCCTATAATACCACGGTTGAAACGTCTGTTCAGAAACGAAGAGCATGCCAAGTTGATGCGATGGCACAGTGAGAACCGGAAGAAAGATGGGAAGTTGAGAGCACCCGTTGACGGGTCGCAGTGGAGAAAAATCGAGAGAAAGTACTGGGATGAGTTTGCAAAGGACCCAAGGAATGTATGGTTTGCTTTTAGCGCGGATGGCATTAATCCTTTCGGGGAGCAGAGCAGCAATCACAGCACCTGGCCCGTGACTCTATGTATGTATAACCTTCCTCCTTGGATGTGCATGAAGCGGAAGTTCATTATGATGCCAGTTCTCATCCAAGGCCCTAAGCAACCCAGCAACGACATTGATGTGTACCTAAGGCCATTAGTTGAAGAACTTTTACAGCTGTGGAATGGAAACGGTGTATGTACGTGGGATGAGCACAGACAGGAGGAATTTAACCTTAAGGCGTTGCTGTTCGTGACCATCAACGATTGGCCCGCTCTCAGTAACCTTTCAGGACAGACAAACAAAGGATACCACACATGCACGCACTGTTTAGATGACACTGAAAGTATATACCTGGACAAATGCAGGAAGAATGTGTACCTGGGCCATCGTCGATTTCTTCCGACCAACCATCAATGTCTAAAGAAAGGCAAGCATTTCAAAGGCAAGGCAGATCACCGGAAGAAGCCCGCCATGCGTACCGGTGATCACGTACTTGCTATGGTCAATGATTTACATGTAATCTTTGGAAAGGGTCCAGGTGGACTAGCTGTTTCGAATGACGCTGAGGGACACGCACCCATGTGGAAGAAGAAATTTATATTTTGGGACCTACCCTACTGAAAAGACCTAGAGGTCCGCTCTTCAATCGACGTGATGCACGTGACGAAGAATCTTTGCGTGAACCTGCTAGGCTTCTTGGGCGTGTATGGGAAGACAAAAGATACACCTGAGGCATGGGAGGACCTGCAACGTTTGCACGAAAAAGACGGCATGCCTCCGAAGCAGTATAAAGGTCCTGCCAGCTACGCTCTTACGAAAGAAGAGAAAGAAATCTTCTTTGAATGCCTGCTCAGTATGAAGGTCACGACTAGCTTCTCGTCGAATATAAAGGGAATAATAAATATGCCAGAGAAAAAGTTTCAGAACCTAAAGTCTCATGACTGCCACGTGATTATGACGCAACTGCTTCCGGTTGCATTAAGGGGGCTTCTACTGGAAAACGTCCGATTAGCCATTGTGAAGCTATGTGCATTCCTCAATGCAATCTCTCAGAAGGTGATCGATCCATAAATCGTACCAAGACTAAGGAGTGATGTGGCGCAATGTCTTGTCAGTTTCGAGCTGGTGTTCCCACCATCCTTCTTCAATATCATGACACACGTCCTAGTTCATCTAGTCGACGAGATTGTCATCCCGGGGCCCGTATTTCTACACAATATGTTCCCCTTTGAGAGGTTCATGGGATTCCTAAAGAAATATGTCCGTAACCGCGCTAGGCTAGAAGGAAGCATCTCCATGGGCCATCAAACAGAGGATGTTATCGGGTTTTGTGTTGACTTCATTCCTGGCCTTAAGAAGATAGGTCTCCCTAAATCGCGGTATCAGGGGAGACTGACTGGAAAAGGCACTCTTGGAAGAGACTCAATAATATGCAGGGACGGATATTCTTGGTCTCAAGCACACTACACAGTTCTACAGAACTCTACCTTGGTGACCCCGTATGTCGATGAACACAAGAATAGTCTGCGCCCCAAACACCCGGAGCAGTGCGACCACTGGATTACATGTGAACACATCGGGACTTTTAGCAGTTGGTTGGAAACACGTCTCAGAGGTGACAACACTGTTTGTGATGAGTTGTACTTGTTGTCCAGGAGAGCATCTTTGACTGTATTGACTTACAAAGTATACGAGATAAATGGGAATACATTTTACACGATCGCCCAAGATCAAAAGAGTACCAACCAAAACAGCGGTGTCCGCTTTGATGCAGCAACCGAGAGCGAAAAGGACACATATTATGGTAACATAGTGGACATATGGGAACTTGACTATGGACCTGATTTTAAGGTCCCTTTGTTTAAGTGCAAATGGGTCAATCTGTCAGGCGGCGGGGTACTGGTAGACCCACAGTACGGAATGACAACAGTGGATCTGAAAAATCTTGGGTACACTGACGAACCGTTCGTCCTAGCCAATGATGTGGCACAGGTTATCTATGTGAAGGACATGTCTACCAAACCGAGAAAAAGAAAAGATAAGGAGGCGAATACATCATACGATGAGCCAAAGCGCCACATAGTTCTTTCAGGAAAAAGGGACATCCTGGGAGTGGACGGCAAGACAGACATGTCTGAAGATTATGAAAAGTTTCATGAAATTCCTCCCTTCAATGTCAAGGCTGACCCAAGCATCCTGATAAACAATGAAGATTATCCATGGTTATGGCGCAATAAGCAAATGACACAAGCGAAGAAAAAGTGAAGACTTTCTCCCGCAACTATTATGATGATACCATGCCAACTTTGTAACACACGAACATGCTACCATTGTCCGTTTTGTACATGCACATGCTATGTGGGTGAAATTATGATACCATGCCAACTTTCAACTTTTTCAGAGTTCAGTTGAAATGCTTTAATGTCTTATGGTTTGGCCCTCGTAATACCATTATTCAAATTTTAACTATTCAAATTTGAAAACTAATGGCACTAACAGAAAGTTTATAATTTTTTCTAAAACTGATGGCACTAACAGAAAGTTTATAATTTTTCTGACCTAAAAGCAAAAAGAATTAAAAAATGCAAAAAACAAAAGAAAATATATAATGCAAAAAACAAAAAAAACTGGAAAAAGTAAAGTTAATCACAAACTTGTGATTCAAACAATTTTCAAAGAATTCAAATTTTAACTATTCAAATTTGAAAACTAATGGCACTAACAGAAAGTTTATAATTTTCTAAAACTAAAAGCAAAGAGAATAAAAAAATAAAGCAAAAAACAAAAGAAAATAAATAATGCAGAAAACAAAACAAAAAAAACTGGAAAAATAGCAACAATAAGTATTTTGTTGTAAGTAGAAACAAAATAAAATAAATAAAGCAACAAAGAAAACAAAAAAACAAAAAAAGTGTTTTCAAACTTGAAAACTAATGACATTAACAAAAAGTTTATAATTTTTCTAAAAATAAAAGCATAAAGAATTAAAAAATAAAGCAAAAAACAAAAGAAAATAAAATAAATAAGGCAACAAAAAAACAAAAAAATGCCACCTACTGGGCCCCCACGGCCTGAATACGACTAGAAACCCATCCAAGGGCCAGGATTCAGGCCCGCAGGAGGCCCAGTAGGCCCACATGCATAGCAGTGACAATTAGGCCGTAAGCCTGCAATGGAGAGAAGCTCGAGAGGGGTGCGGCAGTGGGGCTTATAAACCACTGCGCACCCCTCTCAACTAGCGAGGTGGGACTAAATTTTCGACGCCGCAGCCGCACAAGGCCTTTGGTCCTGGTTGGTGGCACCAACCGGGACTAAAGAGTGCATTGGTCACTATTCGTGACACAAACCGTGACCAATGCCCCCCATTAGTCCCGGTTGGTGCCACCAACCGAGACCAAAGGCCTATTTTCAGCAGCGGCCTTTGGTCTCGGTTGATGGCACCAACCGGGACTAATACCCACCTTTAGTACCGGTTGCTGCCACGAACCGGGACTAAAGGCTCTGCTATATAAGTCCACACTTAGGAAAATTTCACTCTCATCTTGCAGTTGCCGCCCCCGACGACGCCTACGCCGCCCGCCCCGGCCCGCCCCCGTCATCGCCGTCGCCCGCGCCCCTGCCCCGACGCGCGCCACCCCGGCCCGCCCTCACCATCGCCCGCGCCGGCCCCTTCCCCGACGCGCGCCGCCCCGGCCTGCCGTCGCCGTCGCCCGCGCCCCCTACCCCGAGCGCGCGCCCACTGCCCTGTCGCCATCCTCCCCGCCGAACCCGCGGTCCTCCTGGTCCGGCCGGAGCCCTCCCTAGCTAGCTAGCATTTTTTTCATATATATGCTTATATGCTTGTTTTTTATATATACGTATATATGTTCTCTGTGTATATATATGTTCATGTATATATGCAAAAGATAGTTTTTTAGAAAAATTAGGATTTTTTTCTGTTCATAGATTTTTTTGGTGATATTAATTATTGTAAATATGCAAATGTTTGTATATTCATATGAACAATGAATTAGGGAATACTACTTCATGTATTTTTAAGACGGAAGAAGAAGAAAAAGAATGAGAGGAAAAAGGAAATAAGAAGAGGAAGAAAGGAGAAGAAGAGGGGAGAGGAAGACGAGGAGAAATAAATAAGAAGAAGAAAAAAGAAGAAAAAGAAGAGGAGGAGAAGAAAGGAATAGAGGAGAAGAAGAGAAAAATAGAATATATATTCTATTTTCTCTTTTCTCCTCTATTCCTTTCTTCTTATCCTCTTTTTTTTTCTTCTTTTTTTTCTTCGACACGTGGGGAGGGGGGTCGAGAACGTCAGACATTCATGAGAGAGGCAAGGAAGAAGGGGAAGAAGAGGGAGAAGAAGAGGAGAGGAAGAAGAGGAAGTCTTCTCCTCTATTCTTTCTTCTCTTCTTTTTTCTTCTTCTTCCTATATGTATTAGTTTTTTTATTTAGGTTGTTAATTAGTAGATATTAATTTTGTTCATATATGTATGGATGCATGTGATATGTATGTATGTATGTATCGGGTATGTCATTGTCGATATACCCCCTACCCGATAACTTCGACATGAGGGGGTCGAGAGGGGGTCTAGGGTCACCGAGGGGTCGAGGGTCGTCGAACATGAGAGGAAGAAGAGGATAAAAAAAGAAGAGGAAGAAGAAAAAAAAGAGGAGAAGAAAGAGTAGAGGAGTTCTTCTCCTCTCTTTTTTCTTCTTCTTCCTCTTTTTTTATCGGGAACGAGGGTCGTCGAGGGTCGCCGAGCGGTAGAGGAAACCCTAAATAGCAAGTATCGTCGGTGTGAGATACATGTGGCCGTCGATGTTGGACAGTACATCCACGTCTCACAAGTGACGCGGGCTTCGACGCCCACGTCACTTGTGGGACGTGGATGTAGTGTCCAACACAGACGGCCACATGTATCTCACACCCACGATACTTGCTATTTAGGGTTTCCTCTACCGTTCGGCGACCCTGACCCTCTCCTCTTTTTTTCTTCTTCTTCTCTTCTTCTCTTTTTTTTCTTCTTCCTCTTTATTTTATCCTTGAAGCGTTGTCGAGGCCACCCCAAACCCTAGAGAAGCAGCGTCGAGGCCACCCCAAACCATAGAGAAGCAGCGTCGAGGCCACTAATTAATATTAGTTCTACGTTTGCCACTAATATATCCATCTGTCATGTTTGAATAATAATTGCCATGTTGTCAATATTTGTAGAAACTATGGACACCGCCCGAGACGAAGTACAAGAAGAGTTGTTGGGGCACATAATCGCACGAGGAAGTGATGCCGTCTACTCGTTGTTTCTCAACGACACCGATGGTCTGGAAGCAGCTGGCTATGATTATGATGGCTCCGGTGACCTAATGCCGGTGCAAGAAGAAGACCGTGAGGACGGCTCCGGTGACCCAATGCCGGTGCAAGAAGGAGACCGTGTTGACGTCTCTGGTGACCGAACCGAGTCCGGCCATGTATATATATTAGTTAAGCTTCTACTGACTAGCTAATTGATGCATTCATTGTTTTTGTATGTACACATATTAATTAAGTCTTTGTTCTTTTTTCTAGCCCTCCGGATCGAGCACAACTTCGGTAAAGAGACGAGGCCCGAAGAAAAAGTTGAGCTCGGATGAAAAGTTTGAGATCATAGCAATCGCGCCCGACGGCCAACCGATTGAACCCCTCTGGACAAAGAGCGCATTTGTTGCTCAGTGTGGGGTTTTGGTTAGGGACAAGATCCCGATCAGCATCCAGCAATGGTTAAAGCCGGCTACAGAAGACCCTGAGGTGTCTTATGTCAATGATATGCAGAAAAATGATCTTTGGACTGAGCTGAAGTCAAATTTCACCCTACCGCCAGAGGATGATCCAGAGAAGCCAGTTAAAGAGCAATTAATCAAGTCTTTTGCTCTTAAGACGATGGCAGAACTATTCAGAAGGTGGAAGAAAGAGCTGAATAAGTTTGTCGAAAATAAAGAGACACTAGAATTCAAGGGCAGATATGAGAAGATCAGAGATCACTGGCCCGCATTTGTGGCCCACAAGACATCGGAAAAGAGTAAGAAGATGTCGGCGACAAACAAGCAAAATGCTACGAAGAAGAAGCAGCACAATCGCACGGGGTCAGGTGTCTACCTCG
Organism: Triticum monococcum; assembly: GCA_034509565.1. Lineage (NCBI taxonomy): Eukaryota > Viridiplantae > Streptophyta > Magnoliopsida > Poales > Poaceae > Triticum > Triticum monococcum. The sequence continues at coordinate 744,370,368 of CM067847.1, read as the reverse complement.
TAGCCCGGCCTAAGTGGGCCAAGACTGAGAATGATCTGGTTGATAAAGGGATCGAACCAGAGAAAATTAACTGTCCAGACCGTTGCCGGACTTTGTTCTTCGGGGCTGGCAGAACCTTGGACCCTGTAACAGGGAAGTGCATTTGGACGAACGATCAAATGGACATACCAGTCAGGAAGCTTCAGCAGTATATCGAAGCAACGCAGCAAGGGACGTTCTTTCCAGACAGAGAGAACGACGAGCTCACAATGGCCCTCGGGAATCCTGAGCACCCTGGACGGACACGAGGCATGCCAGGCTCCATTCCGTGGAAGGTTGGGTTTCCGGACGCAGGCGATTACAAATCCCAGGAGAGGAGGAAAAAATTGCAGCAGACCCAAATGCAGGCGCTGCAAGCAAGGGTACAAGTGATAGAGGAACGAGAAGCAAATCGCAGCAAACGTACTGCCGAAGCTTCCCCCGAAGCTACCCCGCCATCTCAGCCGAGAAGCAGCGTGGCTTCCACCGAGCTGCTTCAGCTGGAGCATGCCTTGACGGCTCCTGCCAGCTATCCCGTGGATGCTATCACGGAGTCTCAAAATTGCCACCTTATGACGCAATGGATGAATTTGAAGGTCAAGGCGGCTGTTGGCTCTGTTTATCCTACTGAACCCGGCGCAACTTTTCACTGCCGGCCGATTCCAGAAAGATATGCTAGGGTGATGGTGGATGAAATAACGGAGGGATTTGAGGACCTCCAGCTTGACCACCCTACCGGTGAAGGGGAGACTAGGCTGGGGTCTGCTCTGAAGACTCCATGCCTATGGCAGAAGGAGCTCATCAACCTTCTGAACTGGACGCCTCCGCCTCCTCCTCCTCCGGCAAGTCAGGGCACTCCGCCTCCTCCACCGCCTCCTCCTCCGGCAAGTCAGGGCACTCCGCCTCCTCCACCGCCTCCTCCTCCGGCGAGTGATGATCAGGGCACTTGACCGGATCCTTCTCCGGCGCATGGCGGCACTCCGCCTCCTTCTCCGCCTGCACCGACGCGCCCGAGCAGCCAGCCTCCTCCTTCTCCTCCTTGTCAGCAAGGGCGGAAGAGACCTGCCACCGCTCCGACTGCTCCGACGCGTCGTAGTCCTTCTCCTCCGCCTCGTAAGCAAGTAAAGAAGACAACCGCTCTGTCTGCTCTGTCGGTGTCTAGCAGTACAGCCAGAGGCGGGAGGAAATACAGATTCGATCCTTCTCTGAAGACTCCAGAGAAGTTATCATACGAGAGGACCCTGGAGGAGAACGCCGAGATCGCACGAGAAGAAGTGAGGAACTACTTTGAAGGGGTGAAAGCAAAGAAACATCCACCTCCAGAGGAGAAGGTAGATCCGGTGAAAGCGAAGCGCACTCTGGCTATCCTGACAAAACCACCCAAGTCTCCGCCGAAAGGAAACTATGAGCGCATTATTGGAAAGGAATTTGCTGAAGCGGAGCGGTCGGGAAGTACTGTCAGTGATCAAAGGCTGAAAGAATGACGAGCTGGGAAACAAATTACCCAGCTCGGCGAACAAGCGAAGCAATCGTGCCCCCCCCCCCCCCCCCCCGCTCAAGGTGCCTAGCGACAACGTCGCTAATGATCCGAGGATGGTGCCCGGTTATAGCAATCTTGGCGATTACCTGCCCGACGATGTACATTATGACTTCATGGAGGTGCAGATACAAAGATACGAGTACGGGAAGCCTCTCGTCAAAGATGAAAGATCTCTATCAATGATGATGCGAAGATTGCATGATTGGTACTTGAAAATCTGCAGAGACTCTGGGGGGAGGAGTACTTTGTATGTGAAAGTTAAAAAGGAGCATGACCTCGTTGGCATTGAACTGTTGCCTGTTCCATTTGAGGAGTTCTTTCAGTTTTTCAATCAATTGGCCCTCGATAAAACAACAGTCACCTGCTACTGTCTGTAAGTAGTACTACTTCTGTCATTAAGTCTCTCTATATAGCTCAACTCTTTCATTGCATGTATTTATAATCATCCTCACTATATTATGCAGATTGAAGATCGCCAAATTGAAGAAAAGACAAGTCGGTGATATTGGGTTCATTAACACATATCTCATAGATGCAACTTAGGTTAAATTTCATGCCGCAGATACCGAGGCCAACTGGCTACAATCATTGGTAATAAATGAAAACAAAGATATAATACTCTTTCCTTACAACTTCAAGTGAGTGTTACTGTCTTGTGCGTATTCGGTTTCCCTTATATATTAGTCAAGGTTATAGTAATGTAATTGATGAGTTATGCATGCGTGTGCAGTTACCACTATATTCTCCTGTAGATTAAGCTTGAGCAGGGACTAGTAACCGTCTTAGACTCAAGACGAAAAGATCCCCAGGACTATGCGGACATGACTCAAATGCTCGAGAAGTAAGTTAAATCGATCATTATCCATCATATCAGTAACTTTGTTCATTTCCTGATATATCAAGTAATTGTTTTCTTTGTCTGACAGGGTTTGAAAAAAATTCTCCAAAAAAGCTCCAGGACTCCCGAAGAAGCTGCAATTTAGACACCTGAAAGTAAGTACTATAGTAGCATGTTCCGCGCATCTCCTGTTGATTCAAGCGATAGTTTCATCAATACCATTTGGCATTAATATTCTTGCTTATCAGTTTGATTGACCTCTATTTCTTGTAAAGTGGTTGTGGCAGGAACAAGGGAATGATTTCTGTGGATACTACGTTTGCGAGTCCATCCACCACACGACCTGTGAGCGGGGCTACACTGACAAACAATATGAAGTACGTAAATAACAACATTCACAATTTTATTTTATTACCATCATTTGTGTTGAGTTTCATTCATTCATATATATATGTATTGACCCCCTTCTTCAAATTAGATGTTTCGGAAGCGGGATGAACTCCTAGCACCAGCTCGCATGCGAGCAATTCAAGAGGAATTGGCGGCATTCTTTCTTGACCACGTGATCGCTGAAGACGGAGAATACTATGTGGACCATGAGTCCGTATGATTATATTTGTAAGAGATAATTATTATATATATGTAGCCGGTAGTGTCAGATAGGTATACGAGAACTTGTTGTTCGACCAATCTCTCGGAGAAGGAGAGGTGGTCGATATCACTTCTCTCTGTATGCATATATGTTCATGACGATCTTCTGTTTCCTTCGTTTGCTTACTACCTAGCTAGCATGTCTAGTCCTCTCTATACGTATGTATAGTACGTAGCGTCGACCAAGCACGGACATAAGAGATGACACTTCTCTCTATTAGCTAGCTAACACAATATATGAAACACCTAAATTAACCCCCCAAAACCCCCAAACCCCCCCTTTAAAAAAACAAAAACCCCAGCCACAGAAATGCTGACGCGTGGATGCCTATTGGTCCCGGTTGGTGCCACCAACCGGGACCAAAGGGTCTCCTGCCTTGACTCCGCGCACAGGCCACGTGGAGGCCCATCTGTCCCGGTTCTAGATTGAACCAGGACTAAAGGGACAGGGCATTAGTACCGACCCTTTAGTCCCGGTTCAGGAACCGGGACAAAAGGCCCTTACGAACCGGGACAACAGGCCCTTTTTCTACCAGTGAACGGTGTGGTGAGCATCCTTCTTCTTTGTACCACATATGTTACATTTGTCATCCACTTCGAGGGTCCTCCTCCTTTTCTTCTCCTTTGTGGGAAGTGAATCAGTGGCAATTCTGGAGGCCACAATCCAGACTTTATGAGGGACCTGCGCTTTCCAGATCAAGTTCCAGAGGTTTTCCTGTCTGGTTCTTATGGTACTAGAAGAACCGACTATGTCTTGATGTCGCTTCAAGATCATTCCCAGTCTATAAGCACTTATTAACGTGAAGATGCCGATTTTCTCATAGTTCCACACTATATGGTCTTCAGTTTCATTGAGAGGAATTTATTTTGCATATTTTCCTCCGTGTCAAAACTATGGAATAACTCATTGATACAGGTGGTGTTCCACTCTCTTTGCGGCAATACGATCTAATTAACCCACACTACCAGGGAGAAGCCTAGTAGGGACGCGGGGTAGAAGGCTAGTAGTAGCGCGGGTCGCGCTACTACTAGCACACGACAACTAACTGCTAACTAGGGTAGTAATAGCGTGGGGTGGTACCCCGCGCCACTACTACTTCTGTTAGTAGTAGTGCGGGTCGCAACCCACGCTACTACTACATCAACCGCGTTGTTATAACGTTTCTGCTTACTGTCCACGAGGATACGTAGATGACACTCTCCCCTCTTATTGCTATGCATCACCATGATCTTGCGTGTGCATAGGATTTTTTTTGAAATTACTACGTTCCCCAACAAGTGTGCCCCCCTTATTGTACGTAGGAGATCAATGATACAAGTGTCCTACTCCAACACTATCATCCTACCCACATACAAGTCCAACACACGTAACCACCACAAAAGATCCAGCATATAGCCAGCACAAAAGATCCAGCAGTGGCAGATCTAGAATTTGACCTAGGTTGGGGCAACATTACAAAGGATGACATTTTTTAATCTAAAACACATTACAAATAGTTGATAAAGTACTAAATATACATATGAATGCACTAGTAAAAAAAGTTCTGTAAATTGTTTGTAGGGGCCATGACCCCACGACCCCACCCCTGGGTCCACCACTAAGCACATGTACACATATATTCAACACAATTTCAACAACATACGCATATCTTACCTCAATAACATCCTACCCACACAGAAGTCTAACATGTAATTACTGTTGGGGAACATAGTAATTTCAAAAAATTTCCTACGCACACGCAAGATGATGGTGATGCATAGCAACGAGAGGGGAGAGTGTTGTCTACGTACCCTTGTAGACCGAAGCGGAAGCATTGACGCAACATAGAGGAAGTAGTCGTACGTCTTCCTGATCATGGTCAAGCACCGTTACTCCGGCACCTCCGAGTTCTTGGCACACGTTCAGCTCGATGACGATCCTCGGGCTCTGATCCAGCAAAGCTTCGAGGATGAGTTCCGTCAGCACAACGGCGTGGTGACGATGATGATGTTCTACCGACGCAGGGATTCGCCTAAGCACTACAACGATATGATCGAGGTGGAATATGGTGGCAGGGGGCACCGCACACGGCTAAGGAACAATCACGTGGATCAACTTGTGTGTCTAGGGTGCCCCCTGCCCCCGTATATAAAGGAGCAAGGGGGAGGCCGGCCGGCCCTATGGGGCGCGCCAAGGGGAGGGGGAGTACTCCTCCTAGTGGGAGTAGGACTCCCCTTTCCTAGTCCAATTAGGAAACTTAAGGGGGAAGGAAAGAGAGGGAGAGGGAGAGGGAAAGGGGGGCCGTGCCCCCCCTCCTAGTCCAATTCGGACTTCCCATGAGGGGGGGGGGGGGCGCCACCTCTTGGGCTGCTGCCCTCTCTCTCCCCTCAGGCCCAATAAGGCCCATTACTTCCCCGGGGGGTTCCGGTAACCCCTCCGGCACTCCGGTTTTATCCGAAATCACCCGGAGCACATCCGGTGTCCGAATATAGCCGTCCAATATATCAATCTTTATGTCTCGACCATTTCGAGACTCCTCGTCATGTCCGTGATCACATCCGGGACTCCGAACTAACTTCGGTACATCAAAATGCATAAACTCATAATAACTGTCATCGTAACGTTAAGCGTGCGGACCCTACGGTTCGAGAACAATGCAGACATGACAGAGACAAATCTCTGGTCAATAACCATTAGCGAGACCTGGATGCCCATATTGGCTCCTACATATTCTATGAAGATCTTTATCGGTCAGACCGCATAACAACATACGTTGTTCCCTTTGTCATCGGTATGTTACTTTCCCGAGATTCGATCGTCGGTATCTAATACCGAGTTCAATCTCATTACCGGCAAGTCTCTTTACTCGTTCCGTAATACATGATCTCACAACTAACTCATTAGTTGCAATGCTTGCAAGGCTTATGTGATGTGCATTACCGAGAGGGCCCAGAGATACCTCTCCGACAATCGGAGTGACAAATCCTATTCTCGAAATACGCCAACCCAACATCTACCTTTGGAGACACCTGTAGAGCTCCTTTATAATCACCCAGTTACGTTGTGACGTTTGGTAGCACACAAAGTGTTCCTCTGGCAAACGGGAGTTGCATAATCTCATAGTCATAGGAACATGTATAAGTCATGAAGAAAGCAATAGCAACATACTAAACGATCGGGTGCTAAGCTAATGGAATGGGTCATGTCAATCAGATCATTCATCTAATGATGTGATCCCGTTAATCAAATAACAACTCTTTGTTCATGGTTAGGAAACATAACCATTTTTTATTAACGAGCTAGTCAAGTAGAGGCATACTAGTGACACTAAGTTTGTCTATGTATTCACACATGTATTATGTTTCCGGTTAATACAATTCTAGCATGAATAATAAACATTTATCATGATATAAGGAAATAAATAATAACTTTATTATTGCCTCTAGGGCATATTTCCTTCAGTCTCCCACTTGCACTAGAGTCAATAATCTAGATTACATAGTAATGATTCTAACACCCATGGAGTCTTGGTGCTGATCATGTTTTGCTCATGGAAGAGGCTTAGTTAATGGGTCTGCAACATTCAGATCCGTATGTATCTTGCAAATCTCTATGTCTCCCACCTGGACTAGATCCCGGATGGAATTGAAGCGTCTCTTGATGTGCTTGGTTCTCTTGTGAAATCTGGATTCCTTGGCCAAGGCAATTGCACCAGTATTGTCACAAAAGATTTTCATTGGACCCGATGCACTAGGTATGACACCTAGATCGGATATGAACTCCTTCATCCAGACTCCTTCATTTGCTGCTTCTGAAGCAGCTATGTACTCCGCTTCACATGTAGATCCCGCTACGACGCTTTGTTTAGAACTGCACCAACTGACAGCTCCACCGTTTAATGTCAACACGTATCCGGTCTGCGATTTAGAATCGTCCGGATCAGTGTCAAAGCTTGCATCAACGTAACCTTTTACGATGAGCTCTTTGTCACCTCCATATACGAGAAACATATCCTTAGTCCTTTTCAGGTATTTCAGGATGTTCTTGACCGCTGTCCAGTGATCCACTCTTGGATTACTTTGGTACCTCCCTGCTAAGCTTATAGCAAGGCACACATCAGGTCTGGTACACAGCATTGCATACATGATAGAGCCTATGGCTGAAGCATAGGGAACATCTTTCATTTTCTCTCTATCTTCTGCAGTGGTCGGGCATTGAGTCTGACTCAACTTCACACCTTGTAGCACAGGCAAGAACCCTTTCTTTGCTTGATCCATTTTGAACTTTTTCAAAATCTTGTCAAGGTATGTGCTTTGTGAAAGTCCAATTAGGCGTCTTGATCTATCTCTATAGATCTTTATGCCTAATATGTAAGCAGCTTCACCGAGGTCCTTCATTGAAAAACTCTTATTCAAGTATCCCTTTATGCTATCCAGAAATTCTATATCATTTCCAATCAGTAATACGTCATCCACATATAATATCAGAAATGCTACAGAGCTCCCACTCACTTTCTAGTAAATACAGGCTTCTCTGAAAGTCTGTATAAAACCAAATGCTTTGATCACACTATCAAAGCGCTTATTCCAACTCCGAGAGGCTTGCACCAGTCCACAAATGGATCGCTGGAGCTTGCACACTTTGTTAGCTCCCTTTGGATCTACAAAACCTTCCGGTTGCATCATATACAACTCTTCTTCCAGAAATCCATTCAGGAATACAGTTTTGACATCCATTTGCCAAATTTCATAATCATAAAATGGGGCAATTGCTAACATGATTCGGACAGACTTAAGCATTGCTACGGGTGAGAAGGTCTCATCGTAGTCAACCCCTTGAACTTGCGAAAACCTTTTGCAACAAGTCGAGCTTTGTAGACAGTAATATTACCGTCAGCGTCAGTCTTCTTCTTGAAGATCCATTTATTCTCAATTGCTTGCCGATCATCGGGCAAGTCAACCAAAGTCCATACTTTGTTCTCATACATGGATCCCATCTCAGATTTCATGGCTTCAAGCCATTTTGCGGAATCTGGGCTCACCATCGCTTCTTCATAGTTCGTAGGTTCATCATGATCTAGCAACATGATTTCCAGAACAGGATTACCGTACCACTCTGGCGCGGATCTTACTCTGGTTGATCTACGAGGTTCAGTAGTACCTTGTTCTGAAGTTTCATGATCATTATCATTAGCTTCCTCACTTATTGGTGTAGGTGTTGCAGAAACAGTTTTCTGTGATGTACTACTTTCCAATAAGGGAGCAGGTACAGTTACCTCGTCAAGTTCTACTTTCCTCCCACTCACTTCTTTCGAGAGAAACTCCTTCTCTAGAAAGGATCCATTCTTAGCAACGAATGTCTTGCCTTCGGATCTGTGATAGAAGGTGTACCCAACAGTCTCCTTTGGGTATCCTATGAAGACACATTTCTCCGATTTGGGTTCGAGCTTATCAGGTTGAAGCTTTTTCACATAAGCATCGCAGCCCCAAACTTTAAGAAACGACAACTTTGGTTTCTTGCCAAACAATAGTTGATAAGGCGTCGTCTCAACGGATTTTGATGGTGCCCTAGTTAACGTGAATGCGGCCGTCTCTAAAGCATAACCCCAAAACGATAGCGGTAAATCAGTAAGAGACATCATAGATCGCACCATATCTAATAAAGTACGATTACGACGTTCGGACACACCATTACGCTGTGGTGTTCCGGGTGGCGTGAGTTGCGAAATTATTCCGCATTGTTTCAAATGTACACCAAACTCGTAACTCAAATATTCTCCTCCACGATCAGATCGTAGAAACTTTATTTTCTTGTTACGATGATTTTCAACTTCACTCTGAAATTCTTTGAACTTTTCAAATGTTTTAGACTTGTGTTTCATTAAGTAGATATACCCATATCTGCTTAAGTCATCTGTGAAGGTGAGAAAATAACGATATCCGCCACGAGCCTCAATATTCATCGGACCACATACATCGGTATGTATGATTTCCAACAAATCTGTTGCTCTCTCCATAGTACCGGAGAACGGTGTTTTAGTCATCTTGCCCATGAGGCACGGTTCGCAAGTACCAAGTGATTCATAATCAAGTGGTTCCAAAATTCCATCAGTATGGAGTTTCTTCATGCGTTTTATACTGATATGACCTAAACGGCAGTGCCACAAATAAGTTGCACTATCATTATCAACTCTGCATCTTTTGGCTTCAACATTATGAATATGTGTCTTACTACTATCGAGATTCATCAAAAATAGACCACTCTTCAAAGGTGCATGACCATAAAAGATATTACTCATATAAATAGAACAATCATTATTCTCTGATTTAAATGAATAACCGTCTCGCATTAAACAAGATCCAGATATAATGTTCATGCTCAACGCTGGCACCAAATAACAATTATTTAGGTCTAATATTAATCCCGAAGGTAGATGTGGAGGTAGCATGCCGACCGCGATCACATCAACTTTGGACCGTTTCCCACACGCATCGGCACCTCGTCCTTTGCCAGCGTTCGCTTAATCCGTAGTCCCTGTTTCGAGTTGCAAATATTAGCAACAGAACCAGCATCAAATACCCAGGTGCTACTGCAAGCTCTAGTAAGGTACACATCAATAACATGTATATCACATATACCTTTGTTCACCTTGCCATCCTTCTTATCCGCCAAATACTTGGGGCAGTTCCGCTTCCAATGACCAGTCTGCTTGCAGTAGAAACACTCAGTTTCAGGCTTAGGTCCAGACTTGGGTTTCTTCTCTTGAGCAGCAACTTGCTTGCTGTTCTTCTTGAAGTTCCCTTCTTCTTCCCTTTGCCCTTTTTCTTGAAACTAGTGGTCTTGTTGACCATTAACACTTGATGCTCCTTTTTGATTTCTACCTCCGCAGCTTTCAGCATTGCGAAGAGCTCGGGAATAGTCTTGTTCATCCCTTGCATATTATAGTTCATCACGAAGCTCTTGTAGCTTGGTGGCAGTGATTGGAGAATTCTGTCAATGACGCAATCATCTGGATGATTAACTCCCAATTGAATCAAGTGATTATTATACCCAGACATTTTGAGTATATGCTCACTGATAGAACTACTCTCCTCCATCTTGCAGCTATAGAATTTATTGGAGACTTCATATCTCTCAATCCGGGCATTTGCTTGAAATATTAACTTCAACTCCTGGAACATCTCATATGCTCCATGACGTTCAAAACGTCGTTGAAGTCCCGATTCTAAGCCGTAAAGCATGGCACACTGAACTATCGAGTAGTCATCAGCTTTGCTCTGCCAGACGTTCATAACATCTGGTGTTGCTCCAGCAGCAGGCCTGGCACCCAGCGGTGCTTCCAGGACGTAATTCTTCTGTGCAGCAATGAGGATAATCCTCAAGTTACGGACCCAGTCCGTGTAATTGCTACCATCATCTTTCAACTTTGCTTTCTTAAGGAACGCATTAAAATTCAACGGAACAACAGCACGAGCCATCTATCTACAATCAAACATAAACAAGCAAGATACTATCAGGTACTAAGTTCATGATAAATTTAAGTTCAATTAATCAAATTACTTAAGAACTCCCACTTAGATAGACATCCCTCTAATCCTCTAAGTGATCACATAATCCAAATCAACTAAACCATAACCGATCATCACGTGAAATGGAGTAGTTTTCAATGGTGAACATCGCTATGTTGATCATATCTACTATATGATTCACGCTCGATCTTTCGATCTCAGTGTTCCGAGGCCATATCTGCATATGCTAGGCTCGTCAAGTTTAACCTGAGTATTCTGCGTGTGCAAAACTGGCTTGCACCCGTTGTAGATGGACGTAGAGCTTATCACACCCGATCATCACGTGGTGTCTGGGCACGACGAACTTTGGCACGGTGCATACTCAGGGAGAACACTTTTATCTTGATAATTTAGTGAGAGATCATCTTATAATGCTACCGTCAATCAAAGCAAGATAAGATGCATAAAAGATAAACATCACATGCAATCAATATAAGTGATATGATATGGCCATCATCATCTTGTGCCTGTAATCTCCATCTCCGAAGCACCGTAATGATCACCATCGTCACCGACGTGACACCTTGATCTCCATCGTAGCATCGTTGTCGTCTCGCCAATCTTATGCTTCCAAGACTATTGCTACCGCTTAGTGATAAAGTAAAGCATTACATCGCGATTGCATTGCATACAATAAAGCGACAACCATATGGCTCCTGCCAGTTGCCGATAACTCGGTTACAAAACATGATCATCTCATACAATAAAATTTAGCATCATGTCTTGACCATATCACATCACAACATGCCCTGTAAAAACAAGTTAGACGTCCTCTACTTTGTTGTTGCAAGTTTTACGTGGCTGCTACGGGCTTAAGCAAGAACCAATCTTACCTACGCATCAAAACCACAACGATAGTTTGTCAAGTTGATGCCGTTTTAACCTTCGCAAGGACCGGGCGTAGCCACACTTGGTTCAACTAAAGTTGGAGCAACAGTCACCCGCAAGCCACCTTTGTGCAAAGCACGTCGGGAGAACCGGTCTCGCGTAAGCGTACGCGTAATGTCGGTCCGGGCCGCTTCATCCAACAATACCGCCGAACCAAAGTATGACATGCTGGTAGGCAGTATGACTTATATCGCCCACAACTCACTTGTGTTCTACTCGTGCATATAACATCAAACCAGAAAACCAGGCTCGGATGCCACTGTTGGGGAACGTAGTAATTTCAAAAAATTTCCTACCCACACGCAAGATCATGGTGATGCATAGCAACGAGAGGGGAGAGTGTTGTGTACGTACCCTCGTAGACCGAAGCGGAAGCGTTGACGCAACGTAGAGGAAGTAGTCGTACGTCTTCCCGATCCGACCGATCCAAGCACCGTTACTCCGGCACCTCCGAGTTCTTGGCACACGTTCAGCTCGATGACGATCCTCGGGCTCCGATCCAGCAAAGTTTCGAGGATGAGTTCCGTCAGCACAACGGCGTGGTGACAATGATGATGTTCTACCGACGCAGGGCTTCGCCTAAGCACTACAACGATATGATCGAGGTGGAATATGGTGGCAGGGGGCACCGCACACGGCTAAGGAACGATCACGTGGATCAACTTGTGTGTCTAGGGTGCCCCCTGCCCCCGTATATAAAGGAGCAAGGTGGAGGCCGGCCGGCCCTATGGGGCGCGCCAAGGGGAGGGGGAGTCCTCCTCCTAGTGGGAGTAGGACTCCCCTTTCCTAGTCCAATTAGGAAACTTAAGGGGGAAGGAAAGAGAGGGAGAGGGAGAGGGAAAGGGGGGCCGCGCCCCCCTCCTAGTCCAATTCGGACTTCCCATGAGGGGGGGCGCGCCACCTCTTGGGCTGCTGCCCTCTCTCTCCCCTCAGGCCCAATAAGGCCCATTACTTCCCCGGGGGGTTCCGGTAACCCCTCCGGCACTCCGGTTTTATCCGAAATCACCCGGAACACTTCCGGTGTCTGAATATAGCCGTCCAATATATCAATCTTTATGTCTCGACCATTTCGAGACTCCTCGTCATGTCCGTGATCACATCAGGGAGTCCGAACTAACTTCGGTACATCAAAATGCATAAACTCATAATAACTGTCATCGTAACGTTAAGCGTGCAGACCCTACGGTTCGAGAACAATGCAGACATGATTGAGACAAATCTCCGGTCAATAACCAATAGCGGGACCTGGATGCCCATATTGGCTCCTTCATATTCTACGAAGATCTTTATCGGTCAGACCGCATAACAACATACGTTGTTCCCTTTGTCATCGGTATGTTACTTGCCCGAGATTCGATCGTCGGTATCCAATACCTAGTTCAATCTCGTTACCGGCAAGTCTCTTTACTCGTTCCGTAATACATCATCTCGCAACTAACTCATTAGTTGCAATGCTTGCAAGGCTTATGTGATGTGCATTACCGAGAGGGCCCAGAGATACCTCTCCGACAATCGGAGTGACAAATCCTATTCTCAAAATACGCCAACCCAACATCTACCTTTGGAGACACCTGTAGAGCTCCTTTATAATCACCCAGTTACTTGTGACGTTTGGTAGCACACAAAGTGTTCCTCCGGCAAACGGGAGTTGCATAATCTCATAGTCACAGGAACATGTATAAGTCATGAAAGCAATAGCAACATACTAAACGATCGGGTGCTAAGCTAATGGAATGGGTCATGTCAATCAGATCATTCATCTAATGATGTGATCCCGTTAATCAAATAACAAATCTTTGTTCATGGTTAGGAAACATAACCATTTTTGATTAACGAGCTAGTCAAGTAGAGGCATACTAGTGACACTAAGTTTGTCTATGTATTCACACATGTATTATGTTTCCGGTTAATACAATTCTAGCATGAATAATAAACTTTTATCATGATATAAGGAAATAAATAATAACTTTATTATTGCCTCTAGGGCATATTTCCTTCATATGCAACCTAGGTTACTCATGTAGTGCCCCTGTCGCCACGGCATAAATTGGCACCGTCTTTCGTGACGTGATTCCTGGCGCCTCTTCCATATCCACCACCACTGACGGTGGAATCGCCCAGTCAAAGTGCCCCACAAGGTTAGCAAGTGTGAGCTCCACGACAGTGGTTGTGAACCCTATCCCGGGGCACATCCTCCTACCTGCACCAAAAGGTATGAGTTGGGAATGTTGCCCGCGAAAGTCCACCTTGCTATTGATAAACCGCTCTGGCCAGAACTCGCCTGCATGCTCCCATGCCGCCGGGTCTCTCCCGATGGCCCATGCATTCACAATGACCCGGGTCCCACTAGGGACGTGGTAGTCTTGGACCCTCGCATGTTGCATAGACTCACAGGGAACAAGAAGAGGCCCAGGCGGGTGCAACCGCATCGTCTCCTTGATAACAGCCCCAAGGTACTTCATCACCGGAAGGTCCTGCTCAGTAATCATTAAAAAGTGGCTAGTCTTGGTATGGTGGCGCCTGATTTCTTGTTGTAGCTTTTGCATCACTGGCTTGCTGCGGAGTAGCTCAGCCATGACCCATTCGAGGACGATGATGGTCGAGTCAGTCCCTGCTCCAAACAAATCCTGTCCAAATTAATCCAAGTGTTAATAGACGAAATCTCTACGTGCATGTTGGATGCAAACACAATTCTTATAGAATGTGGTGTTCAAGAAATGTAAGGGCATGCACCATTTTTGGTCCAATGCGACAACAAAATGGTGCCCAGGCCCACTACATTAATCATGACAATGATATTATTGAATGGGATGTTTGCCGCCAAACTGTGAATGACATGACATGGTTTGAGTGCTTAATGTCTGCAAGGTAGCACAATTCATCAATTTCCTAAAATAGGCAAACAATTTTTTTGCTAATTATTGCTCAATATTCGCATGACAACTTTTGCTTTCCAAAAATGTAGTTGCATGCCCTCCGACATCACCTGCAGGTTTTCTTTCTCTAAGAAGCCGATATTCACCATTTTACTGTGATTTTCCGTGGTTATAACGGGTTTTGTCACGTGAAACTTGTGGATGATGCATGAAGTTTTACCTCTAGTAGTGCCTTGACGTTGTTCCTGCTCAAGCGAAACCCTGTCTCGCTCGATTCTCTCTGAAGCGACAGCAGCACATGCACGAACGCCTCGTCCTCGCGGCGGCAACCTCCCACGCCGGTGGTCGCGGCAACGTCGACGATTTCCTCGAGGATCCGATTGATCCTCTCCAACGCCCTGCTCACCTTGGCGTCCGTCCCGTCGACGGCGGCCACCCATGCCAGCCACGGGAAGTAGTCGCCGACGTGGAACGCCCCGAGGAGGGCGTTGGCCTCCTCCAGCAGCGCGTCCACCTTGGCACGCCACCCGGCTGCGCCCGAGGCGCGCACCCCGAGCACGATCCGCCCGTTCACATCCTTGGCGAAGCCGCCCAGGAGTTCGCTGAGCCGCACCACGCCGCCGCCTTGCGCTCGTTCCTCCTCCACCGTCCGTACCAGCTTGGCCACCTCATCCTCGCGCACGCCGCGGTAGGCGCGCACCCTGCCGGGGCTCAGGAGGTGGAGCACGGCGAGCTTGCGCACGCTACGCCAGTAGGCACCGTGGGGCGCGAAGGCGATGTCGGTGCAGCCGTAGAGGAGCCGTCTCGGGATGGCGAGGGACGGCCGGTTGGCGAAGGCATGGTCCTGCAGCTGCAGCACTTCTCTCGCCGCGTCGGCGGAGGAGACGACCAGGGTTGGCACGCGGCCGAGGTGGAGCAGCATGACGGGTCCGTGCGCCACGGCGAGCGCGTGCAGGGCGCGGTGTGGGAGCGCGCTAAGTTGGTGGAGGTTGCCGACGATGGGCAGGCATGGCGGCGAGGGCGGGAGTCGTCGGCCGGCGGGATGCTTCTTGGTTTGCGTACGCGATAGCAGCAGTAGTGAGCACGACACGACGAGGATTAGCGTGGCAACTTGCAGTGTGGCTAGTGGTATTGGGAATGGCATCGTGGTGGTTTCCTTGGCTCAATCCTACTGCAAATGGTGCATGGCTAGCTGTATATAGGAATAGCTGTATATATATTAATGCATTTATTGCATATGAGAAAGATGTATTTCCTTATTTACTCTGCATATTAGGTTGACTGAAAGTAAATTTCGTAAAGTATGACTAAGTTATATAAAAATATATAAATATTTCTCATAAAAAATCAAAATGATGTGACTATACATTCAATAATGAATCTAATGGTATTGATTTGTTATTATATATCTTAATATTTTATGTTTATAAATGTTGTCAAAGTTTACAAAGCTTGACTTTAACCAAACATAATACGCAGACTAAACAAAAAACGGAGGGAGTACTACCTCGGTCCGGGTTTATTAGGCCCCCAGTATTTTGAACCAAACTTTGACCATTCATATGACTAATAAAAATAGAATATGTGGTACAAAAAGTACATTGTTGGATTTGTATTTGAATGAGATTTCCAAGGTAAATTTTTTGTGACATATAGTTTACATTTTATTAGTTAAATTTGTTGGTCAAACTTTAGTCCAAAATGAGAGGGGGCCTAATAAACCCTGACAGAGGTAGTAGGCAAAGTGTGTCAAACATTTAAGTGTGATATTGTCCACATAATTAAAAGGGATAGATGGAAGTCGTCGGTGGGCAGGGTGTTTTCCTACATTGGTATTAATATTTTTTCTTAAATATTTTGAAAATAGTCATGAAAGGAATAAGAAAATATGATCCGCACAACACGGAGCAAGCACCTGATTTGGGCCGAGGTAGGAGACTTGCCTGCTCCCCCGATGTGTGCCCATCCGTGCTCCCGTGTACGTGGCTTGATTTGATTGGACCAAAATAAGGCCCGGCCTCACCCCCTTAAAATCAAGGGGGGGGGGGGGGGGGGGGGAGGGGGGGAGATAATTAGATTAGAAAGAGAAAAGAAAAAAAGACAACCGTATGATGAAGTGGGAGCACGGATGAGAGCATGAGAAGGGAGCAGGCAAGCCGGGTCCCCATGCAACCACAACAAGCCCCATGTTGCAACACTCAACTCTATCCACGTGGTTGTGGGAAGGGGTACGCGATGCTAAAGCGGACTCTTGGACCACAGGGGCATTGGAGCCAGCTTTTTTGACCACCCAAAAATAAGTTCTTAAAAGGTTTGAATTTTCTTGATTTCTTCACATGAATACACATGCTTGTGGTCTAAATAATTGTGAAATTTTGTTCAATAATATGCTGTATTGTATGATACACAAAAAAGACAAAAATTTGGCCTAATCAACAAAAAGCCCCAAAATTGCATAAAATTTGTCTTTTTTTTATCTCTCACATGCAAGCACGTATATTGGTGAAATTTTGGCCCGTTATATTGCACTGCTATATGTGCATGTACATAAAATTTTAGAATTCTTCAAGCCGTAAAAACTGTTTTTTGAACTTCAAAAACGGGTTACAATGCCCCCTGCACAGATGTCACCTTTTGCAGGCAATGCCCCATATTACAAGACTCAACTATCTCCATGGGGGATTTTGATAATTTGCCACAGCTTTCTTCGCACTTTGATGATTTGCCACTGTTTTCATTGACACTGAATTTTGCCACACCTTTGGCAAAACTTTGATGATTTGCCCCTTTTAACCGATTTATTCTGTTTTACATATAATACAGTTGAACTGATTACCAAAATACCCCTTGAATCAAAGCGGCCCAAATTGGTTGAACTAAATCGATTCACAAGAACTGCTCTGTCTGTTGCCTGCACTTCTCCGTTCGTCCCCAACCTCGGTGGCTCGCTATGCTGCTCCTTTTCCCTTGCCTGTTGGACGCCCGAGCTACCATGTTGTTCGCTGCTACGGCCATGTTCAGCTAGCCATGCACGCCCATCTCCGTCTACCAGAGCAGGTCGAGCCCAGTCGTTGCGGCTGCCATGCGCGGCTGTAGGTCAAGCTCGGTCGCTGCAGCCGTCGCGCGTAGCGCCGGCACCCGCCGCGGCGTTTGCCTCATCACCTCCTCTAAGGCTCTAAATCGAGGAAGGCCAACCAGATCGGCAGCCGCAGGTCGAGCCTACTTGCTGCGCCGCCGCACGCAGCATCGCCTTGCTGGTTGTGGTTAGGGTGAGCGCCAACGTCGGTAACCGTCGCGTCGTCCGAGAGCTTCCACGACATACAGTGGTAGCCAAGTAGCGCCGCCTTGCTGGCTATAGTCAGGGTCACCGCCAACGTCGGCAACCGTCGTGTCGTTCGAGAGCTTCCGCGGCATACAGTTGTAGCCAAGCAGCGCCGCCTCACCAACCGTGGTCACCACAGCACACCGAGCTGCTGAGGTAGGCTAGCAGCGCGAGCACCCCGCGAAGGAGACAGTCGCGACGGCCGGGAGCTTCCACAGCACGCGGAGGTCGGGGCTTCGGCTCGTGCAGGTCATCGCCGTGGTTTGGTCGAGGCTGGGAGAGGTGAGATGGTACTCGGCCTAGGCTGTGCTGTGGTCATCTGGATTGCAGGGACATTTTAGACATTTCACGGCGGGCCCATCTTGTCAGCGGCAAATCATCAAAGTTTTGGCAAAGGTGTGGCAAAAAATCAGTGTCAATGAAAACAAGGGCAAATCATCAAAGTGCAAAGAAAGCCGTGGCAAATCATCAAATTCCCCATCTCCATGTGGGGACTGGTGTGTTGCACCCCGTGTTGCCACATGTTGTTGCAACCCTCAGGCCTCAGTTTAGTCCATGTGCGGAAGGGTGGGTAGGTTGCTCGCCCTCCAATCAAAGTCAGATTTGATGTTATGCTTCTGATTATCAGTTATCACATCCATTTATCAGTCGGTTGAGCATGAGCACTTTCTTCAGAAAACTTTAGACTAGTGAAGGTGCACCTTGATGGGCCACCTGGCTCCAACCAAGGCGCACCGACCACACGATCCGTCCTTTCACATCCACACCGAGTGCTGAGCTGGTGGACGTTTGCCGACAATCAGGAAGTGCGGCCAGGAGGGCAGGATTCATCGGTTGACAACATGTTTTCTTGACTTCTGTAAGTAGTAGCAGGCTAGCAGCAGATATATGCACAATGCAATGGGAATTAGAGCATTTTGAAAGACTTCCTTCAATCTGTAGTGTAAAAACTCTATTATATTATGGGACGTAAGGAGTAGACTTACTTTCCAATAAAACCAAGAGTTAGGCCACAAAACATGATCCAGTAGACTTACTTTCCCACCAAAAATAATGGGACGTCCCAAAACTCGACCCCAACCATGCCAATATCTAAGGAAATTAATTTGGGATCTTCCAGTAAGTGTCACATCAACGCGACGTCGTCGTCGTTCACCTGCCGCCACTGTCTGCTGGCGCACATAGTCCCCACGCCACCGCTACAGAGAGAGAGAGATATCACATGGACAAGTAAGGTATATAGGTCGGATTATATTATATAATAATTGAAAGAGACTCAGTATCTATTTATTGGGGAAGATGTTTTGAAACCAAGAGATGCTCTTAGCGCGGCAACTTGCAGTGTGACTAGTGGTTAGGGGAATGACATCGTGGATGTTTCCATTTTGGTTCAGTCTCGTACTGCAAGTGGTGCGAGGGTAGCTGTTGATGCGTTGGTGCATTAATAGAACGTTTCAGTGATGTTGTCACATAAAATGGGTGGGACTCATTGGTTGGTCGGCGGGAGGTTTTCTTACTTATTATAAAGCATTTATTAGACCAACTATAAATTTCAACAGATGAAGAGTATTCACATGTGAGTGTAGCTATGCATCTTCTCTGTATTTCCATCTATGTTTATCCATGCTTGTTCCTTAAGGTACCTCCAACACGGATCTAAAACGGACACGGTATCCATTCACGGATAATGATGCAGAAGCCAGCCATCGAACCATATACCTCATATGTCCACATACATTTCAAACAAAATCTGAACAAACCGGACGATTGTCATGCAATCTGGACAATTTTATTTAAACTGGACAAAATGGATAAGGTGGCGGCGAAAGTAGGTGTCGAGGTTGTGGTGGTGGTGTGGTGCCAGCTTAGTTATGTGGGTTGGTCCGATATAGCTGACCGCCAGTTATCCCATTTCACAAAATTGTTGTACGGATTGTGTGTTGGATTGTACTACGTAGTACCTAACTAAATTGAGTCTGAGTGCCATTGTGATATTTGGATAGGAGGTGGGAATAGTTTGTTTCAGCAAAAAAGTTACCGACTTGAATCCATTATTTTTTTCATGATAATACGTGTCTCATTAATAAAATAAAGATTCAGTTACAAGCCACGTAAACATCGACATTACAGGACTGAAAAGATAGGATAATCCTATGCAAAAAATCAGCGCCTGTCCTACTCCACTAAGGAAAAGGAGACAGATCATCTCTTCACCCGAGCTCGATGCGGCTCCATCGCTGATCAGCAGCTTTACGGACCTCCAAAGTAGTTTGCTTGAAGCAAAACCATTGCCATTGAAAGAATCAGACCAGGGCAACATGTCCCCGGACACGCCATCGAACTCCAGAACTGACACCCTTGCATGACTATGATGTCGGAGGAGGAAACAAGAACTGTCAGCCTTCAACCACAAACCCAGCACAAGATGCACCATCTTCCAATTGTCACTTGCGTAGACAACCGTCTGCGTGTAGTCCTGGACGACAAAACCTCCCTGCCCCACCATGACGTCGGAGACAACGCCGCAGCAACGGGGACATAGCAGAAGGAGAGACACACCTGATGGAGTCAATACCGCCGCCTCGCCGACACCAGCCATGAACCCTAACGCCGCCGATCTGAAGGATCGGCAAGCACACGATGCCGTCAACTCCGAGACGCCACCATGATGAGCACCACCAGTGTAGGAGTGGAGTTGAGGCAGATTTATTCACCCGGGCGTCGCTCCCACCACCCCAACGACGCACCACGCCCTACAAATCCAAATCCTAACTACAGAGCGGAGGAACAGGGCCCCCCTCCCTCCTGCAGCCGGAGCAGCAGCCCGAGGGAGAGGGGGCCAACGTCCTGGCTAGTGGAGATCGGTGGAAGAAGATCTGCCTCCCTAGTCGCCTGGTTGTGGCGGCGGCTAGGGCAGGGGAAAACGCCTCACGTGTCAAAACACTCGCATGTTGACCTAGCTCTAGTGCACTTGAATCCATTGTTGGAAATATTGTGCATCACGTGTATGCCTGCCTAGGGGTAGTTAGAGATATTTTCTTGTTTATCTCTTTATCTCTCTATCCTTTCCATGTATCTCTTCACTGTTGTTCTCTGAACCGAATCCTTTGTAAACCTACGAGAACCAAGTCTCCTTCTTGATACATTGACATGGTATGCAGAGCCTCCTTCTTCCTCATCCAGGTTCCATCTCCACGACGACTTCAGCCATGTCTTCCTCAAGCCAAGCCATCTCCTCCGGCCATGTGAAATCCATCGATGATTTGGTCGAGTATCAATGCAGCCGAACCGCCATGACGGATGCTAGTTGGATGATCACGACTATCAAAGGTGATCGGGAATGACAGACCATGGGTTGAATTTTGGGGCGTCTGGCTCTACCGCATAAACGTCCCTGAGTGCGCGCTTGCGCTCCCTTTTGGGGATGTGTGTAGCATATATCATGTTCACCGTTTTGACTTGACGCGTGAATTTCTTCTGCCCCCCAGTGTTCGGCTTCCGAGGTTCCTCGTCTTCATCCTCGCTCTGCGATTCCCCTTCCTTGTTTCCGCTATTTACCTTGCTGGCTTGATTAAAGACCCGGCAATCTCTATTAGTACGGTTGGCCGGTTTGTCTAGGGTGCCATGTATCTTTGTTAGTATCGAGTATGCGGTCCAAGCTGGATGGTCCTCCGCTGTTCCTTTTATAGGGCTTCTTTCGCTGGCCAAACTTGGAGCCACTGAATCCGACGTGAACTATATTGTCATCGGTGTTATCGCCATTGCTTCGGCGTATGTGTCTATTGCGCCGGAGCTTGCTGGTGCTGTTTTTGTCCTAGGAGGGGCCTGCTTCGTTGGTTGTGTTTGTACTACGAGCCAGCCAACTATTCTCTCCTACGCAAAAGAGGGTCATAAGTGCCGTGAGGGCTGCCATGGACCTCGGCTTTTCTTGGCCGAGGTGGCGGGCGAGCCATTCGTAACAGATGCTATGCTTAAAGGCCGCTAGGGCTTCGGCATCCGGATAGTCAACGATCTGGTTCTTTTTGGTTAGGAACCTAGTCCAGAATTTTCTGGCTAATTCTCCAGGTTGTTGAACTATGTGGCTTAAGTCATCGGCATCAGGTGGCCGGACATATGTACCTTGGAAGTTGTCAAGGAAGGCTTCTTCCAAGTCATCCCAGCTGCCGATGGAATTTTCGGGCAGGCTATTTAGCCAGTGTCGAGTTGGCCCTTTGAGTTTCAGTGGGAGGTATTTGATGGCGTGGAGGTCGTCTCCACGGGCCATGTGGATGTGGAGAATAAAGTCCTCAATCCATACTACGGGATCGGTTGTTCCGTCGTATGATTCAATATTGATGGACTTGAACGCCTCAGGGAATTCGTGATCCAGCACCTCATCTATGAAGTAGAGAGGGTGTGCGGAGCCTCTATATCGGGCTGCATCACAGCGCCCCTCCGATGAAGTCCGTCTGCGGTTATCGGCTCGGGTGTGACTAGGTTTGTCACGTCTGAATAGGTAGCCGTCATCCCGAGTCAGGAAGCGTCCTCGCGATCCATAGATTGATCTGGTGTGTCCTGCTCTACTTTCTAGATCCCGCCGAAGGTCGTATGTATGGTCCTGAGCTGTTCTGTCCCTGTTTTTGCGAGGCGGTGGGGGGGGGGGGGGGGGCTGTTGTTCAGCCTGAGTTGTCGTTTTATACCGACCATGGGGTGGTCGGTCCGCCGCACTATCCCGACCACGTGGTGGTCGGTCCGCATTGCGTGAGGGAGGTATGGGATCTGGTGCTTCCTCATCGAACTGAGGTAGCAGTCTGCGCTTTGGGTAACTCTTGGCTGGGTGCTCGAGGCCATATTCTTCGGCTGCCAGGACATCAATCCACCTATCAACGAGCAGGTCTTGATCAGCTTGGAGCTGCTGCTGCTTCTTCTTCAGGATTCTTGCAGTGGCTATTAGCTGACGCTTGAAGTGCTCCTGCTCGAGGGGTGCCTCAGGCATGATGAAGTCCTTATTGCTGAGGCTCTCATCATCCTCGGAGACTGGACAATAACTATCATCATCTAGATCATTGGGCATGGCCTGTTTATCAGGGTTATCTCGCCCATTGTCAAAACCGGCGGATCTTGGGTAGGGGGTCCCGAACTGTGCGTCTAGGATCGATGATAACAGGAGGCGGGGGACATGATGTTTACCTAGGTTCGTGCCCTCTCTAAGGAGGTAAAACCCTACGTCCTGCTTGATTGATCTTGGTGAATATGAGTGTTACAAGAGTTGATCTACCACGAGATCGTAATGGCTAAACCCAATAAGCCTAGCATGTATGACTATGGTAATGAGTATATCCTTTCCGCACAAACCCCTTCGGTTTATATGGACACTGGGGGGGGCGAATCTAGGGTTACATAGAGTCGATTACATAAGAAGGAATCTTCATATTCGATCGCCAAGCTTGCCTTCTACACCAAGGAGAGTACAATCCGGACACAGGTACATTCTTCAGCCTTCATGTCTTCACAGCCCATCAGTCCAGCCCACGGATAACAGGTGATACGTCTCCAATGTATCTACTTTTCCAAACACTTTTGCCCTTGTTTTGGACTCTAACTTGTATGCTTTGAGTGCAACTAACCCGGACTGACGCTGTTTTCAGCAGAATTGCCATGATATTGTTTTATGTGCAGAAAACAAAAGTTCTCAGAATGACCTGAAACTCCACGGGATATCTTACAGTAAATTATAAAAAATCCTCGCCAAAGATGAAGACCAGGGCGCCCACACCTTTCTCATGAGGGTGGGGGGCGCACCCCCTACCTCATGGGCCCCCTGGAGTCCCCCCGACTCCAACTCCAACTCTATATAACTGCTTTTTGGGAGAGAAAAATCAGGGAGAAGAAATCATCGCGTTTTACGATACGGAGCCGTCTCCAAGCCCTAAAACCTCTCGGGAGGGCTGATCTGGAGTCCGTTCGGGGCTCCGGAGAGGGGGATTCATCGTCGTCATCATCATCAACCATCCTCCATCACCAATTTCATGATGCTCACCGCCGTGCGTGAGTAATTCCATCGTAGGCTTGCTAGACGGTGACGGGTTGGATGAGATTCACCATGTAATCGAGTTAGTTTTGTTAGGGTTTGATCCCTAGTATCCACTATGTTCTGAGATTGATGTTGTTATGACTTTGCTATGCTTAATGCTTGTCACTAGGGCTCGAGTGCCATGATTTCAGATCAGAACCTATTATGTTTTCATCAATATATGAGAGTTCTAGATCCTATCTTGCAAGTCTATAGTCACCTATTATGTGTTATGATCCGTTAACCCTGAAGTGAAAATAATCGGGATACTTACTGGTGATGACCGTAATTTGAGGAGTTCATGTATTCACTATGTGCTAATGCTTTGTTCCGGTTCTCTATTAAAAGGAGGCCTTAATATCCCTTAGTTTCCATTAGGACCCCGCTGCCACGGGAGGGTAGGACAAAAGATGTCATGCAAGTTCTTTTCCATAAGCACGTATGACTATATTCGGAATACATGCCTACATTACATTGACGAATTGGAGCTAGTTCTGTGTCACCCTATGTTATGACTGTTACATGATGAACCACATCCGGCATAATTATCCATCATTGATCCGATGCCTACGAGCTTTCCATATACTGGTTTACGCTTATTTACTTTCCTGTTGCTATTGTTACAATCACTACAAAATACCAAAAACATTGTTTTGCTTTCATTACTCTTTTGTTACCGTTACCATCACTATCATATTACTTTGCTACTAAACACTTTGCTGCAGATACTAAGTTTCCAGGTGTGGTTGAATTGACAACTCAACTGCTAATACTTGAGAATATTCTTTGGCTCCCCTTGTGTCGAGTCAATAAATTTGGGTTGAATACTCTACCCTCAAAAGCTATTGCGATCCCCTAAACTTGTGGGTTATCAAGACTAATTTCTGGCGTCGTTGCCGGGGAGCATAGCTCTATTCTTTGAGTCACTTGGGATTTATATCTGTTTCTCACTATGAAGAACTTGAGAGATCCAAAAACCAAGATCTATTCCTCAACTACGAGGGGAGGTAAGGAACTGCCATCTAGCTCTGCACTTGATTCACCTTCTGTTATGAGTAAGCTTGCGACACCTAAACCTGCTTCTGCTATTCGTTCTGATATGTCGCATGTTATTGATGATGCTACTTCTGCTAAGCATGATACTTATGATGAAACTACCTCTATGCCTGATACTACTATGCCACTTAGTGATTTTCTCGAGGAACGACTTTCTAGGGCTAGAGAGATTGAAAATATTGAATCTGATTATGAAGATGAAAGTGGTGATGAAGAATCACTTGTTATTCCTGAGGGTTATTTATTTGATCAAGATGCTTCTTTAGCTATTTTAGCTTGCAAAGATAGATATGAACTCAAAAGGTTATTAGCTAAATGGAATAAGCAATCTCTAAATTCTAGGATGAGACCTGACCCTCCTTTTGCTACTTCACCTATCTGTGTTGCTGATAAGGATTATGAATTCTCTGTTGATCCTGATATAATTACTTTGGTTGAATCTGATCCTTTTCATGGATATGAATCTAAAACTTTTATAGCACATCTTACTAAATTAAATGATATAGCCACCCTGTTCACTAATGATGAGAGATCTCGCTACTTTTATATCCTTAAAATATTTCCGTTCTCATTAAAGGGTGATGCTAAGATATGGTTTAATTCTCTTGATCCTGGTTGTGTGTGGAGTCCCCAGGATATGATCTATTACTTCTCTGCTAAATATTTCCCTGCTCATAAGAAACAAGCTGCTTTAAAAGCGATATACAACTTTGTGCAAATTAAAGAAGAGAGTCTCCCACAAGCTTGGTGGAGGCTTCTCAAGTTACTTAATGCTTTGCGTGATCATCCTCTTAAGAAAAATGAAATACTTGATATCTTTTACAATGGACTAACCGATGCTTACAGAGATTACCTGGATAGTTGTGCTGGTTCTCTTTTCAGGGAAAGAACACCGGATGAAGCTGAAATCTTATTGAATAATATGTTGACAAATGAAAATAATTGGACACCTCCGGAGCCAGCTCCGGAGCTAGCTCCTGCTCCAATTAATGATCCTATTCCTAAACCAACTCGGAAGAAGAGAGGTATTCTATTTCTCAGTCCTAAAGATATGCAAGAGGCAAAGAAATCTATGAAAGAAAAAGGTATTAAAGCTGAAGATGTTAAGAATTTACCTCCTATTGAAGAAATACATGGTCTTAATTTACCGCCTGTTGAAGAAACATATGATCTTAATCCTTTATTTATTGAAGAACCTCCAGCCCCCGATAACCCGACACAGGTAGTAAAGGTAAATTCTCTCTATAGATATGATAAAGCTGAAATCCCTCCTACTAAAATTGCTAGTCAATGCTTGGATGAGTTTGATAATTTTATGTTTAAACAAGAAGACTTCAATGCTTATTTTGGTAGACAATTAAAACAGGATGCTGATATGATTAAATACTTGGGTGATTATATGGCTAATATTAGAGGTGAACTTAAACTTGTTAGCAAACATGCCTCTATGGTTACCACTCAAGTAGAACAAGTACTTAAAGCTGAAAAGGAATTGCTCGATGAGATGAATAGTAAGAAAAATGATTATGTTGTTAAAGTGGCTACTAGAACTGGTAGAATGACTCAGGAACCTTTGTATCCTGAAGGCCACCCTAAGAGAATTGAGCAAGATTCTCAGAGAAATAATATTGATGCACCTAGTTCTTCTAAAAGGAAGAAAAAGAAAAATGATAGAACTATGAAAACTTCTAGTGAACCTATTGCTGAACCACCTGATAATCCAAATGATATCTCTATGTCTGATGTTGAAACACAATCTGGCAATGAACATGAACCTAATGAAAATGTTAATGATGATGTTCATAATGATGCTCAACCTAGTAATGATAATGATGTAGAAATTGAACCTGTTGTTGATCTGATAACCCACAATCAAAGAATCAACATTATGATCAGAAAGATTTTGTTGCTAGGAAACATGCTAAAGAAAGAGAACCTTGGGTTCAGAAACCCATGCCTTTTCCTCCCAAACCATCCAAGAAAAAGGATGATGAGGATTTTGAGCGCTTTGCTGGAATGATTAGACCTATCTTTTTGCGTATGCGATTAACTGATATACTGAAAACAAATCCTTATGCTAAGTACATGAAAGATATTATTACAAATAAAAGAAAGATACCGGAAGCTGAAATTTCCACCATGCTTGCTAATTATACTTTTAAGGGTGGAATACCAAAGAAACTTGGAGATCCAGGAGTACCTACTATACCATGCTCCATTAAAATAAATTATGTTAAAACAGCTTTATGTGATCTTGGAGCCGGTGTTAGTGTTATTCCTCTCTCTTTTTATCGTAGACTTGATTTGAATAAGTTGACACCTACTGAAATATCTTTGCAAATGGTTGATAAATCAACTGCTATACCTGTCGGTATTTGTGAGGATGTGCCTGTTGTAGTTGCAAACGTTACTATTTTAACGGACTTTGTTATTGTAGATATTCCCGAGGATGATAGTATGTCTATTATTCTTGGAAGACCTTTTCTTAATACTGCAGGGGCTGTTATTAATTGCAACAAAGGCAATGTCACTTTTCATGTTAATGGTAATGTGCATACGGTACACTTTCCGAGGAAACAACCTCAAGTTCATAGTATCAATTCTATCGGAAAAATTCTATCGATTATATTTGGAGGTTTTGAATTTCCTCTTCCTACTGTCAAGAAGAAATATGATATACTTATTATTGGGGATGTGCATATCCCTGTTGAGGTAACATAGTGTTATTCGAAATTTCTCCGGTTTCATGTTAATCGGAATGAGTTTGTTAACAAGACTTGATCAACCTTGTTAGTGGATTCCTTTTGATGAGCATGAGATGGATGAAACTAGAAGCACAACCTTCTGTGCCCTCTCTATACTTTCTGTTATTTAGTTGAAATAAAATAAAAATAAATAATTTTCTGTATGTTATCTGATTATTCGTGCAATATAAAAATACCTTGAAAATAAAATTTCTCCAAATTCCCTGAAAATTAAATATGATTTTTTAGATAATATTTGAGGATTTATGGAACAAAGAACACACCAGGGGGGCCAACCACCTTGCCACGAGGGTGGAGGGCGCGCCCACCCCCCTAGGGTGCGCCCCCTGCCTCGTTGGCCCACGGTGGCCCTCCTCCACTTATTCTTTCAGCCACACACTTGATCTTCCTCCCCCAAACACGAAAAACTAGCTCAAACCCCAGTCCAAGCTCGTTTTGCTGCCATTTTCGATCTCCTTGGTCAAAGCACCTCTCACAAAACTGCTTGGGGAGATTGTTCCTTGGTATGTGACTCCTCCATTGGTCCAATTAGTTTTTGTTCTAGTGCTATATTCATTGCAAAATTTGTGTTGCTTAGGTGACCCTCTTCTTGAGCTTGCATGTAAAATTTATATGGTCAAAAGTAGTTTTGATGCATGATATAGGCTCTAGGCACTTGTAAGAGTAGTTGGTAACAATATTATGGAGTTTGGTTTACTTTTATTTTGAAGTTACTAAAAAATTTAATAATTTTTCAGAGGAAGAAATATGCTTAGGAAAATGTTCCAAGGTGGTTCTTCAAAGAAGCAAGGACCCAGACTTGTAATGCGTGATGCTGACGAAGAGCCACCAAGAGACGCTCCAGTGCGTCCTTGTGAGTGGCCTTCTAAAAATTTGATGGATCGAGTGGGAATTAAAGAAGCATATTTGCGTAATACCGATCTTGAGGACTTTGAGGCAAACAAATGCCCCCAGTATCATGAGCTCACAAGCTCTTTTGTGAGGAGGTTTGAGTATTCATCTCCGCGTAATTCTCCTTCAGTCATATTTGATCTTTATGATAAATCTTATACCATGGACCTAGAGGATTTCACTTTTGCTTGCAAACTTCCACAATGGGGTAGTGTTAGGGATCCCCCTAAATCTGAATTTAGAAACTTTCTTGCTAGTATAACTATAGGGGAATCTAGAGATATAACGCAAGCTACCATAGGGAGCATTCACTTTCCTGCTATACATTATTTTGCTCTCTTCATAGGTAGGTGCATAAATGCTAAGGATGAAGCATGTCACATGTGTGTCCCTGACCTTAGCATTCTCAGGAGTGCTATGTCAGGAGACCAATCTTATCATATGGGAGCCATTATAGCTCGTAGGTTGCATCATAATATACATAATGGAGATTTCTTTGGAGGAATTTATGCAACCCGCTTAGCTAAATTTCTTGAGATAGACGTTCGTGAAGGAGACAAGGAGTTGCCTCCTGCTTATTTAGATTTTGATTCTATGGTTTCCCGCCATTTTGTCGAGAGGAACGAATCACCTCTCCAGTACCGACTAATCTTTGACAGACGCCGTGCTGTCCATATTACTCTCCCTGCTCCTGCTTTCTTTGATTATCAGGCAAGAGGAGGATATACTATTACTAGAGAGGAGGCATATGAGTACGAGAGGAGAGCGGAGGCCGCTCGTCGCCACGCTGCAGCTCAGGAGGTGATAGCTGCTGCATCACAGTATGACCCCAACAACTATTATTATGGATATCAGCCAGGCCAGCCGTGGCCATAGACCAACTTAGGCCAAAAGCCCAAGCTTGGGGAGTACGTATTTCCCACCGACATTATATTTATGTTCACACACACTCATTGCTAGATGTCGGTGCTCATACTTTTTCATTGTATCATCCATGCTAGTTTATTTCCTTTTATGCTTTCTTCTTGTGTGTTTAATAAACCTTAAGAAAACAAAAAAAATTAGTTGTAGATTTTAATTAATTTACTTTCCATGCCTGTAGTAGTAATTAAAAAGAAAACCCAAAAATATTTCCTGTTCTTCTTTTGCTTGTTGGGAGCTTTCCCGTGTAAATAGTTTTTTTTCTTTTTTTTCTTTAGGGGTCAGTAGGAGAAGATCATGATTAAATTGTTGAAGTGGCTCTTTTATGCATTGTTGTTTATCTGACAGGAGAGCCCATATTGCCTTGTCTTCTCCTGTTTATTGAATGCCTGCAGATTCCAGCTTAGTCCAATGCACGTGCACTCTTATTATTATTATTCACATCGTTCGGTCGTGCAAGTGAAAGGCAATTATGATGATATATGATGGACTGACTGAGATGAGAAAAGCTGGTACGAACTCGACCTCTTTTGTTTTGGTAAATATGATGAGTTCATCGTTCTTGAGTCAACTCGTTATGAATAAACATGTTTGCAATGACAATTAGATATCATAGTTGCTTATGTCATACTTGATTAGCTATGAGTTATAATGGTTTACCTTGCGTGCCAACATGCTATTAAAATGGTTATGATGTGGTATGATAGGGTGGTATCCTCCTCTGAATGATTTAAGCGACTTGACTTGGCACATGTTCACGCATATAGTTGAAACAAATCAACATAGCCCTCACGATATTTATGTTCATGGTGGATTATATCCTACTCACGCTTGTATCCAATGTTTATTAATTTCAATGCATGTACATGGCTGTTGTCGCTCTCTAGTTGGTCGCTTCCCAGTCTTTTGCTAGCCTTCACCTATACTAAGAATGAATACTGCTTGTGCATCCAAACTCCTTAAACCCCAAAGTTATTCCACATGAGTCCACTATACCTCCCTATATGCGGTATCTACCTGCCGTTCCAAGTAAATTTGTATGTGCCAAACTCTAAACCTTCAAATAATTATCCTGTTCTGTATGCTTGAATAGCTCATATATCAACTAGGGCTGTGTGTATCTTCCATGTTAGGCGGGTTATTCTTAAGAGGAGTGGACTCCGCTCCTCACTCACGAGATAAAGGGCTGGTCACCGGGATGCCTAGTCCCATGCTTTATGCAAACTAAATCAAAATAATTGCAAACAAAACTCCCCCTGGGACCTGATGTATGTTGAAGGCACTCATTGTTTCGAGCAAGCCATGGATTGATGTTTGTTGGTGGAGGGGGAGTATAAACTTTACCATTCTGTTTGGGAACCGCCTATAATGTGTGTAGCATGGAAGATATCGCCATCTCTTGGTTGTTATGTTGACAATGAAAGTATACCACTCAAAATGTTATTCACCTATATTTCAAAACCAAGCTCTGGCACCTCTACAAATCCCTGCTTCCCTCTGCGAAGGGCCTATCTATTTACTTTTATGTTGAGTCATCACCCTCATATTAAAAAGCACTAGCTGCAGAGCACAGCTGTCATTTGCATTCATTACTGTTAATTTATATTGGGTGTGACTATGATTGTCGGGGGTGACTGATCCCATGGACACCTATGGGACCATGGCGGACCGAGGCCCCTTCCAGTTCGGCAGGGGGCGGAGAGAGCACGAAGAGCAGATCGAGGCGAAGCGCACGATCACGCGATCAGTTTACCCAGGTTCGGGCCGCACGGATGCGTAAAACCCTACTCCTGCTTGTGGTTTGTATTGTGTTCTTGCTCGGGAGCGATGAATGCTACAGTACGCTCAAGTGGCTGGCGAGACCGAGTGTGAGAATGACCCTCTCCCCCCTCTGTTGTGCATGGGCCTCCTTTTATATGTCAAAGGGGTCACCGATAGGTGGCAACATAGATGAGGGTAAAAATGGAAAAGAAGTGGTGGTTGGCACCACCGCCTACTACAGTTGTATCATACCTAACCCTGAAGGCAGGGAACAAAGGCATTAAATGCCTGTCTGTGTCGCCTAGATGATGCAGAAAGGGACTGCCAGGAACACCATTGCTTGCCACGATGGCGATCTTGTCAGCGCCGCTCGCCACCATGTACCTCTGGCTGCACAGCCTTCCGCCACGTACGCCTGGAAGGGTCCCAGTGCAGCACGTTGGTGGATGCGCTGGAGCGCAGGTACAGAATGGAAGCTTGCCGCGGCAGGCGCCTTGCCGCGGTTATTGTCTTGTCGCATCCGGGAGCTTGTCGTTCACCGGGCCTTGGTTAGCCTTCCCGGCAAGCTCCTCTTGCCGGGGTCTTGTCTCCTTCCCGGCAAGCTCCTCTTGCGGGGGTCTTATCTTGTTCTTGGATACTTTGTTCTTGAATGGCTCCAAAGGAACCATGGAGAATCTTGGCGGTCGCCCGACAAGCCTTGCCGCGGGATGCTGTGACTGCCCGTGCACAAGTTCGGGATACTAAGGTACCCCTACTTTAGTACACCGACAGGAGCCCCCGGGCCTGGGCCATACATGGTGCCGAGCGCTGTTGGGCCAGGCCCAAAACAGGGCACGGGCACGCGCGGCCTAGGTTACGTCGTATCTTACTCCGCATCCACCGCGCCCTCCCCGAACGGCACGCGTCGAACGCGGCGTCGTGGGAGAGATCGTGGGTGGTTGCTTTATTTGGAAAGGCGGAACGTCCGCCCGCTCCCCCTTTATAAGCAAGGGGAAACGGGGGTAGTGCGCCCACTCGTCCCATTTGCATTCCAATCTCAGAAAACTCCGCCCCGCCTCCGTCTTCTCAAAGCAGCGAGAGAGCAGTGCCCTGCCCCCCCATTGCCACCAGCACCACCAATGCCGTCGGCCTCCTCCACCATCTTCGCCATGGCTCCGAACACCGACAAGGGGAAGGCCGTGAAGTCGATCGAGGCGCAGCGGCTTGCGGCGCTGCGGAAGGAGCGAGCCATCTTCCCTCCCAAGCTCGGCGCGAAGGAGCTGCGGGAGTACTAGTACCTCTTCTGCTCGACGGAGACGCGAGCTCACCCGCGGACCAAGGTACTCCCGGCCACTGCTCACAAGACGGCTCCGGACGGGTATCCCTTCTTTGCCGTATTCTTCTACTGCGGGCTCTACCCGCCCTTTTCCGAATTCTTCTGTGACATCATGAACACCTATGGCCTTTGCCTCCTTGATTTCACCCCCAACGCCGTTCTGACCATGGCAGTTTTCGCACACCTTTGCGAAAACTTTGTCGGAGTACACCCTAGCGTAGCCCTTTTCCGCCACTTCTTCATTCCCCAGGTAGAGAGAGGAGAACCCTTATCCGGCGGAATCGCTTGGGTGTCGAGGACCGGCAAGAAGGACTCTTATTTGGAGGGCAAATTCCGCGGCAAGTGGGAGGAGTGGAGAGCGGATTGGTGCTGGATTGTCGAGGAGAACCCGCAGCCATTCACCGCCCGGCGCCAAGCAGCAGCAGTACGCGGCAGCGATTGGAGCGACGTGGCCCCGGAAGACAGCAGGCTGAGGATTGCCGTCACCAGGATCCAACGCCTTAGGCTTGCCGGACTCACCGTGGGTGCCGTTGGCGCAGACTTTCTTCGCCGCCGCATCGCCCCCCTGCAGGAACGGAGGAGGCCTGCCTGGGAGTTCAAGAACGCGGCAGATATCATGAGGCTGCGCCCGGGCCTCAACTACAATTTCACTGTCCTTGAGCTCAACGGAATGCTGCAGGAGCTCTTCAAGTATGATCCAGATCACCCCGAAGTCTTTAGGTTGCCGCAGGGCGTCATCCCGTTGTGCAACAACTCTGCGCATGATCGCATCAAGGCAATGATGCCGCAGTGTGACTCGCATGGACTGGTGCCTACTTTGCCAGAGCCCGAAGACGAGGTCGTGCAGCAGTTCTTCGACAACCTAGTAGAAGTGCCAATCCGCGCCGATGAGAAGGACGGCCTCATCCGCGACACCGCCGAGGCGGAGTTGGCGTACATTGCCAGCAGGTTGGAAGAGGCGGCGGCAGCCGCAGCGGCAGGTGAGTTCGGGTTTACTTTGGAGGAGGCAGCGGCAGCAGAGGCAGAAAACCGTGCCGAGCGAGAAGAGTTTGCCGGCAAGAAAGAGCTTGCCCGGCAAGAGGAGCCTGCCGGCAAGGAAGATCTTGCCGGCCGTGACGCCGAGCCGAGCGAGCCCACCGAGGATTCGAGCGGCTCGCTGGAGATCGACTCCTCCTCCACTTCGTCCTCAGGCAGCACGCCACTAGCAGCGCCTCCGTCTCCACCAAGAAGGCGTCTCCGCAAGGCCGGGGATGTAGCGAGGCGGCAGGCAAGCCGACAGTCGCCGCGCCGCACGACGCGCTCCACCGCGGCAAGCACCGTTGCCGCGGGAGCGCCCCAGCTGCCGCTGCAACTGGAGCGGGTTCTTCCCGGACTGCCGCTTCTGCTCCCGCCAAGCGACCAAGGGAGCCTACTCCTCCACCTTCCCGCGCCGGACTTGAGCCGGATTTTGACTTCTCCGCATTTAGCTCCGATGAGGAAGAAGAAGAAGAGTAAGTTTTTCTTATTGTACTTGCGGTTCTTCAATCTTTGCTGTTTTGTCTTGCATCTCACTTGTTTTTCTCTGAATCTATTCCTTTTCAGGACTCTGGCCCAGAGAGCGGCAAAGAGAGCCAAGGCCCCGCTGATTGTCATCGAGGACGAGCCCACCGCGTCAGCAGGGGACGTGCCCGAGACAACCTTGCCGGATCCAACGACTGATCTCCGGAGTAGCCCCCAGCATAAGTATCTTATTTGCTCTCCGCTGTTGGGCGTGCACGAAGATTCTTGCTTTGCTGATATTTGACTGTTGGCTTGTGCAGGAGCGGAGCAGCCTCAACAGGAGCGCCCGGAGGCCGCCCCTGAAGCGCCAAGGGAGAGTCCTCCGGCAAGGGAGAGGTCTCCGGCAAGGGAGAGCTCTCCGGCGAGGGAGGAGGCTCTGACAAGGGAGGAGCCCCCGGCAAGGGAGGGGTCTCCGGCAAGGGACAGTGCCAGCGATCCCCCGTCAACGGAGACCACTACTGCCGAGCCTGGCACATGTAATTTCCTTGATCTTCAACTCCCCTTGGGCTCTTTTTATTTTGATCTTCTTCTTGGATTTTGCTTGAATCTTCTCCCATCTTCCGGCTGTCAGATCCATCTGCTGCAGAGCCGATGGAGACTGAAGTGGCCGCCGACGACGCTGTCGCCGCCGAGGAGGCAGCCGGCTCCGGCGAGCCCGCTGGCGAAGAGGCCGCTAGGGCTGCCGCTGCGGAAGCGGGCGGGGAGCCTGGCGGTCGTACTGACGACCCGGAGGCCGCAGGAGCGCCAGGCGCTGCTCCGACCGCCGACTCTTCCGCCGCTGTCGCCGCGCCAGGCTCCGGAGAGCCCCAGCCTAGCGTCTACCTGAAGGTCGGCGATGATATCTTCATCAACCTCCCCTGGGCGTCGAGCTCCAGGGCGCCGGTCGAAGGAGAAATGCTTGATGGAGAAGTGCTTGCCTCCACCGGGCTGAAGCTGGTCGACGCGCCAAGCAGCAGCAGCGAACCCGAAGAGGAGCGTCTGCTGCGGAAGTTGGTGGCGCACTATCGCGCCCGGCAGGCCAAGATGGAGTCCCGTGAAGCACTCGTCGCGAAGGCGGGGGCTGACATCGAGAAGCGCGCAGAGGAGCTCCGGGGCGCCAACCAGGAGGCTCTCCGCTCCCTGGCAATGGAGCGGGAGCAACTTGCCGAAGCGCAGCAGGCCTTCCTTCTTGAGAAGGCTGATGTTGAAGAACGCCAACGGCTTGCCGTGGAGAAGTTGTCTTCGCAGGAGGGTGACTTGGCGCAGCGGAAGGTCAACCTCGACAGCCACGAGGAGGAGCTTGCCGCGCGCGAGCGAGCAGTTGGTGGAGCCCTCAAGCAAGCCGAAGACGCCGCCGCAGCTGCCGAGGCCGCCAAGATTGAGCTGGAGCTGAAGGTGGCGCAGCTGGAGGCGGGTCTCAAGGCGAGCGGCGACGAGCTTGCCACGCTCAAGCTTGAGCGGGAGAAGAACGCCAACAGCTACTCGGAGCTGCAGGCCCTTCTCGCCGAGAAGGGCAAGGAACTTGACGCCGCCAAGAACTCCAACGCTGATCTCGAAGTGATGCTGGCGGCTCTGACC
Organism: Triticum monococcum; assembly: GCA_034509565.1. Taxonomy (NCBI): domain Eukaryota; kingdom Viridiplantae; phylum Streptophyta; class Magnoliopsida; order Poales; family Poaceae; genus Triticum; species Triticum monococcum. The sequence continues at coordinate 744,334,830 of CM067847.1, read as the reverse complement.
AAATCTCTGGACGGCGCCAAGGAGCAGGAGACGGCCCTCAAGGAGGAAGTCAAGGCCGGCAAGCTGCTGCTGGCGAATGCTGCTGCCGCCCAGAAGACTCTGTCGGAGAACGTGGAGCACTGGATGGAGGGTTTGGTGAACGTTGCCGCCGACATCGACAAGGAGTTGGCGCAGCTGGGGATGGTGGATCTCGGGTATCCGTCCGACGAGAACCTCCAACCCAGCGCCAAGCTCACCTTATTCTTCAAGGGCGTGGCGACGGCACTCCGGCGACTCCGGGAAGGGATCCCGAAGCAACTTGCCGACGAATCGCGCAAGATCTGCGCGGGAGCTCTTCAGAATGTGCTGATGAAGGTGGCGTTCCGCAATCCGGGTCTCCGCCTCACCAACGTCCTTAGGAGCTTGCCGCCGGATGCTGATCTGGAGGAGCTCAAGGCCCTTGTCGCACCCATTGTGGACAGGGTGAGCGGCATCAAGAGGGTCGACGGTGACCGTGTAGACTAGGCCGCCCATCTTCTTCCTTCCTTGTCGCTGTTAATTATGTTATGAAAAACAGTCTGTTAGAGCTGCGACAAGTTATTTTGTAATATACTCTATCCTGGATAGTAATTGCTATGTTATTTCCTTTACTTGACTTTTTCCTTTGTATGTTTTACCCTACGCTTTTAGGGAACTTGTCGGCGCAGGCACCTTTGCTGCGAGCACTGAGTGTGGAACGTCAGCAGCCTGCTGGCGGTGCTGCAGCCGACAAGAAACCTTGTCGCAGCTAGCTACAGCTCGCTTAAGTTGTTGAGCGGGCTCGAAACAACAGTAAGGGCGCAACTAGCTACGAGTTGGTTCCTCCGCGCACAGGTTTTCCATACAAAGCACGGTTGTTCAAGGAAAATAACTTAAAAATTTAAAGGAAATCTGATTGCTCAAACTTTGGCAACTTATCTTTTTCTATTGTTTGCTTCCCGACAAGGCAAAACCTTCTTGAACGACGCCTGGTCCATATTACCAGATTTTCTCCTTCCTCCCCCCCGGCAAACTTGTGCGCGAGGGACCCTTGCTTTCCTTGAGAGAAAAGAGAGAAGAGAAAATAAAGTTATGGAGCCTTGTGGCTCGTTTTTGCTTATCGGGGGTGTCAGATAACATATGCAAGTAATAAAAAGCATGAAATCGACAAGGTGTTCTGAGCACATAATCTTTATGAACGGGGTCTGCGCCCGGCTTTGTACAAAGGATTACATGCAACAGCGGCAAGACTTGTACAAAAGGTGGTTGCCGGAACGGGTTCCGGCAACCGCGCCCTACGGGTAAAACTTGCGAAGATGCTTAATATTCCAGGAGTTGCTCACTGGTATGCCATCTTCGGTCTCAAGGCGGACAGCGCCAGGCCTAGTGACTCGTTTCACCCGGTAAGTGCCTTCCCACTTCGGCGTCAACTTGTTGGAATTCTTGGCGGACTGAATGCGCCGAAGAACAAGGTCGCCTTCCTCAAAACTTCTGGCGTTAACTTTGCGGCTATGGTAGCGGCGCAAAGCTTACTGGTAGCGAGCAGCTCGCACAGCAGCCTGAAGACGGTCTTCCTCAAGGAGCAGCGCGTCGTCTTGTCGCAGCTGCTCTTGCTCAAGCTCATCGTAAGCGAGCACCCGAGGCGACCCGTATACGAGTTCCGTGGGGAGAACTGCCTCTGCTCCATAGACTAGAGCAAAAGGTGTCTGGCCAGTGGCTCGATTTGGCGTCGTCCTGATCGATCAAAGAACCACCGGTAGCTCCTCGATCCAGTTTCTTCTGCACTTGTGCAGCCTGTCGAAAGTTCTGGTCTTGAGCCGGCGCAGCACTTCAGCATTTGCCCTCTCCGCTTGACCGTTGCTTCTCGGGTGAGCAACAGAAGCAAAGCAGACCTTGGCGCCAAGATCTTGGACGTATTGCATGAAGGTGCGGCTCGTAAATTGCGTACCGTTGTCGGTGATTATCTTGTTAGGGATCCCGAAACGGCAAACAATCGACCTGAAGAACTTGACTGCTGACTGTGCTGTCACCTTCCTCACTGGTTCCACTTCCGGCCACTTTGTGAACTTGTCAATTGCGACGTACAAGTACTCAAAGCCCCCGACTGCTCGGGGAAAGGGGCCAAGGATGTCGAGCCCCCAGACCGAAAATGGCCAGGATAAAGGGATCGTCTGGAGAGCTTGAGCTGGCTGGTGTATCTGCTTGGAATGGAACTGGCATGCTTCACAGTTGGTTACTTGTGCAGTCGCATCCTGGAGGGCTGTCGGCCAGAAGAAGCCTTGCTGGAATGCTTTGCCGACAAGTGCTCTTGCGCCAATGTGGTGACCACATATGCCTCCATGTGTCTCTGCCAATAGCTTTTGTCCATCTTCCCGGTGAATACACTTCAATTTCACACCGTTGAGTCTTCTTCTGTACAGTGTGCTGTCGACAAACTGGTACATACTTGACTGCCGGGCTACTCTTTCCGCTTCTTCTTGCTCTTCGGGAAGTTCTCCTGTCTGAAGGAAACGAACAATCTGCTGCGCCCATGTTGGAGCCTGTGGCTCGACAATAAGGACAAAAGGCACATCTGCTGCTGCGGGAACATCCGCTTCTACGGCAAGAGCCTGCGACTCTGCCGGAGCTTGACGTTCCCCGGCAAGCTTGCCGGAGCAGAACTTGTCGGGAGTGTCTGCTTCAATGGTACAAACCCTAGGGCTTGCCGGAGCAGACTGCTCCTCAGCATTCTTGGTGTTGATCTTGGGGACCTTTTTGGCGGCAGCTTCGGGAAGCTCTGCCGGAAAATAGTCGCCAGAAATCAACTTCCTCTTCTTGCTCTGTCCAGTTGATGGTGTCACGGACGGCTGAGTCAGCTTGAGCACAAAAATCCCTGGTTCCACAGGTAACTTGAGTGCGGCGCACTTTGACAGGCCATCGGCAATGTCATTCTGAGCTCTTGGAACATGCTCCATCTACAGGCCGTCAAAGTGCTCTTCTAGCTTTCTCACTTCGTCGACGTAAGCTTCCATTAATGGACTCTGATAATTCTTGTTCACTTGGCGGACGACAAGCTGCGAGTCACCCCTGACAATAAGCTTCTTAATCCCAAGGTCTGCCGCGATCCTGAGACCGGCAAGCAAGCCCTCGTACTCTGCAGTATTGTTTGTCGCTTGCTCCTTGGGAAAGTGCATCTGGACTACGTACTTGAGGTGCTCTCCGGTGGGTGCGACAAGCAGCACACCAGCGCCGGCGCCTTGCAGCGAGAAGGCACCGTCAAAGTACATGAGCCACTCTTTGCTTGTTTCCTTGACGGGGATGCTCGTCTCTGGAATTTCTTCATCTGGAGTTGGCGTCCACTCTGCTATGAACTCTGCCAATGCTCTGCTTTGAATTGTTGATGTACTCTCAAATTTGAGGCCAAAGCTTGACAATTCCAGTGCCCATTCGACAATCCTGTCTGTTGCTTCTGGGTTCTGCAATATCCTCTTCAGCGGAAAGCGAGTGACAACTGTGATCTCATGTGCTTGGAAGTAATGGCGCAGCTTTCTCGAGGCCATGAGAAGGCCGAAAAGCAACTTCTGCACACCAGAGTACCTTGACCTAGCCCCCTGCAAAAGGGAACTGACAAAGTAAACTGGGCGCTGCACCATCTTCTTCTGTATCTCCTCTTGCATCTGCGCAGATCCATGTTTGTCGGGACCAGAGCTTGTCGGGGAAGCCCCCTGCTTGTCGCTGGATGTGCTTGCCGCAGTTGCTGGCTCGTCATCTACCTCCCTCTCCGCTACTAACGCAGCACTAACCACTTGATTGGTTGCCGCTATGTACAGCAGCAACTTCTCTTGCGGCTTAGGTGCGACAAGTGTTGGAGTGGAGGACAGGTATCTCTTCAAGTCCTGCAGCGCAGCCTCCGCTTCCAGAGTCCATTTCATTGGACCTGCCTTTTTCAAAATTTTGAAAAATGGCAGGGCGCGCTCTGCAGACCGAGAGATAAACCTACTGAGAGCAGCCACGCAACTGGCAAGTCTTCGTACATCCTTGACGCGCTTTGGTGCTTCGATCTGCTCACTGGCCTTGATCTTGTCGGGATTGGCTTCAATTCCCCGCTGAGACACGAAGAACCCGAGAAGCTTGCCGGAGGGGACTCCAAAAACACACTTCTCGGGGTTGAGCTTAAGGTTGATCTTGCGCAGATTTGCAAAGGTCTCTTCTAAATCTTGAATTAGAGTTGACCTGTCCTTGCTCTTGACCACTATGTCATCCATGTAGGCTTCCACATTTCTGTGTATCTGTGGCTTCAGAGTGACATGGACTACTCTTGCAAATGTTGAACCAACATTTTTAAACCGAAAGGCATCCGTATGAAACAGTACGTGCCACATGGAGTAATGAATGCGGTTTTCTCCTCATCCTCTTCTGCCATGAAGATCTGATGGTATCCTGAATATGCGTCAAGAAATGAAAGCAAATCACATCCGGCTATGGAGTCAACAATCTGGTCAATGCGCGGCAAGGGAAATGGATCTTTGGGACAAGTTTTATTAAAATCGGTAAAGTCAATATAAAGCCTCCATTTCCCATTCGCCTTGCGCACTACAACAGGATTGGCCAACCACGTGGGATGGAGCACTCCTCTGACAAGGCCTGCTGCTTCCAACTTCTTGATTTCTTCTGTTATGAACTCTTGGCGCTCCGCTGCTTGCTTCCTGACCTTCTGCTTGATGGGCCGCGCATGAGGACAAATGGCAAGATGGTGCTCAATTACTTTCCTGGGAACACCGGGGATGTCAGACGGTTGCCACGCAAACACGTCGACGTTCGCCCACAGGAAAGCAATGAGCGTGCTTTCCTATTTAGGGTCAAGCGTGGCACTGATGGTGAAGGTACCACCAGTGCCGTCCTCCTTGGCGGACACCTTCTTGGTATGTGGTGGAGCTTCCATTGCCTTCTTACACTTGCCGGTGGAGCTCGATGGCGCGTCCTCGACGGCAGCGCGGCACTCCAAAGAGGTGCGCTTGCCGGAGTGGGCATCAGAGCTCTTGCCGGACTTGGTCTTCTTCTTCCCCCCGGGAGCTTCGGCGGCAAGTGCGTTACGATCTGTTGCGGCTGTTGCTTCCCGGTAGATCTTGTCGGCGCAGATAAGGGCATCCTTCTTGTCTCCGGGGACAGAGATGACGCTTATCGGGCCTGGCATCTTGAGCAAGTTGTATGCATAATGAGAGGCTGCCATGAACTTGGCGAGTGCTGGGCGGCCAAGTATGCCATTGTAAGGCAATGGGAAATCGGCAACGTCAAAAGTGACCCTCTCAGTCCTGAAGTTCAGCTCGCTGCCAAATGTTACCGGCAACGTGAATTTCCCTTTCGGCTTGCTCCTTCCCGGGTTGATTCCTTGGAATGTGCCGGTCTCTTCGAGCTCGCTGTCAGGGATCTGGAGTTTCTGGAGCACAGCGGAGGAGATCAGGTTCAAGCCGGCCCCACCGTCAACTAACATCTTGGTGACCTTGAGGTTACGGATAGTTGGTGAAACCAACAACAGCAAGCACCCGACCGCAGTTGTGCGATCAGGGTGGTCCTCAATATCAAAGATGATAGGCGTGCTGGACCATTTTAGAAGCTTGCGCGATTCGACAGGTGGTTCTGCCGCATTAACTTCACGCGCCCACTGTTTGAGTTAGCAGTGTGAAGTATGCAGAGAAGCACCGCCGTCAACGCAGAAAACCTCTATGGCTTTCTAGAACTCCTGCTCACTGGTCTCGGCATCATCCATGTCTTCGTCGTCGTCGTCGTCTTCATCCTTGTCGCCGCCGCGGGGAGGTCTGTCTCCTTGCCGCTGCTTGGCCTTGCCGCGGCGTCCTCCCCGGCCAGCGCGCTTCTTGCCGGCCTCTCCACCGCCTCCTTGGGCTCTCTCCTTGTCGCGCCGCTCGTACTCAGCTTTTTGTTGCTGGACAAGCTGCTCGACCTTCTTGCAGCTCTGGAGATCATGGCCCTTGGTGCGGTGGATCTTGCAGTACTGCTTGTCGGAGCCGTCCTGCTTGTCGGCGGCCGCCACAGCTTGGCAGTTGGTGCATGCGGCAACCTCCTTGCCGGAGCTGCCATCTTTGGCTTGCTTGGCGCCACCGTCGTTGCTGGACTGCTCAACGACTAGTACCTCTTTGCCTTTCTTCTTCCTGTTGCGCCTCCATTTTTTCTTCGCCGGGGCAGCATCTTCGCTGTCAGATCCTCCTGCTCCAGTATTCTCTCCGGGGAGTTTCCTCCCTTCTTCAGCGCGTGCACACTTGTCGGCCAGGACGTACAGCTCGCTGACTTCTCTAATCCTGCTCATCGCCATCTCCTCCCGCATCCTGCGATTACGCACGTTCTGATGGAACGCGCTGATAACCGCAGCAGGGTGGATGTCTGGGATGTTGCGCTGTACACGGCTGAATCTCTGAATATACTTGCACAGGGGCTCTCCTTCCTTCTGGGCAAGCAGGTGGAGGTCACTCTCTTGGCCATGGGGTTTATGGCCACCTGTAAAGGCGCCGACAAACTGATGGCACAGGTCTGCCCAAGACGATATGGAGTTGTCCGGCAAGTGCATGAGCCAGGACCTGACTTCGGGCTTGAGCACCAGCGGGAAGTAGTTGGCAAGGACCTTGTCGTCTCGCCCCCCGGCAGCTTGCACCGCGATGGTGTAGATGCTGAGGAACTCCGACGGGTGCGACTTGCCGTCGTACTTCTCCGGTACGTCTGGTTTGAAATTCTTCTGGCTGGGCCACTGGACTTGCCGCAGCTCACGGGTAAACGCGGGGCAACCTACCGCGTACGGCAAGTCACCTGGTTCCCCTGGTGCATGCATATCGACAGAGGGCCCAGCGCGCAGGTCTGATTGACGCCGCGCTTCTCTTCGGCGCTCGATGCGTGTACGAGCATCTTCTTGCTGTCGTTCATGAAGGACTTGGCGTTGATCGCGACGAGCCCGCGGATCAGATGACACGGTGGAGTCGCTGTCGTGGTGGATCTGACGGGTCGGCGATCTTAGCCTTCGAGGCGGAGAGTGCACAGTGGTTGCACCCTCCCTGGTCTTGTCGCCACCGGCTCGCGCCTGACTAACTTGCCGCGGCTGCGATGCGCTCGGCTGTTGTGGATTGTCGCCGTTGGCGAAGCCGATGAGACTCTGGATGGTGGCCCTCCAGTCGTCGATCTTGACTGCCGCTGGAGGGTAATCTAAGAGTAGTTGAGCTCGCGCCAAAGCTTCTGCCGGAGTGGCGGGCGGCGGCGGCGAACGGTGCGAGGAACGGGATATGCTCGGACTTCTAACTACGTTAGAAGGAGCAATATCTCGTCCAAGCGACCGTGCCACGCTCGCGCCAGCATGTTGACGCGCATGCTGGTCTTGAGCACTCCGGGATCCGCCAGCTTGATCTTGGCCCAGCAGACGTATGGTACCATGAGTACGATGACGCTGCTGGTCCCGCGCCTCCTGAGATGGGCGCGGTGCGTGTACGGACGCCGAGGTCTTGGAGTGCACTCGGTTGTTGTGGGAGCCGACCGCGCCGCCGATGTGCAGCGCAGTCTTGTCCTTGGACCTGTCAGCACCATGAGCCCCCTCGTCGGCGCCAGTTCTTCCGCCGGCGTCTACTCCACCAGCCGTTCGCTCCGGCGATGGTGGGCTCGGCGCAGACGGAGCGGCTGCCTCCGAAGCCTTCTTCTTCGGCGGCATGTTGATGAAGATGATGAAGATTCGGCTCGTGCGAACGCCGGATCAGGTTCACGCAGCCTCGACGCACCCCTACCTGGCGCGCCAAAGATGTCGGGGGTGACTGATCCCACGGACACCTATGGGACCACGGCGGACCGAGGCCCCTTTCGGTTCGGCAGGGGGCGGAGAGAGCACGAAGAGCAGATCGAGGCGAAGCGCACGAGCACGCGATCAGTTTACCCAGGTTCGGGCCGCACGGATGCGTAAAACCCTACTCCCGCTTGTGGTTTGTATTGTGTTCTTGCTCGGGAGCGATGAATGCTACAGTACGCTCAAGTGGCTAGCGAGACCGAGCGTGAGAATGATCCTCTCCCCCCTCTGTTGCGCATGGGCCTCCTTTTATATGTCAAAGGGGTCACCGACAGGTGGCAACATAGATGAGGGTAAAAATGGAAAAGAAGTGGTGGTTGGCACCACCGCCTACTACAGTTGTATCATACCTAACCCGGACGGCAGGGAACAAAGGCATTAAATGCCTGTCTGTGTCGCCTAGACGGTGCAGAAAGGGACTGCCAGGAACACCATTGCTTGCCACGATGGCGATCTTGTCAGCGCCGCTCGCCACCGCGTACCTCTGGCTGCACAGCCTTCCGCCATGTACGCCTGGAAGGGTCCCAGAGCGACACGTTGGTGGATGCGCTGGAGCGCAGGTACAGAATGGAAGCTTGCCGCGGCAGGCGCCTTGCCGCGGTTATTGTCTTGTCGCATCCGGGAGCTTGTCGCTCACCGGGCCTTGGTTAGCCTTCCCGGCAAGCTCCTCTTGCCGGGGTCTTGTCTCCTTCCCGGCAAGCTCCTCTTGCCGGGGTCTTGTCTTCTTCTTGGATACTTTGTTCTTGAATGGCTCCAAAGGAACCATGGAGAATCTTGGCGGTCGCCCGGCAAGCCTTGCCGCGGGATGCTGCGACTGCCCGTGCACAAGTTCGGGATACTAAGGTACCCCTACTTTAGTACACCGACAATGATTGGATCCCTTTTACCATGAATTACAATGTCTAGTCAGTCCTTGATCTTTAAAGGTGCTCTGCATTTATGTTTTGCAGTCTCAGAAAGGGCTAGCGAGATACCATCTTGTTATATCATATTATGATTGTTTTGAGAAAGTGTTGTCATCCGAGATTTATTATTATGGCTTGCTAGTTGATTATGCTATTGATATGGGTAATCATGAGACCTGAGAATTATTGAAAATGTGGTTAGTCATAATCTTTGCTGAAAACTTGAATGCTAGCTTGACACATTTACAACAACAAGAGCAAACAGAGTTTGTAAAAGTTTTTCTTTATTTCTTTCAGTTTGTCAACTGAATTGCTTGAGGACAAGCAAGGGTTTAAGCTTGGGGGAGTTGATACGTCTCCAACATATCTACTTTTCCAAACACTTTTGCCCTTGTTTTGGACTCTAACTTGTATGATTTGAATGGAACTAACCCGGACTGACGCTGTTTTCAGCAGAATTGCCATGATGTAGTTTTATGTGCAGAAAACAAAAATTCTTGGAATGACCTGAAACTCCACGAGATATCTTACAATAAATAATAAAAAATCATCGCCAAAGATGAAGACTAATGGGCCCACACCCTTCTCACGAGGGTGGGGGGCGCCCCCCCTAGGGCGCGCCCCCCTACCTCGTGGGCCCCCTGGAGACCCCCCGACTCCAACTCCAACTCTATATAACTGCTTTCGGGGAGAAAAAAATCAAGGAGAAGAAATCATCGCGTTTTACGATACGGAGCCGCCGCCAAGCCCTAAAACCTCTCGGGAGGGCTGATCTGGAGTCCGTTCGGGGCTCCGGAGAGGGGGATTCGTCGCCGTCGTCATCATCAACCATCCTCCATCACCAATTTCATGATGCTCACCACCGTGCGTGAGTAATTCCATCGTAGGCTTGCTGGACAGTGATGGGTTGGATGAGATTCACCATGTAATCGAGTTAGTTTTGTTAGGGTTTGATCTCTAGTATCCACTATGTTCTGAGATTGATGTTGCTATGACTTTGCTATGCTTAATGCTTGTCACTAGGGCCCGAGTGCCATGATTTCAGATCTGAACCTATTATGTTTTCATCAATATATGAGAGTTGTAGATCCTATCTTGCAAGTCTATAATCACCTATTATGTGTTATGATCCGTTAACCCCGAAGTGACAATAATTGGGATACTTACCGGTGATGACCGTAGTTTGAGGAGTTCATGTATTCACTATGTGCTAATGCTTTGTTCCGGTTCTCTATTAAAAGGAGGCCTTAATATCCCTTAGTTTCCATTAGGACCCCACTACCACGGGAGGGTAGGACAAAAGATCTCATGCAAGTTCTTTTCCATAAGCATGTATGACTATATTCGGAATACATGCCTACATTACATTGACGAATTGGAGCTAGTTCTGTGTCACCCTATGTTATGACTGTTACAGGATGAACCACATCCGGCATAATTATCCATCATTGATCCGATGCCTACGAGCTTTCCATATACTGGTTTACGCTTATTTACTTTCCCGTTGCTATTGTTACAATCACTACAAAATACGAAAAACATTACTTTGCTTTCATTACACTTTTGTTACCATTACCATCACTATCATATTACTTTGCTCCTAAACACTTTCCTGCAGATACTAAGTTTCCAGGTGTGGTTGAGTTGACAACTCAGCTGCTAATACTTAAGAATATTCTTTGGCTCCCCTTGTGTCGAATCAATAAATTTGGGCTGAATACTCTGCCCTCGAAAGCTGTTGCGATCCCCTATACTTGTGGGTTATCAATAGGCCGGACGCATGAGGAACCCTTAGTCCAGGACTCCCTCAGTCGGAGTGAAGAAAAATAGAGAGGAAGTGGGGGACTTTGCAGGTGACGCAAGGAATGTATGGTCTGGTCTAAGCGCAGATGGCATTAACCCTTTTGGGGAGCAGAGCAGCAATCATAGAACCTGTCCTGTGACTCTATGTGTATGTATAACCTTCCTCCTTGGTTGTGCATGAAGCGGAAGTTCATTATGATTCTAGTGCTCATCCAAGGCCCTAAGAAACCCGACAACAAGATTGATGTGTACCAAAGGCCATTAGTTGAAGAACTCTTACAACTGTGGAATGGAAAAGGTGTACGTGTGTGGGATGAGCTCGATCAGGAAGAACTTGACCTACATGCATTGCTATTTGTGACCATCAATGATTGGCCTGCTCTCAGTAACCTTTTAGGATAGAAAAAGAAGGGATACCGCGCATGCACGCACTTTTTGGACGATACTGAGAGTATATATTTGGATAATTGTAAGAAGAATGTGTACCTAGGACATCGTCGATTTCTTCCGAGCAGGCATCCCGTACTGGTGATGATGTACATGCTATGGTCAAGGATTTAAAGGTAATTTTGGAAAGGGTCCTGGCGGACATTTGTTCCGAATGACGCCGACGGACGCGCACCAATGTGGAAGAAGAAATCTATATTTTGGGACCTACCCTATTGGAAAGACCTAGAGGTCCACTCTGCAATTGTCATGATGCACGTGACGAATAATCTTTGTGTGACCCTGCTTGCATTCTTGGGCGTGTATGGGAAGACAAAAGATACACTGGAGGCATGGGAGGACCAGCAACGTATGCACGGAAAAGACGGCATACATCAGGGTCATGCCAGCTACGCTCCTACCAAAGAAGAGTAGGAAATCTTCTTTGAATGCTTGCTCATTATGAAGGTCCCGTCTGGCTTCTCGTCAAATATAAAGGGAATAATAAATATGACAGAGAAAAAGTTCCAGAACCTAAAGTCTCATGACTGTCACGTGATTATGACGCAACTGCTTTCGGTTGTATTGAGGGGGCTTCTACCGGAAAACGTTCTATTAGCCATTGTGAAGCTATGTGCATTCCTCAATGCAATCTCTCAGAAGGTAATCGATCCAAAAATCATACCAAGATTAGAGAATGACTTGGTGCAATGTCTTTCCAATTTCAAGTTGGTGTTCCCACCATCCTTCTTCAACATCATGGCACACGTCGTAATTCACCTATGCGAAGAGATTAACAGTCTGGGTCTTGTATTTCTACACAATATGTTCCCCTTTGAGAGGTTCATGGGAGTCTTAAAGAAATATGTTCATAACCATGCTAGACCAGAAGGAAGCATATCCAAGGGCCATGAAAACGAGGAGGTCATTGAGTTTTGTATTGACTTTATTCCTGACCTTAAGCTGATTGGGTTCCTGAATCGCAACATAAGGGCAAACTGGGTGGAAATGGCATGCTAGGACCGAAACAAATAATATGTATGGATGAGCATTCTCTCACTCAAACACACTACATAGTTCTACAAAATTCCACCTTGGTGGCCCCGTATATGGAGGACACAAGAATATTCTACGCTCCAAACACCTGGAGCAGTCTGACGACTGGATTACACGTGAACAAACGGGGACTTTCGCCGGTTGGTTGCAGGCATGTGCCATGCATAACGACACTATTGAAGATGACCTATACTTGTTGTCCCAGTTACCATATCCGAATATAATGACTTTTAAAGGGTACGAGATAAATGGAAATACATTTTACACAATCGCCGAAGATAAGAAGAGCACCAACCAAAACAGTGGTGTCCGCTTTGATGTAGCAACCAAGAGGGGAAAGGACACATATTTTGGTTACATAGAGGAGATATGGGAACTTGACTATGGACATGGTTTGAAGGTCCCTTTGTTTGGGTGCAAATGGGTCAATATGACATGAGGCGGGGTAAAGGAAGACTCGTAGTACGGAATGACAACAGTGGATCTCAGCAATCTTGCGTACGCAGACGAACCATTCGTCCTAGCCAATGATGTGGCGCATGTTTTCTATGTGAAGGGCATGTCTACCAAGCCGAGAAAAAGAAAATATAAGGAAGTGAATACAACATACGGTAAGCCAAAGTGCCACATAGTTCTTTCAGGGAAAAGAAACATCGTGGGAGTGGATGACAAGACAGACATGTCAGAAGATTATGAAAGGTTTCATGAAATTGCTCCCTTGACAGTGAATATTGACCCAAGCATCCAGTTAAATGATGAATATTGTCCATGGTTACGGCGCAAAGGGACACACACGCAGAAAAAGTTTCACACCAGAATATCCCACTCTGGGATGTGACCGGCTTCACTATCATCACTTTCTTCTCTAGTGCGTTTTCGGACTTATATATCTGGAAAGTCCCACTTTGGACAAACCATAGGGAATCTTTGTAATAGTAGGGTGCTTATGTGTTTTGGCATTTGAAACGTGTACTTTTCTGCTTCAGACAAACATGTACTTTTCTGACTTTATTTGCTATTTTCAGCTCATTTACTCATTTTTTGAGCTAAATAACCCTGAAATTTAAAAGCACTACAAAATGAACTCTGAAAAGGTTGAACGTTGGCATGGTATTAGCATTTCACCCACATAGCATGTGCTAAAAATTTGAGAGGGTTACGGCAAAAACAGCATGCACTTCGTGTACAAAATGGACAATCTCTTTCGAAGTATCAGGGTTTCCGACGAAAATTCATCTGTTACAAAGGCATTTCATTTTTTAAACTTATTTCAACTCCAGACTTTTTATGCGTTCAGTATGAACCATTCAAAGCAAGTTCATCAATTTTTAACCCTTTCTGACTTCATTTGCTATTTTTTCATGAATTTACTAATTTTTTTGATCTAAATGACCCTGAAATTGAAAAACACTATAAATGAACTCTGAAAAGGTTGAAATTTGGCATGGTATCACCATTTCACCCACATAGCATGTGCTAAAAATTTCACAGGGTTATGGCAAAAACATGATGCACTTCATGTACAAAATAGACAATCTCTTTTGAAGTATTAGGGTTTCGCACGAAAACTCATCTGTTACAAAGGCATTTCGTTTTCTAAACTTACTCCAACTCCAGACTTTTTGTGCGTTCAGTATGCACCATTCAAAGACACGCCATCAATTTTCAACCCTTTCTGACTTCATTTGCTATTTTCATGCATTTACTGATTGTTTGAGCTAAATGACCCCAAAATAGAAAAGCACTATAAATGAACTCTGAAAAGGTTGAAAGTTGGCATGGTATCACCATTTCACCCACATAGCATGTGCTAAAATGTTGACAGGGTTACGGCAAAAATTTGATGCACTTCGTGTACAAAATGGACAATCTTTTTTAAAGTATCAAGGTTTCGGACGAAAACTCATTTGTTACAAAGGCATTTCATTTTTGTAAACTTATTTCAACTCCAGAGTTTTTGTGCGTTCAGTATGCACCATTCAAAGCCACGTCATCAATTTTCAACCATTTCTGATTTCATTTGCTATTTTTCATGCATTTACTGATTTTTTGAGCTAAATGATCCTGAAATTGAAAAGCACTACAAATGAACTCTGAAAAGGTTGAAAGTTGGCACGGCATCACCATTTCACCCACATAGCACGTGCTAAAAAGTTGACAGGGTTACGACAAAAACTTTATGCACTTCGTGTACAAAATGGACAATCTCTTTCAAAGTATCAGGGTTTCGGACGAAAACTCATCTGTTACAAAGGCATTTCATTTTTTTAAATAATCTAAGTATTACCAAATTGAATATAATGATAAAACACTCTAATATTAAACAATATGAAAAGAATTATTGAAAAATCTATCTTTAAAGTAAAGCACAAACTAGTGATTCACACAAAATTCAAATAATTCAAATTTAAACTATCCAAATTTGAAAACTACTCGCACTAACAGAAACTTTATCAATTCTTTCACCTAAAGCAAAAATATTCATAAAGAAACTCTAAATATAGCAAAAAAAACAACTCAGAAAAAAGAAAAAAAAGCAGAAAACAAAATAAAGAAAATAAATAAATAAAAGCCCGCCTACTGGGCCACAGCAGCCTGCATACGAATAGAAACCCAACCTGTAGTTGGGCCCGGATGCAGGCCCACAAGACTAGTAGGCCCCACAGGGCAGAGCAGGAGAGGTAGGCCCAGAAGGCCTGCATTTGAGAGGAGCTCAATGCAGTGCCAGTGCAGGGGCTTATAAACTGGTCTTGGCACTCCTCAACTAGCGAGGTGGTACTAAACTTATGCACTGCACACATGGTAAGCACAGGCCTTTTATCCCGGTTGGTGGCTTCAAACACATCTAAAGGGGGGGTCTTTAGTCCCGGCTGGAGCCACCAACCGGGACTAATTAAAGACATGTCCCTCCTATATATACTACCACTTCAAATTTTTGCAGTTTCTTCTCTTCTTCCGCTACTTCGACCTCTCTGCTTTGATGACGCCGCCGCCCCCCGCCGCCACCCCCGTCGTGCGCCGTCGCCATCGCCGTCCCCGTAGCGCGCCGTCGCTGACGCCATCCCCGTCCCCGTAGCTGCACCCATCCCCGTCGCCGCCCGGCTTGTTGCCGCCCCGTCGCCTCCCCCCGTCGCCGTTGTGAGACCCCTTGTCGCGCCATGGCCGCCCTCATCCCGAGCCAGCACACACACACAGAGAGAGAGAGAGTACACACACACACACACATTTTCGACATTATTATCTGTTTTTCTATTTTTTTTAGTTTTTTATACTTTTAGTTATAGAAATGTTAGATGAATTAGATGTATATAAATGTTATATTAATGTCAAAGTTTTAGATGAATTAGATTAACTAGTCGTCAACCCGTGCACTTGCATGGGCCTGCAATTTAAAGACCACAAAATTAGTATTTGAACAATAGTTCTTGTTGTTTCAGGTAATGTTTGTAAAAATGCAGTAATATAATTTTGGAATATTGGTACTAAATAATTATTATTGATCCATGGAAGGATAATAAAGAATAATGCATTTAAAAAATTGTCTCATGGTTATACATTCTCGTCGATTTTTTCATTTTTTAGACCCCTATCAACAATGACTTGAATATTGTTATTCCAATGGTTCCTACGTAACTCGACATCTCCTCATTACTATGCATAGTGTTGTATTTCTCTTTTTTATGATGTGTTTATTTTGACTTTTTAATGGACATGTACAGATGCATGCATACTTAGAGCATGTCTCAGTCATTTCTAACTTTGACATAGCTAAGTTTAGGACACATGCTCCGTGTCTCAAATTGTTGCTAAGGCTATAGCAACTACAAAAGCCAGGACATAATTGTAGATAAAAGCAAAATATAGAATATGAGGTAGATGTAATTATATGAACATTAAAGTGCAGAAAATCGCAACAGCATATGTGCAAATCAAGTACATACCTCAGGGTTGTTGCCCTTCTATAAATTAAATCTATGTAATTTGTTTTATTTCTACCATTTATATGTATATGAAATCAAAGAAATCGATAATTCCGTATATATGCATGTGATTTGACTATTAGATAATCTAGATAGATATGAGTCTTGTATATGTTTTCCAATGTAATACTTTTTTTTGTGAACTTGAGTTTGAATGTATTTCCTACAGTAACAATGATATATTGAAAAGGGATCCTGTAATTAATAATATATCATTGCGAGAAAATCATAGACCACACATCAGACCAAAAACTGTTACATGCAATTTATACTATATATAAAGTACATACATGCAGGCATCAATGGGTCGCACGTGGTGCAAAATGAAAATACTCCACACAATTGTGTTATGTGATTGAGATGACATACGTAACATGTCATGCAAATAAACTGAACGTGTAAACGACCATTAGTCCATCATCAATTTGTGTTTCTGTTTGATCCTGCTGGCAAATATCTTCCAGTAGAAGCCCGCTAATTCAGAAATTATTGTTTTAGAAATCCACACACCACGCCGACAATGAACATTGATGTATCTTGATGAGAGACATGGAACACCATGTAATATCCAACATGTAAAAAAGCTGGGACCATGGGACGTCGTCATCAGGTCGGTGCCTGAGACATTTCGACTTGTTCTTTATTTTGTGAGGTGAGTCTTCGGCCTAAACCAATGATTCGACAACTGAAGCATCTACAATGGAATATGTAATCATAAGCTTCTAGGACTCAACCAAACTAAATCTACGGTACTTGCTTGATCCAAACCACAGAATTTAGATCTTCAGGTTATTATTTTTTTATAGGATAATACGGCCGTTTGTATGATGCCTTCAATTAGTAAATAGAAAAAGATTTTATTATCTGAAGATTTTGCATTTAAAATCTACTATGACCCTTAAAATGACCCCAAGCATCTTTCAATGGCAAAAAGAAATAGTAAATTATGTTAGTCATATGAGACGTGATAATAGTAGTATAATCTTTTATAATACATAGACCCTAAATATTGCCATAAAACTAAATTTGAGTTGCAGAATTTCTTACCACATCATTAGGTCGGTAAATAATTAACTTTACCTGCCTTGAGTTCCAACAATATATAATCAAATTCTGACACTGAAGGAATAAAAGAACAATAATATATACATACTGTTTGTCTTCCAACTTATGTATTGACGTGTGGATGAGTTGACATATAAATCTGGAAGCTGCATCGTACGGAAATTTATTTATTTATTCTATAGTTTTCATTTCTTATTTATTGGAAGGACGTGCACAATTTTCCATGTATATGTTCAGATGGTCAAGTGCCCAGCTACAAAATATATCACCTAAATGATACTCAATGTCAAAAAAGCTCTTATATTATGTAACAGACATAGTAGTTCGGAACTCTTATTCAGTTTGTGCCTTTAAATGCGTTGGTCAAGCAATCGACCACACAATTATTTTGGAAAGAAACTAACAAAGAGAAAGATTTTATGGAAAATGTTACAATCTTTAAGAAAATACCAGTCCAATGCAATCATCAGTACATAGATACATAGCCATCAGAAATGCATGTAATACACAACGTGTTTCAGTCATAAAGAAAAGAGTACATCTATTGGGGACAAAAATACCTGATGTGAGTACCAACCACATCTGCAAAGATGCCGCCGCTGGACAAAACGATGCTGATATTGCTATTGTCTTGAGTAGTTGTCTCATGTTTCCGGTGGCTAGATGTGCTCGCCGTTGTCTCGTATGTCCCAGAAAATAGGGCTTAGCTCCTCCATCTGCGAATCTGCGCAGTGGTGCTATTTCAAATATCCGTGGGGAAAAGCTGAAGAAGACCATTAGGTGGAATGACATTAGTAAAGAGAGAATGAGAAGGTCGAGAGTTTTGGAAAGAGAGAAAGAGATGAATATCAAATGCATGTGCACATAGCTAAGCTGACTACCCAAGCAACTTGATCAATTCCAGTTAGATGCGCTAGTAGCTAGGTACGTACGTACATGTATATACAGGCACTACCGGAATCGCACCCTATGCCGATGGCCAGGGCCGTCGGCATAGTCCTGAATGGCCGTCGGGACAGGCCTATGCCGACGGCCCCCGTCGGCATAGGGCCGTCGGCAACATATCCGTCGGCGTAGCCAGGAATGCCGTCGGCATGGAAAGGCCATCGGCATACGCCCTATCCCGACGGTGTCCGTACATCTATGCCGACGGCCCCGGCCGTCGGCAACGTTATCGCCTAACGGCGGCCGCCGTCAAGTGCTGACCAACGCCTGCTCGCCACGTGGCACGTCTATGCCGACGGCCTAGCCGTCGGCTTAGTTTCAAACTATGCCGACGGCCCGACCGTCGGCGTAGACCTGCCACGTGGCGAACTAAGCCGACGGCTAGGCCGTCGGCATAGACGTGCCACATGGCGAGCAGGCGTCACCCTTGGGGCGGGTCTATGCCGACAGCCTAGCTGTCGGCGTAGGTTGAAACTATGCCGACGGCCAGACCGTCGGCATAGACCTACCACGTGGCAGTCACTGGGAGCTCCTGGAGCAGGCCTATGCCGTCGGCTTAGTTTGAAAGTATGCCGACGGCATAGGCCTGCCACGTGGCAGCCACTGGGAGCTCACGGCAGCTCTATGCCGACGGCCTAGCCGTCGGCATAGTTTCTGTCTGTCTTTTTGTCTTTTTTCTGTTTTGTTTCAGCTCAATTCATTTGAATATATATAGCACACAACAAATATATGCATCACATAACAGCTGACCCAGCAGCATCACACAACAAATTCATCATCACACATCATAAGAAGCATCGCAAAGCATAAACATATAAGTATCATCACCACCAAGCGTAAGAATCTCACAAACAACAATAAGAAACATCACAAGCATATAAGTATCATCACCATCAAGACCGCCACAATGTGACCCAAAGGCTTAAGCGCCAGGACGTCAAGCACCACGGAGGTCGTCACCGCCAAGACCGCCGAAGCCCAGGTCGTCACTGCTACCGGCAGCGCTACCGCCAAGACCGCCTCCTCCTCCGCCTCCGTGGATCGGAGTGGTCGGGCTCCGTGTCTCCGGAGTGCTGCGAAGACCACCGCCAACGGTAGATCCACCTATTCCCTGCATGTTGAAAAGACATATGCACGGGATCTATGACTGTGTTGAAAGGCATGACATGCTTTGGGTGAATAGATTGGGGATGAACTAACCGGTGAGGGTCCAGTGTTCTGTGCCACAAAATCCTCAAAGCTCATCAACACTGGTTGTGCTGGAGGGCATTGTGCTGTAGGGAACTGAGGACACCTGTCGGCCGCCATATCCTGAAAAGCCTGCTAGATCTGGCTATCCCTCTGCACTTGGTGTTCATAAAGCCTTTGATGCCACGCCATGGTCTCCTGGCGTGTGTACTCCATGTAGGCCTACGGTATGACATGATGGAACTCATAAAACTACTAAATGCGGAAAATGAAGTGAGAAATGAAGATAAGAGGGAAAATACTTACAGATTGTTGCTCCTGAAAGAGGGACTGTGCACTAGTCACTGGCTGGCTCGTGCGCTGGCTCAGGCTCGGGTCGATCCGACGAAGCTGTGTGTAGGAGATACTAGGAGTGATCACAGCATCGAGAACCGCCTCCCGACCGTGCTCCTTGGGGCCCATCCTCACCACCGCCATGTCGTCCAGAGGCGCCGCAATGGGGTCAGGTGTGACAGGATGTAACTCCAGATACGCTTCGGAGTAGGCCTTCTTCCTCCCTGCGGTCTTCTTGCCGTAGTACTTGGGCTCGCCAGGCTTGGGGTCCTTCCGCGTATGGGCGATCTCCCACGCCTGCATGTGTGAGAGCGGCCACTTCAGTTTCTCCTCCTGCACCACCAAACAGAGGTTAGTCATACATAAGAAAGTGATGGTAAATAGAAGAAGAAGAATGTTTAATGGGGTTAGTCATACATTAACTGCCTTGTGGAGATAGTGGTTTCGGTTTCCCTGAGCATGTACTCCCTCCGTCCCTCGGTTAGCCTTATTTTGGGTTCTCATAGCCGCCCAGGCTCCAGCCTCATCACACCAAAGATCCACCAATGCCGCCCAAGACTCGTCTTTTCCATAACACCAATTTGGACACACCTACATAATAAAAGCATAATGGCATGTAGGTGTGTCCAAATTGGTGTTATGGAAGCATAAAGCATAATGTACCACAAGGTAATGAAAGCATAATGAAAAATCTTTTATACTTACCGCCAAGAACTCGGGCCTCTCCAAGGTAATGCCCATCCTCCGCGCTTCTTCCTTGGTCATCTTCACACCAAGTGCGTCGTGGTAGTATGTGGAGATGGCCACATAGCGCACCTCGTACTGCATCTGGCGGGCCTTCTTCTTGCATTGGCGCAGCACGATCTGGTCCGCTCTAGCCCTGTGCTCCGGAAGAACTCGATAGAATTTCTACAATCATGCATGAAACAAGAATGGGAGAAGCCATGAGTTAAATCATTCATGAAACTAGAATGGACTTGTGCTTCTGAAGAGAACTCACCCAGAAAGTAGTGATCACGGCCTTGGCATGGGTCTCATGGTCCGCGTGGCGGGCCGCTTCCCATTGGTCCCAGCTCGTGGCCAAAACCCGACGGTCCGGCTGCCTGACTGGATCAGGACAGTACAACCCCGGCCAATATAACTTCAGCAAGACGGTGATGAGGTCGTTGGGAATACGGACCCCTTTAGAATATATCCAGCTGTTGCAAAAGAATGAACTATTAGCATGTGACAAGAAAAATAAATAACAACCAGAATAAGCATGTGACAAGCAACATAATGAACCACTTACTCTTTTCCCGTGGGCTCAATGAGCCACTTCTGCTCCTCAGTAGCAGGAACCTGCTTTGGTAGCTTTGCGTTGCCACGCAGCCACCCCTTCGTGTCAACCCCCTTCCCGTCACCACCATCATCCCCGCCACCACCCTCCTCCTCGCCTACCTCCCCCTCCCCAACCTCCGCCCCAACCTCCTCCTCCTCCTCCTCCTCGCCTGCCTCCTCCTCCACCTCCTCCTCCTCCTCCTCCTCCTCCCTAGAGTGTACCTCACTAGAGGAGGGTACCTCACTAGAGGAGGGCCTCAAAGACAACACCCCTAAGTCGGTGAGGGTGCGCTGTTTCTGACCGCGACCCCCTGTAGTGGCTCTCCCCCCAGCACCTCGTCCTCTAGAGGCTCTGCCCCCGCCCCCTCCTCCTCTAGGGGCACCTCTCCCTCGACCTCCCTGTGAGGAGTCATCGTCAAGTAGCCGAGGGGGAGGATTACGTGCTCGACCACTCCGACTAGGCAGGCCGACGACCTTGCGTAGGAAACCCACGCCGTCGGCCTTCCCCTTGCCCATGTTCCACGAACCTGCATAGAAAAGAGAAAAAGAAATTAGTAAATTAATGAAATGAAGGAAAAGGCATGATAATAAACACATTAATAAAAATGCATAAAAAGGCATATTCCTAAACTATAGAAAAAATACTTGAAACGTACATCTGCTAGAACCCATATGAATCATCACTGTTGTAACCTCTTTCTCGGTCCGTCTCATCATCACTATCAATCATATCATCTTCGTTGTTCGACGGAGGTGGAGGCTCTTCCTCGTCATCAGCGTCTTCGTTTAACTTTTCTAGCATAAGTATGTCATTTTCATTGACAATGGTCTCACCATCATTCCGTGCATCGTTGACGTTTGGGTCCACATCATCATCACCCAATGGTCTAGCGTCATCGTTTCTAACCACATCATCATCATCATCATCAGGTTGCTCTTGATAGAACACTCCCTCGTATGTCATGGGGTTAATGTTGCAGTAATCGTCTTCATTCGGGTCCGGTAGCTTACCATGTGGCGACACCTTGAACACAACTTCCCAACCCTTTAGATACACTTTCTGGCATGGGTAAGGCAGATAATATACTTGTGTAGCTTGGGTAGCCGCAATGAAGAGATCGGCTCCGGCATAGACGGTTGATGGTTTAACTTCGACCAAACCAATGGAAGGCGTATGTTTTACCCCCTCCCGCGGATCGAACCATCGGCATTTGAACACAGGCAGACTTAGGGTCTCACGCCCCTGGCGGAATTTAACCTCGTATATATTTTGTACCCTTCCGTAGTAGTCTACTTCATTTTGACCGGGGGTGTACACTCCAGTATTTATAGTTTTGGGATCGGGGCGGCTGTTTTGGTGCTCCTCTGTATGGAAGCGATACCCATTCACATCATACTTTTTACATGTCATGACGGCAGGGTCAAAACCCATGGAAACTCATCTCAATTCATCATCCATAGATATGTTCGGATCTTTTCCCTACAAGTATAATGGAAATTGTTGCGTGCATTAGTTTGGTTAACTAATAAATGTTGAAGTAGGTATTTAATAGGGGAGTGTGGAAAATTACTTTGTCCATGAACCAAGCAACAAATTTTTTACGTCCAGGGTTTCCATGACGGAGAAGAGTAAGTGCCTCCGCCTCAGTAGGAGGATTCACTCCCGTCCATTCCTCTTGAACGAAATCACTAAAAAAAGATAAGCGGTGTTAGACCGGGACTAAGTGAACATGAAACATGATGATGTGGAAGACATAAAGGAATGGTGTAGTGGTATTACCTCATCCACACTTCCTCAATTTCCTTGATGTTGTGCAAGATATAGAACATGAGGTCCTCCCACTCTTGTCGTGGCATGTTATAAGATTTCGAGGCCCCAGCCCTCCCACCTTGCGCGTTGAATAGATCGAGCCTGGGTTGATACTTGGGCTCTTCTATATTGTATCGAGGCACCTTGTTATGCAGATGGGGAACGTGGTCTGGATAGTATGATGTCCTGAGGTCTAACACCTCCTCTAGGATAACTGCCTCAGCTATGGAAGCTTCAATCTTAGCTTTGTTTCCACATTTCCGTCGGAGATGCTTGTTCTGCCTCTCAGGGCCGTACTGCCAGTGATTTTGCACAGGGCCCCCCAACAATACCTCGTTCGCGAGGTGCAGAATGAGATGTGTCATCGGAGTAAAGAAGCCTGGCGGAAAGATCTTCTCTAGCTTGACTATCAATTCCGTTGCCTTCTTATGCAATTTTTCAATCACCTCTTTACTTACTTCTTTAGCACAGAGCATGCGGAAGAAATGGCTAAGCTCGGCAAGCACTCGCCAGACATGCTCGGGGACATAGCCTGGAACCATCACCGGCATTATCCGCTCGATCCATACATGGTAGTCATGACTCTTCAGGCCGGTCACTTTGCCCATTGAAAGATTGACTCCCTTACTTATATTCGATGCATAACCATCGGTGAACTTCAAAATTTGTTTCAGCCAGATAAGTACTTCTTTTTTTGCTGGCGGTTTAAGGACAAAGTCAGCATCTGGCTTGAACCAGTTTTTTCGACCGCTTGTGGGAGGCTTCATGTTCAGGCGTGGTCTATCAAAAATTCTCTGTTGATCGGCTCTAGCTTTTACGTTATCCTTCGTCTTATCAGGAATGTTGAGGATCGTGTGGAAAAGGGACTCTGCCACATTCTTTTCGGTGTGCGTCACGTCAATATTGTAAGGAAGTTTGAGGTCCTTGAAATAGGGAAGCTGCGAGAAGGGGGTAATGTGCGTCCAGTTGTGCGTCTCACCATATCCCTCGAAGCTTTTGGCTTTGGCTTTGCCTTTGCCTTTGACTTTAGGCTTGAGAGCTTTTAGCTGAGCAAGAACATCTGCCACCGAAAATGTTGGAATCTCGGTTACTTCATGAACAACCCGGCCTTTCGTGAAGTTCTTCTTGTCTTCCCTGTCTGGATGGTCTGGAGGGAGGAACTGTCGATGCAGGTCAAAGGCTACATACTTGCCACCCTTACTCAGCCAAATCATTCGCAGAGCCTCCATGCACACTGGGCATGGCATCTTACCACTTGTACACCATCCGCAGAATAGAGCATAGCCGGGAAAGTCATGCATGCAATAGTGCAACCAAACTTTCATCAAGAAATTTCTCTGCAGATCCCGGTTGTATGTGAACCTCGGAAAGTACCAAGAATGGTGCAAAGCTTCCACAAGCGGCTTCATAAACACACCCAATTGCTTCCCCGGGTAGTCAGGCCCCGGAATGATGAGCGACAAGAACATGGTCTTCCGTTGCATTAGGGCACCGGGAGGAAGATTGAGCGGAATTACAAACACAGGCCAGCAGCTGTATGGACTGGACGACATACCATTCATTCATCTCATCGAACAAAAAAATTATCTATTCATCATCATTGTCTATTCATCATCATCATCCATTCATCTCATCGAACAAAAAATTTATCTATCTCTATCTATATATCTAAAAATCTATCTATCTAACAATCTATCTATCTATTGATCTATCTATCTATATATCTAACAATCTATCTATCTAAAAACAGAAAAAAAAGTGGAGGTCTCACCGGAGCGGCAGGGCCGGGGCGAGGCGGAGCCAGGCAGGGCCGGGGCGAGGAGGCGACCAATGGGGCGACGCGGTGGTGGAGCGCGGGATGGGCGCGAGGTGGCGGCCGGCGGGGCAGGGCAGGTCGGGGCGAGGTGGCGACCGCCGGGGAGGGCGGAGGAGGGGGCGGAGCAGCGCGGGTGGGGGGTCCGACGGAGGAGGGTGGAGATGGCGGCGGCGGAGAGGGCGTCCGACGGAGGGGGTGGAGGAGAGGGCAGCGATGCGGCGCGGGTGGGCGGAGGAGGGGGCGGAGCAGAGGGCGGCGGCGCGGCGCCGGTGGGTGGAGATGGCGGCGGCGCGGGTGGGTGGAGATGGCGGCGGCCGGTGGCGGGGCGAGCGGCTAGGGGGGCGTCGACGGCGCGGAGAGGGTGGCGGCGGCGGTTGGCTGTCGAGGAGAGGGAGTGCGAGGAGAGAAACGAGTGGAGGAGGAGGGCCGGGTCGAGGATAAGGTGACCCTATGCCGACGGCTAGGCCGTCGGCATAGCAGTGGCCCCACCTGACAGCGAGAGGGCATCGAGTGGATAAGGGTGGCTCTATGCCGACAGCCTGGCCGTCGGCATAGATAGGAGGCCTATGCCGACGGCTATGCCGTAGGCATAGATGGAAACTACTTTTTAAAAAAAAATTAGTCCCACCTTGCCGAGGGAAAAGAAATTAGACCTGTTTAAATAGTTCACTAATTCAATTATTACATTTTCAGATTCTTAGTTTACCGTCTGTATGGGACCCGGTACCCCGCACCTGGAGGGGGGAAACGGACGCGTGGGGTCTACTACCGTGTCATCGCCGTCCGTGAGGGGGGGGCACGCCCCGGACACGCGTCCCGCCTCTTCGGACATGCCACCACACCACCCCGCATGTATGAGGGCCCAGTGCGACGCTCCGATGGCATTGCTACCCCCCCAGTGCCCCCGTCCCGCCTAACCCTGTAGCGTTTGACCACGGGATCTAGCCCTTTGACTTTGCATGGATGAGCTTTGACCAGTGGACCTCCCCACCCGATTGTGTTAGGTCAGCCCATAGGAACACTTTGGAGCAACATCCGGGCCAGACCCACAGCAAGATCCCCTCCATGTAGACCCCACGCGTCCGTTTCCCCCCCTCCAGGTGCCGGCGGCAGCGCCGTCCGTGAGGGGGGGCACACCCCGGACACGCGTGCCGGGCGTTTGCAACCGCGACAACACTTCCAGACTTGTGAGAGGCCGCCGACGCAAGATTTGGCGGCATGCTAGCCCCCGGAGGCCGCCGGCCACAGCCGTAGACGCGCGAAGGGCAATCCGCGTAGAGGGAATTTTTCGGATACTTCTCCATCACCCAAAATTATGAAAAAATACCATCGTTCCTATAGCACATGTGCCCACGTCGTGCAAAAAAAATCATGATTTTATTGCGCTCCGAGTATTTAGTAATATTGACGCCGCATCTTTACCGCAGAACGTCTACTACCGTGTCATCACTGTCCGTGAGGGAGGGCCACGCCCCGGAGACGCGTTCCGCCTCTTCCGACATGCTACCACACCACCCCGCATGTATGAGGGCCCGGTGCGACGCTCCGGTGGCATTGAGGGCCATGGGGGGACGTGGGCCCTGGGGGAAGCAATGGCACCGGAGCGTCACACCGGGACCTCAACCGTGAGGGGGGCACTCCCTTGAGCCGCGTGTCGGGTGCCTGCGCCTGCCACCATGCTTCCACAACCGTAGGAGGGCCCACCGCAATGCCTAGCGGCATTGCTACCCCCAGGTACCCCGTCCCGTCTAACCCTGACAAAGACGACCGCTGGGTCTAGCCCTTTGACTTTCGCCGGACGGGGTTTGACCGGTGGACCTATTCACCTGGTTTTCATAGCCCAGCCCATAGCTAGACCCCCCAACACCGTCTCGGCCCAACCTACCCCAAGATTCCCTCCGTGTCGGCCCGACGTGGCCGTTTCCCCTCTCCGTGACACGGTGGCAGCGACGCCCGTGATGGGGGCACACCCCGGAGCCGCGTGTCGGGTGCCTGAGCCTGCCACTACGCTTCCAAAACCGTAGGAGGGCCCACTGCGACACCTCGCGGCATTGCTACCCCCCAGGTACACCGTCCTGTCTAACCCTGACACAAACGACCGCCGGGTCTAGCCCTTTGGCTTTCACCGCACGGGGTTTGACCGGTGGACCTTTTCACCTGGTTGTCATAGCCCAGCCCATAGCTACACCCCCAACACAGTCCCGACCCAACCCACCCCAAGATTCCCTCCATGTCGGCCCGACGTTGCCGTTTCCCCCCTCCGGGACACGGCGGCAGCGACGCCCGTGAGGGGAGGGGCACACCCCGGAGCCGCGTTCCGGGTGCCTGCGCCTGCCACCACGCTTCCACAACCGTAGGAGGGCCCGCGCAACACCTGGCGGCATTGCTACCCCCCCAGGTACCCCTTCCCGTCTCCCCTCTCCGTAACACGACGGAAGCGACGCCCGTGAGGGGGCAATCGATATATATATATATATATATATATATATATATATATATATATATATATATATATATATAAGGCACATTTAAGTTAATCTAATTATTTTGGAAAAAAATAAAAAGGAAAAAGAGAAAATAAATAAAATATGAAAAAATATTAGAAATCTATGCCTACGGCTATGCCGTCGGCATAGCTACAGCCACAGAAGGGTAGAGCCATGGATCGATGACGTGGCATATGGCGCGGATCGATGACGTGGGACCGTCCATGGGCCAAGCCTATGCCGACGGCAAGGCTGTCGGCATAGATATGCCACCCCACGAACCAGTGAGCGTTTCGGATCGTTGCTGTGGCAGATCACGCGGATCGATGACGTGGCAGATATGTCGACGGCGACCGTTAGGCCCCGTCGGCGTAGGCTTCACGCCGTCAAAGGATGTCGCCGCTCGGGCAGTCGGGCACACAGATATGCCGAAGACAGCCTCTACGCCGACGGCCGCCGTAGGCATATTTATTGGTATGCCGACGGCCCATCTGTGCTGATGGCCCCTGTCGGCATAGGTGGATGTATGCCGAAGGCTTTTCTACGCCGACGGCCTGACCTGTGCCGTCGAGATAGAACCGTTGATGCCGACGGGGGCCGTCGGCATAGATTTGGCCGTCGGCAATTGGGTAAATTCTGGTAGTGAGGTAACCATGATTGATTTCTTCGTCTGCTAAACACAGCCACATGAGAGACATGATTGATCAAAAATTCACACCACATCGTCATCGTACTGGACAACAGCGTCTGCCTGTGAACAACCCGTGATGTTTGTCCGGCCAGATGCATACATAGAAAGCTGGCTCAATCTTTGGAAAAAAACAAAAAGAAGGCTGACTCAATTGCCTTAATTATACACGTACAAAACCTCCTAATCAAGCATGCACTTGATTAATCTTACGGGCCAGAAACACAACGCAAGGTAAGCATGCACGATATATATGTGGATGTGCTACCCATGGCGCCGATGGCTCATGCGTGCCCAGATCAATTTTGCACAGAAGTCAGCGGCGGCGGCGTGACTGGTTATGTCGAGGAAGAGAGAGGGTTAAGGAGGAGATCTATATGATGAAAACGTTGCAAACTCTATTTAAAGATTATGATGAAATTGCAAACTCTACAGGAAGATTATGGTGCAAGGAGTCTTCTCGGTTCACCTTTTTTTCCTAAATATTTTTTTAGACGTGAAGATAAATTGAGAGATCTACACCGTAATAACTCGGTCCCACCAGATGAATTAGATGAATTAGTTATATTACATGTTAGATGAATTGGTTTTTTATACTTTTGTCAAATGTTAAATGAATTAGCTAGATATATTAATGTTAGATGAATTAGCTAGCTAGATATCATATGTCAAAGTTTGATCATATGTCAAAAGTTTGAATTTTGACATATGCAACATTTGATCATATGCCAAAGTTTGAATTTTGACATATGCAACATTTGATCATATGTCAAAGTTTGAATTTTGATATATGCAACATTTTATGATATGCCAAAGTTTGATCATATGTCGAAGTTTCAATTTTGACATATGCAACATTTGATCATATGTCAAAGTTTGATCATATGTCAAAGTATGAATTTTGACATATGCAACATTTGATCATATGTCAAAGTTTGATCATATGTCAAAGATTGAATTTTTGACTTATGCAACATTTCATAAGGGATTTATCAAGAATGCCCCCATTAATAAGAGATGCATCAAGAATTCCCCCATTATGGATGTGCATAATTTAGTTGATCCATATTTTCCCTGATCTCATTTATGCTTCTATATGTGCACGTTCTCTTGTGTCAAAGTATTGAAGAAATCCATGGTTTCATCATTAACCGGAAGTAACAGGCGCATGATGGTACGAAGCTCTCCAAAGTTATTTTGAAACGGAGTCCTGATAGGATAATTCGCTTTTTGGTACGAAGTTTAGCATAGGCCTTCCAAATAGCGGTACTCGGAAGGCTCTTGCTGAACTTCATACAAAAAAGTGAGTTATCTTATTCGGGACTCCATTCCAAAACAACTTTGGAGAGCTTCATACCATCATGCGCCTGTTACTTCCGGCTAATGATGAAGCCATGGTTTTCTTGAATCCTTTGACACTAGACAACGTGACATATAGAAGAGTAGACGAGATCAGGAAAAAATGGACCTTTTTCTGCACATCCAGAATGGCGCCATTTTGTTAAATCGCTTAAAGGTTAAGAGAACTCATTATGATTCTGAATCTTGTTCCTATAGCCACGGACTAAAGGTTTTCCTCGTATATAAGAAATCACAATCCAATCATTTAAAAAATGTTACATTTGCATATAGAATTTGTTCTCGATGTCAACGATGCCCGGCCCGCATCCTCGCTGTCGACCCGTTTGCGACGACGTCCTGCTTCAGAGGAGCCATGTTCCAGGACTAGGCTCTGCCAAGCTGGCACTGTGAGGTGCTACCTTCAGGGGGCGCCGCTTGGTGAGGAACCCGGCCCTGGGTCCCGTCGTTGACCCAGAGCTCCTTTGGTGGCGTCCGCATGGGCCACTTTCAGTGCGGAGGGAGTCGGCCCCGCCGGAGGTGGTACGTCGTCGTGTGAGGGAGGAGGATAAGTACGTCCATCGCTACATGGCTGCGTTGGACGTCAGGTTCTCCAATACCTGGCAGCTTCTTCGGGGATCTCACCCGAGCTATGATCCTATGATGGTTCTTTCTCTTTGGGTGTCCACCGCCCGCACCTCAGGAACCGCAAGTGAACTAGATTATTTGATAGTATTCGATCTGTATTAGCTAGCTAGTGATGTATTCGATAATATTCGAGACGATGTATTCAAGATTATATTGTTCGATAATATTCGAGATGATATATTCAAGATTATGTTATTCGATAATATTCGAGACGATGTATTCGAGATTATATTCGATGATGCATATTTTGTACTATGATTCAGTTTTTCCTTATTGATTGCGTGCATGCATTCTAATTTCAATACTAAATTGTTTTATATTTATTCTAGATTAGTTAAATAAATCTATGGACAATACCTGCAGAGAAGGAGAGGAGGCACTGTTCAACATCATACACTCATCCCCTCTCCCAGATGAGTTTGAAGAAGATGACGGCTCGCGATATCTGAACCCTACCAGTGAGGGTATGATATTTGATGAAGACAAACAAATAGATGAAGTTGTGAACTATGATGACAAAGAAATTATTGTTCTTGAAATAACAAAGACCGGCGAGGTATATTTATATAAGCAGGCATCTGGTGATAATTACATGTTTTAGTTGATTTGTATATATATTAACGAATCAATTTTTCTTCTTTCAGCCCTCCGGATCGAGCAAATCGTCTATAGGCAGCAGGACAGTGTGAGCCCCGACCAAAAAGTTGAAGGATGGCGTAAAGTTCAACGTCGATGCCATCAAACCTAATGGCGAACCAAGCGAGCCAAAGAAGAATGCGGGCAAGTTCGTTCGTTAGTGCGGAGTTCTTGTGAAGGACCAAATCCCAATCTCCATTCAAGAATGGAAAAAAGCCAGCAAAGGAACGTCCTGCTCTTACTTTTGTCGACCAAAGAGCAAAAGATCGGCTTTGGGAATCTCTCATGTCACATTTCACCCAACTAGATCATTTCACAGATGCAGATGTGGAGAAAGTCAAGAACGCTGCTCTTAGGAAGATGGCGGTAGCATTCAACAACCACAAGAAAAGTATATGGGCCAAGTACGTCGAAGGAGGAAAGAAGACTCCAGAATTCAAGGGAACACTTGAGAAGCAAAGAGATCACTGGGACGCTTTCATGAAATTCAAGGAATCGGAATTAGCTCAGGAACAGTGGAGAATAAAAAAGATCAATGCCGCAAAAAAGGAGTAGCACCATAAGCTGGGGCCACGTGGCTACGAGGTGGCCCAGCCTATGTGGGATAAGGCTGAGCAACAGATGGTGGATGCAGGGGTCATTCCAGTTACATTGAGCTGGCCCCCCAGGTCCAGGACTTGGTTCTATGCGCATGGGGGGACGTTGGACCCAAAGATATGCCAGGTTTTGGAGCGGGCAGGTCTTAAAGGAGCCGACCTCAATATACTTGTTGCAATAGAAGAGGCTCGAACGGGGGTGTTCACGCCCAACAGAGAGAACGATGAGCTTACGCGCGCCCTGGGAAATCCCGAACACCCGGGAAGAACATGAGGCAAAGTCGTTGTTCTGTTGTTTGAGGGGTTTGCAGACTGGAACCCCGACTACAGAAGCCGTGCGAGAAAGAAGATGCTGGAGGAGAAGAAGAGGAAGCTGGAGGAGGAGGAGAGGAAGCAGGAAGCAGAACGCTTTCGCAGAGTAGAATCAAAGAACGCGGAGTTGGCACTCGCTTTCTAGCGGCAGGACCAGCAGATCGACTCACTTAGCCAGGAAAGGGGGTCTCAGTAGCAGTAGCAGCAGCATCTAGTGGATCCAGCATTGGATAGCACCATCCCATCCATGCCGAGAAGCAGCGTGGGTTCCGCCCCGGGCGATGAGGCACTACTGGATAGATACCCTGTGGATGACATCATGGATTACACTAATTGTGAGCTACACTTTAAAATGAAGAACATATCCATGAAGGTCGCAAATGGCATTGCTTATACAAATCCCCGTGAAGCAACCTTCCATTGCAATCCGATTCCAACTGGCTATGGTTGTGTCGCAATTGATGAAGTGGTGGCACAATTTTCTAGGGCAGAGCTTGACATTCCCCGCGGTGACGATGAGCACACGCTAGGAGATGTCATACATCGTATCATTCTATGGAGAAAGGATTGCATCATCTTTCTAGGGATACCGACACCGCATCAGCTGGCTTCTCCTCCAAGTCCGCCACCGCGTCAGCAGACTCCCTCTTCTACAAGTCAGCCACCGCCTCAACAGAGTCCTGCTCCTCCAAGTCCGCCAACGCGTCAGGCCAGTCGTCCTCCTCCAAGTCCGGCATCGCATTAGCCCACTCCTCCTCCAAGTCCCGCACCGCGTCAGCCTAGTCCTCCTCCTCCAAGTTAGGCACCGCGTCAGCCATCTCCGCCGCCTAAGAAACAACGGAAGAGAGCTGCCGCAGCTCCGGCGGCTAGCGGTACAAGTACAGGAGGCAATAGATACTAATTTGGTCCAAGCCTCAAGTCTCTTCTGAAGAGGCCTTACGACATGACTCGAGAGGAAAATGAAGCCGAAGTGCAAGGCCAACTGAGGGCCCATTTTGGACCGAAACTGCCACCGCCACCAAAGGAGAAAGTATCTGAGCATGTCATTGACCACTTTATTCGTATGGCTGAACCACCAGCTCCCCAGCATAGGGACTCATACTATGAGTGCCAAATCAAGAAGTCATATCAAGCACACAAAAATGCGTCGAGCTTGAGCTCCAGCCAAGCAGCTGCCAGAAAAAGCGGGAAAATTGTTCACCAGGTGGAAGAACAGGCGGTGCAATCAATCCCCTCGCTCATTGTACCAACACATGTGAATACCGTTGTCGATTAGCTAGTAATAACCCATGATCATAGAAGGCATGTTGCAGAGATCAGATGCACTATGAACAACTCCTAGGCATCGAGCCCATGGAAAATTATATAGAGTAGCAACTAAAACGGAAATATGCCCGCGGACAACCTCTAGTGAAGCCTGAGGAGGTCAAGCTTCTATCAACGAGAATGTATCAATTGTATGAATGGTACATGGAAGAAGCCAAGACTACCGATCGAGATTCCCTCATGGTGATAGTTGGGCCAGAGCATTACTATCACCAAAATGCTCTCTATGTTGAGTTTACAGAATTGTTCCAGTTATTCAATCATGACGCACTCGACAAATCTATCGTCAGTTGCTATTGTTTGTAAGTGATTTATTTCTATAATTTCATTAAGTTTCTAGCTAGTTGTACGTAGTGCTCATTGATCATTACCTGTAATTATCCTCGCAATTTTTTTCTGTGGTATTATGCAGAATGAAGATCGATGAAATGAAAAAAGCTGGACGCTATGGCATTGGGTTCAGTGACCCAAATACCATTAATCAAGAGACATGGGTGCATCAATGGGAATGAAAAGACCCAGAGAAAAGCTTGCAAGAGTTCTTGAAGCGCCTAAATACCTGTCCAGAAATACTTTTTTCATACAACTTCGGGTGAGTCACACTGTCTTGTACTAGAAATTATGTTTTTGCTTACTAGCTAGATGTTAATAAGTGTATAGGGTTTAGGGTAGTTGATGAGTTATGCACATGCCTGCTTAATTATACATGCAAACGTGTGTGCATGCAGTTTCCACTGGATCTTGTTAATCATTGAAGTTGATAAGGTAAAAGTTCAAGTACTGGACTCACTACTTAAAGAAGTTACTGACTACGAAATTTTGAAGGGGATGGTCAACATGTAATTTCAATCATTGTCGAACTATATGTCGGCCTCTTTAGTTCATCATTTCTTGATATCAACTAATTAATAACTCATTTATTCATTTTGTTTGCCGGCAGGCAGGGCTTGGGAAAAGTACATCAAACGGGTTGATGGCCATGGAAACAAAACCTGATATGGCGTCGCCCCAAGGTAATTAGTTAAGTAGTAATAGCTAGCTAGCTAACATTTCTTTAATTATAGTTTCAATACCATTAATTATCATGCTTGATTAATTATTATTCGATTACATTCTATTCTCTTAAAGGCCCCGAGGCAGGCGCCAGGGACTCATTTATGTGCATACTATGTTGGCGAGAACATTTGCATGATTACGTCCGAAAGGAGCAGAAGTGATAGAGAGCAATGGGTACGTTTGCCAGAACACTATTCACAATTTTTACATCATTATCTAATATATATACACACACAACTAATAATGCATGCATATTTGATCTCTTATTTAAGGATGAACAAGATGCAGGATATGCTTCTTGCCACATCTTAGACCAATACATCCTGGCATCAAATTCGGACCAAAACACCATGCACTATAGTTCACAACTATCAAACCAGTGTGGATAATAGATTATGGCAGAGAGTGCAAAATTGGGTTGAATTTTTTGGATGTCTTCTTGATGAAAAATCATAAATCATGGTGACAATGTCATCCCCAACATTCCGCTCAACAACAGCAAAAGCAACCAGCAGAAAACAATTCATTTATTTACTTTCACCCATCATTCTACTCCTCGACTCTAATTTCTGCTCACTTTGTTACAACATATTGATTCTCCATTGTGATCTCACAACTAACAAAGAGACATTAAGTATACCAAACATTAACATGAATATAAATTAAACCAACACACATTTAGTGTTTGTTTGGACAACAAGTATTAAATGCCAGATTTTGGAAAACGAGTTTTAGGGAAACCAGTTTTAGTTAGTTTTTCTGTTAGGATAAGTATATGTGGTTCCCTGTTTGGATCAAGAAAAAATATAACGTGATTATGTAGTTCTTCGTTCAGGAAGCAACGAGTTGTATTATGTACAGATTCCGTCGAGCATCAGATTTGAGCTTCCCAGCGTGCTCTCTGTTGGTTACCCAGAAGGGCGGAAGTACTAATCTATGTATGTATTCTTCCTGCTGCATGCAGTTCACCGTGCCAACCAACGCGGTGCCGACCAGGCATTGCGCCAATGGTTCCAAGCTACCAGCCATCCGAGCGTCGTGGCAATGATCTTGATGGTGTCCCAGTCATCACCTTGGAACCTCTCCAGCTAAACTGGCTATCGTGGTGCTCGCAATGTACAATATTGGAACCAGTGGTCTAAAAGAGAAGTTGGATTACATGCATAAGACAATATCTATCCGTGCTAACCAACATGCATCTAGGCTCAGTTGTGAAGCCATTGTAGGCTACCATGTGATACCTCTCCAGCTACGCTCCCATTGGCCAAACATTGACCGCACAAACACCCTGTTCTCATGGTGTGATATCCTCAGATCAAGGAAAGCGAAATCAACCAAGTTTCAGCTATTCTAGCTGTTTATTAACATAATTGATATCATAGTGAATATAGAAAGGGATATTTTAGCAAATATGGATAGCGTTGATCACGAGACAATAAATTGATGTCAATGAAACAACAACTATTCTAGCGATTAGTTACTATCTCCACTTAATAGGTAGTTAATCAAAAGTCTTAGTGCAAAGAAATTGGCATAACGCTAGTAGAAAAAGGGCCATTTGTCCCGGTTCATAAGGCTCATCTGTCCCGGTTGCAGAACCGGGACTAAAGGATCGTTACTAATGCCCTTGGCCTTTAGTCTCGGTTCTTATATGAACCGGGACAGATGGGCCTCCACGTGGCCGCTATGGCGAGCCCAGGCAGGAGGGCCTTTAGTCCTGGTTGGTGGCACCAACCGGGACCAATAGGTATCCACGCGTCAGCTGTTCAGGGGCTAGGGTTTTTGTTTTTTTCTGAAAGGGGGGTGGATTTGGGTTTTTTGTATTGTTAATTAAGGTGTTTCATATATTGTGTTAGGTAGCTAATTAATTAATAGAGAGAATTGTCCTCTCTTATCTCCGTGCTTGGTCGATGCTACGTACTATACGTATAGAGAGGCCCTCGAGACACTAGCTAGTAAGAAAATGAAGGCAACCATTAAGTACAAAAATTCGTCATGCATACCGAGAGAAGTGATCGACCTCTCCTTCTCCGAGAGATTGGTCGAACAACAAGTTTTCGTATTATCTATCCGACGCTATTGGCTACATACATATACAATATGTAAGATCTGTTACAATCCCCTAGCATCTGAAAACAAGTTCCACATGGTATTCTCCGGCTTTATTGATGACGTGGTCAAGAAAGAATCCCGCTAATTCCTCTTGAATTGCTTTCATGCGATCTTCTGGTAGGAGTTCATTCCGCATCTCCCACGTCTAATTTGAAGAAGGGGTTAATACATATATATATATATATATATATATATATATATATATATATATATGAATGAAACTCAATAGAAATGATGGTGTAATAAAATGAAATTGTGAATATTATTGCTTACGCACATCAAATTGTCTTTTAAAGTAGCCCCGCTTATCTTTGCAAGTCGCATTGTAGATGAACTCGCACACGTAGTATCCACAGAAATCATTCCCTTGTTCCTACCACAAGAACTTTACGAGAAATAGAGGTCAATCAAACTGATAATG
The DNA here is from genome assembly GCA_034509565.1 of Triticum monococcum. Taxonomy (NCBI): domain Eukaryota; kingdom Viridiplantae; phylum Streptophyta; class Magnoliopsida; order Poales; family Poaceae; genus Triticum; species Triticum monococcum. The sequence goes on along the minus strand of CM067847.1, from coordinate 744,298,757 downwards.
AAGCATTATAAATGGCATTGATGAAAGTAGCTAGAATCAACGGGATCAAGATGCGTGGAACTAGCTAGCTAGTAGTACTTACTTTCGGGTATGTCCATCGCAGCTCCCCCGGCAGTCCCGGAGCTTGTGCGGTGAATACTTTCTAGACCCTGTGAGACAAAGAAAACAATTACTTGATATGAGGAAATGAACAAAAAGTTGCCGATATGGTGCGATAATGATTGATTGAACTTACTTCTCGAGCATTTTAGTCATGTCTACATAGGTCTCGGGAGATTTTCGTCTCGAGTCTAAGACGGTTACTAGTCCCTGCTCAAGCTTAATCTCCAGGAGAATATAGTGGAAGTTGCGCATGCATGCATAACTCATCAATTACATTACTATAACCTCGCTTGAGTAATAAGGGAAACCGAATATGCACAAGACAGTAACACTCACTCAAAGTTGGAAGGAAAGAGTATTTTATCTTTGTTTTGATTTACTATCAATGATTTGAGCAAGTTGGCCTCAGCATCATCGGCGTTCTTTTCAACCTCAAATTTATCTATGAGATTTGGGTTAATGAACCCAATATCATACATTTCTGCTTTTCTACACTCGACGATCTTCAATCTGCATACTATAGTGAGGATAATCATATATACATGCAATGAAAGAGCTGAGCTATATATAGAGACTTAATGACAGAAGTAGTACTTACAGACTGTAGCAAGTGACCGTTAATTTATCGAGGGCCTTTTGATTGAACCATTGGAAGAACTCCTCAAATGGAACAGTCAACAAATCAATTCCAACGAGGTCGTGCTCCTATTTAACTCTCAGATAAAAAGTATTCGTCCCCCCAGACTCTCTGCAGGTTTCCATGTACCAATCATGGAATCTTCGCATCATCGTTGTTAGAGATTTTTCATCTTTGACAAGAGGCTTGCCGTAATGGTATTGGTGTTCTTCCACCTCCAAGAAATCATAATGTACATCGTCGGGCAGGTAATCTTCAAGATTGCTATAACCGGGCACCATCCCCAGATCATTAGCGACGATATCGCTAGACACCTTGAGCGGGGGGCACGATTGGTCCTCTTGTTCACCGAGCTGGGCAATTTTTTTCCCAACTCGTGGTTTTGCTAACCTTCAATCACTGATAGTATTTCCTGACCGCTCCGCTTCGATATATACCTTTGCAGTAATGCGCTCATAGTTGGTTTTCGGCGGAGACTTTGGTGGTTTGCTCAGGGCATCGAGTGTGCGCTTTGCTTCCACCCGGTCTACCTTCTCACCTGGAGGTGGATATCTCTTTGCTTTCACCCCTTCAAAGAAGTCATTCACTTCTTTTTCCATGATCTTCGCATTTTCTTCCATGGTCCTCTCGTATGGTAACTTCTCTAGAGGCTTGAGAGGTGGACCGAATCTGTATTGCCTGCCTCTGGCTGTACTGCTAGACGCCAGAGCAGACGGTGCGGCTGCGGCTGTCTTCTTTCATGCTTGCTTACGAGGCGGAGGAGAAGGACTACGACGCGCCGGAGCAGCCGGAGCGGCACCGGGTCTCTTCCGCCCTTGCTAGCGAGGCGGAGAAGGAGGAGGCTGGTGGCTGCTCGGGTGCGCCGGCGCAGGCGGAGAAGAAGGCGGAGTGCCGCCACGCGCCGAAAAAGGAGGCTGGTGGCTGTTTGGGCACGCTGGCGCGAGCAGAGAAGGAGGCGGAGTGCCACCACACGCCGGAGGAGGCTGAGTGCCCTGATCACTCGCCGGAGGAGGATGCGGTGGAGGAGGCGGAGTGCCCTGACTCGCCGGAGGAGGAGGAGGAGGCGGAAGCGTCCAGTTCGGAAGGTTGATGAGCTCCTTCCGCCATAGGCATGGAGTCTTCATAGCAGAACCTAGCCGAGTCTCCCCGTCACCCATAGGGTGGTCAAGCTGGAGGTCCTCAAATCCTTCTGTGATTTCATCGACCATCACCCTAGCATATCCTTCTGGAATCGGTCGGCAGTGAAAAGTTGCGCCAGGTTCAGGACGTGCAACAGAGCCAACAGCCGCCTTGACATTCATATTCATCCATTGCGTCATAACGTGGCAATTGTGAGACTCCATGATTAAGTCCACGGGGTAGCTAGCAGGAGCCGTGAAGACAGGCTCCTGAAGCAGCTCCGTGGAAGCCACGCTGCTTCTCCGCTGAGATGGCGGGGTAGCTTCGGGTGTAGCAGCTTCGGCAGGTCGCGCGCTGCGGGCCTCATCTCATTCCTCTAGCGCTTGTTGATACGTCTCCAACGTATCTATAATTTTTGATTGCTCCATGCTATATTATGTACTGTTTTGGACTATATTGGGCTTTATTTTCCACTTTTATATTATTTTTGGGACTAACCTATTAACCGGAGGCCCAGCCCAGAATTGATGTTTTTGCCTATTTCAATGTTTCGAAGACATGGAATATCAAACGGAGTCCAAACGGAATAAAATCTTCGGGAACGTGATTTTCTCACCGAATGTGATCCAGGAGACTTGGACCCTGCTCCAAGGAACAAAAGAGGCGGTCATGAGGGTGGGGGCGCCCCCCCTAGGGCGCGCCCCCTGCCTCGTGGGCCCCCTCGGTGCTCCTCCGGCGTACTTCTTCCTTCTATATATACACACATACCCCCAAACGATCAGAACAGGAGCCAAAACCTAATTCCACCGCTACAACTTTCTGTATCCATGAGATCCCATCTTGGGGCCTGTTCCGGAGCTCCGCCGGAAGAGGGCCGTCATCACGGAGGGCTTCTACATCATCATAGCTTCTCCGATGAAGTGTGAGTAGTTTACCTCAGACCTTTGGGTCCATAGTTACTAGCTAGATGGCTTCTTCTCTCTCTTTGAATCTCAATACAAAGTTCTCCCCCTCTCATGTGGAGATCTATTTGATGTAATCTTCTTTTTGCGGTGTGTTTGTTGAGACCGATGAATTGTGGGTTTATGATCAAGTCTATCTATGAATAATATTTGAATCTTCTCTGAATTCTTTTATGTATGATTGGTTATCTTTGCAAGTCACTTTGAATTATCCGTTTGGTTTGGCCAACTAGATTGGTAGTTCTTGCCATGGGAGAAGTGCTTAGCTTTGGGTTCGATCTTGCGGTGTCCTTACCCAGTGACAAAAGGGGCAGCAAGGCACGTATTGCATCGTTGCCATCGAGGATAACAATATGGGGTTTATTTCATATTGCATGAATTTATCTCTCTACATCATGTCATCTTGCTTAAGGCGTTACTCTGTTTTTAACTTAATACTCTAGATGCATGCTGGATAGCGGTCGATGAGTGGAGTAATAGAAGTAGATGCAGAATTGTTTCGATCTACTTGTCACGGACGTGATGCCTATATAGATGACCATGCCTAGATATTCTCATAACTATGCTCAATTATGTCAATTGCTCAACAGTAATTTGTTCACCCACCGTAGAATACTTATGCTCTTGAGAGAAGCCACTAGTGAAACCTATGGCCCCGGGTCTATTCTCATCATATCAATCTCCATCACTTTAATCTTGCTTTGCTTTTTTACTTTGCCTTTACTTTTTACTTTGCATCTTTATACCAAAAATACCAAAAATATTATATCTATCAGATCTCACTCTCGTAAGTGACCGTGAAGGGATTGACAACCCCTAATCGCGTTGGTTGCGAGTAGCTATCGTTTTGTGCAGGTACGAGGGACTTGAGCATGGCCTCCTACTGGATTGATACCTTGGTTCTCAACAACTGAGGGAAATACTTACGCTACTCTGCTGCATCATCTCTTCCTCTTCGGGGACAACCAACGCAAGCTCAAGACGTAGCACTTGTACCCTTGCGTGCAGCGCGTGTAGTTGGGTCAGCTCCTTTTTCTTCTTCCTCTCCCGACGTTTCTAACCGCCTGCGTCGGGAAATCCAGCCTTCACGATGGGTGTGTTCAGCTGCTCGTTGGTCCAAACGCACTTCCCTATTACAGGGTCCAATTTTCCCCCAACCCCGAAGAACCAAGTCCTGCAACGGTCTGGCCAGCGTCGCGTCTCTGGTTCAATCCCTTTAGCAATGAGGTCATTCCCAGCCTTGTCCCACAACGGCCGGGCTTTTAGGTAGCCACCTGACCCCGTGCGATGGTGATGCTTCTTCTTTGCAGCATTTTTCTTGTTTTTCACTGACATCTTTGTTGCTCTCTCAGATTTCTTTTTGGTGACAAATGCAGGCCACTGATCTTTGATCTTCTCAAATCGGCCGATGAATTCTGGAGTCTTGTCTTGGTCAACAAATGATGATTTCAGCTCATTCTTCCACCTCCTGAATAGCTCAGCCATCTTCTTAAGAGCATAAGCCTTGATCATTGGCTTTTTAACTGGATTCTCCGGATCCTCCTCTGGTGGGAAGGTGAAATTTTCCTGCAGCGAGGTCCAAAGATCAGCTTTCTGCCTATCACTGACATAAGACACCTGAGAGTCTTTGTCCTTAGGCTTCAACCATTGCTCGATGCTGATCGGGATCATGTCCCTAACTAGAACCCCGCACTGAGCATTAAATTTTTGCTTGGTCCAGAGGGGTTCAATCGGTTGGCCAGCGGGATCAATTTCGACGATCGTGTACCTTTCATCCGTGCACAACTTTCTCTTCGGGCCTCGTCTCGTTATCGAAGTGTTGCCCGATCTGGAGGGCTAGAAAAGAAGAAAAAGAAGAGAGTTAATATGTGTACATACCAAAAACAATTAATGCATCAATTAGCTATAGTCAGCAGATGCTTAATTAATTTATATATATATACCTGGCCGGACTCCGTTCGGTCACCGGAGCCGTCATCACGGTGTCCTTCCGCCTCCATTCGGTCACCGGAGCCGTCATCACGGTGTCCTTCCTCCTCCATTGTTTGATCATCATCGTCGTAGCCTGCTTCTTCATCCTGTGTTTCCAGACCATCGATGCATGTGACGTTGAGAAACGATAAGATGGCATCACTTCCGTGTGCGATTATCTCCCCCAACACCGCTTCTTGTGCTTCGTCTTGGGGGTGCGGATTCATAGTTTCTGCAAATATTTACTACATGGCAATTATTATTCAAACATGACAGATGGATATATTAGTGGCAAACGTTGAACTAGCTAGCTAAGCACAATAAGGAATCATATTAGTGGCCTGGCCTCGACGCTTCTCTAGGGTTTGGGGTGGCCTCGACGACAACGCTCTTTTAACTTGGTAAATTTGGATGGCCTCAAGAGAGTTTGTCGATCGAGTAGGGGTGCGGCGGGAGGGGTAGGAGACCAACATCATTTTTTTCTAGGGTTTGGGTGTCCTCGAGAGCTTTGGTCCAGCGAGAGGGCCATGGGGTGCTCCCGTGGTATAAGTTATCACGGTCGAGAGGGGGTATATCGACAACGACAACATACGACGACCCCTCGACCCTCGAACCCTCGGCGACCCTCGACCCCTCGGTGACCCTCAACCATCTACCCTAGCTAGTTCTCGCCCCTCGCCCCTCAAACCCTCGGCGACCCTCCCCCCCTCCCCCCTCATGTCAAAGTTATCGGGGACGGGGTGTATCGACATCGACATACCCGATAAAAAATAAGAAGACGAAGAAGAAATAAAAAGAGGAGAATACGAAAGGAATAAAGGAGAAGACCGAAGAAAAAAAGAAGAAAAAAAAGAGGAGAAGAAGAGAAAATGGAAATTTTTCTAGTTTCTCTTCTTCTTCTCCTCTTTTTCCCCTTTTTTCCTTTTCTTATTTATTTCTCCTCTTCCTCCTCTCCTCTTCTTCTCCTTTTTATTTTCCTTCATCCTAAACTAAACATAAACTAAAATAATCCTAAAACTAAACGAAGTTATCGGGACGGGGTATATCGACAATGAAGAAAAAAAAGAAGAATAAAAATTTCTATTTTCTCTTCTTCTCCTCTTCTTTTTCTTTGTTTTTCCTCTTCTTATTTGTTTCTCCTCTTCTTCCTCTCCTCTTCTTCTCCTTTCTTCCTCTTCTTATTTTCCTTTTTCCTCTCATTCTTTTTCTTCTTCTTTCCTTTCCTAGCTAGATATATAGAACTTTTCTAAAAAAGTAACTTTTGCATATATAAAACTTTTTCTTCTTGTTCCTTCGTTCGTTCTCTTCCTTCTTCCTAAATATATGAAACTTTTCTAAAAATGAAACTAGCCTAAAATTAATGTACTAAATCAGAGAACATATATAGATAAAACTTTTCTAAAAATCTAACTTTTGCATATATGAACATATATACACAGATAACATACATACATATATACATTTTTATAAAAACTTTCTATATATGAACATAAAAAACATTTTTGACATCTAAATTTCTTTTATGAACAACTAAAAACATCTGAAAACATCTGAACAAATAGCATATATATATATATATAACAAAAAATATAAAGGAAAGCTCTAGGGGCCGTTGGGGCAAGGCATGGCGGCGGCGGGGCAGGGCAGATGCGCGAGGAGCGGCGCCGGTGTCGGGGCGGGCACACGCAAGAGAACGTGGAGCGGCATGTGTGATCACAGGGGGTGGCAGGGCATGGCGGCCGGCGTCGCAGCAGTTGGCGTCGAGGGCGTCGGCGGCGGCGAAGTTGGGCGGCGTTCGGCGGCGTCCGGCGGTGTCAGGACGGCGTCAGGCGGCGTCGGAGTGGAGGACGGGCGGCGGGCGGTGTCGTGGCAGGGTGCGGCGTCGGCGACAGGGACGAGAGGAGCGGCCTGGCGGCGTCGGGGGAGAATGGGAGCAGTTGGGCAAATTTTTCAAAGTGTGGGCTTATATAGTCACACCTTTCGTCCCGGTTCGTAGCACCAACCGGTACGAATGCCCCCCTTTGGTACCGGTTGGTGCCACCAACCGGGACCAAAGGTCTCTTTTCAGCAGCCCAAAGGGCGGGAAGTGGAGGCCTTTGGTCCCGGTTGGTGGCACCAACCGGTACCAAAGGGGGCATTCATAACGGTTAGTGGGACAAACCGGTATGAATGCCCCCCTTTGGTACCGGTTGGTGCCACACCGGGACCAAAGGCCTCGTGCTCCCCGTGGCCAAAACTTTAGTCCCACCTCGCTAGTTGAGAGGAGCACGGAGTGGTTTATAAGCCCCACTGCCGCACCCCTCTCGAGCTCCTCTCGATTGTAGGCTTACGAGCCTAATTGTCACTATTATGCCTGATGGGCATACTGGGCCTTCTGCGGACCTGAATCCTGGCCCATGGTAGGGTTTCTAGTTGTATTCAGGCCGTGGTAGCCCAGCAGTTGGCACTGTTTTTATTTTTTTGTTGCTTTATTTATTTTATTTTGTTTCTACTTACAGCAAAAAACCTTACTGTTGCTATTTTTATTTATTTTATTAAAGTTTATTTATTTTACTTTTATAAAGTTTATTTTGTTTCTACTTCTTTATTTTATAAAATTTTATTTTATTTTATTTTGTTTCTACTTATTTATTGTATTAAATTTTAATTTTCTTTTATTTTGTGTCTACTTATTTATTTTATTAAATTTTATTTTATTTCATTTTGTTTCTACTTATTTATTTTATTAAATTTTAATTTATTTAATTTTGTTTCTACTTTTTATTAAAGTTTATTTTGTTTCTTTCTGCTTTTCATGTTTTGAACAGAAAATACTTTGATAATTTCAGTGGCATTAATTTTATAGTATAATTTTAGTTTAAAAAATACTAGAGGTTTATAAAAGCTTTTTAGTTCATTCCTTTTGCTATTAGAGTTTTATAAAAGTTTTTGCATGGTATCATCATTTCATCCACATGGCATGTGCAAGAAAGTAGAGAGGGTTACGGTAAAAACTGGATGCACTTCGTGTACAAAACGGACAATCTCTTTCGAAGTATGATATTTTATATGGAAACTTGTCTGTTACAAAGGGATTTCATTTTTTGAACTTATTTGAACTACATACTTTTTCTGTGTTCAAAATGCACCATTCAAAGCCACATCATCAATTTTCAACCCTTTGTGACTTCATTTGTTATTTTTCATGCATTTACTGATTATTTTGAGCTATAAGACCCTGAAATTAAAAAGCACTACAAATGAACTATGAAAAGGTTGAAAGTTGGCATGGTATCATCATTTCACCCACATAGCATGTGCAAGAAAGTAGAGAGGCTTACGGCAAAAACTGGATGCACTTCGTGTACAAAATGCACAATCTCTTTCGAAGTATCAGGGTTTTATACGGAAACTCGTCTGTTACAAAGGGATTTCATTTCTTTGAACTTATTTGAACTCCATACTTTTTCTGTGTTCAAAATGCACCATTCAAAGCCACATCATCAATTTTAAACCCTTTCTGACTTCATTTGTTATTTTTCATGCATTTACTGATTATTTTGAGCTATAAGACCCTGAAATTGAAAAGCACTACAAATGAACTCTGAAAAGGTTGAAAGTTGGCATATTATCATCATTTCACCCACATAGCATGTGCAAGAAAGTAGAGAGGCTTACGGAAAAAACTGGATGAACTTCGTGTACAAAATGCATAATCTCTTTCGAAGTATCAGGGTTTTATACGGAAACTCGACTGTTACAAAGGGATTTCATTTTTTTGAACTTATTTTGAACTCCATACTTTTTCTGTGTTCAAAATGCACCATTCAAAGCCAAATCATCAATTTTCAATCCTTTCTGACTTCATTTGTTATTTTTCATGCATTTACTAATTATTTTGAGCTATAAGACCCTGAAATTGAAAAGCACTATAAATGAACTCTGAAAAGGTTGAAAGTTGGCATGGTATCATTATTTCACCCACATAGCATGTGCAAGAAAGTAGAGAGGCTTACGGCAAAAACTGAATGCACTTCGTGTACGAAATGCACAATCTCTTTCGAAGTATCAGGGTTTCATACAGAAACTCGTCTGTTACAAAGGGATTTCATTTTTTTGAACTTATTTGAACTCCATACTTTTTCTGTGTTCAAAATGCACCATTCAAAGGCCACATCATCAATTTTCAACCCTTTCTGACTTTATTTCTTATTTTTCATGCATTTACTGATTATTTTGAGCTATAAGACCCTGAAATTGAAAAGCACTACAAATGAACTCTGAAAAGGTTGAAAGTTGGCATGGTATCATCATTTCACCCACATAGCATGTGCAAGAAAGTAAAGAGGCTTACGGCAAAAACTGGATGCACTTCGTTTATAAAATGCACCATTTAAAGCTACATCATCAATTTAGTACATATAACTCTCATGGATAGATAAGTGACCAAATTAATAGAAGTTCACCATCACTTTAAAAACAAAGTACATACATAGTTCTCATTGAACAACATATAGCTCTCCAGAGCATCTAGTTAAACCATACATTGAAACTATGTGAAACCTTTCAATGCAAGAATAAATGCGATCATAATCACAACCAAGGTAAAAATTGATCCAACGGCATAATGATACCAAGCCTCGGTATGAATGGCATATTTTCTAATCTTTCTCATCTTCAACCGCATTGCATCCATCTTGATCTTGTGATCATCGACGACATCCGCAACATGCAACTCCAATATCATCTTCTCCTCCCCAATTTTTTTTATTTTTTCCTTTAAGTAATTGTTTTCTTCTTCAACTAAATTTAACCTCTCGACAATAGGGTCGGTTGGAATTTCCAGTTCAACTATCTCCTACATAAATAAAATCTATGTCAACTTGATGGGCATAATTGTCATAAACAATAAATGAACCAAATAGTTATAAAAGATAATATATACCACATCCGAATTATAGCCAGGACAAGGGTCGATGGGGCGGATACCAAAACCATCGCACTATAAGCGCAAGCAATAATAAAAGTAAGAAAATTAGATAGGTATCTATCTAAAGTAAGAATTTTTTTCTTTCACAAGAAGACAAGAGGCTCACCACAGTGGTCCAGGTGACGAGATCGGCGCAGGCGATCGACGGTGGTGAAGACGGGGACGGGACGTGACGGACCGCTAAACCTAGAAAAATCTCGTGGGAAATGGAGCTTGGAGGTCAAGCTTCGAGAGGAGAAAGCTTAACTAGCGTGGCTTGGGCATTTCATCGAACACCTCGTGTGCATAGGAGGTGAGCTAGAGCACCTAAATGCCCTCTCCTCGCTGGCCAGAAAAAACAGAGCGCTATGGAGTGCTCTGCTGCAGCGAGGGGGTATATATAGGCAACTCATTTGTCCCGGTTCATGGCTGGAACCGGGACTAAAGCCCAGCCTTCTGTCCCGATTCGAGCCAAGAACCGGGACCAATGTTTGTGGGCCAGGAGCGAGGCCAATTGGTCTCGGTTTGCGCCTGGAACCGGGACAAATGGGTCCATACGAACCGGGACCAATGCCCATGAGGCCCCGGCCGGCCCCCTAGGCTCACGAACCGGGACGAATGCATCCATTGGTCTCGGTTCGTGGAAGAACCGGGACTAATGGGCTGGACAGGCCCGAACGAAAGCCCCTTTTTGTACTAGTGTAAAAATGATTTAGGAGAGAGAAGAACAACATAAAATAATTGGGGAACTTTTGCAGTTGATGAAAAGATTGAGCATGATGGTACTGGATTGGAAGAGGTTCACCGAAAATACTTGGAGTGGTTTTAGTTCTAATTTGAACTAACGGTAACATGTGTTTTGTAACTGAGGGAGTACTCGGTAGGCATCACGGGGAATGGTTTAAAACATCACTCAATTTCATAAAGGCATCCATCGATATAGTCAGTGCCTCGTTCACACTCGCTCTTTGCCTCACTGTTGTATGCTTCAATTCAACATGACCATGACCAACTAGGTGCTCATCTTAACCTAAACTCAGCATGGCCGAAAGCACATTCTTTAGTAAACTATGTCGGCTCTCTTGGATAATGAAAACCACTACCGACATTTTTTCCTCCTAGAATTTCGGTTTTTTTCAAAACAAGCCCATTCATCCTGGAAGGAGCCATAGTTTACAATTCTACCCGGCTTAAATGATCAATGTGGAAAAAATTGCAACTATATTCAAATAACAAGCTTGGGCTATAGTTTTGCACAAGCGGGTACTACTACTGATGAATAATGAAGCCCATACAAATATTAAAAGCATAGAACAACCCAGAACGGAACGACTAAAAGGCACATACTAAGCATAACGTACCAGCTGGTATGAACTTTTTGTGAAAAACATGTAGCAAGCTTCAAATCTGCCAACAAAGATTACATTAATTGATATCTGAAAATTCTTTGGAACGATAACAAGGATAGTCACGTCTCTATCTACCAGGTTGCAGTAACTTCAAACAGGTTGATCATGTCACAGTCTTGTATGCTCTCACTTGGACAAACACGCATCATCTTTTTTGTACGGAGGTCAATGCAAAAAATGCAAAATATTATCAGAATTATTGTTATTTGTTGGCGAAAGATTTATAAGTAGTGTTATTTGTTTGCAGAAGGAAACGAAAGCACTACTTCTAGTAATCCTACTGCCAATATTTAAGTGTACTTTCACATCCCATATATATGATACTGCATAGTTAATCATCGGTCAGGGAACCCAACACACTAGACTGATTAGCTCTAAACAACTAATGTTTGAAGAAACAAAGTAGTTGTTTAAGCACTCACCAGAGCCTTTGGTGCATTGAAATTTTGAATGGTCGTGCATTAGTACATGTTTGTACCATCCAAACTAAAGCACCGCCTTGTCTTTCACAAATACTGCATCGCCACATACCTGGTGATTCCTGAAAAATTTTCCATCCACTTCATGCCGCCTAAGAGGAAAATCAATCAGCCCCTTCATGCTATGCCATGTTGGTGGCTTCCACCGCCATCACCAAGCTATCAAAAACACAAACCCAGCATGCTATCAAAATCACATGCAAGACTCATTTGAATACCATGTAACTACATCTAGGAAGACCTTCTATGTGTACATCGTTGTTGTATTTACAGAAAAAAAATATTGCCACGTTGCTTGGTGGCTTCCACCTCCATCACCAAGCTATCAAAAACACAAACCCAACATGCTATCACAATCACATGCAAGACTCATTTGTATCTGATATAACTACATCTAAGAAGACCTTCTATGTGTACATCGTTGTTGTATTTACAGAAAATAAGAATATTCAACACCATACAATATGTACTTATGCATTCTACCCTCAACAATCTTTACCTATGTCTTGTACCATATACAAGGGTTGGATCATGAGTGAGTTAAGTAAAGAGAGGAAGGGATTTCGTCCATATATGCAGGTAAACCAAATTGGCCCAAAAAAACTGAACCAAGTCAAGAAGCAAGAGAGGGTGGGATTTCGTCATACCACCTAGTCGGAGGAGGTCGAGCCGTCGCCGCTCAGTCGAGGAGGCCGCGCCGTTGGAGGTGAAAGGCGCTGAGCGCTGGATCCGTTGCCTTCCGTCCAGGTTTGTCCACGCGGAGGGGATAACGCCAGTGTACCAGCTCATGGTTCGTCGGCGGCACCACAACGGCGACTCAGCAGCAGCATAAACCGCCGGTGCCCCTATGGTAGCAAGCAGGCGTTGAGCTGCCACCGGCAGAAGGGCAGCGACACCGCCGCCAAGGATGTGGTGGTGGTGTTTGGTGTCCACGGCATGGGGGGCTGTAGTATGGAGGAGATCTGCACCGTAGCAAGGGGAACGAGATTTGGAGAGGAGATCTTTGCAGTGACATGGGGAGGAGAACGGAGTGGGAGAGGAGATTGGCGACGGTGGCTGCGGTTGGGAAGAAGTACGGGTGTGGGGGAGATTGGGTGTGCGTGAGTTGGCTTCTGACGGTTCGATCGTGGGGAAGAAACATGGGACGTCGACGGACAGGCCGTGTGACTGGGTTACCTTGGGACGATGGGCTTGGATTTTTTGGATGATGCGGGCGTGGCCCATTGCGCGCGATGGTTGTCTTGTCATACGAAGGGAGGTGGGGATCGAACAAGGTCGAACCATCACGACGTTCGATCCCCCTTTAATAGTATATATATATATATATATGTGTGTGTGTGTGTGTGTGTGTGTGTGTGTGTGTGTGTGTGTGTGTGTGTGTGTGTGTGTGTGAATGGTCATGTGCGAGAAATTTGATGATATATATATATAATCGGTTCTACGAGAAATTCTATTTATATATATGCATCACATGTACAATATGTAGTAGCGTAAAATATGTTTCAAATGAAAAATAATTAAATGGAAAACACAAAATTAAAACGAAAAATAAATCATAAAACCATATACCTCGAAACCTTTTAGTCCCTGTTGGTGTTACCAACTGGGACTAAAGATCTCCTAGCACCCGGCGCGGGTTCGTCCCACGTGGTGGGCCTTTGGTCCCGGTTCGTGTTGAACCGGGACTAAAGGGGGGGGGGGACCTTTAGTCCCAACCCTTTAGTACCGGTTCCAGAACCGGCACTAAAGGGCCTTACGAACCGGGACTATAGCCCGTTTTTGCATTAGTGGGTATGGACTTCTTGCAAGAACCTTTCTTACGTATGCATCAAAACCACAACGGTGATTTATCAAGTTTGCTATTTTAACCTTCAACAAGGACCGGTCGCGGGCAAATTCGATTCAACTAAAATAGGATAAACAAACACCTGCCAGCCACCTTTATGCAAAACTAGTTGCATGTCTGTCGGTGGAACCGATCTGATGAACATGGTCATGTAAGTTTGGTCCGGGGCGCTTCATCCAACAATACCGCCGAATCAAAATAAGACATTGACGGTAAGAAGTATGACGATCAGCGCCCACAACTCTTTGTGTTCTACTCGTGCATATCATCTATGCATTGACCTTGCTTGAATGCCACTGTTGGGAAACGTAGCATGCAATTTCAAAAAAATTCATACGCTCCCGCAAGATCTATCTAGGAGATGCATAGCAACGAGAGGGGGAGAGTGTGTCTACGTACCCTCGTAGACCGAAAGCAGAAGCGTTTGACAACGCGGTTGATGTAGTCGAACTTCTTCTAGCTCCGACCGATCAAGCACCGAACATACGACACCTCTGAGTTCTGCACACGTTCAGCTCGATGACTTCCCTCGCGTTCTTGATCCAGCAAGGTGTCGAGAAGTAGAAGAGTTCTGTCAGCACGGCAGTGTTGTGATGGTGATGGTGAAGTGATTCTCGCAGGGCTTCACCTAAGCACCACAAAACTATAACCAGGGGTGTAAACTATGGAGGGGCACCGCACACGGCTAACGATTGTTGTTGTGTGTTCTAGGCGCCCCCCTCCCCACATATATATAGGTGGGAGGGGAGCGGAGATGCCAGGAGGCGCCCAAGGGCTGGCCACCGGCCCCCTTATGATTTCCTTGCCCTGCCCTCCCCCCCCCCCCCCCGCCACCCTGCCATATTTGACGGAGGGGGAAGGAAAGAGGGGGGAGAGAAAAGGAAGTGGGAATCCTAATCCACACTTGCCTTTCCCCCTTCCCCTTTCCCTTCCCTCTCCACCCCTGGCCGGCCCATATGTGGGGCGCACCAGCCCTTTGTGGCCGGTGCGTTTCCCCTCTTGGCCCATAAGGCCCATATCTTTTGCTGGGGTTACCCGGAACCCCTTCCGATGACCCGATATGTACTCGGTACCCTCCGGAACACTTCTGGTGTTCGAATACCATCGTCCTATATATCAATCTTTACCTCTCGACCATTTCGACACCCCTCGTCACGTCTGTGATCTTATCCGGGTCTCCGAACAACATTCGGTCACCAAATCACATAACTCATATAATACTAAATCGTCATCGAACATTCAGCGTGCGGATGATACGTCCATTTTGCATGATGCTTTTATATCGATACTTATTGCATTATGGGCTGTTATTACAAATTATGTCACAATACTTATTGCATGGGGAATGCCGGCAGCTGGAATTCTGGGCTAAAAAAGGAGCAAATATTAGAGACCTATTCTGCACATCTCCAAAAGTCCTGAAACTCCACGGGAATTATTTTTAGAATATATAAAAAATATTGGGTGAAAGAAGTACCAGAGGGGGACCACCCACCGTCCACGAGGGTGGGGGGTGCGCCCCCTGCCTCGTGGGCCCCCTGGTGGCCCTCTAATGCCCATCTTTGGTTGTATGGCGTCTTTCGTTGAGGAAAAAATCATAAGCAAGCTCACGGGATGAAACTCCACCACCACGAGGCGGAACCTTGGTGGAACCAATCTAGGGCTCCGACGGAGCTGTTCTGCCGGGGAAACTTCCCTCCGGGAGGGGGAAATCATCACCATCGTCATCGCCAATGATCCTCTCATTGGGAGGGGGTCAATCTCTATCAACATCTTCACCAGCACCATCTCCTCTCAAACCCTAGTTCATCTCTTGTATCCAATCTTTGTATCCAAACCTTAGATTGGTACCTGTGGGTTGCTAGTAGTGTTGATTACTCCTTGTAGTTGATGCTAGTTGGTTTACTTGGTGGAAGATCATATGTTCAGATCCATTATGCATATTAATAACCCTCTAATTATGAACATGAATATGCTTTGTGAGTAGTTACATTTGTTCCTGAGGACATGGGAGAAGTCTTGCTATAAGTAGTCATGTGAATTTGGTATTCGTTCGATATTTTGATGAGATGTATGTTGTCTTTCCTCTAGTGGTGTCATGTGAACGTCGACTACATGATACTTCACCATTGTTTGGGCCTAGAGGAAGGCATTGGGAAGTAATAAGTAGATGATGCGTTGCTAGAGTGACAGAAGCTTAAACCCTAGTTTATCGTTGCTTCGTAAGGGGATGATTTGAATCCACATGTTTCATGTTATGGTTAGGTTTACCTTAATACTTCTGTTGTAGTTGCGGATGCTTGCAATAGGGGTTAATCATAAGTGGGATTCTTGTCCAAGCAAGGGCAGTACCCAAGCACCGGTCCACCCACATATCAAATTATCAAAGTACCAAACGCGAATCATATGAGCATGATGAAAACTAGCTTGACGATAATTCCCATGTGTCCTCGGGAGCGCTTTCCTTTATATAAGAGTTTGTCCAGGCTTGTCTTTTGCTACAAAAAGGATTGGGCCATCTTGCTGCACCTCATTTACTTTTATTACTTGTTACCCATTACAAATTACCTTATCACAAAACTATCTGTTACCGATAATTTCAGTGCTTGTAGAGAACACCTTACTGAAAACCACTTATCATTTCCTTCTGCTCCTCGTTGGGTTCGACACTCTTACTTATCAAAAAGGCTATGATAGATCCCCTACACTTGTGGGTCATCAGCGGAAAGGCTATGATGAAAGGTATGCCCGAGGATGTTATCAAGAAGAAGGTCTTCCCTTTATCTTTGAAGGGAGAGCCATTGACATGGTTTAGGCTATGTAATGATCATGGAACTACAACTGATTGAAATTGGAATTTCATCATAAATTTTATCCTATGCATCTTGTTCATCATGATCGTAATATATATATAATTTTTGGCCTCGCGAAGGAGAAAGCATCGCTCAAGCTTGGGGGAGGCTTAAGTCAATGTTATATTCATGCCCCAATCATGAGCTCTCAAAAGAAATGATTATTCAAAAAATTTATGCTCGGCTTTCTCTCAGTAATCACTCCATGCTCGATACTTCTTGTACTGGATCTTTTATGATGAAGACTATTGAATTCAAATAGGATTTATTGGAAAGAATTAAACGCAACTCTGAAGATTGGGACCTCGACGAAGGGAGTCAGGTATAACACCTAAGTTTGATTGTGTTAAATCTTTTATGTATACCGATACTTTCCGTGAATTTAGCACTAAATATGGACTTGAATCTGAGATAGTAGCTTCTTTCTGTGAATCCTTTGCTACTCATGTTGATCTCCCTAACGAGAAGTGGTTTAAATATAATCCTCCGATTGAAGTAAAAGTAGTTGCACCTATTAAAGTTGAAGAAAAGACTATCACTTATAATGAACTTGTTGTTCCTACTTCTTATATTGACAAACCACCTTTCCCTGTTAGAATAAAGGATCATGCTAAAGCTTCAATTGTGGTCAACAAAAGTAATATTAAGACACCCAAACCCCCTAAGAAAATTAAAGTTGAACCTAGTGTTGCTATGGTTAAAGATCTCTTGGCCGATAATATTGATGGGCATGTTATTTACTTCTGTGATGAAACTGCTAGAATTGCTAGACCTGATACTAAAAATAAACACAGACCTATTGTAGGCATGCCTGTTATTACTATTAAAATAGGAGATCATTGCTATCATGTCTTATGTGATATGGGTGCTAGTGCAATACCTCATTCCTTATACAAAGAAATTATGCATGATATTGCACCTGCTGAGATAGAAGAGATTGATGTTACAATTAAGCTTGCCAATAGAGATACTATTTCACTAGTTGGGATTGTTAGAGATGTTGAAGTCTTGTGTGGGAAAGTTAAATACCCTGCTGATTTTCTTGTTCTTGGTTCCCCACAAGATAACTTTTGTCCCATTATATTTGGTAGACCCTTCTTGAATACTGTTAATGCTAAGATAGACTGCAATAAAGATAGTCTTTGTGTTGGTTTAGGGGATATGTCTCATGAATTTAATTTTGCTAAATTTCATAGACAACCCCATGATAAAGAATTGCCTAGTAAAGATGAAATTATTGGTCTTGCTTCTATTGCCGTGCCTCCTACTAGTCCTTTAGAACAATATTTGCTAGACCATGAAAATGATATGTCTATGAATGAAAGAAGGGAAATAGATGAAGTATTCTTTAAACAAGGACCTATTTTAAAGCAGAACTTGCCTGTTGAAATCTTAGGGGATCCTCCTTCACCTAAGGGTGATCCCGTGTTTGAGCTTAAGCCTTTACCTGATACTCTTAAATATGCTTATCTTGATGAGAAAGAGATATATCATGTTATTATTAGTGCTAACATTTCAGAGCATGAAGAAAAGAAATTATTAAAAACTCTGAAAAAGCGTGCTACTATTGGATATACTCTTGATGATCTTAAGGGCATTAGTCCCACTCTATGCTAGCACAAAATAAAATTGGAGAAAGATGCTAAACCGGTTGTTGATCACCAACGACGGTTAAATCCTAAGATGAAAGAAAATTGGTAACAAAAGAAATACTAAAGCTTCTAGAGGCAAGTATAATTTATCCCATTACTGATAGTCAGTGGGTAAGTCTTGTCCATTGTGTCCCTAAGAAGGGAGGTATTAGTGTTGTTCCTAATGATAAAGATGAATTGATCCCATAAAGAATTGTTACATGTTATAGAATGGTAATTGATTTCCGCAAATTAAATAAAGCTACTAAAAAGGATCATTAACCTTTACCTTTTATTGATCAAATGCTAGAAAGATTATCCACACATACACATTTTTTCTTTGTAGATGGTTATTCTGGTTTCTCTCAAATAACTGTGTCAAAAGAGGATCAAGAAAAGACAACTTTCACTTGCCCTTTCGGTACCTTTTCTTATAGACGTATTCCTTTTGGTTTATGCAATGCACCTGCTACCTTTCAAAGATGTATGACTGTTATATTCTCTGACTTTTGTGAAAAGATTGTTGAGGTTTTCATGGATGATTTCTCCGTTTACGGAACTTCTTTTGATGATAGCAACCTTGATCGAGTTTTGTAGAGATGTGAAGAAACTAATCTTGTCTTGAATTGGGAGAAGTGTCACTTTATGGTTAATGAAGGTATTGTCTTGGGGCATAAAATTTCTGAAAGAGGTATTGAAGTTGATAAAGCTAAGGTTGATGCTATTGAAAAGATGTCGTGTCCTAAGGACATTAAAGGTATAAGAAGCTTCCTTGGTCATGCCGGTTTTTATAGGAGGTTCATTAAGCACTTTTCTAAAATTTCTCGGCCTTTGACTAATCTTTTACAAAAAGATGTTCCTTTTGTCTTCTATGATGATTGTGTAGAAGCATTTGAAATACTTAAGAAATCTTTGATTTCTGCACCTATTGTTCAACCCCCTGATTGGAATTTACCATTTGAAGTTATGTGTGATGCTAGTGATTATGCTGTAGGGGTTGTTCTAGGACAAAGAGTTGATAAGAAATTAAATGTTACTCAATATGCTAGTAAAACTCTAGATAGTGCCCATAGAAATTATGCTACTACTGAAAAAGAATTTTTAGCAGTTGTATTTTCTTGTGATAAGTTCAGACCTTATATAGTTGATTCTAAAGTAACTGTTCACACTGATCATGCTGCTATTAAATATCTTATGGAAGAGAAAGCTGCTAAACCTAGACTTATTAGATGGGTTCTCTTGCTACAAGAATTTTATTTGCATATTATTGATAGAAAGGGAGTTGAGAACCCCGTTGCAGACAACTTGTCTATGTTAGCGAATATTCTTCATGACCCACTTCCTATTGATGATAGCTTTCCTGATGAACAATTAGCTGTCATAAGTGCTTCTCGTACTGCTCCATGGTATGCTGATTATGCTAATTATATTGTTGCTAAGTTTATACCACCTAGTTTCACATACCAGCAAAAGAAAAAGTTCTTCTATGATTTAAGACATTACTTCTGGGATGACCCACATCTTTATAAATAAGGAGTAGATGGTGTTATTAGACGTTGTGTACCTGAGCATGAATAGTAACAGATCCTACACAAGTGTCACTCCAAAGCTTAAGGAGGACACCATGCTGGAGACAGAATTGCACATAAGGTATTGCAATCCGGTTTTTATTGGCCTACTCTCTTCAAGGATGCCCGTAAGTTTATTTTGTCTTGTGATGAATGTCAAAGAATTGGTAATATTAGTAGACGTCAAAAAATGCCTATGAATTATTCACTTGTTATTGAACCATTTGATGTTTGGGGTTTTGATTATATGGGATTGTTTCCTTCCTCTAACGGGTATACACATATTTTAGTTGTTGTTTATTACGTTACTAAGTGGGTAGAAGCTATTCCAACTAGTAGTGTTGATCATAACACCTCTATTAAGATGCTTAAAGAAGTTATTTTTCTGAGGTTTGGAGTCCCTAGATACTTAATGACTGATGGTGGTTCACATTTTATTCATGGTGCCTTTCGTGAAATGCTTGCTAAGTATGACGTTAATCATAGAATTGCATCTCCTTATCACCCACAGTCTAGTGGTCAAGTAGAATTGAGCAATAGAGAGCTTAAATTAATTTTGCAAAATACTATTAATAGATCTAGAAATAATTGGTCCAAGAAACTTGATGATGCATCATGGGCTTATAGAACTGCATATAAAAATCCTATGGGTATGTCTCCGTATAAAATGGTTTATGGTAAAGCATGTCACTTACCTCTTGAACTAGAACATAAGGCATATTGGGCCATTCAAGAGCTCAACTATGATTTCAAACTTGCCGGTGAGAAGAGGCTTTTTCACATTAGCTCACTTGATGAATGGAGAACCCAGGCTTATGAGAATGCCAAACTGTTTTAAAGAAAAAGTTAAAAGATGGCATGATAAAAGGATACAAAAACATGAGTTTAATGTAGGTGATTATGTATTGTTATACAACTCTCGTTTAAGATTTTTTTTGTAGGCAAACTCCTCTCTAAATGGGAAGGTCCTTATGTCATCGAGGAGGTCTACCGTTCCGGTGCCATAAAAATCAACAACTTCTAAGGCACAAATCCGAGGGTGGTGAACGGTCAAAGAATCAAACATTATATCTCAGGTAATCCCATAAATGTTGAAATTAATGTTATTGAAATCGTAACCCCGGACGAATAAATAAGGGACACTTTCCAGAATGTTTCAGACTCCAAAAAGGAATAGGTACGTGGTATGGTAAGTAAACCGACTCCAAAACAGTTCTAATGGCAATTTTTCTCCATTTTGGAATATTTAGGAAAATAGAAAAATAAGAAGCAGTCCGAGAAGGACACGAGGGTGGAGGGCGCGCCCTACCCCTCAGGGCGCTCCCCCTTGCCTCGTGGGCACCTCGTGGGCACCTCGTGTGCTCTCCGGACTCCGTTTTCTTGCACGATACTTCTTTTGGTCAGTAAAAATTCATTATATAATCTCCCGAAGGTTTTGACCACCGTATCACGCAAACATCCTTTATTTTTGTTTCGGGTTGTTTCTGCTGCAGATTTAGAGCAAGATGTCTTCTCAAGAGTCAGCCGGGGAGAGTCGGGTGTCTCATCCGACACCGGGCCAAGAGCAAACAGCAATGCTGACCACTTTGAACCATGAACTGAGGAAGAGATGGAGGCTGACTTGAAAAGGATAGATGCCATGGAAGAGGATGAAGAAGTTACTTCTCGTTTCCGAGCTGGATTCACGATGTGGGAACTACAGAGCTCAGCTATTCCAAACTCAGTCATCCCTTCCAATGTTAGATTTCTTTCTTATGAAAATATGAAAAAGAGTGTTACTTGTTCTCCCAGAGCTATGCAACATCCTTGGGTGAAAGGAGATTTAACCGTCACGGGCAAGCTCCGTAAGGAAATACTGGACCTCAAGCAGCAAGTCAATAAGCTTGAGGAAGAGAATCGTATCCTGAGGGGCATCATCGCCAAGAATATCACATCACCACCCTCGAAGAGGGAGACATAAACACATTGGTATGGGCACTCCCCTTGGCAACTGCCAAGCTTGGGGGAGTGCCCCGGTATCGTATCACCATCACTTTTAACTTTATCGTTTTTCTTAGTTCGATCCTTTTGGTAATATCTTGATATAGTAGAATAAAGTTTTAGCATGATCCAGTTTTTAGTTTTGCTTTATGATCCCTCTATGTAATCGAGTCTGTGAGCTATATATAATAAAGATTAATGTTGAGTCAAGGGCTTGATTATTTGGCTATGATCTTGAGTAGAATAAAAAGAAATAAAGATTGTTGAGAGTTTTTAAGCAAACATCTAATAGAACGATGGCATTTTTGAGATATCTCATGGTATTTTTGAGCAAGCATCTCATGGAACGGTGGCATTTTTGAACAGTTGTAATTTTTAATGGCAAAATTCAGCTGTGGGACACAACTAGTGTCATAAATGATAAAAACCCGTTTTTTACGGTAGCACTTTCGGAATGTTGTTTCTTCATGAAATTTTGCATGCATGTTCAGAATTCGTCAAATTTTGTCTCCAAAAGGTTTCAATATTTTTTATTTTCTTACTATTTTTTTTAGTTTACTGTTTACGAGGGTGCATATGAGCTAGGGAGCAAAAACTTCTTGTCCCAGACTTTGTTGCATATACAAGTCAAAATATGCTACCAATCGATGGTAACTGCCGTCTAGTTCATTTAGCACATGTTTTTTTAGACAAGTTCATTTAGCACATGTAAACGTCAGACACGGTGGCAACCGTGTCATTCGACTTTTCCACATCGACATGTAGCCGGGCTGGCTGGACGTTCCAAAATAATTGCGAGAGTTATGGGCCGTTCGAGCGTTGTACACCACTTGCTAACAGTAGCAGCAGCCATCTTCTCATAAATAAAATGATAGAGCATAAATGGTGGCCGGATATTTCCCGTCGGTTCCCGATCGGTACCAGCACATAAATGGTTGTTAGGATTTTCTTTTTTTGAAGAAAAGAAATGGAGACTGATGTATAAATGATGGTTAGCTGTATTAAGGAGACTGATGTGGGATAAGCGGCAGTTTTTTGTTTTGGCCAATAGCAGTTGTAGTGCACGAACTAACACCTACTCCCTCTGTCCGGATTTATTAAGCCCATAAGCCATATAGTATGGTCTAAATTTATAAGGCCCCCGTCTAGAAAACAGCCCTGGAACATCTAAAAAGCAGGCGCTTTAATGCCACGCTTTGTACTAGGCATGCAAGCGTGAACTGGGATTAGGAAGTGATTGGTGCATGCAGACATGGGAAAGAGAGCAGCGTGAGAAGCCGAGCTCCTCGCCGTGTTTCGAGCGACGTTGCGCTGCGAAATAAATCAAATGTCTCTTGGTTTCGCTGCTTTGACTTAGAACAAGTACAATAAAGTTGAGTCAGCGGGCTATAAAGAATAAACTATTATATTTGTGCTTAGTTGAAGGAAAGAGAAGATGAGAGAGAAGGTAAGCGGGCTCTTTCTGAAGAGTCGGCTCTAGCACGTGCTCCTAGGCACTTTGTTAGAATGAAAGGTGTGCTATATAACAAAATAGTAGTACATTTTTTTAATCTACTATTGTACATGTTGACTATAAGGTGGGCTGTAAATGACATGGCACTGGCTTGTAGCCAACAGCTGGCTATACTATTAACCATGCTCTAAGGCTAGTTATAGTGGAAGTAACTTAGCTAGTAACATAACACATTCCGAGACAAGTTTGCTTATGTGGCACCTAGTTAATGAGGAGAGATGTGTTTGGAGTAACATACTATGTTACCATCACATAGCGTTTCCCAAGAAATGTTGAGTCTATAAGCTAATAAATGCAACCATATATGATACTACTTCTATGACATTTTGCACTATGAAAGTAGTAACATGGACTAGTGTCATATGTATGAGACTAGTCTAAGTTACTCTCCTGGTCATAGTGGGGAGTAACATATACTATTATCGTGAATATGATACTAGTATATGATACTACATTCATAGTGTATAGTATCATAAAGTAGTATCATATGTGGTCTCATTTATTGCCATGCATGACACATACTAGCATAATATTTATTATGTTACGGTATCTAACTATGTTACTATGACCCTCTCTCTTCTCTTTAATTTCCTGTGACGTAAGGCTAGTCATAGTGGGGAGTAACTTAGACTAGTGTCATGCATATGACACTAGTCTTTGTTACTACCTTCATAGTGCTAAATAACATACAACTAGTATCATAGATGATAGCATTTATTACATCATAGACTCATTTTTGCTTTGGGTTGCGTTATGTTACAGTAACATATTATGTTACTCCAAGCACATTTGTCCTCATTAACTCTATGTCACATAAGCAACTCTGCCTTGAAATGCGCTATGTTACTTGCTAAGTTACTCCCACTATGATCAGCCTAAGCATGTTTGCAAGTCTCAGGTATATGATACTAGTTATGTTATCCCATTATGACCAGAAACCCGGACGGAGGAAGTACTAATACTACGTACGACGGTGGCCTGGGTATACATTTGATAGGAGGCAATTAATGCGTTGAAAATTCAACAACCTGAATTTTCATGTCGAGATTTGCAGTCCGGCCGTACGGCGGCAACCAGGCGCAACACCTCCCCAGCTTCCTCGAGTATTCTGTTAGGGTATTTCACTCCCGGAATCTGCGGAGCAAGGATACTGCAGCTCCGTGATTTTCGACGGCAGCTCCGCCTGCTCTGAGAGTGAAGCTATGGAGCGGCGCGATTTTGAACAGGGCGTAAGTACTCCCTCCATGTCGAGAAACGTCTTACATTTTTTATGAGGGAAAAAGAAAGCTCATTCATTCATTCATGGTAAGAATACAATCATTCTTAATTACATGAAGGATACCTGGTGGCTCATTCTTCGGCAGAATTTTTTCCCATGAATTCTAGCATGAGCAGCCAACTCATGTGCAGCCTCTTACTCTCTTTTAATTTTATTACTCACCTCACATAGACTGAAGTCACGTATCAGGCTTTGGCTTTTAGCCTCTTCATGTTTAGCCCAACACTTGGCACTGTTTCTATCTTCAGAATTCAAAGCAGCAACAACAACAGCACAGTCCGACTCAACGTGCACATGTGCTCTATTTATATCTCAAATACTGGAGTCCAATCAGGGCGCAGGCCTCCGCTTCCTCTGCATCATCGCATGCCTGAAGATGACAGCTTACAGAAAATACGACCGATCCTGCACTATCGCGTGCATTTGCACCTGCCCACGCAGACCCCAAAAGTGAAACATAAGACGCATCGACATTCAGTTTAATACAAGCTCCTTGGGGCTTCGAACAGTGGCATTTTGGCTGCATGTTTTGATGTGGTGACAACTTCATCTCACTTGCATGTAAAAGCTTTTTTTCCTTTGACATCACTTCCAGTTGGGGCTTCAGAGTTCAACGTTTCCTTGTAATTCTTCAGAAAAAGGACAGAGTTCAAAATCTTTGCTCCCCTTTATTATGCACAATATCATCCCTAAGATGCCATGACTGCCATAGAACTAGAAGCAGTTTTTCTCACATGTGTCCATAACATTGGCTTAAAGCATGTAATAGCCAATCCGGATCATGTGCAGCAAGTAGAGGTTATTTTGGTAATGCCTAGTGTTTCTCTTATCTTCTCTCTGAGAGCTGTAGCTTTGGTGCAGTTTACAACAGCGTGGTGAGCATCCTCCTTCTCTGTACCACATATGTTACATATGCCATCCACTTCCAGGGTCCTCGTCCTTTTGTTCTCCTTTGTGGGAACTGCATCAGTGGCAATTCTGCAGGTCACAATACGGACTTTATGAGGGACCTGCACTTTCCAGATCAAGTTTCAGAGGTTTTCCGGTCCAGTTATGGTACTAGAAGAACCAACTATTTCTTCATGTTGCTTCAAGATCATTCCCAATCGATAAGCACTTCTTACAGTGAAGATGCCAATTTTCTCATAGTTCCACGCTATATGGTCTTCAGTTTTATTCAGAGGAATTTATTTTGCATAGATCCTCCGCGTCAAAACTATGGAATGACTCATTGATAAAGGGGGCGTTCCACTCTGTGCGGCAACATGATCTGATTAACCCACACTACCAGGGAGAAGCCTAGTAGTGAAACAGAGTAAAACATGATCTGACCACCCGCACTACTACTTGTGCCACTAGTAGAAAAAGGGTAAAATGTGAAGCACATTAGTGCCGCACTAGTAGAAAAAGGGGCAATGGTCCAGGCCGGGTCAGCCCATTAGTCCCGGTTCAGTCCAGAACCGGGACCAATGGGGGCATTGGACCCGGTTCATGAGCCCGGGGGCCGGCCGGGCCACGTCGGCCATTCACTAGTAGAAAAGGGGGCTTTGGTCCAGGCCGGGTAACCCCATTAGTCCCGGTTCAGCCCAGAACCGGGACCAATGGGGGCATTGGTCCCGGTTCGTGAGCCCAGGGGGCCGGCCAGGCCACGTGGGCCATTGGTCCCGGTTCATCTGGACCTTTTGGTCCCGGTTGGTGGGATGAACCGGGACCAATGGGTCTCGCTCCTGGCCCACAACCATTGGTCCCGGTTCGTGCCTCAAACCGGGACTAAAGATTACACCTTTAGTCCCGGTTTGAGGCACGAACCGGGACTAATGGGGATGAAACCTTTAGTCCCGGTTCGGGCCATGAACCGGTACTAAAGGTCCCATTTTCAAACTCTACCCCCCCCCTGATCGCCTTTTCAGTTTTTTTTAAAAAGAAAATGATGGAAATGTCAAAAAAAATAAAAGAAAATAAGTTTCCCATGTGATATGTGGTCTAGTTGTTGGGAAATTTGCAAATGTGAATTTTGACTTTATTTGCAAAATCTCTCTGAAATTTTTAAAATGGGCATAACTTTTGCATACTAACTCGGATGAAAAAGTTTTTTAATATGAAAAATCATCTACTCGAAAAGTTACATCCGAATTTAACGGGGGGGGGGGGGGAGGGGGGGCGTTAAACATTTTCAAAATCCTCAAAAACCTAATAGAAAAAAGTTACGGGCCTTTTAAGATCTAGAGTGAAAAAATCGAAAAAAATTCATACAGTGGGCAAACTGTGGTCAAACAATGGTCAAACTAATTATTCTAGAATATTAGTGTTACTAAATAATTATTTCTATTATTTCAATTTTGGTCAAATCTGGTCAAATTGTGGTCAAACAATGGTCAAACTAATTATTCAAGAAATATTAGTGTTACTAAATAATTATTGTTTTTTAAAACAATAGTTTCAAAATAAAACTATGAAATGTGTCACTTCATGCTCAAGCAAAATTCCTGAAGGTTAATAGGATTGACATCTTAGTATTGTCAGGAAAACAACAAGTGCAGACTTGGAGCGAGGGAGAATAGAACCCGGAAGTTAAGCGTGCTCAGGCTGGGGGAGTGTGAGGATGGGTGACCGTTCGGGAAGTTCGATGATTTGGAATGATGAGGGGTGATTAGAGGATAAATTGAAAAGTGATGAGGGGTGGTGATTACAGACTAGAGGTTAAAATAATTCAGAAATTTGAAAATCAAAAAAAAATTTCAAAAAAAATCATAAAATATTTGGAATGATGAGGGGTGATTAGAGGATAAATTGAGAAGTGATGAGGGGTGGTGATTACAGACTAGAGGTTAAAATAATTCAGAAATTTGAAAATCAAAAAAAAATTCAAAAAAAATCATAAAATATTTGGAATGATGAGGGGTGATTAGAGGATAAATTGAGAAGTGATGAGGGGTGATTAGAGGATAAATTGAAAAGTGATGAGGGGTGGTGATTACAGACTAGAGGTTAAAATAATTCAGAAATTTGAAAATCAAAAAAAAATTCAAAAAAAATTTCAAAAAAAATCATAAAATATTTGGAATGATGAGGGGTGATTAGAGGATAAATTGAGAAGTGATGAGGGGTGGTGATTACAGACTAGAGGTTAAAATAATTCAGAAATTTGAAAATCAAAAAAAATTCAAAAAAATTTCAAAAAAAATCATAAAATATTTGGAATGATGAGGGGTGATTAGAGGATAAATTGAGAAGTGATGAGGGGTGGTGATTACAGACTAGAGGTTAAAATAATTCAAAAATTTGAAAATCAAATAAATTCAAAAAAAATTCAAAAAAAATCATAAAATTTCCTTTACTCCCGGTTGGTGTTACCAACCGGGACTAAAGGTGGAGCTCCACGTGGCCGCGCCCTTTAGTCCCAGTTCTGGATTGAACCGGGACTAAAGGGAGAGGCATTAGTACCGACATTTTAGTCCCGGTTCCAGAACCGGGAAAGGCCCTTATGAACCGGGACTGAAGGCCCTTTTTCTACTAGTGATTGGTCCCGGTTCGTCTGGACCTTTTGGTCCCGGTTGGTGGGACGAACCGGGACCAATGGGCCTGGCTCCTGGCCCACCATCATTGGTCCCAGTTGGTGGCCTGAACCGGGACCAAAGGCTGCCCTTTAGTCCCGTTTCATGCCACGAACCGGGACCAATGAGGTGCCTATATATACCCTCGCCCGCGAGCAGAGCACTCTAGTGCTCTGTTTTTCTCTGGCCGGTGAGGGGAAGGGTTTGTGGTGCTCTAGCTCACCTCCTATGCACATGAGGTGTTCGATGAAATGCCCGAGCCACACTAGTTAAACTTTCTCCTCTCGAAGCTCGACCTCAAAGCTCCATTTTCCTCGAGATTTGTCTAGATTTAGCGGTCTGTCACGCCCCACCCCCGTCTTCACCGCCGTCGATCACCCGCGCCGATCTCATCACCGACACCACCGTGGTGAGCCTGTTGTTCTTATCTTCTTTCTGAAAGGAAAAATATTCTTACTTTTATGTTTAGATAGATACTTGTATCATTTTCTTACTTTTATTATTGCATCTTATATAGTGCGATGGTTTTGGTATCCGCCCCCGTCGGCCCTCGTCCTATCTATGATTCGGATGTGGTATATATATTATCTTCATAACTATTGGTTCATTTATTGTTTATGAAAATTATGCGGACCAACATGACATAGATTTTATTTATCTAGGATATATGTGAACCCGAAATTCCAACCGACCCAATTGTCGAGAGGTTAAATTTAGTTGAAGAAGAAAACAATTTCTTGAAGGAAAAAATAAAAAAAATTGAGGAGGAGAAGATGATATTGGAGTTGCATGTTGCGGATGTCGTCGATGATCACAAGATCAAGATGGATGCAATGCGCTTGAAGATTAGAAAGATTAGAAAATATGCCATTCATACCGAGGCTTGATATCATTATGCCGTTGGATCAATTGTTACCTTGATTGCGATTATGATCGTCTTTGTTTTCGCATTTAAATGTTTTACATAGTTTCAATGTATGGTTTAATTAATTAGATGCTCTAGAGAGCTATATGTTGTTAGATGAGAACCATGTATGTACTTTGGTTTTAATGTGATGATGAACTTCTATTAATTTGGACACTTAATTATATATAATACACGCAGATGAACCGACAATGGATGTACGGTGACAGACACACCTCTGAGTACATTAAGGGCGTGCATGAGTTTCTCGATGCGGCTGAGGCAAACAAGCAGAATGGTTTTATGTATTGTCCATGCACTAAATGTGGGAATACGGTGTCTTACTCTAACCGGAAAATCCTTCACACCCACGTGCTTTACAAGGGTTTCATGCCACACTATAATGTTTGGACGAGGCATAGAGAAATAGGGTTATGATGGAAGACAATGACGAAGAAGAGTACGATGACAGCTATGTGCCCCCTGAATACCGTGATGCTGCAACGGGGGGAGCTGGTGAAGATCAAGAGGAACCAGACGATGTGCCCAATGATGCTGCAACGGGTGAAGCTGCTGAAGATCAAGAGGAACCAGACGATGTGCCCGATGATGGTGATCTTCGCCGGGTCATTGTCGATGCAAGGACGCAATGCGAAAGTCAAAAGGAGAAGCTGAAGTTCGATCTCATGTTAGAGGATCACAAAAAAGGGTTGTACCCCAATTGCGAAGATGGCAACACAAAGCTCGATACCGTACTGGAATTGCTGTAGTGGAAGGCAGAGAATGCTGTGCCTGACAACGGATTTGAGAAGCTACTGAAAATATTGAAGAAGAAGCTTCCAAAGGATAACGAATTGCCCGACAGTACATACGCAGCAAAGAAGGTCGTATGCCCTCTAGGATTGGAGGTGGAGAAGATACATGCATGCCCTAATGACTTCATCCTATACCGCGGTGCATACAAGGATCTGAACGCATGCCCGGTATGCGGTGCATTGCGGTATAAGATCAGACGAGATGACCCTGGTGATGTTCACGGCGAGCCCCACAGGAAGATGGTTCCTGTGAAGGTGATGTGGTATGCTCCTATAATACCACGGTTGAAACGTTTGTTCAGAAACGGAAAGCATGCCAAGTCGATGCGATGGCACAGTGAGGACCGTAAGAAAGACGGGAAGTTGAGAGCACCCGCTGACGGGTCGCAGTGGAGAAAAATCGTGAGAAAGTACTGGGATGAATTTGCAAAGGACCAAAGGAACGTATGGTTTGCTTTAAGCGCGGATGGCCAGCACCTGGCCTGTGACTCTATGTATGTATAACCTTCCTCCTTGGATGTGCATGAAGCGGAAGTTCATTATGATGCCAGTTCTCATCCAAGGCCCTAAGCAACTCGGCAACGACATTGATGTGTACCTAAGGCCATTAGTTGAAGAACTTTTACAGCTGTGGAATGGAAACGGTGTACGTACGTGGGATGAGCACAGACAAGAGGAATTTAACCTAAAGGCGTTGCTGTTCGTGACCATCAACGATTGGCCCGCTCTCAGTAACCTTTCAGGACAGACAAACAAAGGATACCACGCATGCACACACTATTTAGATGACACTGAAAGTATATACCTGGACAAATGCAGGAAGAATGTGTACCTGGGCCATAGTCGATTTCTTCCGACCAACCATCAATGTCGAAAGAAAGGCAAGCATTTCAAAGGCGAGGCAGCTCACCGGAAGAAGCCCGCCATGCGTACCGGTGATCACGTACTTGCTATGGTCAATGATTTACACGTAATCTTTGGAAAGGGTCCCGGCGCACTAGCTGTTCCGAATGACGCTGAGGGACACACACCCATGTGGAAGAAGAAATCTATATTTTGGGACCTACCCTACTGGAAAGACCTAGAGGTCCGCTCTTCAATCGACGTGATGCATGTGATGAAGAACATTTGCGTGAACCTGCTAGGCTTCTTGGGCGTGTATGGAAAGACAAAAGATACACCTAAGGCACGGGAGGACCTGCGACGTTTGCACGAAAAAGACGGCATGCCTCCGAAGCAGTATGAAGGTCCTGCCAGCTACGCTCTTACGAAAGAAGAGAAAGAAATCTTCTTTGAATGCCTGCTCAGTATGAAGGTCCCGACTGGCTTCTCGTCGAATATAAAGGGAATAATAAATATGCCAGAGAAAAAGTTCCAGAACCTAAAATCTCATGACTGCCACGTGATTATGACGCAACTGCTTCCGGTTGCATTGAGGGGGCTTCTACCGAAAAACGTCCGATTAGCCATTGTGAAGCTATGTGCATTTCTCAATGCAATCTCTCAGAAGGTGATCGATCCAGAAATCATACCAAGGCTAAGCAGTGATGTGGCACAATGTCTTGTCAGTTTCGAGCTAGTGTTCCCACCATCCTTCTTCAATATCATGACGCATGTCCTAGTTCATCTAGTCGACGAGATTGTCATTCTGGGACCTGTATTTCTACACAATATGTTCCCCTTTGAGAGGTTCATGGGAGTCCTAAAGAAATATGTCTGTAACCGCGCTACGCCAGAAGGAAGCATCTCCATGGGCCATCAAACAGAGGATGTCATTGGGTTTTGTGTTGACTTCATTCCTGGCCTTAAGAAGATAGGTCTCCCTAAATCACGGTATGAGGGGAGACTGACTGGAAAAGGCACGCTAGGAGCGGACTCAATAATATGCAGGGACGGGCATTCTTGGTCTCAAGCACACTACACAGTTCTACAGAACTCTACCTTGGTGACCCCGTATGTCGATGAACACAAGAACATTCTACGCTCCAAACACCCGGAGCAGTGCGACGACTGGATTACATGTGAACACATTAGGACTTTCAGCAGTTGGTTGGAAGCACGTCTCAGAGGTGACAACACTGTTTGTGATGAGTTGTACTTGTTGTCCAGGGGACCATCTTTGACTGTATTGATTTACAAAGGATACGAGATAAATGGGAATACATTTTACACGATTGACCAAGATCAAAAGAGCACCAACCAAAACAGCGGTGTCCGCTTTGATGCAACAACCGAGAAGGGAAAGGACATATATTATGGTTACATAGTGGACATATGGGAACTTGACTACGGACAAGATTTTAAGGTCCCTTTGTTTAAGTGCAAATGGGTCAATCTGTCAGGAGGCGGGGTACATGTAGACCCATAGTACGGAATGACAACAGTGGATCTGAAAAATCTTGGGTACACTGACGAACCGTTCGTCCTAGCCAATGATGTGGCACAGGTTATCTATGTGAAGGACATGCCTACCAGACCGAGAAAAAGATAAGATAAGGAAGCGAATACATCATACGATGAGCCAAAGCGCCACATAGTTCTTTCAGAAAAAAGGGACATCCCGGGAGTGGAGGGCAAGAAAGACATGTCTGAAGATTATGAAAGGTTTCATGAAATTCCTCCCTTCAATGTCAAGGCTGACCCAAGCATCCTGATAAACGCTGAAGATTATCCATGGTTACGGCGCAATAAGCAAATGACACAAGCGAAGAAAAAGTGAAGACTTTCTCTGGCAACTATTATGATGATATCATGCCAAATTTGTAACAGACGAGTATGCTATGCCAACTTTTTCAGAGTTCATTTGAAAACTATGAATTTAGGTCGAATTTTCTCTATAGGTGCATCTATGTTCAAATTTTAAATATTCAAATTTGAAAACTAATGGCACTAACAGAAAGTTTATAATTAAAACTAATGGCACTAACAGAAAGTTTATAATTTTGCTGACCTAAAAGCAAAAGGAATTAAAAAATAAAGCACAAAAACAAAACAAAATAAATAATACAGAAAACAAAACAAAAAAACTGGAAAAAAATAAAAATAGCAACAATAAGTATTTTGTTGTAAGTAGAAATAAAATAAAATAAATAAAGCAACAAAGAAAACAAAAAAAGTGTTTTCAAATTTGAAAACTAATGGCACTAACAGAAAGTTTATAATTTTTCTAAAACTAAAAGCAAAAAAAATTAAAAATAAAGCAAAAAACAAAAGAAAATAAATAATGCAGAAAACAAATCAAAAAAACTAGAAAACAATTAAATATAGCAACAATAAGTATTTTGTTGTAAGTAGAAAAAAAAACAAAAAAAAACAAAAAAGTGCCACCTACTGGGCACCCACGGCCTGAATACGACTAGAAATCCTACCATAGGCCAGGATTCAAGCCCGCGGGAGGCCCAGTAGGCCCACAGGCACACATTGCACGGTTAGGCCCGAAAG
Source organism: Triticum monococcum (assembly GCA_034509565.1). NCBI lineage: Eukaryota > Viridiplantae > Streptophyta > Magnoliopsida > Poales > Poaceae > Triticum > Triticum monococcum. The sequence continues at coordinate 744,265,747 of CM067847.1, read as the reverse complement.
CCTGCTTTAGAGAGGAGCTCGAGAGGGAAGGCGCAGCGCACCTTATAAACAGGTGCGGCTCCCTCTCAACTAACGAGGTGGGACTAAACATTTGGGCGCGGGGCAGCACACGGCCTTTGGTCCCGGTTGGTGGCACCAACTGGGACCAATGCCCCTCTTTAGTCCCGGTTGGTGGCACCAACCGGAACCAAAGGCCGCCGCTTCCCGCCCTTTGGGCTGCTGAAAAGAGGCCTTTGGTCCCGGTTGGTGGCACCAACCGGGACTAAAGGTGGCATTAGTCCCGGTTGGTTTCACGAACCGGGACCAATGCTCTTGCTATATATACAGCACTTAGCAGTTTTCGACCAAATCACCCACTTCTCCCCTGACGCCCCCTGCTCCTCCTTGTCGTCGTCGCCGCCCGACGCCCCTGCTCCTCCTCGTCGCCATCGCCACCGACGCCGTCAGGCTGCTCGCCTTCGCCGTCGCTGCCGCCATCGACGCCGTCAGGCTGATCGCCTTCGCCGTCGCTGCCGCCCCCTGTGAGCACAGCCCCTCCCGTCTCGCGCCCCTGCGCCCCTGTCCTGCGCGGCCGCCGCGCCGCCGCCCCTGCCCTGCGCGGCTGCCGTGCGCCGCTCTGCCTTGCGATGGCGCCGCGCGCCGCCCAGCTGCGCCACTGCCCTGTCAGGCCGGCGCCGCCCCCCCTCCCCCCCCCCCCCCCCCCCGATCTGTTTTTTCATGTATATATGTGTTTTTTTCAGATTATATGTATATGTGTGAGTATATGATTGTATGTATATATACGGTGGCGCTAATCTGTGCGAGAGCGCAAAACTCCTTATCCTGCGCGCCGGTCGCTAATGAGCCGCTCGTCCCATGTCAGTTTAGGAAATGAAAGTAATAAGCAGTATGGAATCTAGTAATGGATCAAATTCTTTTACCATGCACAACCGCATCATCTCCTCTGGGCGGCTCTAATGTGGTAATAGACTGCATGCATGGCACTACGACCACTAATATGGTAAACAACAACCACATGTATGGTAAGGGTACTAAAACTATTACGGTGCCGTGCAGCACTCCTGAATGTAGTAAAGCATAAGCTACGCTGGTAATTGGTTACCACCTATTAATTAACATGATAAATAGTTCAATTAGAAAATTACATTTGTCGGTACTTTGACTTAAAAAATACACATAGTAATATCCATTGTAAAAAATAGTAACAGAAGTAATTCAGTTACTACTACACATACGGCTTCCCTACTTGCACCATAATTAGGGGGCATAGTAATAAGCAATTGAAAAGATAGTAATGAATTAACTAGGTTACTACTCCACGCATATCTCCGTCCCGCACCATAATTTGAGCACATAGTAAAAGTTCATTCAAACAATAGTAACCAAACAATTCACTTACTATTATACCCAGAACTTCCGCGTCTTGTATCACTTCTTCGTAGATAGTAACAAGCACTAGGAAACATAGTAAAAACGGAACTAACTCAATTACTACTGTTTCCCCATGTTAGTAACAAGAATAAGATAATATAGTAATCAGATTGACAAGTATTACTATTGCCTTCTCTCGATTTACCATTGTCATGCACTAATTCTTCCTAGTAAAGTATATCCTTTTTATTACTACAACCTATTCTGCAACTACCCCTGATTTACGGCTAACTAATTAGGAGGGCTGATTCCACGGGGCAGGGTGGCCGGCGTGTACGATTTAATAATGCGCTCAGGCTCACTTTAGCGTACATATATATATATATATATATATATATATATATATATATATATATATATATATATATATATATATATATATATATATATATATATAGGGATTGACTATTCGTCACCCTGGGTGAGTAATAGTTATTCTTCACCCCCCTCTATTTTACCATCAATTCACCGTAATTTTACGTTCTGTAAGTTTTGTCTTATTTCCGACGTGAAAAGAGACCGTAAGAAAATATATAGTCATCGTAAAAAATATTTTATGTTATGTAAAATTACAAATATAAAAACATAGTATAAAATACACATAAATTGCAAATTTTCTTGTCTTATGACCTATATTTTTATTTTTTATGCCAAATTTTACGTAGTGAATCAATAGGAATGTAACTATTTAAATTCCAAACGTAATTTAATTATCAAATGATCGTAAGATTACCTCGGGTGAAGAATAACTTATTCTGCACCCTGGATGATGAATAGTATCACTATATATATATATATATATATATATATATATATATATGCTTGTTTTTTATATATATGTAATGATTTTTTTATAGAATATGATGTTTTTTCATAGATGATCCCATATATGATGTATGCACGAATGTGGATGGAATATAATGTTTTTTTTGTTCATAGAACATGATGTTTTTTTAATTCACAGATTTTTTTTTGTTCATGAGAGAGGCGGGGACGTTGAGGGATAATAGATGTAGTTTTTCACAATTTTCTATCGTGCATAGACGGATTTTAGACCACGGGAGCACCCCCTCCCTATCGTTTCAAAATTTGCTAAGTGATATTAAGAAAGGACGGAAAAGAAGTATAGGAAAGAAGAAAATAAGAAGAGGAAAGAAAGAACAAGAGGAGAGGAAGAAAAGGAGAAATAAATAAGAAGAAGAAAAAGAAGAAAAAGAAGAAAAAGAAGAGGAGAAGAAGAAAGGAATAGTGGAGAAGAAGAGAAAATAGAATATCTATTTTCTCTTCTTCTCCACTATTCCTTTCTTCTTCTCCTCTTTTTTTTCTTCTTTTCTTCTTCGATCTTTTCCTCTAGCTATTCCTTTCTTCGAGGGTTCTATAGGGTCGAGGGTTCCAGGGTCGTTTAGGGGTCGAGGGTTCCAGGGTCGTGGAGGGTTCGTGGGGTCGAGAGAGGTTTCCTAGTGTCAAAGTATTGAAGAAATCCATGGCTTCATCATTAGCCGGAAGTAACCAGGGCATGATGGTACGAAGTCCTCCAAAGTTATTTTGGAATGGTGTCCCGGATAGGATAATTTGCCTTTTTGTATGAATTTCAGCAAAGGCCTTCCAAATAACGATATTTGGAAGGTTCTTGCTGAACTTTGTACCAAAAAGCGAATTATCCTATCTAGGACTCCGTTCCAAAATAACTTTGGAGAGCTTCGTACCATCATGCACCTGTTACTTTCGCCTAATGATGAAGACATGGTTTTGTTGAATCCTTTGACACTAGGCAACCTCCCGACCCCTCGGCGATCCTCTCGAACATCAGAGGAAGAAGAGGATAAAAAAAGAAGAGGAAGAACTCCTCTTTTTCTTCTTCCTCTTTTTTTATCAGGAACGAGGGTCGTCGAGGGACATAGATGTAGTGTCGTCATTGTCGATATACCCCCTCCCGATAGCTTCAACACGTGGGGGGGGGTCGATATTACCCCCTCCTTGAAGCGTTCTCGAGGCCACCCCAAACCCTTGAAGCGTTGTCGAGGCCACCCCAAACCCTAGAGAAGCAGCGTCGAGGCCACTAATTAATATATATGATTCCTTACTATGATTAGCTAGCTAGTTCTACGTTTGCCACTAATATATCCATCTGTCATGTTTGAATAATAATTGCCATGTTGTAAATATTTGTAGAAACTATGGACACCGCCCGAGATGAAGCAAAATAAGCGTTGTTGAGGGACATAATCGCAGAAGGAAGTGATGTCGTCTCGTTGTTTCTCAACGACACCGATGGTCTGGAAGGAGAGGGTGAAGAAGCTGGCTCCAGTGACCTAATGCCGGTGCAAGAAGAAGAACATGAGGACGGCTCCGATGACCCAATGTCGGTGCAAGAAGGAGACCGTGATGACGGCTCCGGTGACCGAACCGAGTCCGGCCAGGTATATATATTAGTTAAGCCTGTGCTGACTAGCTAATTGATGCATTCATTGTTTTGGTATGTACACATATTAATTAAGTCTTCGTTCTTTTTTCTAGCCCTCCGGATCAAGCACACCTGAGGTAAAGAGACGAGGCCCGAAGAAAAAGTTGAGCTCGGATGAAAGGTTTGAGATCATAGCAATCGCGCCCGACGGCCAACCGATTGAACCCATCCAAACAAAGAACGCATTTGTTGCTCAGTGCGGGGTTCTGGTTAGGGACAAGATCCCGATCAACATCCAGCAATGGTTAAAGCCGGCTACAGAAGACCCTGAGGTGTCTTATGTCAATGATATGCAGAAAAATGATCTTTGGACTGAGCTGAAGTCAAATTTCACCCTACCGCCAGAGGATGATCCGGAGAAGCCAGTTAAAGAGCAATTAATCAAGTCTTTTGATCTTAAGAGGATGGCAGACCTATTCAGGAGGTGGAAGAAAGAGCTGAATAGGTTTGTCGATAAAAAAGAGATACCAGAATTCAAGGGCAGATATGAGAAGATCAGAGATCACTAGCCCGCATTTGTGGCCAACAAGACATCGGAAAAGAGTTCGGCGACAAACAAGAAAAATGCTGCAAAGAAGAAGCTTCACCATCGCACGGGGTCAGGTGCTACCTCGTAGCCCGGCCTAAGTCGGCCAAGGTTGAGAATGATCTGGTTGAAAAAGGGATCGAACCAGAGACAATGAACTGGCCAAACCGTTGCCGGACTTGGTTCTTCGGGGCTGGCGGAACCTTGGACCCTGTAACTGGGAAGTGCATTTGGACGGACGAGCAACTTGACATACCCTTGAAGAAGCTTCGGTACTATATCGCTGCAGCGCAGAAAGGGACGTTCCTTCCAGACAGAGAGAACGACGAGCTCACAAAGGCCCTCGGAAATCCTGAGCACCCTGGATGGACACGAGGCACGCCAGGCTCCATTCCGTGGAAGGCTGGGTTTCCGGACGCAGACGGTTACAAAAGCCACGAGAGGAGGAAAAAATTGCAGCAGACCGGAATGCAGGCGCTGTACGCAAGGGTACAAGCGATAGAGGAACGAGAAGCAAATCGCAGCCAACGACTTGCCTAAGCTTCCCCTGAAGCTACCCCGCCATCTCAGCGGAGAAGCAGCGTGGCTTCCACCGAGCTGCTTCAGCCGGAGCTTGTCTTGACGGCTCCTGCCAGCTATCCCGTGGATGCTATCACGGAGGCTCAAAATTGCCACCTTATAACGCACTGGATTAATATGAAGGTCAAGGCGGCTGTTGGCTCTGTTTTTCCTAATGAACCCGGTGCAACTTTTCACTGCCGGCCGATTCCAGAAGGATATGCTAAGGTGATGGTGGATGAAATAACGGAGGGATTTGAGGACCTCTCGCTTGACCACCCTACTGGAGAAGGGGAGACTCGGCTGGGTTCTTCTCTGAAGACTCCATGCCTATGGCGGAAGGAGCTCATCAACCTTCCGAACTGGACGCCTCCGCCTCCTCCTCCTCCTCCGGCGAGTCAGGGCACTCCGCCTCCTCCACCGCCTCCTCCTCCGGCGAGTGACGATCAGGGCCCTCGGCCGGCTCCTTCTCCGGCGCGTGGCGGCACTCCGCCTCCTTCTCCGCCTGCGCCGGCGCGCCCGAGCAGCCAGCCTCCTCCTTCTCTGCCTTGTCAGCAAGGGCGGAAGAGACCCGCCACCGCTCCGGCAGCTGCTCCGGCGCGTCGTAGTCCTTCTCCTCCGCCTCGTAAGCAAGTAAAGAAGACTGCCGCTCAGTCTGCTCTGTCGACGTCTAGCAGTACAGCCAGAGGCGGGAGGACATACAAATTCGGTCCTTCTCTGAAGACTCCAGAGAAGTTACCATACGAGATGACCCCGGAGGAGAATGCGAAGATCGCGCGAACCGAGGTGAAGGACTGGTTTCAAGGGTTGAAAGCACAGAGACATCCACCTCCGGAGGAGAAGGTAGATCCAGTGAAAGTGAAGCGCACTCTGGCTGCCCTGGCAAAACCACCCAAGTCTCCGCCGAAAGGCAACTATGAGCGCATTATTGCAAAGTCATGGGCCGAAGCGGAGCGGTCGGGAAGTACAGTCAGTGATCAAAGGCTGAAAGAACGACGAGCAGCTGGGAAACAAATTTCCCAGCTCGGCGAACAAGCGAAGCAATCATGCCCCCCGCTCAAGGTGCCTAGCGACATCGTCGATCCGAGGATGGTGCCCGGTTATAGCAATCTTGATGATTACCTGCTCGACGATATACATTATGATCCCATGGAGGTGCAGATACACAGATACGAGTATGGGAAGCCTCTCGTCAAAGATGAAAAATCTTTAACAACGATGATGCGAAGATTGCATGATTGGTACTTGAAAATCTGCAGAGAGTCTGGGGGAGGAGTACTTTGTATGCGAGAGTTAAACCGGAGCATGACCTCGTTGGAATTGAACTGTTTCCTATTCCATTTGAGGAGTTCTATCAGTTTTTCAATCAATTGGCCCTCGATAAAACAACGGTCACCTGCTACTGTCTGTAAGTACTACTACTTCTGTCATTAAGTCTCTCTATATAGCTCATCTCTTTCATTGCATGTATTTATAATTATCCTCACTATATTATGCAGATTGAAGATCGCCGAATTGAAGAAAAGACAAATAGGTGATATTGGGTTCGTTAACACATATCTCATAGATGCAACTGAGGTTGAACATCGTCCCGAAGATACCGAGGCCAACTTGCTACGATCATTCAAAATAAATGAAAACAAAGATATAATACTCTTTCCTTACAACTTCAAGTGAGTGTTACTGTCTTGTGCATATTCGGTTTCCCTTATATATTAGTCCAGGTTATAGTAATGTAATTGATGACTTATGCATGCGTGCGCAGGTACCACTATATTCTCCTAGAGATTAGGCTTGAGCAGGGAGTAGTAACTGTCTTGGACTCTAAACGAAAAGATCCCCAGGAGTATGCGGACATGACTGAAATCCTCAAGAAGTAAGTTAAATCGATCATTATCCACCATATCAGCAACTTTGTTCATTTCCTGATATCAAGTAATTGTTTTCTTTGTCCGGCAGGGTTTGGAGAAAATTCACCAGAAAAGTTCCGGGACTGCCGAAGGAGCTGGAATTTAGACACCCGAAAGTAAGTACTATAGTAGCATGTTCCGCGCATCTCCTAGTGATTCAAGCGCTAGTTTCATCAATACCATTTAGCATTCTTGCTTATCAGTTTGATTGACCTCTATTTCTTGTAAAGTGGTTGTGGCAGGAACAAGGGGATGATTTCTGTGGATACTACGTCTGTGAGTCCATCCGCCACACGAACTGTGAGCGGGGCGAGTACTCTGGCGAACAATATGAAGTGCGTAAATAACAATATTCACAATTTTATTTTATTACCATCATTTGTGTTGAGTTTCATTTATATATATATGTATATATATAGACCCCCTTCTTCAAATTAGATGTTTCGAAAGCGGGATGAACTCCTAGCACCAGCTCGCATGCGAGCAATTCAAGAGGAATTGGCGGCATTCTTTCTTGACCACGTGATCGCTGAAGACGAAGAATACTATGTGGACCATGCGTCCGTATGATTATATTTGTAAGAGATAATTATTGTATATATGTAGCCGGTAGTGTCGGATAGATATACGAGAACTTGTTGTTCAACCAATCTCTCGGAGAAGGAGAGGTGGTCGATATCACTTCTCTCTGTATGCATATATGTTCATGCATGACGATCTTCTGTTTCCTTCGTTTGCTTACTAGCTAGCTAGCATGTCTAGTCCTCTCTATACGTATGTATAGTACGTAGCGTCGACCAAGCACGGACATAAGAGAGGACACTTCTCTCTATTAATTATAGCTAGCTAACACAATATATGAAACACCTAAATTAACCCCCCAAAACCCCCAACCCCCCCCCCCCCCCCCCCTTCAAAAAAAACAAAAACCCCAGCCACAGAAATGCTGACGCGTGGAGGCCTATTGGTCCCGGTTGGTGGAACCAACCGGGACCAAAGGCCCTCCTGCCTGGGCTCAGCGCGCAGGCCACGTGGAGGCCCATCTGTCCCGGTTCTGGTTAGAACCGGGACTAAAGGGTCAAGGCATTAGTAACGACCCTTTAGTCCCGGTTCTGGAACTTGGACAAAAGGCACTTATGAACTGGGACAATAGGCCCGTTTTCTACTAGTGCCGGTTTGAATTTGTGTCGGGACTAATGTGTGCATTAGTGTCGGTTCCAACGGCTAGTCGGCCGCTCTCATTAGTACCGGTTCGTGGTGAACCTTTAGCACCGGTTCGTGCCACGAACCGGTACTAAAGTGAGTGGTGGCAGGATGTTGTCAGTCCGGGGCCCCTCCAGTACCTTTAGTACCGGGTCGTATCACGAACCGGTACTAAAGGTCGTCCTACATAGACCCTTCATCCACCCGAGCTCGCTCTGTTCTTCCCCTTTCCCCTCTCCTCTCTGTTCTTTTCCCTCTTCCTCTCAAGCACATCACACATTTTTCCCAAAATTTGTCAAGATTTGAAGGCCCCCATCCATTCAAATGAACACAAAGGTTAGCAACTTTGTCCTTTCATCTCTCATTGCTAGATTAGCTCATGCAATGCTTTATATAGTGATTGATTTTTGAGTTTAGTAATTTGGGAGGAATTATATATATGTGCTAGTATTTGATTTATATGCAATTTGAGGTCAAAAATAACACTTAGTTTGCATATGTAGGTGTGGTTTACTTAGTACCTTCTAAATCTCCGTCGTAACCACCGTCGATCGCTCGCAACATCCCGTCGCCGGCACCACCTTTTGGCGAGCCTCTTGTTCATGAAGTTTTATATAAAAAATTGATGTTTGTGTGATTTGGATATATAGTTACTCGTATAATTTTCTTACCCATACGTTGTTTGTTATACATAGTGCCATGGTTTTGATATCCGTCCCCGTCGGCCCTCGTCCGGGTTATGATTCGGATATGGTATATTCTCTTTTAAAACTATTCATTGCATTTCGTGTTTATGACAAATTATGCCCATCAAGTTGACATAGATATTTGTATGTAGGAGGTAGTTGAATCGGAAATTCCAACCGACCCTATTGTTGAGAGGTTAAATTTAGTTGAAAGAGAAAACGAGGATTTGAAGGAAAAATTGAAAAGAATTGAGGGGGAGAAGATGGATTTGGAGTTGCAGGTTGCCGATGTCGTCGATGATCAAAAGATTAAGATGGAGAAAATGCGCTTGAAGATTAGAAAGATTAGAAAATATGACATTCATAGTGAGGCTTGGTATCATTATGCTGTTGGATCAATTGTTATCTTAGTTGTGATCTTGATCGCATTTGTTGTTGCATTTAAATTCTTTAGCTAGAGAGTTATTTGTTTGTTGCATTTAAGTGTTGTATGATCTTTATGTATGAACTTTATGTATTGTATTAATTTGGTGTTTTCGGTGTTGTGTATTGAAGATGAGCCGGCAATGGATGTACGATGACCGATGCTCTCCCGAGTTCATTAATGGCATGCGTACTTTTCTTCTTGCGGCTGAGGCAAACAAGTGGGCGGATGGTTTTATGCCTTGTCCATGTGCTGGCTGTAAAAATGGTCATAATTACTCTACGTCAAGAACCATTCATGTCCACCTGTTTGAGTCCGGTTTCATGCCCCACTATAATGTTTGGACCAAGCATGGAGAAATATTGGTTATGATGGAAGACAATGAAGAATAAGAGGACGACGACAGCTATCTTGGCCATGGGTTCCCTGAATACGATGATACAACAATGAGGGAAGAAGCTGAGCCGGTAATGCGGGAAGAAGCTGAGCCGGCAATGCGGGAAGAAGCTGAAGAAGAGGCATCGGATGAGCCCATTGATGATCTAGATTGGGCCATTGCCGTTGCAAAGAGAAACTGCGCAAGTGATTTGGAGAAGAAGAAGATGCAGCGCATGCTAGAGGATCACAAAAAATTGTTGTACCCGAATTGCGTAGGCGACAAGAAAAAGCTGGGCACCACACTGGAATTGCTACAATGGAAGGCACAGAATGGTGTATCTGACAAGAGATTTGGGAAGTTGCTGGTAATGATAAAGAATATGCTTCCAAAGGACAACGAATTGCCTGAGAGTACGTACGAAGCAAAGAAGGTTGTCTGCCCTCTAGGGTCGTTAGAGGTGCAGAAGATACATGCATGCCCTAATGATTGCATCCTCTACCGTGGTGAGTACGAGGATTTGAACGCTTGCCCAGTATGCGGTGCATTGCGCTATAAGATCAGCTGCGATGACCCTGGTGATGTCGAGGGCGAGCGTCCCAGGAAGAAGATTCCTGCCAAGGTAATGTGGTATGCTCCTATAATACCACGGTTGAAACGTTTGTTCCAAAACAAAGAGCATGCCAAGGCGATGCGATGGCACAGAGAAGACCGTAAGAAAGAAGGAAAGTTGAGAGTACCCGCTGACGGGTCGCAGTGGAGAAAAATCGAAAGAAAGTACGGGAAGGAGTTTGCAGATGACGCAAGGAACGTATGGTTTGGTCTAAGCGCAAATGGCATTAATCCTTTTGAGGAGCAGAGCAGCAACCATAGCACCTAGCCTGTGACTCTATGTTTGTATAACATTCCTCCTTGGTTGTGCATGAAGCGGAAGTTCATTATGATGCCAGTGCTCATCCAAGGCCCTAAGCAACCCGGCAATGACATTGATGTGTACCTAAGGCCATTAGTTGAAGAACTCTTACAACTGTGGAATGGAACATGTGTACGTGCGTGGGATGAGCACATGGGGGAAGAATTTGACCTAAAGGCGTTGCTGTTCGTGACCATCAATGATTGGCCTGCTCTCAGCAGTAACCTTTCAGGACAGACAAACAAGGGATACCGCGTATGCACGCACTGTTTGGACGATACCGACAATATATATTTGGCTAATTGTAAGAAGAATGTGTACTTGGGTCATCGTCGATTTCTTCTGAGCAGGCATCCCGTAAGAAAGAAAGGCAAGAATTTCAAAGGTGAGGCGGATCACCGGACGAAGCATCGCCACCGTACTAGTGCCGATGTACATGATATGGTCAAGGATTTGAAGGTGGTCTTTGGAAAGGGTCTTGGTGGACAACCTGTTTCGAATGACGCTGACGGACGCGCACCCATGTGGAAGAAGAAATCTATATTTCGGGACATGCCCTATTGGAAAGACCTAGAGGTCCGCTCCGCAATCGACGTGATGCACGTGACGAAGAATCTTTGTGTGACCCTGCTTGGCTTCTTGGGCGTGTATGGGAAGACAAAAGATACACTTGAGGCACGGGAGGACCAGCAACTTATGCACGGAAAAGATGGCATACATCAGGGTCATGCAAGCTATGCTCTTACCAAAGAAGAGAAGGAAATCTTCTTTGAATGCCTGCTCAGTATTAAGGTACCGTCTGGCTTCTCGTAGAATATAAAGGGAATAATAAACATGGCAGAGAAAAAGTTCCAGAACCTAAAGTCTCATGACTGCCACGTGATTATGCCGCAACTGCTTCCGGTTGCATTGAGGGGGCTTCTACCGGAAAACGTTCGATTAGCCATTGTGAAGCTATGTGCATTCCTCAATGCAATCTCTCAGAAGGTAATCGATCCAGAAATCATACCAAGGTTAGAGAATGATTTGGTGCAATGTCTTGTCAGTTTCGAGTTTGTGTTCCCACTATCCTTCTTCAACATCATGACGCGCGTCCTCGTTCACCTTTGTGAAGAGATTAACGTTTTGGGTCCTGTATTTCTACACAATATGTTCCCCTTTGAGAGGTTCATGGGAGTCTTAAAGAAATATGTTCATAACCGTGCTAGGCCAGAAGGAAGCATCTCCAAGGGCCATGAAAATGAGAAGGTCATTGAGTTTTGTATTGACTTTATTCCTGACCTTAAGCCGATTGGTGTTCCTGAATCGCGGCATAAGGGCAGACTGGATGGAAAAGGCACGCTAGGAGGGGAACAAATAATATGTATGGTCGGACATTCTCTCACTGAAGCACACTACACAGTTCTACAGAATTCCGCCTTGGTGGCTCCGTATATGGATGAACACAAGAATTTGCTACGCTCCAAACACCTGAAGCGATCTGATCACTGGATTACACGTGAACAAACCAGGAGTTTCGCCAGCTGGTTGCAGACATGTACCATGCATGACACCTCTATTGAAGATGACATGTACTTGTTGTCCCAGTTACCATCTTTGAATATAATGACTTTCAAAGGGTACGAGATAAATGGTAATACATTTTACATGATCGCCCAAGATAAGAAGAGCACCAACCAAAACAGTGGTGTCCGCTTTGATGCAGAAACCAAGATGGGAAAGGAAACATATTATGGTTATATACAGGACATATGGGAACTTGACTATCGACGTAGTTTGAAGGTCCCTTTGTTTCGGTGCAAATGGGTCAATATGACACGAGGCGGGGTAACGGAAGACCCGCAATACGGAATGACAACAGTGGATCTCAACAATCTTGCATATGCAGACGAACCATTCGTCCTAGCCAATGATGTGGCACATGTTTTCTATATGAAGGACATGTCTACCAAGCCGAGAAAAAGAAAAGATAAGGAAGCGAATGCATCGTACGATGAGCCAAAGCGGCACATAGTTCTTTCTGGGAAGAGAAACATCATGGGAGTGGATGACAAGACAGACATGTCAGGAGATTATGAAAATTTTGATGAAATTGCTCCATTCACAGTGAATATTGACCCGAGCATCCAGTTAAATGATGAAGATTTTCCATGGCTACGGCGCAAAGGTACACACGCGAAGAAAAAGTTTCACACCCAAAGATCTGGGATGTGAGCGGCTTCACTATCATCACTTTCTTCTGTGTTTCGCACCCAGGAGGGAATCTCTGTAATAGTTACGGTAGCTAGTTATGTGTTTTGGCATTTGAAACGCGAAGAAATTTTATGTGCAAGCAAATTCTTTCATGCATTTACTGATTTTTTCAGCTAAATGACCCTGAAATTGAAAAGCATTTCAAATGAACTCAGAAAAGGTTGAAAGTTGGCATGGTATCATAATTTCACCCACATAGCATCACTAGTAGAAAAGGGGGCAAAGGTCCAGGCCGGGTTAGCCCATTAGTCCCGGTTCAGTCACGAACCGGGACTAATGCACTGGTAGAAAAAGGGCCTTTAGTCCCGGTTCTGGACCCGGGACTAAAGTGTCGGTACTAATGCCCTGACCCTTTAGTCCCGGTTCAATCCAGAACCGGGACTAAAGGCCCTCCACGTGGCCGGTCCACCTTTAGTCCCGGTTGGTAATACCAACCGGTACTAAAGGAAATTTCCTGATTTTTTTTTGAATTTTTTTTTAAATTTTTTTATTTTCAAATTTCTGAATTATTTTAACCTCTAATCTCTAATCACCCCTCATCACTGCTCAATTTAATCTCTAATCACCCCTCATCATTCCAAATCATCTCACTTCCCAAACGGTCACCCATCCTCTCACTACTCCAGCCTGAGCACGCTTAACTTCCGGGTTCTATTCTCCCTCGTTTCCAAGTCTGCACTTGTTGTTTTCCTGACAATAGTAAGATGTCAATCCTATTAACCCTCAGGAATTTAGCTTGAGCATGAAGTCACATATTTCACTGTTTGAGTTTAAAACTATTGTTCTAAAAAACAATAATTTTTTAGTAACACTAATATTTTTGAATAAGTAGTTTGACCATTGTTTGACCAAGTTTGACCAAGTTTGACCATAGTTTGACCAGATTTGACCAAAATTCAAAAAAGGTGAAATAATTATTTAATAACACTCATATTCTTGAATAATTATTTAGTAACACTAATACTTCTTGAATAAGTATTTTAAAAAACTGAAATTTTAAAAAACTGAAATTTGAGCATAACTTTTTTTCCTTTTGGAATTTGAGGATTCTAGAAATTTGCAAACAGGCCGTAAGCGGTCTCCATCGGATGTAACTTTTCGAGTAGATGATTTTTCATATAAAAAACTTTTTCATCCGAGTTCGTATGCAAAAGTTATGCGCATTTTACAAATTCCAGAGAGATTTTGTAAATAAAGTCGAAATTCATATATGTAAATTTTCCCAACAACTAGACCACATATCACATGTGAAACTTATTTTCTTTTATTTTTTTGACATTTCCATCATTTTCATTTTTTTTAAAAAAACTGAAAAGGCGATCCACGGGGGGGGGGGGGGGGGGGGGGTATAGTTTGAAAATGGGACCTTTAGTACCGGTTCGTGGCACGAACTGAGACTAAAGGTCTCATCCCCATTAGTCCCGGTTCGTGCCTCAAACCGGGACTAAAGGTCTAATCTTTAGTCCGGGTTTGTGGCACGAACCGGGACCAATAGTTGTGGGCCAGGAGTGAGGCCCATTGGTCCCGGTTCATCCCACCAACCGGGACCAAAAGGTCTAGATGAACTGGGACTAATGCCTTAGCCGCACGAACCGAGACCACTGCTCACATTAGTCCCGGTTCTAGACTGAACCGGGACTAATGGGCTGAGGTGGCCTGGACCATAGCCCCTTTTTCTACTAGTGATGTGAGCATTGGTCCCGGTTCGTGCGGCTAAGGCATTAGTCCCGGTTCACCTGAGCCCTTTAGTCCCGGTTTATGGCACGAACCGGGACTAAAGGGTGCGATGCCCTTTAGTCCCGGTTTGTGTCTCAAACCGGGACTACAGATTAGACCTTTAGTCCTGGTTTTAGACACAAACCGGGACTAAAGGGTGCAATGCCCTTTAGTCCCGGTTTGTGTCTCAAACCGGGACTAAAGTTCCCATTTTCGAACTCTACCCCCCCCCCTCCATGTGGATCGCCTTTTTTGTTTCGAAAAAATCAAAAGAAAATGATAAAAACTTCAAAAAATAAAATCCTTCGGGTTGTAGTTATATTACTACATCTACTAGTTAGGAAAATTTAAAAACTTAAATTTGGACATGTTTTGCAAAAAATGCAGGGAAAATGTAAAACGGCTATTACTTTTGCATACGTTGTCGGAAAAAACGTATAATATATCAAAATGTTCAGAACGAAAATCCTCTTCTAATTTTGACCGCCTACGGCCAGTTTGAAAATTTTTAGAATCCTCAAATTCTAAAAGGAAAAAAAAGTTATGCTCAAATTTCAGTTTTTTTTGAATTTTTGTTAAATCTGGTCAAACTACTTATTCAAGAAGTATTAGTGTTACTAAATAATTATTCAAGAATATTAGTGTTACTAAATAATTATTTCAGTTTTTTTGAATTTTGGTCAACTATGGTCAAACAATGGTCAAACTACTTATTCAAGAAATATTAGTGTTACTAAATAATTATTTCAGTTTTTTGAATTTTGGTCAAATCTGGTCAAACTATGGTCAAACTGTGGTCAAACTACTATCAAACTATGGTCAAACTACTCATTCAAGAAATATTAGTGTTACTAAATAATTATTGATTTTTAGAACAATAGTTTCAAACTCAAACAGTGAAATGTATGACTTCATGCTCAAGCTAAATTCCTGAGGGTTAATAGGATTGACATCTTACTATTGTCAGGAAAACAACAAGTGCAGACTTGGAAACGAGGGAGAATAGAACCCGGAAGTTAAGCGTGCTCAGGCTGGAGTAGTGAGAGGATGGGTGACCGTTCGGGAAGTTAGATGATTTGGAATGATGAGTGGTGATTAGAGATTAAAGGTTAAATTGAGCAGTGATGAGGGGTGATTAGGGATTAGAGGTTAAAATAATTCAGAAATTTGAAATTCAAAAAATATCATAAAATTTCCTTTAGTACCAGTTGGTGTTACCAACCGGGACTAAAGGTGGACCTCCAGGCAGCGGCCACGTGGAGGGCCTTTAGTCCCGGTTCC
Source organism: Triticum monococcum (assembly GCA_034509565.1). Lineage (NCBI taxonomy): Eukaryota > Viridiplantae > Streptophyta > Magnoliopsida > Poales > Poaceae > Triticum > Triticum monococcum. The sequence continues at coordinate 744,250,006 of CM067847.1, read as the reverse complement.
AGTAAGAACCGGGACTAAAGGGGGAGGCTTTAGTACCGACCCTTTAGTCCCGGTTCCAAAATCAGGACTAAAGGCCCTTATGAACCGGGACTAAAGGCCTTTTTTCTACTAGTGCATGTGCAAAAAAGTAGAGAGGGTTATCGCAAAAACTGGATGCACTTCGTATACAAAATGGACAATCTCTTTCGAAGTATCAGGGTTTCGGACGAAAACTCATCCGTTACAAAGGCATTTGATTTTTTAAATAACCTAAGCATTACCAAATTGAATATAATGATAAACACACTAATATTAAACATAAGAAAAAAGAATCACTGAAAAATCTATTTTCAAAGTTAAGTTATTCACAAACTAGTGATTCACACAAATTTCAAATAATTCAAAATTTAAACTATTCAAATTTGTAAACTACCGGTACTAACAAAAAGTTTGTAATTTTTTGTACCTAAAGCAAAAATATTCACAAAGAAACTCTAAATACAGCAAAAATCAACTCAAAAATAAATAAAGCAAAAAATAAGAAAAAAAGCCCACCTACTGCGCCACAGTGGCCTGCATACGACTAGAAACCCAACCTGTTGTTGGGCCAGGATGCAGGCCCACAAAGGCCCAGTAGGCCCACAGGGCAGCACAGAACATTTAGGCCCAGTAGGCCTGCTTTGGAGAGGAGCTCGAGGGAGCTATCGCACTGGGGCTTATAAACCAGTGCGGACGCCCCTCGGCTAGCGAGGTGGGACTAAACATTTCGCACCGCACCTGCGCCAGTGCACCCCCTTTAGTACCGGGTGTTGGCTCAAACCGGTACTAGAGGGGGGGGGGTCTTTAGTATTGGTTGGAGCAACCACCCGGTACTAAAAGGGGTGCCGTTCCCGCCGCTTGGCCTGGCCAAAACAGACCTTTAGTACCGGTTGGTGGCTCCAACCGGTACTAAAGGTTGTTCTATATAAGAAAACACTTCAAAAAATTTGTTAGTTTCTCATCTCTCCCTCTGCTTCTTTCTCCTCTGCCCCGTCGCTGCCGCCCCTCGTCGCCGTCCCCGTCCCCGTCGTCCCCGTCGCCGCGCCGCGCCGCGCCCCGTCGCCTCGCCCCGCCCCGTCCTCCCGTCGTCCCCGCCCGGCCCGTCGCCGCCCCGTCCCCGTCGTCGTCTCCGTCTCCGTCCCCATTCCCGTCGCCACGCCCCGTCGTCGTGCCTCGCCGGTGAGCTGCTGCCCCAGCCGCCATGTACCACACACACACACACACAATCTTTCTGTTTTTTAGTTATAGAATTATTAGAAATGTTAGTTATATAGAAATGTTTTTTAGTTATAGAAATATTAGAAATGTTAGTTATATAAAAATATTAGAAATGTTAGTTATATTAGAATTGTTAGTTGCATAGAAATGTTAGTTATATAGAAATGATTTTTAGTTATAGAAATATTAGAAATGTTAGTTTTCGTTATAGAAATATTAGAAATGTTAGTTTTAGTTATAAAATTTAGAATTTGCATATATGAAATCACAATCCATCATTTAAAAAATGTCACTTTACTTTTGCGGCATATAGTATTTGTTGTCGACGATGCCCGACCCGCATCCTCGCCGTCAACCCATTCGTGACGACGTCCTGCTTCAGAGGACCCATGTCTGGGACTGGGCTCCGCTGGGCTGGCACTGTGAGGTGCTACCTTCAGGGGCACGACGCTTGGTGAGGAACCCGGCCCCGGGTCCCGTCGTCGACCCTCATCTCCTTTGGTGGCGTTCGTGTGGGCCACTTTCGGTGCGGAGGGAGCCGGCCCCGCCGGAGGTGGTACGTCGCCGTGTCAGGGAGGAGGACGAGCACGTCCATCGCTACATGGCTACTATGGACGTCAGGTTCTCCAATATCTGGCAGGTTCTTTGGGGAGATCACCCGAGCTATGATCCAGTGATGGTTCCTTCACTTTGGTTGTCCACCGCCTAGATTACTCTCTAGTATTCGATCTTTATTAGCTAGCTAGCTAGCTAGTGATGTATTTGATATATAATATTCGAGATGATTTATTCGAGATTATATATATTATTCGATACTATGTATTCAAGATTATGTCTATTATTTGAGATGACGTATTCGAGATTATATTCGATGATGCTTATTATGTACTATGATTGATTTAGTTTTTCCTTATTAATTGATTGCATCCATGCATTGTAATTTGAATATATTTCTTTTGGATTAGTTAAACAAAACCTATGGCGGACAATACCGGCAGAGAGGGAGAAGAGGCCCTGTTCAATATCATACGCAATCCTCGCGGGCCTGATGATGATCAGAATGAAGAAGATTATGACGGCTCCGAATATCTAAACAACACCGCGGAGGGTGATATGATATTCGATAGCGACGACCGAATTGATGAAGTCATGAACTATGAACATGACGAAGAAAATGTTGATCTTGAAACAACAAAGACCGGCGAGGTATATATATTTATATAAGCAGGCATCTGGTGATCATCACATGTTTTAAATGACTTGAAGATATATTAACGAATCAATCTTTCTTCTTTCAGCCATCCGGATCGAGCAAATCTTCAGGCAACAGGAAACGAGGCCCGAACAAAAAGTTGAAGGAGGGCGTAAAGTGCAATATCGAGGCCATCAAACCTAATGGCGAACCATTAGCGCCTAACAAGATTGCGGACAAGTTCATTCGTCAGTGCGGAGTTCTTGTGAAGGACCAACTCCCGATCTCCCTTCAAGAATGGAGAGAGCGGCAAAGCCACATCCAGGAGTTACTTTTGTCGACGACAGACAAAAACTTCTGCTTTGGGAAATGCTCATGGAACATTTCACCCTACCAAATCATTTCACAGATGCAGATGGGGAGAAAGTCAAGGACGCTGCTCTTAGGAAGATGACGGTTGCATTCAACAACCACAAGAATCGTGAATGGACCAAGTACGTCAAGGGAGGAAGGAAGACTCCAGTATTCGAGGGAACACTAGAGAAGCAAAGTGCTCATTGGGATGATTTCGTGAAATTCAAGGATTCGGAATTATCTAAGGAACGGTCGAGAATAAACAAGGCCAATGCCACAAAAAAGGATAAGTTCCATAAGCTGGGGCCAGGTGGCTATGCGGTGGGAATGCCTAAGTGGGATAAGTCTGAGAAAGATATGGAGGATGCAGGTGTCACTCCAGAAACATTGAGCTGGCCCCCCAGGTGCAGGACTTGGTTCTATGCGCATGGGGGGGAGTTGGACCCAAAGACAGGCAAAGTTTCGAAGAAGGCATGTCTGGACGAAGCCGAAGATAATCTACTTGTTGCAATAGAAGAGGCTCGATCGGGGGTGTTCCAGCCCAACAGAGAGAACGACGAGCTTACGCGTGCCCTGGGAAATCCTGAACACCCGGGAAGAACACGAGGCATGGGCACTATTACGTGGTATGAGGGGTTTTCAGACTGGAACGCCGACTACAGAACCTGTGCAAGAAATAGGATTGTGGAGGAGAAGAAGAGGAAGATGGAGGAGGAGTAGAGGAAGCTAGACTATGAACGCCTTCAAGGCCTAGAATCAGCGCACGCGGACTTGGCAGTCAAATTCCAGTGGCAGCAGGAGCAGATCGACTCACTTAGCCAGCAAAGGGGGTCTCAGCAGCTGCAGCAACTAGCGGATGATCCAGTATTGGATAGCACCGTCCCATCCATGCCGACAAGCAGCGTGGCTTCCGCCCCGGGCGACGCATTGCTGGATAGCTACCCAGTGGATGACATCATGGAGAACACTAACTGCGAGCTACACTTTAAAATGAAGAACATATCCATGAAGGTGGTGGACGCCCTTGCTTTTACAAATCCCCCCGAGGCAACCTTCCATTGCAACCCGATTCCAGCGGGCTATGCTCGTGTCTTGGTTGATGAGGTGGTGGACCAATATTCGGGGCTAGAGCTTGACATTCCTGGAGGTGACGATGAGCACACACTAGGAGAGGCCAACCATCGTATCATCCTATGGAGAAAGGATTGCATGATCTTTCGAAGGCCACCAACACCGCGTCATCCGACTCCTCGTCGATGTCCGCCACCGAGTCAGCAGACTCCCGCTCCTCCAAGTCCACCAACGCGTCAGGCCACTCCTCCTCCAAGTCCGGCACAGCTTCAGGCCACTCCTCCTCCTCCAAGTCAGGCAAAGCGTCAGGCCACTCCTCCTCCAAGTCCGGCACAGCTTCAGGCCACTCCTCCTCCAAGTCTGCCACAGCTTCAGGCCACTCCTCCTCCTCCAACTCAGCCACGTCAGCCGTCTTCGCCGCCTCAGCAATCACGGAAGAGAGCCACCTCAGCTATGGTGCATAGAGGTACAAGTCGAGGTAGTACTGGAGGTACAGGCGGAGGCAAGCGATTTCAATATGGTCCAAGCCTCGCGCCTCTTTCGCAGAGGCCTTACAACAAGTCCGAGGAGGAAAACGTAGCCATATCGAAGGCCGAGGGGAAGCCCATTTTGCACCAAAACCGCCACTGCCGCCAAGGGAGAAAGTGCCTGAGGAAAATATTGACCACTTCATTGGTATGGCTAGAGCACCAGCTCCCAAGCCTGTTGACACAGACTATGAGCGCCACATCAAGAAGTTAAACCGAGCACGTCTACAGAAAGAGGCGAGCTTGAGCTCGAGCAAATCAGCTGGCAAAAGGAGCGGTAAAACCGTTCCCCAGCTGGGAGAACAGGCGGCGCAATCAATCCCCCCGCTTGTTGTGCCAACAACACATGAGAGTAGGCGCGCCCAATATTATTGTGGGCAAACCGTTAACGTTCCCGGGCTGGGCGATGTGGTAATAACCGAGGAGCATATTGAGCAGGCTGAAACGCTCATGATCACTGTTGGACAACTCCTCGATATCGAGCTCATGTTTCCGACTAAAGAGGAGGAAATAAAACGGAAATATGTCCGGAGCCAACCTTTGGTCGAGCCAGACGAGGTCAAGAAGCTCCCAACGAGAATGTATGAATTGCATCAATGGTACATGGACATTATCAAGATTTCCAATCGAGAGTCCCTCATGGTGAATGTCAAGAAGGATCATTACTACCATGAGAAAGCTGTGTCCGTTAAGTATTCATAACTATTTCAGCTATACAATCAAGACGCACTCGACAAATCTATCGCCAGTTGCTATTGTCTGTAAGTGATTTTTTTTTCTGTAATTTAAGTCTCAAACTAGCTATAGTGATCATTTTGATCAATCATTACCTGTAATTATCCTCACTATATTCTTTTCTGTGGTATTATGCAGGATGAAGATTTATGAAATGAAAAAAGGTGGACGCTATGGCATTGGGTTCGTTGACCCAAATACCATTAATGAATACACATGGAAATTAGATTCATATTACGAAAAAAGTGTAGAGGAAAGCATGCTAGAGTTCTTCAAGCGCCTCAAATACAATGAAGATATACTACTTCCTTACAACTTCGAGTGAGTCACACAGTCTAGTACAAATTCTGTTTTTGCCAGTAGCTAGCTACATATTTTTTCTTACATATACCCGCTTAATTAAGACATGAAAACGTGTGTGTATGAAGATTTCACTGAATCTTGTTAATCATTAAAGTTGATGAAGGAACAGTAGAAGTACTAGACTCACTACTTAAGAAACCAACTGACTACACCATCATGAAGGGGATAGTAAACAGGTAATTTCAATCATTATTAACTATATCTCGACCTATTTAATTAGTTCGTCATTTCCTGTTAACAACTATTTAATAACCCATTTATTCATTTTCTTTGTCGGCGGGCAGGGCTTGGGCAAAGTTCATCAGGGCCACTCCAGGCCCATGGAAACAAAATCTGAAATGGTATCGACCCCAGGTAAGTAATTAAGTAGTACTAGCTAGCTGCCATCTCTTTAATTATCATGCTTGATTAATTATTATCTGATCAAATTCCATTCTTGTAAAGGCCCTGAAGCAGGCGCCGGGGAATAATTTGTGTGCATACTACGTTTATGAGAACATTCGCATGATGGCGTCCGAAAGGAACAGATCTCAAAGACAGGAGTGGGTACGTTTGTCAGAACACTATTCATAATTTTTACACCATTATCGATATCTAGTCACACAACTAATACACATGCATATTGATCTCCTTCTTAACAGTTCAAAGAGGTGCGGGAGAAGCTCCTACCAGAGGACCGCATAGAAGCAATTCAAGAGGAAATAGCGAGATTTTTGCTCGACCATGTCATAAATTCCAAAGGAGAATACTATTACCCGCTAACGCCCCCATGAACCACTTCCAATTGTTATCGTGCTCCGAAGGTACCAATTAGGCTAATGCCACTGGCTCCGAAGGCACCAATTAGGAGAAATTGTAGATAGCTAGCTAATTGTGTATGTGTATGGATATATATATATATATATTATATATATATATATATATGCATAACGTGTACAATATGTAGTATTGTAAAATACCAGAAATGAAAAAGAATTAAATGGAAAACACAAAATTAAATGAAAAAGAAATAATAAACCCAACCCTCCCCCCCAACCTTTTAATACCGGTTGGTGTCACCAATCGGTACTAAAGTGCTCTCTGCCCCCGAAGCTGGCTTGTGCCACGTGGTTGCCCTTTAGCACCGGTTCGTGTTAAACCGGTACTAAAGGGAGGGACCTTTAGTGCCCACACTTTAATGCCGATTACCGAACCGGCACTAAAGGGCCTTACGAACCGGTGTTATTTTCCGGTTCTGCACTAGTGCACGCTATAGCTAACTGCTAACTAGGGTAGTAGTAGCACGGCGTGGTACACCGCGGTACTACTACTTCTGTTAGTAGTAGCACGGTCCCGTGCTACTACTACTTAGCTGTAGCACCGGTCAAGACCCTGCGCTATTACTATCTATGTTTATTTTTTTATGCGTATTTCTGCAGTATTTATATAGCAGTTATATAGATTTTTATACAATCCAACCTATACATACAACATGGACTACATATGGAGCAGTTATATAGATTTTTAAAGTACTCCCTCCGTTCTTAAATATAAGTCTTTTTAGATATTTCACTATGGACTACATACGGAGCAAAATGAGTGAATTTACAGACTAAAATATGTCTATATACATCCGTATGTAGTTTGTAGTGGAATCTCTAAAAAGACTTACATTTAGGAACGGAGGGAGTATATGATAGAACCATGTCTCATCATCATCATCATCATCATCATCATCATATATAGTGATATAACAATGAATCATCATCATCATCATCATCATCATCATCATCATCACCATATGTTAATTAACCAGTGGCACATAGTAGTCATAACATGATCGACAACTCTAACTAATTGTTATCAGGCGAAGTATCAGGTGAAAATGACTATTCGGTGAAAATCTGAAAATTTCTATCGTGGATTGTTGGATCAGGTGGGGACGTCATGGATTACAGGTGGGATTCCTAACAATCCACTTAAACGCACATTAGCAAATAACCCCTCTCTCTATTTAACTACTCCAGGATTTAGTTACCCCGTATGAGAAAATTGACCGCCTCCATAACCTAGCCGCACCATGGCGACTCGACGACGCGGCGCTCTCTCCAGGCGAGGGCGGCTTGATGGCCGGGTGGCTACCCCTCCCGCATCTGTGACGGTGCGTCGACGCTTCGGGCGACGGCGACTGGTGGTCAGGGCGCTGCCTCACACACAGGTGACTCAGCGGCCGGAGCTCTGCCCGCACATGACGGTGCTCGACGCCTCGGGTGACGCTACGGCCGCGCAGCTGCCCCTCATGCTACGGCGACTCGGTCGCCGCGAGGCTTCCCCGCACAACGGTGGCTTGATGGCCGTCGTGATGCCCTCAAGCGGCGGTGACATAGACCCAAAACTTATTATGCAGTTGCTTGCTCCTGTTGTCTGATTCTACAGCCCAATGCTTGCTTCTTAGTATTAATTCAGAAGTTGTATCTGAATGTTGTATTTTTTGGTGAAGCCTGTAAGCTTGCTTATGTAGTCCAAATTCTGAAGTTGCATTGGCATGCAATCTGTAATCTTTGGATGTATGAATTTAGTTGAATAAATTTCCTGACCTGGGCTATTTTAAATCAGTGATTGACAAAACAGAAAAGCGAAGTTCTGTTCCAGCAGTATCTTTTCTGAGCCCTTTTCTAGTCATTCAATGTGAGTTATCTTGGGCAATCCATTCATACTGGCCCTTAATATGAATTCAGTTGAAGATAATTGAAACGGGAAGAAAAAAGGTCAGGTTCTCAGTCATTCAATCTATAATAATTGAAAGATTTGTTCGGGTGGATTTCAGTCTGCAAAGGACCTACTAGCAGCTAGTATTGTTGTGCTAGTTGTAGAACGAGCTTCCTCTAACAAAGACGTTATTCAAGGCATGCCCAGGCTACAAAATTGGCAACAACTTCAAGTTATTCCTCTTAGAAGATTAACTAGACATCTCTCAGAAGAACTATGATATTCACATCTACTCCCTCCGTTTCAAAATAGATGACCCAACTTTGTATTAACTTTGTACTAAAGTTAATACAAAGTTGAGTCATCTATTTTGAAACGGAGGGAGTAGAAATAACAACAGTACAGCTCCCGGAAGAACTATAATATTCATTCTTAAAATTTATCCGACACATGAAGTTGTTGTTCTGCACCAACATACGCATTGGATATGAACCAAAATCCCAAGTACATACTGAGATGAACCAAAATCCGAGGATATTCTTGTGTGCTCAACCTTAACAACAACAAGACAAAATATTGATCATAGTACAAAAGATACAATTCAGAGCAGACATTGTGCAAAAACCAGTGAAAACTTCCAAATTTTTCACAAGATAAATAACTATTTGTGTCTCGCTAGAAGGGAAAATTGAATTTCTCTAAAGGTAAACAAAAGAAAGTATCCAAAGACAATATTTTTGCCATCTTGCATATGCTTGACAGTTATCATGCATGGCCTCACAAGCACATCTAGTTAACTTTCTTGCATGTTTTCTTTGCTTCTCTCCCTTCAAGTCCTTTTTGAGTTCCTCCTCATTTGTTCGGAAACCAACTTTGCCACAAAGAAATCGCCTCAGACCACCACATTATCTACAACCCTTTTTGTTCAATTCTGATTGAAAACCCAACATTGTGTGCATATGCCTTGTAAAATTTCTCGACATCTTCCATAGTCTCGAATGCCATACCTACAAACATCCAGTAGTCATATAAGTTAGAGAGATTTGAGTGGAATTATCGTGATAATGGTACTCACATAAAATAGGCCACTTGTAGCTCTCTTTTTTCATGTATCAAAGTTTTCCAAATTGATTGGAGGAGGCAGAATTTCCATATCATGGGTCCCTCCATTGTCGACATGCTCAGGTTCATGCTCCATCTATAATGCAACATCGCATGATTAGTTCTTATCAATCGAGGAACAACAACAATCGCCAAATATCCATGTTCCGTATAGTAAATATACATGCTCTGTACACTGGTTGACCTATAGCTTTCTATTGCGTAGCTTGTGATTTTTTTTTCTAAAAAAGAATTCCTATGCTTGACAAAAACGGTGAAAATAATGTTTGTCTTTTGTAGCAGCCAAAGCTTTCTCATGATGCTGAAGATAGTGACAACCAATTTGCCTACAAAAACACTGTCTTATCAGTGTATCCTACTAGTCATTCTAGGTAAGCATCTAGTGAATTGACGGCAAAAAAAAGCATCTAGTGAATTACAATGCTTGTCTGTTTGATGTACTGGATTACCTGTATATGACTATGAAGAGGCAGCGGCACGTCAGGGTTCAAAATTGTGAGGGGCAGCGTTGACAAGTACTCCGAAGGGTGAGTCCCGGCTACAAGAGGGTGAGCCAAGTCCAATGGAGGGCGACACGCAGCCGACGAAGGCCCCATCGATCACTGTCGATGGAAGGGAAGCCATGGCGAGAGGCGCAGTTGGCAGAGGGAGAGTTGCGGTGGACGGAAGGCCCATCCCAACGGTCGGAGGGCCAGTGGCGGCCAGCTGAGGGCAGTGGTTACGCGCCGGTGGAAAGTGCATCGTCGGCGGCGCTCAAGACGATTGAAGAATCCGATCTCAAGATCTCACGAAGGGTCGAGCCCTATGCACCTCATGATTAATAGAGAGGGGGGTTATCTGCTAATGTGCGTTTAAGTGGATTGTTAGGACTCCCACCTATGATCCATGACGTCCACTCCTGATCCAACAGTCCACGATAGAAATTTGCAGATTTTCATCGAATAGTCATTTTCACCTGATACTTCGCCTTGTTATCATCCTAGGTAGATAGCTTCTGAGCATGTAGTAGTCATAACACAACAACGATACCAACTAATTGTTACCATCCTAGGTAGATAGCTTCTAATCACATAGTAGTCATAACACAAATGGACAAGCACTAGGACCTACACCTCTCATTTAGGGAAAACTGGAAAAAGAATAGGAAAACCCCTCTATCTCCATGATGGAGTACAGAGATCACCTGTCTCCAATATGTGGCCTGCACTCATTCACTATTTCCCTCCATCCTTCAATTTTGAGACATCCATCTAGTAGGCGTTCAGTCGAGTATCTGTATATATTTGAAACTAGTCTTCTCATGGCAAATAATTGTCATCTCACCTTGCACATCAATCCGCACATACACAGCAACATTTGGGAGCTTTTGTTGAAGAACATAATAATAACATAGTAAGCAATGTAGTTTACTTAAGAGAATGTAGGAAAAAGAAGGACTATTGACACGATAGTAAAACGTCTTACCATGCATTTTCTACCAATGTTAGTATCGCTTAATTTGTGGACTAGTGGCACGTATTGTGTAATATTTCGGCCATCTCCATAAGTTCCCCTAAACGACTAAACATCATTAGCAAAGGAGACAAGATAATTCTTCTCCTCCCAAATAAGCTCCAAGCCAACAGTGTAATAAGTCGTCTGCTATATTCCGTGTATTTCTTGAAAATATAAAATAAGCTATCAAATATAAATAAACAAGTTAAGTTGATTATTTAACAAAAATTTTTAACAAACTCACTCGGAGAAAAGGAATAAGAAAAGCAGCCGTGAGGGCAGCAGCCACAATGTAGTCTCTGTAGCCACCAAGGTGTGTCTCTTTCCAACGCCAAAGTTATGTCTCCCCGGTGAAGTGTGTGTGCGTACTTCTTCTCCATTTTGACCAATGAAGCCTACATGCATTCTCACTAAATCCACATGAAAATAAAATCCTCAAAATTCTGGGACGTCTGGCCGCAACCGCTTCCGCCGGCAGTAGGGCCAGCAACGACCTCAATCCGGCCGATCTCCCGTATTCAGAGGTGCTCTGGGCGGCAGGATGGCACCGCTACTGCTCCAGCGCGGCGATGAAGGCCAGCGGTGACCGGTTTGCCTTTTATTTTATTTTTTAGGGACCTGATTGCTTTTTATCTTTGTGGAGGTTCCCAGTGATGCACACTCCCTGCTTGAGTAGAAAATAGACATTCAGGGGTTTTTACAATACCTCTTTTCTTGAGGTTATCCCTCGTCATAAATTTGTATATGTGTGTATGGCCCCAGGTTGGCGTCCTGATTTGGGTAGAGTCCTACATGAATGGATCACGAGCCGCGTTGGTAAAAGCAAATATAGGCAAGCGTTCATGCGCACGTAGCGCCCCACCGCGTCTCCATGCGTAGCATCCGGAGGTTCGAATATATATATAACCAGTACAGGATAAAGGACGGAGAGGACCGGAACCAGGGGAGGATAAGGACACGCACGTATGCCGGCGACGACGATGAGGACGAGCGTGCGCATCGCCATGGTGGCGGTGGTTGTCCTGCTGCTCGCCGCGACGGCGACGGCGCATTTCCGGATGGACTTGATGGACGGCTACCGGCCGCGGCATGGACGGAGCCGCTTCCGCCCCGCACTCGTACCATGGTCGCAGGACGACCAGAAGGACGTGCAAAAACAAGGGTGGTCGAAGGAGCCACAATAGTATTCCAAGCATTATCCTTCGGCACTATCATGCTGTACATAAGAAAGGCAACCCCAGTCCCCAATCTATACCTACTTTATAAGGGGAGAAGGTTTCTTACTCCTGAACTTTCTAACTGTTAATTTCGTTCGTCCATCACGGTAATTTTCGTTGGTCTCTCGAGAAGTTCTTTCGCTACTGTCAGTTGTACGCCTTTTTTTTTTTTGAGAAAGGTCGCATGTCCTAACGTCTAGGACACGTCTACAGAGTGGCCGACTGCTCCATAGCGTTCCGGAGCGGCCGGCCAAATATAGAAAAATCTGATCCTTAGTCTATAAAAGTAAATGATTTGTCTCTCCTAATCTATAAAGAAAACTTTAATTCATATTATAGAAAAAACATGTGCAGACAGAAAACGAAAAAGAATTACAAAACATATATGTGAACAAAAGTGTGGACACATTTAATTTAGGGTTTGAGATTTTTTTTAAGCCATAACTTTCAAACCACATATCGGAATTCAGATTCGTTTTCATCGTTGGATTCCTCACGACGTGCTGACGAATTTTTCTTGTGCAATTTATTCCCCGTTTTGTGCAACTGTCTAACAATCGATGTGCAACTATCTCATCGTCGATGTGCAACTTTTTTCTACTCGTGCACATGCAGTTACCAGTAACGCGAGTGGACGCATTTAATGCGGATTATATTTGTCTAGAAAAATGTCATGACTTTTGAAAAAAATATCAAAATTAAGATCGCTTTCACCATTGGAATCCTCACAACGTGCTCTTCGAAACTAGATCCCGCATGGGTATGTTGCGATGAACTTTTTTATGTGCAATTTACGGCCCCATCTAGTGCAACTGCTAGCAGTCGATGTGCAACTTTTTGTCATACCTGTGGATATACGGTTTCATTGATGACACCTCCACCCAAACAATCCCCTACTAGTGAGATGTGTAATTTCATCTCCACGTGAGTTACTACGTCGACGAGAGTTCAGCTCTGTGGTAGTGTGTGTGCGACTCTCATAATCGTGTGTGAGCTACTATAACGATGAGAGTGTGAACCTACGCAACCCCGCATGTGCGACTATGTCGACGAGAGTGTGCTAGTCCGTGGTTGTGTGTGTGTGTGCAACTATGCGAACGAGTCTGTGCAACTTCACGGTCACGGGTGTGAGACTATGTCGACAAGAGTGTGCAACTCCGCAGCCGTGCATGAGCTACTATGTCGAAAGTGGGGAACTTCGTGGTCCTGTGTGTGTGATTATGCCACTGTGCATGTGCACCTTCCGCGGTCATTTGTGAGCTACTATGCCAACAACAGGGTGCACCTCCACGATCGCGCTTATGCGAGAGTATGCCAATGAGAATGTGCAACTCCGTGGCCGTGCGTGTACGACTAAGCGAACGAGATTGTGTAACCTTGCGCCCATGCATGTGCGACTATGCCGATGAGAGTGTGTAACTCCGCGACCATGCATGAGCTACTAAGCTGACGAGAGTGTGCAACTTTTGGTTGTCTGTATGCGACTATGCCGCAGTGCTTGTGCAACTCTCGCAGTCGTGTATGAGCTACTATTCTGATGAGAGTGTGCACTTTCGCGGCCACCCGCCGATGAGATTGTGCAACTCAATGATCGTGCATGTGTGACTATGCCAATGAGATTGTGCAACTCAGTGATCGTGCATGTGCGACTATGGCGGCGGGAGTGTGCAACTCCGGTCATGCATGAACTACTACACCAACTAGAGTGTGCAACTTTGTGGTCCATTGTGTGCGACTATGCCACCGCGCATGTGTAACCCCCGCAGTCGTGCGTGAGCTACTATGCAGACAAGAGTGCACTTCCACGGCCACGCATGTGTGGCTATGCCGACGAGAGTGTGCGACTCTATTGCCATCGTGTGCGACTATGTCAATAAGAGTGTGCAACTTCACGGTAGTTGGGTGTGCTACTGTGCTGATGAGGATGTGGAGCTTCGTGGTCATTCGTGTGCGACTATGCTACCATGTGTGTGCAACCCCGCAGTCGTGTGTGAGCTACTATGCAAACGAGAGTGTGCAACTCGGTGAGCACGTGTGTGGCTATGCCAACGAGAGTATGCAACTCCACGGCCCTAGGTGAGTTACTACGCCGACAAGAGTGTGCATCTCTGTGGTCATGTATGTGTGACTATCTCGTCGTGTGTGTGCAACTTCCATAGTCGTGCGCGAGCTGCTATGTTGATGAGAGTGCGCACATTCACAGTCATGTGTGTGCAACCCTGTGACTGTCATGTGCGACTATGCGTCAAGAGTGTGCAACTCGGTGGCCATGACGCGTGTGCAATTGCGCTACCGCATGTGTGCACCTTGTGGAGCCGTGGGTGAGCTACTATGCCACCTCTCATTTTTCTACCGTATGTGTGTACCTTCTGCAATCGTGCGTGTGTGACTATATGGATGAGAGTGTGCAACTCCATGACCGTGCGTGTGTGACTATGTAGATGTGAGTGTGTAACACTATGACCGTGAGTGTGTGACTATGCAGACATGAGTGTGAAACTCCATCTTCATACGTGTACAACTATGCTGATGTGAATGTGCAACTCCGTTTATACACGTGTACAACTATGCCGCGAAAGTATCCGATTCCCTTTTACCGTGTGTTAGCTACTCTGCTAGTGAGAGTGGACAAATCCGTATTTTCTCACAAACTATATCTAGGTATTTAGCAGCAATTGTAGCAGTATAGTAGCATATATCAAAAATAAGACCCTGATAACTGCCGAACGGCAGATTTCAAGGAACCACCCATCGAACGATTCGTTCAGGCTGGGATGATCGAGCGTCCGAACAAAGTCGTTCGCTAAAAGGAGACCATCAGCCTGAACGCTCCACGTAGACAAACTGATCGCTAACATATTTTTAGACAAAAACTGATCGCTAACAGAAAACAAATATTGTCGACCAAAAAAATTGGGCCAAAAAAGCCCAGAAACGAAAAATAGAAAAAAAAATCCTAGATTTTCCTTTTTTTGCTCTGACAAAAGAAACATTTTTTTCTTTGTTAAGTGAAAGGATGCCATCAACTTTCAAACACAGAAAAATGCCATGCGTGAACAAGAATACATTTTAACAATAACACAAAAAAGAGAAAAAGAAAATGTCATGGCATTTTCTATCACACAAACAATAATAATTTGCATATTGCACATTCATAGCAAAAAATGTCAATGGTATTTTGACTTAAATTTACATGTAATGCCTGCGAAAAATGTCGTGTGTGAAAAAACACAAAATCATATTAAAATCTGCATATAATTAACATGGCACTACTGAGAAAAGGCATGCTAGTGGCGCACCAGTTTTGCCTACTAATGGCGCACTACTGGTGCGTCACTAGCATCACGCCATTAGAATTAAATTCTAATGGCGCACCACCGGTGCGCCATTCGTATCTGGTGTTCTAATGGCGCACCACGTAGTGTGCCATTAGTATAGCCCACAGTGCGTCATTAGATTGCCTCCCAGGGGGCCATATGTACCCATGTGTTTTGGCATACTAATGGCGCACCAGTGGGTGATGCGTCATTAGTGTCTTGTGTGGTGCGCCACTATATAAATATTAGGGATTTTTTAATTTCTGATATTTTCACAGAATACAAAATATATTATTGTACAGAATTTAGACAACAGCACACAGCAACAGCAGATTCATCAAATACAATAAAAGATTAGTCTCCGAATACAATTCATCATATTAGTCTCCGAATTCAAAAGACCGAACAAAGATAGAACATTACAAGTCTCGAGACCGCGAGTAGCGAGTTTGTCTTCACATTACAAGTCGATATCGATCATCTAAACTACCATCACATAGAAGAGAGCTGCGGTCATCACGATGAGCATCATCGCGATGAAACTGGTCTTCATCCGGTTCCTCCAACGCTCCCTCCTCTCTCTCGCTAGATAGCGAGCGTATCTAGATTCCGCCTCCGCCCTAGTGGTGTACCCTTTGTAACTGTTACCGCTAAAATGGTGAACCTGTCTCCGACACTCGTCCCAGTCGTCGTAGACTCCGGGAACCTTACCCTTGTACACGACATACGACGGCATCTCTATGCACAAGCCAAACAACAGACAATACATTTAGATACATTATAACTGAGCACCTTTCCTACCTTCTCAGGCCATTAGCATTTGTATCCGTTGGATCGTCATTTAAGGCGTTTTCAGCCATCCGATTGTCTCTTAATCCCACCCAGAGTTACTTCGTTCGATCCTAACGAGCGCTAACCCTTCTTGGGCCGCTACTCTGGTGGCATTTTTCAGCTTCTCGGATTAAATTGGGCCTACTGGGCCTGTGACAGGCTCCGCATGTGCAATCCAAAAGAAAACAACACTCTTTTCGTCCCTCGCGTGAGGCTGGCGAGACTCTCTCACGCGCGACCTAACCTCGCCGCCGCCGCCGCCGCCATGTTCTCCAATCTTGCAGCCCATGTCGTCATCAACTGATCGGACACCACTGCAAATCTCCAACTCTCCCGCGACCTCAATTGCGTCTTCTTCGACCTCGACTCCCTTCATCCCTCCCCGCGACGTTGTCTCGCCGCCCTCGGCCTCACCATCATCTGATGCAGGTGAGTGACACCCACGTCCATCTCCCCTTCCCCTGCCTCTAAACGCCACCGAGCAGAAACTCCTCTCTTCCCTTGTCCCGTGGCATCTTCTGTTACCCTCCCTGCACAACATCTAATCGTGAATTTCCTCTTGCAGGTCATTTGGAGCTGTAGATAAATTTAGGTTTGCAAACCACTTCGGGACTGAGGTAATTCATCGGCAGATCATTTTTTTCATGCTTGTGTAGTTGTGTTGTATTTTATATTGTTGTCCCTGCTCGCAATGTCCTTCTGTGTCTGTATTTCTCTTTTCTAAGCTCACCAGAAACACTATTGGGATGATATAGTTGTATACTTTCTCGCTTAAGAAATAAGTAAAATCTGTTTTCTATGCTCACTAGAAACACTATTGGGATGATATAGTTGTAGAGTTTCTTTCTTAAGAAATATAAGTGAAGGACCACATGCTTGACAGTCAGATCACAATTTGATGCGAGAGAGTCGGATGCGGGCGCGGATGGTAGAGAGGAGATCAAGGGCAAGGGAGGTAAGGGAAAAACTGAGGGTGTGAAACTAAGTTTATTCTAGGTATGTCTTTTTTTGCTGATCAACTCCATCTGAATCCCCACCCATCTTCTTCTAATTTTTCTTTTGTTTCTGTACAGGTCAGGTCAAAGAGAGTTTACAACTAGGTACAAAGTTTCATGAGGACTCATCTTCTTGGGATGGAAGATGACCAGTTACTGTTAAGTTGTAAAATTTCTATATTTTGTTGATGGTACCGACTGGGAGTTCGTTCAGATTTACTTCTATCATGCGTAGTAAACATACGTTCAGCTTATGTGGATGATGCATGGGTACTGCAGTAAATACATTACCTATAAACCGAACTGTTGATTTAGTAATTTTACTTTTGGTCCAACTATCGATCAATTGGTGAGGCTATACTGAACCACTAATTTCTTCCTGGGGCAGTATTATAGATCTACCTCTTATTAGAAATTTAGAAAACCATAGGTTATTCAGAAGCTTTCTTACAAAAAGGGTGCTCTTTAGAAACTACTACATGTATACGCTCACATCACATGCATGTTTTCTTAATTTTCAAGTGCTTGTGAATATCTGCGAAAGTACAGTTGCCTATAGCTTTGTAGGCGTTGAACTAAATACCAATCCAAGTAGGAGTGGAAGAAATATAATATACTCCCTCTGAAGGAAATATGCCCTAGAGGCAATAATAAAGTTATTATTTATTTCCTTATATCATGATAAATGTTTATTATTCATGCTAGAATTGTATTAACTGGAAACATAATACATGTGTGAATACATAAACAAACAGAGTGTCACTAGTATGCCTCTACTTGACTAGCTCGTTAATCAAAGATGGTTATGTTTCCTAACCATAAACAAAGAGTTGTTATTTGATTAACGAGGTGACATCATTAGTTGAATGATCTGATTGACATGACCCATTCCATTAGCTTAGCACCCGATCGTTTAGTATGTTGCTATTGCTTTTTTCATGACTTATACATGTTCCTATAACTATGAGATTATGCAACTCCCGTTTACCGGAGGAACACTTTGGGTACTACCAAACATCACAACGTAACTGGGTGATTATAAAGGAGTACTACAGGTGTCTCCAATGGTAGATGTTGGGTTGGCGTATTTCGAGATTAGGGTTTGTCACTCTGATTGTCGGAGAGGTATCTCTGGGCCCTCTCGGTAATGCACATCACTTAAGCCTTGTAAGCATTGCAACTAATGAGTTAGTTGCGGGATGATGTATTACAGAACGAGTAAAGAGACTTGCCGGTAACGAGATTGAACTAGGTATTGGATACCGACGATCGAATCTCGGGCAAGTAACATACCGATGACAAAGGGAACAACGTATGTTGTTATGCGGTCTGACCGATAAAGATCTTCGTAGAATATGTAGGAGCCAATATGGGCATCCAGGTCCCGCTATTGGTTATTGACCGGAGACGTGTCTCGGTCATGTCTACATTGTTCTCGAACCGTAGGGTCCGCACGCTTAAGGTTTCGATGACAGTTATATTATGAGTTTATGAGTTTTGATGTACCGAAGGAGTTCGGAGTCCCGGATGAGATCGGGGACATGACGAGGAGTCTCGAAATGGTCGAGACGTAAAGATCGATATATTGGACGACTATATTCGGACTTCGGAAAGGTTCCGAGTGATTCGGGTATTTTTCGGAGTACCGGAGAGTTACGGGAATTCACTGGGAGAAGTATTGGGCCTTGATGGGCTTTAGTGGGAAGAGGAGAAAAGGCCTGCTGCGCCCCCCTCCCCTCTAGTCCGAATGGGACTAGGGAAAAGGGGGCCGGCCACCTTTCCTACTCCTCCACTTCCTTCTCCCTTCCTCCCCTCTTGATGGACTCCTACTAGGACTTGGAGTCCTAGTAGGACTGCCATCCTGGCCGCACCTTATGCCTTGGCCAGCCTTCTCCTCCTCCATCCTTTATATACTGAGGCAAGGGGCACCCTAGGACACACAAGTTGATCCTTGAGATCGTTCCTTAGCCGTGTGCGGTGCCCCCTGCCACCAAATTCCACCTCGATCATACCGTTGTAGTGCTTAGGCGAAGCCCTGCGTTGGTAGTACATCAAGATCGTCACCACGCCGTCGTGCTGACGGAACTCTTCCTCGACGCTTTGCTGGATCGGAGCCCGAGGATCGTCATCGAGCTGAACATGTGCTAAGAACTCGGAGGTGCCGGAGTAACGGTGCTAGGATCGGTCGGATCGGGAAGACATACGACTACTTCCTCTACGTTGTGTGATCGCTTCCGCAGTCGGTCTGCGTTGGTACGTAGACAACACTCTCCCCTCTTGTTGCTATGCATCACCATGATCTTGCGGGTGCGTAGGAAATTTTTTGAAATTACTACGTTCCCCAACAGTGGCATCCGAGCCTAGGTTTTATGGTTTGATGTTATTTGCACGAGTAGAACACAAGTGAGTTGTGGGCGATACAAGTCATATTGCCTACCAGCATGTCATACTTTGGTTCAGCGGTATTGTTGGACGAGACGACCTGGACCAACCTTACGCGTACGCTTACGCGAGACCGGTTCCCTCGACGTGCTTTGCACATAGATGGCATGCGGGCGACTGTCTCTCCAACTTTAGTTGAACCGAGTGTGGCTACGCCCGGTCCTTGAGAAGGTTAAAACAGAGTCTATTTGACAAACTATCGTTGTGGTTTTGATGCGTAGGTGAGATGAGTTCTTGCTTAAGCCCGTAGCAGCCACGTAAAACTTGCAACAACAAAGTAGAGGACGTCTAACTTGTTTTTGCAGGGCATGTTGTGATGTGATATGGTCAAGGCATGATGCTAAATTTTATTGTATGAGATGATCATGTTTTGTAACCAAGTTATCGGCAACTGGCAGGAGCCATATGGTTGTCGCTTTATTGTATGCAATGCAATCGCGATGTAATGCTTTACTTTATTACTAAGCAGTAGTGATAGTCGTGGAAGCATAAGATTGGCGAGACGACAACGATGCTACGATGGAGATCAAGGTGTCACGCCGGTGACGATGGTGATCATGATGGTGCTTCGGAGATGGAGATCACAAGCACAAGATGATGATGGCCATATCATATCACATATTTTGATTACATGTGATGTTTATCTTTTTATGCATCTTATCTTGCTTTGATTGACGGTAGCATTATAAGATGATCTCTCACTAAATTATCAAGAAGTGTTCGCCCTGAGTATGCACCGTTGCCAATGTTCGTCGTGCCCAGACACCACGTGATGATCGGGTGTGATAAGCTCTACGTCCATCTACAACGGGTACAAGCCAGTTTTGCACACGCAGAATACTCAGGTTAAACTTGACGAGCCTAGCATATGCAGATATGGCCTCGGAACTGTTGGGGAACGTAGTAATTTCGAAAATTTTCCTACGCACACGCAAGATCATGGTGATGCATAGCAACGAGGGGGAGAGTATTGTCTACGTACCAACGCAGACCGACTACGGAAGCGATCTCACAACGTAGAGGAAGTAGTCGTACGTCTTCTTCCCGATCCGACCGATCCAAGCACCGTTACTCCGGCACCTCCGAGTTCTTAGCACACATTCAGCTCGATGACGATCCTCGGGCTCCGATCCAGAAAAGCATCGAGGAAGAGTTCCGTCAGCACAACGGTGTGGTGACGATCTTGATGTACTACCGACGCAGGGCTTCGCCTAAGCTCTACAACGATATGACCGAGGTGGAATTTGGTGGCACGGGGCACCGCACACGGCTAAGGAACGATCAACAATGATCAACTTGTGTGTCTATGGGGTGCCCCCTGCCCCTGTATATAAAGGATGGAGGAGGAGGAGGCCGGCCAAGGCAAAGGTGCGGCCAGGATAGGGAGTCCTACTAGGACTCCAAGTCCTAGTAGGAGTCCACCAAGAGGGGAGGAAGGGAGAAGGAATAGGAGGAGTAGGAAAGGTGGCCGGCCCCCTTTTCCCTAGTCCAATTCGGACCAAAGGGGAGGGGGGGGCGCAGCAGCCTTTTCCTCTTCCCACTAAAGCCCATCAAGGCCCAATACTCTTCCCCGTATTCCCGTAACTCCCCGGTACCTCCGAAAATACCCGAATCACTCGGAACCTTTCCAATGTCCGAATATAGTCGTCCAATATATCGATCTTTACGTCTCGACCATTTCGAGACTCCTCGTCATGTCCCCGATCTCATCCGGGACTCCGAACTCCTTCGGTACATCAAAACTCATAAACTCATAATATAACTGTCATCGAAACCTTAAGCGTGCGGACCCTACGGTTCGAGAACAATGTAGACATGACCGAGACACGTCTCCGGTCAATAACCAATAGCGGGACCTGGATGCCCATATTGGCTCCTACATATTCTACGAAAATCTTTATCGGTCAGACCGCATAACAACATACGTTTTTCCCTTTGTCATCGGTATGTTACTTGCCCGAGATTCGATCGTCGGTATCCAATACCTAGTTCAATCTCGTTACCGGCAAGTCTCTTTACTCGTTCTGTAATACATCATCCCGCAACTAACTCATTAGTTGCAATGCTTGCAAGGCTTAAGTGATGTGCATTACCGAGAGGGCCCAGAGATACCTCTCCGACAATCGGAGTGACAAACCCTAATCTCGAAATACGCCAACCCAACATCTACCATTGGAGACACCTGTAGTACTCCTTTATAATCACCCAGTTACGTTGTGACGTTTGGTAGTACCCAAAGTGTTCCTCCGGTAAACGGGAGTTGCAAAATCTCATAGTTATAGGAACATGTATAAGTCATGAAGAAAGCAATAGCAACATACTAATCGATCGGGTGCTAAGCTAATGGAATGGGTCATGTCAATCAGATCATTCAACTAATGATGTGACCTCGTTAATCAAATAACAACTCTTTGTTCATGTCTAGGAAACATAACCATCTTTGATTAACGAGCTAGTCAAGTAGAGGCATACTAGTGACACTCTGTTTGTCTATGTATTCACACATGTATTATGTTTCCGGTTAATACAATTCTAGCATAAATAATAAACATTTATCATGATATAAGGAAATAAATAATAACTTTATTATTGCCTCTAGGGCATATTTCCTTCAGTCTCCCACTTGCACTAGAGTCAATAATCTAGTTCACATCGCCATGTGATTTAGCAGCAATAGTTCACATCACCATGTGATTAACACCCATAGTTCACATCGTCATGTGACCAACACTCAAAGGGTTTACTAGAGTCAGTAATCTAGTTCACATATCTATGTGATTAACACCCAAAGAGTACTAAGGTGTGATCATGTTTTGCTTGTGAGATAATTTTAGTCAACGGGTCTGTCACATTCAGATCTGTAAGTATTTTGCAAGTTCTATGTCTACAATGCTCTACACGGAGCTACTCTAGCTAATTGCTCCCACTTTCAATATGTATCCAGATTGAGACTTTAGATTCATCTGGATCAGTGTCAAAAACTTGCATCGACGTAACCCTTTACGACGAACCTTTTTGTCACGTCCATAATCGAGAAACATATCCTTATTTCTCTAAGGATAATTCTGACCGCTGTCCAGTGATCTACTCCTAGATCACTATTGTACTCCCTTGCCAAATCAATGCAGGGTATACAATAGATCTGGCATACAGCATGACATACTTTATAGAACCTATGGCCAAGGCATAGGGAATGACTTTCATTCTCTTTCTATCTTCTGCCGTGGTCGGGCTTTGAGTCTTACTCAACTTCACACCTTGTAATACAGGCAAGAACTCTTTCTTTGATTGTTCCATTTTGAACTACTTCAAAATCTTGTCAAGGTATGTACTTATTAAAAAAACTTATCAAGCGTCTTGATCTATCTCTATAGATCTTGGAGCTCAATATGTAAGCAGCTTCACCGAAGTCTTTCTTTGAAAAACTTCTTTCAAACACTCCTTTATGCTTTACAGAATAATTCTACATTATTTCCGATCATCAATATGTCAATCACATATATTTATCAGAAATGTTGTAGTGCTCCCACTCACTTTCTTGTAAATACAGGCTTCACCGCAAGTCTGTATAAAACTATATGCTTTGATCAACTTATCAAAGCGTATATTCCAACTCCGAGATGCTTGCACCAGTCTACAGATGGATCACTGGAGCTTGCACATTTTGTTAGCACCTTTCGGATTGACAAAACCTTCTAGTTGCATCACATACAACTCTTCTTTAATAAATCCATTAAAGAATGCAGTTTTGTTTATCCATTTGCCAGATTTCATAAAATGCGGCAATTGCTAACATGATTCGGACAGACTTAAGCATAGATACGAGTGAGAAAAACTCATCGTAGTCAACACCTTGAAATTGTCGAAAAACTTTTTCGACAATTCTAGCTTTGTAGATAGTAACACTACTATCAGCATCCGTCTTCCTCTTGAAGATCAATTTATTCTCAATTGCTTGCCGATCATCGGGCAAGTCAACCAAAGTCCATACTTTGTTCTCATACATGGATCCCATCTCAGATTTCATGGCCTCAAGCCACTTTGCGGAATCTGGGCTCACCATCGCTTCTTCATAGTTCGTAGGTTCATCATGATCTAGTAGCATGATTTCCAGAACTGGATTACCGTACGACTCTGGTGCGGATCTCACTCTGGTTGATCTACGTGGTTCAGTAGTATCTTGTCCTGAAGTTTCATGATCATCATCATTAGCTTCCTCACTCATTGGTATAGGTGTCGCAGAAACAGTTTTCTGTGATGTACTATTTTCCAATAAGGGAGCAGGTACAGTTACCTCATCAAGTTCTACTTTCCTCCCACTCACTTCTTTCGAGAGAAACTCCTTCTCCAGAAAGTTTCCGAATTTTAGCAACAAAAGTCTTGCCTTCGGATCTGTGATAGAAGGTGTATCCAATAGTTTCCTTTGGATATCCTATGAAGACGCACTTCTCCGATTTTAGTTTGAGCTTATCAGGATGAAACTTTTTCATATAAGCATCGCAACCCCAAACTTTAAGAAACGACAGCTTAGGTTTCTTGCCAAACCATAGTTCACACGGTGTCGTCTCAACGGATTTAGATGGTGCCCTATTTAACGTGAATGCAGCTGTCTCTAATGCATAACCCCAAAACGATAGTGGTAGATCGGTAAGAGACATCATAGATCGCACTATATCTAATAAAGTACGGTTATGACGTTCGGACACACCATTATGCTGTGGTGTTCCAGGTGGCGTGAGTAGTGAAACTATTTCACATTGTTTTAACTGAAGACCAAACTCGTAACTCAAATATTTGTCTCCGCGATTAGATCGTAGAAACTTTATTTTCTTGTCACGATGATTTTTCACTTCACTCTGAAATTATTTGAACTTTTCAAATGTTTCAGACTTATGTTTCATCAAGTAGATATACCCATATCTGCTCAAATCATCTGTGAAGGTCAGAAAATAATGATACCCGCTGCAAGGCTTAAATATTCATCGGACCACATACATCAGTATGTATGATTTTCAACAAATCTGTTGCTTGCTCCATTGTTCCGGAGAACGGCGTTTTTAGTCATCTTGCCCAAAAGGCATGGTTCGCAAGCATCAAGTGATTCATAATCAAGTGATTCCAAAATCCCATCAGCATGGAGTTTCTTCATGTGCTTTACACCAATATGACCTAAACGGCAGTGCCACAAATAAGTTGCACTATCATTATTAACTTTGCATCTTTTGGTTTCAATATTATGAATATGTGTATCACTAAGATCGAGATTCAATGAACTATTTTCATTGGGTGTGTAACCATATAAGGTTTTATTCATGTAAACAGAACAACAATTTATTCTTTTACTTAAATGAATAACCGTATTACAATAAACATGATCAAATCATATTCATGCTCAACGCAAACACCAAATAACACTTATTTAGGTTCAACACTAATTCCGAAAGTATAGGGAGTGTGCGATGATGATCATATCAATCTTGGAACCACTTCCAACATACATCGTCACTTCACCCTTAACTAGTCTCTATTCATTCTGCAACTCCCGTTTCGAGTTACTACTCTTAGCAACTGAACTAGCATCAAATACTGAGGGGTTGCTATAAACACTAGTAAAGTACACATCAATAACATGTATATCAAATATACTTATGTTCACTTTGCCATCCTACTTATCCGCCAATCACTTGGGGTAGTTCCGCTTCCAGTGACCAGTCCCTTTGCAGTAGAAGCACTTAGTCTCAGGCTTAGGATCAGACTTGGGCTTCTTCATTTGAGCAGCAACTTGCTTGTCGTTCTTCTTGAAGTTCCCCTTCTTCCCTTTGCCCTTTTCTTGAAACTAGTGGTCTTGTCAACCATCAACACTTGATGTTTTTCTTGATTTCTACCTTCGTTGATTTCAGCATCACGAAGTGCTTGGGAGTTGTTTCCATTATCCCTTGCATATTATAGTTCATCACGAAGTTCTATTAACTTGGTGATGGTGACTAGAGAATTCTATCAATCACTATCTTATCTGGAAGATTAACTCCCACTTGATTCAAGCGATTGTAGTACTCAGACAATCTGGGCACATGCTCACTAGTTGAGCGATTCTCCTCCATCTTTTAGCTATAGAACTTGTTGGAGACTTCATATCTCTCAACTCGGGTATTTGCTTGAAATATTAACTTCAACTCCTGGAACATCTCATACGTTCCATGACGTTCAAAACGTCTTTGAAGTCCCGATTCTAAGCCATTAAGCATGGTGCACTAAACTATCAAGTAGTCATCATATTGAGCTAGCCAAACGTTCATAACATCTGCATCTGCTCCTGCAATAGGTCTTTCACCTAGCGGTGCATCAAGGACATAATTCTTCTGTGCAGCAATGAGGATAAACCTCTGATCACGGATCCAATCCGCATCATTGCTACTAACATCTTTCAACACAATTTTCTCTAGGAACATATCAAAAATAAACACAGGGAAGCAACAACGTGAGCTATTGATCTACAACATAATTTGCAAAATACTACCAGGACTAAGTTCATGATAAATTTAAGTTCAATTACTTAAGAACTCCCACTTAGATAGACATCCCTCTAATCCTCTAAGTGATCACGTGATCCAAATCAACTAAACCATAACCGATCATCACGTGAGATGGAGTAGTTTTCAATGGTGAACATCGTTATGTTGATCATATCTACTATATGATTCACGCTCGACCTTTCGGTCTCCGTGTTCCGAGGCCATATCTTCATATGCTAGGCTCGTCAAGTTTAACCTGAGTATTCTGCGTGTGCAAAACTGGCTTGCACCCGTTGTAGATGGACGTAGAGCTTATCACACCCGATCATCACGTGGTGTCTGGGCACGACGAACTTTGGCAACGGTGCATACTCAGGGAGAACACTTCTTGATAATCTAGTGAGAGATCATCTTATAATTCTACCGTCAATCAAAGCAAGATAAGATGCATAAAAGGATAAACATCACATGCAATCAATATAAGTGATATGATATGGTCATCATCATCTTGTGCTTGTGATCTCCATCTCCGAAGCACCGTCATGATCACCATCGTCACCGGCGCGACACCTTGATCTCCATCGTAGCATCGTTGTCGTCTCGCCAATCTTACGCTTCCACGACTATCACTACCGCTTAGTAATAAAGTAAAGCATTACATCGCGATTGCATTGCATACAATAAAGCGACAACCATATGGCTCCTGCCAGTTGCCGATAACTCGGTTACAAAACATGATCATCTCATACAATAAAATCAGCATCATGCCTTGACCATATCACATCACAACATGCCCTGCAAAAACAAGTTAGACGTCCTCTACTTTGTTGTTGCAAGTTTTACGTGGCTGCTACGGGCTTAAGTAAGAACTCATCTCACCTACGCATCAAAACCACAACGATAGTTTGTCAAATAGACTCCGTTTTAACCTTCTCAAGGACCGGGCGTAGTCACACTTGGTTCAACTAAAGTTGGAGAGACAGTCTTCCGCAAGCCATCTGTGTGCATAGCACGTCGAGGGAACCGGTCTCGCGTAAGAGTACGTGTAAGGTTGGTCCGGATCATCTCGTCCAACAATACCGCCGAACCAAAGTATGACATGCTGGTAGGCAGTATGACTTGTATCGCCCACAACTCACTTGTGTTCTACTCGTGCAAATAACATCAAACCATAAAACCTAGGCTCGGATGCCACTGTTGGGGAACGTAGTAATTTCGAAAATTTTCCTACGCACACGCAAGATCATGGTGATGCATAGCAACGAGGGGGAGAGTATTGTCTACGTACCAATGCAGACCGACTGCGGAAGCGATCTCACAACGTAGAGGAAGTAGTCGTACGTCTTCTTCCCGATCCGACCGATCCAAGCACCGTTACTCCGGCACCTCCGAGTTCTTAGCACACGTTCAGCTCGATGACGATCCTCGGGCTCCGATGCAGCAAAGCGTCGAGGAAAAGTTCCGTCAGCACAACGGCGTGGTGATGATCTTGATGTACTACCGACGCAGGGCTTCGCCTAAGCTCTATAACGATATGACCGAGGTGGAATTTGGTGGCAGGGGGCACCGCACACGGCTAAGGAATGATCAACAATGATCAACTTGTGTGTCTATGGGGTGCCCCCTGCCCCTGTATATAAAGGATGGAGGAGGAGGAGGCCGGCCAAGGAAAAGGTGCGGCCAGGATAGGGAGTCCTACTAGGACTCCAAGTCCTAGTAGGAGTCCACCAAGAGGGGAGGAAGGGAGAAGGAATAGGAGGAGTAGGAAAGGTGGCCGGCCCCCTTTTCCCTAGTCCAATTCGGACCAAAGGGGAGGGGGGGCGCAGCAGCCTTTTCCTCTTCCCACTAAAGCCCATCAAGGCCCAATACTCTTCCCCGTATTCCCGTAACTCACCGGTACCTCCGAAAATACCCGAATCACTCGGAACCTTTCCGATGTCCGAATATAGTTGTCCAATATATCAATCTTTACGTCTCGACCATTTCGAGACTCCTCGTCATGTCCCCGATCTCATCCGGGACTCCGAACTCCTTCGGTACATCAAAACTCATAAACTCATAATATAACTGTCATCGAAACCTTAAGCGTGCGGACCCTACGGTTCGAGAACAATGTAGACATGACCGAGACACATCTCTGGTCAATAACCAATAGCGGGACCTGGATGCCCATATTGGTTCCTACATATTCTACGAAGATCTTTATCGGTCAGACCGCATAACAACATACGTTGTTCCCTTTGTCATCGGTATGTTACTTGCCCGAGATTCGATCGTCGGTATCCAATACCTAGTTCAATCTCGTTACCCTTTGAGTGATCTAGTTCACTCTTTGGGTGTTAATCACATAGATATGTGAACTAGATTACTAACTCTAGTAAACCCTTTGAGTGTTGGTCACATGACGATGTGAACTATGAGTGTTAATCACATGGTGATGTGAACTATTGCTGTTAAATCACATGGCGATGTGAACTAGATTATTGACTCTAGTGCAAGTGGGAGACTGAAGGAAATATGCCCTAGAGGCAATAATAAAGTTATTATTTATTTCCTTATATCATGATAAATGTTTATTATTCATGCTAGAATTGTATTAACTGGAAACATAATACATGTGTGAATACATAGACAAACAGAGTGTCACTAGTATGCCTCTACTTGACTAGCTCGTTAATCAAAGATGGTTATGTTTCCTAACCATAAACAAAGAGTTGTTATTTGATTAACGAGGTGACATCATTAGTTGAATGATCTGATTGACATGACCCATTCCATTAGCTTAGCACCCGATCGTTTAGTATGTTGCTATTGCTTTCTTCATGACTTATACATGTTCCTATAACTATGAGATTATGCAACTCCCGTTTACCGGAGGAACACTTTGGGTACTACCAAACATCACAACGTAACTGGGTGATTATAAAGGAGTACTACAGGTGTCTCCAATGGTAGATGTTGGGTTGGCGTATTTCGAGATTAGGGTTTGTCACTCCGATTGTCGGAGAGGTATCTCTGGGCCCTCTCGGTAATGCACATCACTTAAGCCTTGCAAGCATTGCAACTAATGAGTTAGTTGCGGGATGATGTATTACAGAACGAGTAAAGAGACTTGCCGGTAACGAGATTGAACTAGGTATTGGATACCGACGATCGAATCTCGGGCAAGTAACATACCGATGACAAAGGGAACAACGTATGTTGTTATGCGGTCTGACCGATAAAGATCTTCGTAGAATATGTAGGAGCCAATATGGGCATCTAGGTCCCGCTATTGGTTATTGACCGGAGATGTGTCTCGGTCATGTCTACATTGTTCTCGAACCGTAGGGTCTGCACGCTTAAGGTTTCGATGACAGTTATATTATGAGTTTATGAGTTTTGATGTACCGAAGGAGTTCAGGTTCCCGGATGAGATCGGGGACATGACGAGGAGTCTCGAAATGGTCGAGACGTAAAGATCGATATATTGGACGACTATATTCGTACATCGGAAAGGTTCTGAGTGATTCGGGTATTTTCGGACGTACCGGGGAGTTACGGGAATACGGGGAAGAGTATTGGCCCTTGATGGGCTTTAGTGGGAAGAGGAAAAGGCTGCTGCGCCCCCCCTCCCCTTTGGTCCAAATTGGACTAGGGAAAAGGGGGCCGGCCACCTTTCCTACTCCTCCTATTCCTTCTCCCTTCCTCCCCTCTTGGTGGACTCCTTCTAGGACTTGGAGTCCTAGTAGGACTCCCTATCCTGGCCGCACCTTTGCCTTGGCCGGCCTCCTCCTCCTCCATCCTTTATATACAGGTGCAGGGGGCACCCCATAGACACACAAGTTGATCCTTGAGATCGTTCCTTAGCCGTGTGCGGTGCCCCCTGCCACCAAATTCCACCTCGATCATACCGTTGTAGTGCTTAGGCGAAGCCCTGCGTCGGTAGTACATCAAGATCGTCACCACGCCGTCGTGCTGACGGAACTCTTCCTCGACGCTTTGCTGGATCGGAGCTCGAGGATCGTCATCGAGCTGAACGTGTGCTAAGAACTCGGAGGTGCCGGAGTAACGGTGCTTGGATCGGTCGGATCGGGAAGACGTACGACTACTTCCTCTACGTTGTGTGATCGCTTCCGCAGTCGGTCTGCGTTGGTACGTAGACAACACTCTCCCCTCTCGTTGCTATGCATCACCATGATCTTGCGTGTGCGTAGGAAATTTTTTGAAATTACTACGTTCCCCAACACCCTCCACTTTTAAATATAAGTCTTTTTAGAGATTCCACTATGGATTACATACGGAGCAAAATGAGTGAATCTACACTTTAAAGTATGTCTATATACATCCATATGTAGTTTGTAGTGAAATCTTTAAAAAGGCTTATATTTAGGAACAGAGGGAGTAGGTTTTCATCTGCCAAAAGGTCAAGCAATGCTTATTTATTCCCATTTCAGTTAAGATTTACCTCTAAACATTGCATGAACTCCTGCACATATTGGATACTTTATTTATGCCCCTTCTTGCATTTTAATCCCATGTATGTTGTATACTCTATTTAATAAGTTATTTGTCTTTTGGCTACAAATAATTTTACCAGATACACTGCACACATATCCGCAGGGATAGTTGCAACTTGCAAAACATAGGAAAAGACACGAGTCAATCCAAGATGACATTAGCAACCAAAGGTGAATCATTTGTATAAACCTTTGATTTTTCTGATACAAGAATAATCATGTGTGGTTTTTTTGAAGGTGTGTAGTTTTCTTTCAGTGTGGAAATTATTATGATGTTAATTCATCAGAGATGCATACATGTGTTATTTTCTTCATACAAAGCAATTCAATTTTGAATCTCAGGTTCAACAATTATTTGACATGTCATGAAGTGTGCACTGCATCACTCACAAAAATCATAGCTTCCATCCAGGGGATTTGGCCGAGTTAATCCGTGCATTGATGTTTCACCATTTCCTGAAGTTATATAACTCTTGCGGTTTCCTCCAGGTTAATGCGGTTACTCTATTAAGTGAAGGTTAGCTGTTGCTCCTTGATCAAGGCTATTAATTTATAGATGTGTTTTCGAGTATACTCATAGTAGTCCAGTGACGAGTATAAGTTGAAGCATGAGGCTATTACATTAAAAAACATTTTCACTTGAAAGTAGCCATCAGATAGAAATGGCCATACATATATTGTGTACATGAAACTAAAATGTGTATAACATGTCCAGCTTAGTATCATCATCTTTTTGGTTATACGTAGTATTGTCCCTTTCAACACAAAAGAAACTTTTACCAAACAACTTTTTAAAGCCTATTTTACAAATTTCAATAGTTTATATTTCAATTATGTTTACCTCTTGTTACCTTATATTTATGAAAATTCCTATCAACCTATTGACAAAATAGATGGGTGCGGCAACGCGCGCCTTCGACGATCTAGTAAGCAATATATAATTATGCAACAAAAGGATCGGAAGAGAAAAGCAAGACATTAATAGCACAATTCGTGGTCCTACTAATAAATAGCATCGATTATATCTAAGTTGAACGATTGTCCAAACCAAAGAGACATACAAGTTCATTAAAATTTAATTACAACATGAGCCAATCAATGTTTCAGAACTACACATAGCATCACTACTGTCGACTCGACTCATGGGACCGGAGCGTGGATGAAGCCGCCGTCTGTCGTGATGGTCATGAAATCGCGGGTGTTGTCAGCCTGCATTTGTAGCGTTCCGTCTATCTCACTGTTGGACGGTTGATATCTGAGGTAGAACTGCCCGAGGTATGAAGGGCATCTTGATGGATGATGTCCGCAAACTCCGACTGGATGCGAAAAAATTCTTGTCTGATGTCCGCGTCCTGGATTGCCGACAAGCTCGCGGCCCAATCTTTGAGATTATCTGGTAGCAGAAGGTGATGATGGTCCCTTACGATCGCCCACATGTGATGGAGGGCGTAGTAGGCGTCCTTCTGACTGCCAGGCGGCTGCTTGATGCAGCAGAACTTAGTATTGCGGGCAAACACGTGCTTGCCGTACCTACGAACTGGCCTGGTGAAGGTGCCTCCAGATTTTGCGTAGCCCGGGAGAACATCATCAAGAACTTTCTTGATATTTGTGCAGTCCATCTTGGAGTCACGGTTCGGGTCGAAATACGTGGCCATGGAATATTTCGGGCTTAAGAGGATGAGTGTGCAATGTGTGTCACTGCACAGAACACGGAATGTTAGAAAAAAACGATCGAAATCTAAGAAATCATATGTTACGGGGCGGTTAAGGGATGACTTACTCGGAAAAGTAAGCCACGAGGAAGTTATCCTTATCTAGGTTTGCCAGAATGACACCTTCGAGGTGTGAACTCGCGACTTGGCGTCCCCAGCGCTGCCCAAGAGCTTGGCACGCATGTAGAAGGGGTCGACTATCACGATGTCCGGGGTCTTGTCTCTAATGATCCGCATCTCCATACTCAGCGAAAACAGCCGAACGAAGGTGTAGTGCAGCGGATGAAGGTTAAAAATAGCAAAGATGTCATCAAACTGCAGGACGATCGTACCCCGATGGCGCCATCCACAAAGCCCTTGCCCTCTGGCACCTTGGCCACAAAAACTGGGTATGCCACATCATTCTCTCTGAGACGCCGCTTCACCAAAGAAAGAACACTGTCATGTAGACTCCGCATAGCACCGGTTGCAGCATTGAGCATATTTGTCGGTAGCATCGCCCTACCCGCCACATGCACCCTCCTCGAGATATCCTTAGGTGAAGGTGGCCCGTCCTGAGCACGGATCGTACTCGGTGCCGGCTGGCTCGCACCTTCGTTACTCTTTTTTTCCGTCCCTTCTTCTTCTGTTGTGATGGGACCAAGTTCTGCTCACAGACCGCCTTCCCGAGTGTGTTGGCGCTGATAATATTTGGCACCTCGGCTATCTGAGGCTCGGTGAAGTCGGCAGCTGGAGGCGTCTCCTGAGAACTGAACGCCAGACGATGCCTGTTGCAACTGGGTTTCTCCGCCGTACCAGCTAGACCGCGGTCATCTTGGTTGGGTTCTTGAGAAAGAGGCCCGCAGAATTCGTCATTGTACCCATGTTCGGCAAAGTACTTATCGACGTTGCTAAATGTACAGCCGTCGTTGTTGTCGTCGTCTAGATCCTGTGCCATATGCATGTTCGGATCCTGTGCCATAGGGATGTCCGGCATGTCCGGTAGCGTTGCGGCGGTCTTGCCATGGCTTGGCGCCAGCACGACTGGCGGTGTTGTCTTTGGGGTGGTGTCCCCCACCCCCAAACAAATCTGGCTCTTCGGCCAAAGCAGGGGGCAACTTAGGCAGGCACTGAGGGTCATCAGATCATCTTCGTCGGCCCCGGCAGGTTGAATTGCAGGTAACAACTCGTCGCAGCCTGGCAGCACCCGAACCAGTTGAACCCTATACACGGTCGGTGGCATCGGTTTACCGTGGAACACGGGGTTGCCTGGTTGAACGATTTTGTCCTTGGCGACATCGACCAACTCGTCGTTCACGAAGTGCAGGAGAGTGCACGGAACGTCGGCGTCGCCCTGCGAAAATATGTAGGGCGTCAGGGATGCCCAGTCAAAGGCAAGGAGATGAAGTCCTCGGCCGAGAGGCTTAATTAGTTACCGTGATGATGGCGTCGAGCTCGGCTAATGTCGAGGCACCGCCAACGGCGGGCGTGCAACTGACGGAGGGGCCGCTTGCTGGCGAGGTGCCGGCCGGCGTACACCCGGGTGCATTAAGCTCCAATGTCGGCCGTGCTGGCGTCGGAGACACCAATACCGCCGCCACCGGAGACACCAATGGCGCCGCCTGCGCGTTGTGCGAGTTGCTGGCCGTGAAGCTGGGAATCGGGGGCGGCCCCTGTTGGCCACCCGCAATCCACGTCGTTATCCCATGAATCAAGGTAGGCATAATGCCGGTGAGCGTCGATCCCAGTTGTTGTTGCACTTGCTCTTGGACAATCTTCGGAATCCTTGCCACTTGTGCCTTGAGTGCTTCAACCTCGCGCGACTGGCTTTCCGAGCTGGTCTTTTTCTCCTTTCGCTCACCAGCGGTATAATATGACGACCATTTTGTGGACAAGCCTTTGCCGGCCACACGACCAGCTGACGATGGCTTAGTGAGCTTGTCCTTGTTTTTCATTACGTTCAACGCCCTATTTAGAGTGCTGTCCCAAGCAGGGGTGCTCTGAGACGACCCCGTGCTACTGCTTTCAGTCTCGTTCGCCAGAACAATCTCAAGCGCCCTGGTCTTCGGATCCATGGTAAGCTCCTTTGTTATCGGGTCCTCCTTGTACCGGGCCCTGACATAGTTCCTAGTCTGCTTGTCACTGATGTATTTCTCGAAGCGGGGCGGTAGGCCTTGCTCGGCATGCTCCGCGTCCTCCTTGTCCCATATAGGCTCCGCCACTCTGTAACCGTCGGGACCGAGTTTGTGTTCCCCTAAGTTCAACTCCCGCATTTCTTTCTCCCACTGACTTGATTCGGAGGTTGCGGGGCTCTCGCACTTGATCTTGAACTCCTTGTAGTCCTCTTCGCTGATCGAAGGATTTTTTGCCTTGATCTTCTCATAACTATCACCTTTCTCAATCATTCTCTTCACCGCGCTTCTCCAAGTAGATAGGGCCGTGCTCATCCTCGTGAGGGCAGCACTGTTCACTTTATTCCCTGAGAGGCGTGTGTTTTCAAATTCAGTGGGGAACTTGTATCGTTCGTGCAGCTTCGTGAAGAGGAGGTTGCACAAATTCCCTAGGTCCTTATGCCTAAGGTTCTCGGTGTTGATCGAGACGGTGCTCCGGAGAATGCACCCGAGCTGAACCGAGTACCCCTTGACTATATGTTTGGGCTCCGTTGGATGCCCGTCGGAGTCCACTTGAGTAAATTCCTCCTTGACGGTGTGGAGCGCGTTCGGGCACCGGTCCTTCCGTTGCTTCTTCGGTTGGCTGCCATCTGTGCGTGCGCCGCCATCATCAGTGGTGGCATCCTCGGCGGCACCATCAGTGGTGTCATCCCCGACGCCACTAGGGGTTGTGTAGTCAGGATCGGTGTCTTCCGCGGCGTCCTCATAGCGGTGAG
The DNA here is from genome assembly GCA_034509565.1 of Triticum monococcum. Lineage (NCBI taxonomy): Eukaryota > Viridiplantae > Streptophyta > Magnoliopsida > Poales > Poaceae > Triticum > Triticum monococcum. Next base: position 744,214,833 of record CM067847.1, on the reverse strand, counting down.
ATTGTTCCTCCATCTCCTGGGACAGCTCCCAGAATTGCTTGCCGCCCGAACCGCTGGCCTCATCGTTGTGGGCCATGTTTCGCTCTAAATAGGAAAAAAGTTTGGTCAAAAAGTTGGTTATTGTCAAGGAACATGATCATGGTCTCATCATTTAGGGTTTGTCGAAACCGAGGCATCCTAAAAGCTAAGCTTTTATCATTTAGGGTTTGTCGACGCCGAGGCACCCTAAAAGCCTAAGCATACATCATTTAGGTTCTCATCGACACCGAGGCACCCAATAGAAGCCAAGGTTTCATCATTTAGGGTTTGTCGACGCCGAGGCACCCTAAATGCTAAGTTAAGTTTTCATCATTTAGGGTTTATCGATGCCGAGGCACCCTAGGTTGGGCCTAATCACTTGGCACTAATCACTTGGCTCTATTGCCACCTATGCAGCAAGAATGGCGGGGTAGTTGATCCTACTTAACTAAGTACTAAGATACCCCGGCCCATGCATTAGTCGCAAGTACCCCATATGTCCTATTTTTAGCAAAGTCATGCTAAAATTCATGGAAAATTTCAGCATGACCTTTGCTGAAAATAGGACATATGGAGTACCCGAATTTGCCGGAACGGAAGTTAATCGACATTCCGGCAAACTCAAGGGCCTCTCGGGGTACCTGCAATATCATTATCCCCGCGTAATGAAGTCGCCAATGGGTCATTTCAGAAGATCACAAGTAGCATCATCACAAGTACAACATCATCTATAGCTTCATATTAACAAAGCATCAGCACATATACAAAAGACCACTTATGCCAACAGTATGGTTTATATAAGATTCAGAGTTAGAAACAGGAAAAGCCGGTGCTTCAAAGCCTACTAGACACAATTTACATCTATTAGTACGGGATGTCCTGACTAATTTCAAGTGTTCACAGGTGAACTTGTACCATGGATGAGCCTAGTGCTTCATCAGTCAACTGAACAGAGATAACAAGGCATAACACCATACATAAAGTGATGAGCATACATACTACTGTCCAAGCAAATACCTAAATAGTATTGTGTCAAGTTCAGTTTGAAAATTCAGTTACTGCTTGAGTGGTTTGACACCCAAAATTACTCCCAAAAATTACAATGACTGTATATTTACTGCATATATTCACTGTACAGGGCTGAATTCAGTCAAGAAAACCTGTCAATTTATGTTCACTGCATATATTCACTGTACAAGCTGTCAAGTTCTATTTCAGCTCAAGAACGACACACTCAACTTCATTGCTTCAACCACATGGACAACAGAGCAAATGTTGGTAGTTGACAATATACTTTAGATTCATACATGCTCCCCTAATTATTTTGTCTGTATCTTTAGATTATCTACTTTAGGCACAATCATACACAATTAAGACTAATCCATGGACTGCCCTGTTAGATTGGGACTGAAGATAGGTACCTTCTTATCTTTCTATTCCGTCACCAACAGTGGCTTTTCCAAGAATAATATCCCTGCATGAACATAGGTGAGAGGTTAACTAAATTCCTCAAAGGCATAATCAGTGCATCAGCTTGAAGAAATAATGCGATTACACGTCAAAACTATGACAGAAATGTAAAACTTGATGGCAACTACGGCATGGCAAGAAAGAACTCCTATGTAGTGATGGCAGAACGTATGAATTTGCCGCGGCAAAATTTGGTTCTCCCTAAGAAAACAAAATGGAAAAATTGTGGTGGAACGGATCTAAATTTGCCATTCACTGCATATTGGAAATTGCCCTAGAATACCCCTCCCAGTTCTGAACCAGATCAAAAACTACATATCACAAAAATACCATGGTACAGAATGGTGGTGAAATTTGCCATGACATGTCTACTAGTGCACTAGGTCATGGCATGTCATCTCTACTAGTCTACTGGGTCATGGGATGCAATTTGGGGTGAGAAAACTAAACACAAAATTCGGATGTACCTCTACTGGGTCATGGCACATCAATTTACAGATAATCAAACTAACAAAACTGAAAAAAGACGGGGGGTTGAGGATGTTGCCACCAGCAGTGGAAAAGGAGGAAGGAGGAGGCCCTCCCCAATCTTGCAACCATAGACTGCCACGGTCGAGGGGAGGGGGAGGGAATGGTGGAGAGAGGGAGGAAGGAGGAAGGGGGAGGGATACCTGGTCGCCGGAGGGGTCGGGGTCGGGGTCGGCGAAGGGGTCGGGGTCGGGGTCCGAGCTCGTCCGGGTCCTTGCTCGCCGCGGTCGAAGGAGAGCAGGGGCCGGTGGCGGAGGACGGCAGGGGCAGGCGGGGTGGTGCGTCGGGGCCGCGCTCGCTGGCTACTGCAGGGGCCGGAGGAGGCCCTCGCTCGTCGGAGGGAGGAGGAGAGGAGAGGAGCGGGCGGCGCGCGCTCGGCCGATCCCGTTCCGGGGGCGTGGGGGCGGCGGGGGTGGAGTCCCGTGGGGGTCGGGGCGGCGGCGGCGTGGCAGCGCAAGACCACAGCGGCGGCGGCGGACGGAGGGGGCGGAGCAAGGGGGCGGCGGCGTACGGTTGGGGTCGAGTGGGGGATCTGGCGAGGGAGGGAGGGAGGAAGGCCACAGTGCGAGGGGAATAGGTGGAGTGGGGGAGGGTTAGCAATGGCGCACCTCCCCCTAGTGCGCCATAAGTACGACGATTCTAATGGCGCACCTCCCCCTCCCCCTGGTGCGCCATTAGAATTTTGTTTTAATTACTAGCCCGACTGGTCAGGTTATATTCCACCTAACCCTATCTACATCAGAACACGCCCACTAGCCCGACTAGTCAGCACACACACTAGGAGGTCTTGGGTTCGATTCCTAGGCTCCCCAATTTTTGTTTTTATGCATTTAAAATGTTGTTTGATATTTATTTGTGTTTAAATATGTTCAAACTTGTTTAAATCATAACAGTAATATTTTTTATAAAAACAGTAATAATTATTTAAAAAATATCATCAAATTTGTTATTTGAAAATATTTATGAATATGAAAAAATATCATCAAATTTATTATTTGAAAATATCATCAAATTTGTTATTTGAAAATATAATCAAATTTGTTTTTTTGCAATTTTAGTTGCATTCATTTGTGACGGTGGAGCGGGCCGGGCAGGGTGCGGGGGGTCGGCGGCGGCGGTGGAGTGGGGGAGGGTGCGGGCCGGGGATCGGCGGCGGCGACCGATGGAGCGGGGGAGGGTGCGGTGGGTCATCGGCAACGGTGGAGTGGGGGAGGGTGCGGGCCGGGGGTCGGCGGCGGCGGCTGGTGGAGCAGGGGAGGGTGCGGTGGGTCGTTGGCGGCGGTGGAGTGGGGAAGGGTGCGGGGGGTCGGCGGCAGCGGCCAGTGAGCGGGGGAGGGTGCGGTGGATCGTCGGCGGCGGTGGAGTGGGGGAGGGTGCGGGGGGTCGGCGACGGCCGATGGAGCGGGGGAGATGGTGCGGGGGGTTCTCGGCGGCGAGGGGGACCGGATCTGGCGAGGTGGGATAGCGATCGAGATGGAGGGGGATCGGGTTCGAGTGTGCATGAAATTTAAAAACATTCATGAGTTCAAAAAGTGCCCATGAAATACAATCGAGAAATGAAGGCTACGATTTAAATACAATCGATCTTGGTTAGCTATCTGTTCACAATCTTCTTGCCCTTCTTTTTCGCAAATGGAGTTCTTCTGTAGAACGGACGTCCTTTAGGTAGGGTGGTCCTGCTTCTTCTTGTGGTGTATGCTGCTACTTCATCGTCGTCGTCATGTTCGATCTTCGGGTCGCCGTACTTGTCGAAGTCTTACTCATTGGCTACTCCATCCATTCCGATGATCTTCCTTTTGCCTCTCCTCACGACAACACGACTGGGCTTTGACGGGTCGGTAATGAAAAAGCATTGGTCCACTTGGGAAGCCAGTACCCATGGCTCATTTTTCGCGGTGACGTTTGCGCCCGCGGTCTTGGATTTGGCTTCGGGTATAACCATGGTGGTGAAATACCGGTCTTCTTTTAGGACGCTCTTGGCCCATCTGACACGGAACATCAGGACCTTCCCTCCAGCGTGGCTCAGCTCCCAAATCTCCTCGATCCTTCCGTAGTATCTGTCCTTGTCATTACCGGTGTAGGATTCCATCGTTACCCCGGAGTTCTGATAACCATAGTTCTTCATGTCCTTGTCCTCGGTGTAGAATGTGTAGCCGTTGATATCGTACGCCTCATAGGTCATCAGGTTGTGCTCGGCACCATGTGACAAGGCGAATATGAGTTGTTCTTCCGCGGAAGAATCCTCATGTAAAGGGTACGACAGAACCTTCTGCTTGAACCAACGCGTGGAACATGAGTTGTGCTCTTTGATTATATCTCCGTCCGTCCTCTGTTGGCCTCGCTCATTGTACGTCTTCTCAATAAAGTTTTTGTGCTGTACCACCCAAGGATCGACCACGTCTATGTGTTGTAGCGCGAATAGGTTTGCTCTTTCAAAGTTGGCGAGTTGACCCTCGAAGTCGACATGCATTTCGCGGCGACCCTCACGGTGACCCCATCCAGCGAGCCTGCCGAGGTGCTTGTTGACGGGCAGACCAACGGGGTCCTCGATGCCTAGATAAATCGTGCAGTAGGAGATGCACTCTTCGGTCAGAAAGGCCCTGGCTATGCTTCTCTCTGGACGTGACATGTTGCGAACGTATCCTTTGATGACACCATTCATCCTTTCGAACGGCATCATGTTGTGCAGGAACGTCAGCCCGAGTTGGATGATATCCTCCATGATATGGACCAACAGATGCACCATAACGTCGAAGAATGTGGGCGGGAAGTACATCTCAAGCTCGCATAGTATCACCACGATCTCTTCCTGTAGACTTTTGAGTTGCCTCACGCCAACCGACTTCCGAGAGATGACGTCGAAAAAGTTGCATAGGCCAAATAGCGTTTCACGGACGTGCGCGTCCATGATCCCACGGATTGCAACTGGAAGTATCTGCATCATCAGCACGTGACAGTCGTGAGACTTCGTCCCGCTGAACTTCTGCTTCGCTGGGTCTAGGTATCTGCTTATCTTCCCCGCGTAACCGTGAGGAAGTTTTACTTCTACGAGGCAGGTGAAAAACTATTCGATCTCCTCCTGACTTAGAGTGAAGCACGCGGGAGGGTAGTCATTTCTGGTCTTCTTGGCCTTTTTGCCTTTGCGATGACTTTCCGTGTCCTGCTTCGCCTCATCATCATCATCATCATCATCATCATCATCATTAGCGTGAAGCTCCTCCCTGATGCACATTGATTTCAAGTCTGCCCTTGCTTTCGGCCCATCTTTGGTCCTCTCTGGCATGTTGAGCCGGGTACCAAGCAGACTCTCACACACGTTCTTCGTGATATGCATGACATCAAGGCTGTGAGGCACACGGTGGATCTTCCAGTACGGCAAGTCCCAGAAAACAGACCTCGTTTTTCATACCTTCAGCAGCGGCTCTGGCGCCTTTCGCTTCTTTCCCAGCTCTGGCACATTTTGCTTCTTTTCCGGCAGTGAGCAATCTTTCCAATTTTTCAACAGTTGGTCTATTTCCTCGCTGCTCCTCGTAAGCGGGCATCTTCGGGGTTCGGTTTCACCATCGAACAGATCCTTGCGTTTCCTCCACGGGTCATCGTCGCGAAGCCACCTTCGATGTCCCATGAACACGGTTTTCGAACACCCGGGATCTCTATCTAGCTAGCGATACGTTGTGTCATCCATGCACCTGACGCATCCAGAAAATCCGTGGACCACCTACCCCGCGAGATATCCGTAACCGAGATAATCGTGCACCGTCATGAGCAGTGCGGCTCTCATAGGGAAATATTCTTTCTCTGCGGCGTCCCACGTATTGGATGGCGTTTTCCACAGCGTGTCTAGCTCCTCTTTCAGCAGCCACAGATACAGATTGATGTCGTTCCCTGGTTGTTTCGGCCCGTCAATTAGCATACTCAGGTGAATGTACTTCCTCTTCATGCACAACCAGGGGAAAGGTTGTACATCCACACAAACACAGGCCAGGTGCTATGTGTGCTTCTCTGGCTGCCAAACGGATTGACTCCATCGGTGCTCGCGCCCAGCACGATGTTCCTTTGATCCTTCCCAAATTCTGGGTGTTCGAAGTTCAACGCTTGCCACTGGCTCGCATCCTTTGGGTGACTCAGCATCTTGTCTTTTTTATTTATCTCCGGATCATTTGCGTCATCTTCTCGCTTCTTCTCCTCCCTATCCGCGTGCCAACGTAGGAGCTTTGCTACCTTAGGGTCCGTGATATACCGCTGCAGACGAGGAGTGATCGGAAAGTACCACACCACTTTTCGAGGAGCTTTCTTCCTCTTCTTGTATCGAGTGACGTCGCACACCGGACATATGGTAGACTCCGCGTGCTCGTCCCGATAAATGATGCAATTGTTCATGCACATATGGTACTTCAGGTGCGGTAAATTCAGAGGACACACGATTTTCTTCGCCTCCTCGAAACTGGTCGGGCACTTGTTCCCCTTGGGAAGACGTTCGTGTCAGAATGACATGTTCTCGTCGAAGCATGTGTCTGTCATTTTGTGTTTTACCTTCATCTCCATAGCCATGAGCGTTACTTTCAGGCGGGTATCCTCGGGCCTGCATACTTCATACAATGGAGTAACCACGTCTATCTCCAGTTGATCCAGTTTGGCTTTCTCTCGGGCGGCAGCTCTTGCGTTATCCGTCTGCTTGAGAAGCAGCTCTTGAATATGGGGGTCCTGCACCCAGCCCATCGATGGTCCATCGTCGTCTGCTCCGCCGGCATCTTCATCTTCATGATCATGCCCTTCGTCTGCTCCGGCATCTTCCTCATCATCATGTCCGGCATCTTCTACATGATGGCTGTGTACAGCATCACCGTCGTGATCATGTCCTGGAGATTCTTCGTCTTCTCGCCCGCCCGAGCCGCGGTGGTTGTCTTGCTGCCCTTCCTCATTTCTTGCCCGGCCCCCATGGACGACTTCATAGTCATCTTCATCACCTTGCCACCGATAGCCATCCATGAAACCAAGCAAGAGCAGGTGGTCCCTCACCTGCCCGGAATCCGGGTCCGCAATAAGGCTCTTTAGCTTGCATCTTCGACATGGACATCTTATCTCCGTCTCGTTCTTTTGAAGCATCTCGGCCTTCGCGGAGCTCAAAAACCTATTCACGATGCCTTCGGCCATCGTGCGGACCATGGTCGCCTGCGGGGTAGAGAAAAACAATATTTTAGAACCAAGAAAAAATTTGGCATGACTTTCCCTAAAAATAGGACCAAAAAGAATGCATACTGCCAAAATTCTCGCCGAAACGGAAATGAATCAACATTCCGGCAAAATATTGGCAACTATCGCATTTCAAATATCGGTACCTGCAAACACAAACATATATGCAATACCACAAACATATGCAACACCACAAACATACATAGATCTAGCTAGGCCACAAGAAGTGCATGTGCACGTTGTTGGAGCGAGCTAGGGAGAAAAAAAGTAGATCTACAACATGAAGATAGCTTTCCCCTTACTTACCTATCAAAAAAAGGGTAATTTTACCACTTAATTTTGATGAATCTATGGTGCAAATGAGGTGAGGAGGAGGAGGCAGCCGACAAGCTTGGAGAAGGAGGTGGAGGGAATGAAGTGGGAAAAGTGAGTGTGTTGGTGTGGCTGTCTAAAATATCTAGCTGGTCTCAGGTTACTAATGGCTTACCACAGAGCCATGCGCCATTAGTAACCCAACATACTAATGGCGCACCTGCTGCTGATGCGCCATAGAAGTTTTGCAAAAAAATAAAAAAATACTCCCTCCATTCCAAAATATAGTGCGCCCGCGCTTCCCGAGGTCAAACTTTGACCATAAATTTAACAAACAAGACCGACTGCGGCGGGAGAAAAAATTACATAATTAAAAACTTCTTTCGAATACGAATTCACTGATATAACTTTTGCTCCCGCCGCAATCGGTCTTGGTAGTTAAATTTACGGTTAAAGTTGAAGCACGGGGATAGAGAAAGCACTACATTGTGGAATGGAGGGAGTATATATATATATATTCTAATGGCGCACCGTGGCATAGACTAGTAATGGCGCACTATAGTACGGTGCGCCATTAGTAGTTTTGCAGAATAAATAAAAAAAACAACAGTAGTGGCGCACTGTGCGGCTGGTGCGCCATTACTAGTTAGCACTAGTAATGACGCACCGTGCAGTGATGCGCCATTAGTATGTTCGAAAAAATAAATAAAAAAATTTGTTACTAGTGGCGCACCATATGCCAGGTGCGCCATTAGTGTCTTCCACACTAATGGCGCACCAGCACATGGTGCGCCACTGCTATATAGTAGTGACGCACCACATGACAGGTGCAACATTAGTGTCCATTCCATCTATATCCCTTTTCCTAGTAGTGTGGCAACCAAGGTAAAAATTGACATGTTACTAAGGTCAAATAAATAGTAAAACTTGCCATGGCAATAAAACTTAAAAATTGCCATGAGAATTTAGGTAAATTTACCATGATAATAAGGGTCGATTTGGCATCGGCAAATAAAAAGTAAAACTTGCCATGGAAACAAATGTTAAGTATTCCCATATGGATTTAGGTAAATCTGACATGTTACTGAATGTATATTAGCCATGGCAAAATTAATAGTAAAACTTGCCATGACAATAAAAATTGAATATTGCCATGTTAATAAAAGTCAAATAAATATTAAACTTGCCATAGCAATTAAAGTTAAATATTGCCATGCGGATTTAGGTAAATTTGCCATGGCAAATAAATAGTAAAACTTGCCATGGCAATAAATGTTAAGAAATTGCCATGGGGATTTAGGCAAAATTCGCCATGTTAATAAAGTGAAATAATTAATAAAACTTGCCATGGTAATATTTGCCATTTTGTGTTATTTTTGATAATTTAAAGAATTATAGCGGACAATTATAAAAATCAAAAGTTGCCATGGCAAGAAAGCAATGAATTTACCATGATCCGGAAACTAAATTTGCCATGATTCGATATCTATATTTGCCATCTTACAGGAAGCAAATTTGCTACAATGCGTAAATAAATTTGCCATGTTCAATTAACTAAAATTTTGAAGTTTACATGGAAAAACAGTATAAGATTAGTTGTCATGGTCTACCAATAAAATGCTATGGTAGAAAACAGTAAAATTGCACCATGATCCAAAATAAAAAGTTGACATGGCAAGAAATCAATTAATTTTCCATAATCCGAGAACTAAATTTGCGATGATTTGATAACTATATTTGCCATCTTCCAAGAAAATTTAAGAAAAATTATACAGTGAGACAACAAATTTAAGAAAAAAAATATCACGGTACATGCTTAGTCTTAAAACCTTCTCTCTAAATTATTTGCCATGACAACTATCTACTAAAAAGCAGAAGATGGTACATATACAAGATTGTGAAATTGCCATGTCAATTGATTATAATTAGCCATGGAAAACGATCTGCAATGCGTAGTGAATCCCCCATGGTCATATTCAAATTAAGCGAAGTAAATCATGATAAATTTAGAAAAAATGATATGTATTATAGATCATTTGTCATGGCAACTTTAGAGATCTCTAATTAGAGTTCTGAAATACACGGCAAAAATTTGAGAACATACATGGCAAAACGATCTATAAAAGAGTGAATATAAATTTACCATGGTCTGAAAAAGAATCATAGCAAAAACGTGGCAAATTTGCCATGGCAACTATTCACTTTACGAAACATGGTAGCTACAATTTGTTGATGTCGAAAAATTGATGAGAATTTACTCTGTTGCTGCACAAGTACAAAAGCAACAACAATCAAACTAGACAATAAAAAAATACAAAAATCAACAGACTTTTAAGCCATGATGCCAACTTCATGTTTACACAAAAGTTGCCATGGCAAAATCACATGAATTTGCCGTCATTTATGAACATATGTGGTAAGAAATAATCCAAAAACACTGGTGTTTTCGTCATCAGTGAGTCAAAGTAGTGTTGCTGACTTGCTGTAGGCTAAAAATAGTAGGGATGTGGACTCATTTTTGCATCATCATAACTCAAATAAAAGTAGCTCTTCCGCTTGCTGAAAGAATACTTCTCTTGTATGCTTTGTTTCTGAAGAGTAATAACAGCGGATTTCACAAACTAGGAGTAGACCTGCAACTAAATGACTACGATTCTGGAGTACTGATGGGAGTGTAGAGCAATTTCAATGGGGGGGTGGTGGGCAATAACTCTACACTTACGGACAGTATGACACGGAAATCAACTAGGACTCTTCTCCACCAATCTCTTCCCACCCCTGATTTTCAGTGCGGGTCCCAGTCCCTCCTAATTTTCAATCAATGTTTCACAGCTCAGCCCGTAGCTATATTCAGTAGGAATCAGGGCGTAAGTGTAGCATTGTTGGGGTGGTGGGTGGTGGCAGAGGGAAAACAGTGGCAAAATACCTTCAGTCTCGTCGTCGTCGTCGGTAGCTGCATTCACCCGGAACGCGTCGCCTTGTGCTCGCCGCAGCGCACGAGAACCACGTGTAGATAGGCGGCCCCGACGTCGGTCACGTCAGCACGGGCGAGCAGGCGGCGCTCGGCTCTCTTCCGGCGACGGCACCTCGAGTCGGTCGGCGAGGAGCTTGCATAAGGAGGTTGACTCGGAGCGCGATGGAGGCCTGACGGTTCGCGCGAAGACCTCGACGAGGGGAGGCGGCCTCGACGCCCGCCGCGGCAGAGCAGGAGAGCAGGTGTCGCCGCAGTGCCCGGCCTCCTCCAGGAGCGCACCTCCAGCCGGCGCGTTGACCAGCATTGCGGCGGCTCCAGGGCCATCGGGGATGGTGCGCGATGCTGATCCGCGGAGCTGCAAAGGAGCGGACATGGAGGCGCCCGAGGCCGGTCGCGGGTGAGACGGTCTCTCTGTCCGGTGGTGACAAATCGTGAGGGGGCCCGACCAGATGGCACCTGTGACCCACCCGCGCGGCTAGGGCTGGAATTCGAGCCAAGTCGAGCCAACTCGGCTAGACTCGCTAGAGCTCGGTCCGTTAACGAGCTAGCTCGACTTGACTCATTACTATAACAAGCTTAAACCCAAGATTGGCTCGACTCGTATAACTCGTGAGCTGCTTGTTTAGCTTGTTAAGCTCGTTAAAGATATGAACATAAAACCCTCAAAATAATAAAAAATGATTATGTATATATTAAACAATTATAACACTAAACAATTATAATTTTCTTAGAACGCATGAGTCTCCTAGGCGGTTGGGCCTTCAATAGCTGGGCCTTGTGTTGTGCGCCTGGAACGTAGGGTACTGAATGGCTTATCTTTTTTTGTATTGGGAATGGCTGATCTTTTGTACCGAGCCTAACGAGTTACACGAGTACTAGATACATAGCAGAAAGATCTACGCAACTAAACTAATACGGCAGACACAGAAATAAATATCAGGAGCTAACCTCCAATAGGCTAGAATGAAGCCGCGGCGGCGGCTGCGGCTATGGTATCCTCAGGGGCCTTCTTATCGGCATCAGCCTTCTTTGTAGCGAGTCGGTCAAGTTCGATGGCGGTGGACATGGAGATTATGAAGACGACGTGGGATGTAGACAATGTGGTGGACGTAGACGTACGGCGACGAGCAGGCGCGTAGGAAATGCTCCTCAAAAAACCTACTCGCCCCTCTTTCATATAGGATCTTAAGGGACGGGGTTCCGTAGGTCTTCTCTCCTGTATAGTTGTGCACTTGGTGGACGGGCCAAGATCGTCTATGGCAGCAACAACGAGTGAAATGATGGTGGGCAGTGCACATGGAGACAGAGTAGATGTGATATGTTTTTCATGTTAGCTAGGTTTGGCCGACGCCTCCAATATATAGACACGGCCGCGTGGAGAGATGTGAGCTGAACCCACGTCTGATTCAGCAACAGCCCTTGAACTGATGTCTCGTATCGTGTTTCATCTGTTAAGAACTCTGTTAGTCTTTTGAAACTAGTATGGGCTTTTCAACTTTTCCGTTGTTGTCCTGGGCTATACGTACATGTGGATGTGGGAGAGAAGCTGAAACAAGGTGAGCTTTTTTTTGCATTTCGTTTTCCTGTTATTGTTATCATTTGGTTTCTTTTCTGTTTTTATTACTTTTTTATTTTCTCTCTATCAATATTTTCTTACTTTCTGATTAACCTTTTCTATTTTATATGTAAACACTTTGTAACTAATTTATATTGGATGACATTTATCATTTTTTTCTCTATTCTTGTTTTCCATTTCACTCTCATTTGTGTTTTTCTTGTATTCTTATTATTATCCTTATTCACGAGCGTGTTTCCCTGTCTCGCGCTCACCCTTGCCCCAAACCGAGAAAAAGAAGAAAGAAGATCAGAGAGAGCACGGTGGACACGACAAGATTTTCCCGGCGCATGAATGCCCCCGCAACAACAACTGTTTTCCTCAAGCCACAACTCGGGCCACAAGGCAATACACAGGGGTGGGGGAGTCTTATACGCCTGCGCCCACAACGCGTCCATTCAACCCACTAGCCACGTCCCACACCCCCTGACTCGCGCACCCGCTGCGCTCCGACGCGGACGACGCGGGCACTCCCAGCGCAAGCGGCGCGGTCACACCTCCTGGTTCCTCGCCAACAGTCACGAACGCACGCACACTCGCCAAGGACTGGGCGCTGCCACGGACTCGCGTCCAACACACTCACCGCACACACATGCTCCCATACACTAGCCGGACTAAGCCTAGACATTGGTCGGACTAAGCCTGGACACAACTCAGACTATGCCTTGACACATGGCCGTGGCTTATTTACCCAACACAGACCCGCCACAGCTCGGAGGAGCGTTGTACTGTCGATGTCAACGTCAGCAAGGAGAGCTTGTTCCGCCGCCGCACCCTTCCTCGGCTTCGTGCAGTCCCGTTTAAAGTGGCCGTGTTGTCCATAGTTGTAGCAGGGGCCACGACACCTCCCTCTGCTACCCGACGTTGCGCTGCCAGTGTTGTTGTCGTCGTGGATGTAGCTGCCTCCGCCCTGCCTTTGCTCCTGTCCTGCCCATTACGCCGCCGTGAGTAGTAGCTGCCCGTCCGCCCGTTCGACACCAACCTGACGCCAACCTGCGGGTGCCACCGTGTCAACTCTTCAAATGTCTTCATCCGCTCGAGCGCTTCCTCGAATGCCATCTCCTCGACGTCGCAAAACTGTTCGATGCCGGCCACCATGGCATACAGCCGGTCTGGCACGGTGTCGAGCAGTTTTTTCACCGTGGTGGCGTCGTCCAGAGTAGCCCCGAGCGCCACGTACCATGCCACCATGCTACTTACCTTGCCGGCATACGCATCGAGCTCGTTGCCGGCCTGTATCTACATGCGGCCAAATTCACCACGGAGAGTCACGAGCCGCGCCGCCTGCAACTGATCGGCATCTATGAAGCGCATCTTGAGGGAGTCACATACCTCCTTCGCGGTGGGCTTCGTCGCCTGATACGTCTCTAACGTATCTATAATTTTTGACTGTTCCATTCTATTATATTATCTGTTTTGAATGTTTTATATGCATTAATATGCTATTTTATATTATTTTTTGGACTAACCTATTAACCTAGAGCCCAGTGCCAGTTTCTGTTTTTTCTTTGTTTTTAAGTTTCATAGAAAAGGAATACCAAACGGAGTCCAAACGGAATAAAACCTTCGCGATGTTTTTTCTTAAACCAGAAGACAACCAAGAGACTTGAAGATGAAGTCAGAAGAGCCACGAGGTGGGCACAAGAACGGAGGGCGAGCCCCCACCCGTGTGGGCCCCTCATGACTCCACCGACCTAATTCACTCGCCTATATATACTCTTATATCCCCTAACCGCCAGAACAAGCCACGAAAACACTTTTTCACCGCCGCAACCTTCTGTATCCATGAGATCCCATCTAGGGGCCTTTTCCAGCATCCTGCTGAAGGAGGATCAAATCACGGAGGGATTCTACATCAACTCTATTGCCCTTCCGATGAACTGTGAGTTGTTTATTTGGGACCTACGGGTCCATAGCTAGTAGCTAGATGACTTCTCCTCTCTCTTTGATTCTCAATACCATATTCTCCTCGATGTTCTTGGAGATCTAATCGATGTAATACTCTTTTGCGGTGTGTTTGTCAAGATCCGATGAATTGTGGATTTATGATCAGCTTATCTATGAATATTATTTGAATCTTCTCTGAATTCTTTTATGCATGATTTGATGTCTTTGTAATTCTCTTCGAACTATCGGTTTGGTTTGGCCAACTGGATTGGTTTTTCTTGCAATGGGAGAAGTGCTTAGCTTTGGGTTCAATCTTGTGGTGTCCTTTCCCAGTGACAGTAGGGACAACAAGACACGTATTGTATTGTTGCAATCGAGGATAAAAAGATGGGGTTTTCATCATATTGCTTGAGTTAATTCCTCTACATCATGTCATCTTACTTAATGTGTTACTCCGTTCTTTATGAACTTAATACTCTATATGCATGTTGGATAGCGGTCGATGTATGGAGTAATAGTAGTAGATGCAGAATTATTTCGGTTTACTTGACACGGACGTGATGCCTATATTCATGATCATTGCCTTAGATATCGTCATAACTTTGCACTTTTTTATCAATTGCTCTGCAGTAATTTGTTCACCCATCGTATTATTTGCAATCATGAGAGAAGCCTCTAGTGAAACCTATGGCTCTCGGGTCTCTTTTCCACCATATAAGTTCTATTTTCCATCATATTAGTTTCTGATCTACTATTTTGCAATCTTTTACATTCCGATCTATAAACCAAAAATACAAAAAATATTTACTTTACCATTTATATATCTCTATCAGATCTCACATTTGCAAGTAACCGTGAAGGGATTGACAACCCCTTTATCGCGTTGGGTGCAAGTTGTTGTTTGTTTGTGCAGGTATTCGGTGAGTTGTGCATTATTGTCTCTTACTGGATTGGTACCTTTGTTCTCAAACTGAGGGAAATACTTATCTCTACTTTGCTGCATCACCCTTTCCTCTTCAAGGGAAAAACCAATGCAAGCTCAAGAAGTAGCATCGCCGCTAGCATCAACACTTCCTCTGACAATGCTCCCAGTAACATCGCCCATGTCGTCTTGCTCTTGCTGGCGTCGATCGCCGTGCCTTCCGCTAGAGCAACCACCCCCCATAGCCCCTGGGCATCAAGGATGGCCTCCACCTTGATCGCCTAGGAGGTGTAGTTCGTCGGTGTCGGCTGCGGGATCGGCCGACGGACACCTCCGAACCGTAGCTCCGATGCCACTTGTTGGTGGCGCAACCTTCTCCCTCACTTGTTGCCACACTCTCGCTCACTCTGTGGACACCTCTGCCTCACCCTGGCCCCAAACCGAGAAGAAGAAGGAAGAAGATCAGAAGGAGCATGGTGGACACAGCAAGGTTTTCCCGGCGCACGAACACCGCCGCAACAATGACTGTTTTCCACAAGCCACGACTCGAGCCACAAGGCAATACATAGGGGTGGGGGAGTCTTATACGCCCGTGCACACACGCCACACCATGCCGCGCCCCCAACACGCCCACTCAACCCACTAGCCACGTCCTGCACCCCTGGCTCGCTCACCCGCCGCGCTCCGACGCGGACGACGCGACCACTCCCAGCGTTGGCAACGCGGTCACACCTCCTTGTTCCTCGCCAACAGGCACACACACGCATACACACTCGCCATGGACTGGGTGCTGCCACGAACTCACGTCCAACACGCTCACCGCACATACAGGCTCCCATACACTAGTCGGACTAAGCCTAGACACAGATCGGACTAAGCCTGGACACAACTCAAACTATGCCCAACCGTGGCTTATTTGCCCAATAGTAACTGCATGTTTCATTGGGTTGCAACTGCAAGTTTCAAATGGGGTAACATTTGGAAGTCTTCAATGGGTCGCAGCTGTTGGTTCTCAAATGGGGTCGCAATTGCAAGTTTCAAGGCGGGCGGAAATACAAGTTATCAAATTGGGTCACAATTGCAAGTTTTCAAGAGAGGTTGCAACTATATGTTTTCAAGAGGGGTCACAATTGCATGATTACAAAGGGGGTCATAAATGCAAAGTTTCAAGGGTCACAACTTCATGTTCTTGACGGGGGTTACAACTGCAAATTTTCAAATGGGTCACTACTGCAATTTTCGCGAGGGTCGCAACTGCAAGTTCAAAATTGGGTTGCCAATGCAAAATTTCAAATGGGGTTTTAACAACATGTTTTCAAATGAGTTTGCAAGGGGGTTGCAACTGCAAGCTTTTAAATATTGTCGCAACTGCATGTTTTCAAAGGGGTCGCAACTACATGTTTTCAAATGGGGTCACAACTGTATGTGTTCAAGGGGGTCACAATTGAATGTTTTTAAATGCGGTTGCAACTGCAATTTTTCGGGCAAGCCACAACTGCAAATCTTCAAATGGGGTCTAACAGGGGTCGCAACTACAAGGTTTCAAATATAATCTCGACTATGAATTTTCAATGTGGGAAGCAGCTGGTAGTCCGAGTGTCTCAACACATATGGAGTTATAGGTTTTTAGGAAAGATGTTGTTTACTACAAATGAAAGTATGTTTTTTCTACCACACGAAAATGGCATCATGAGCCAAGACAAGTTTCTTTATTTTTTATTTGTTAGATTGGTATTTCTTTAATGATCTTGCTTCATTTTTGGGGATTTAGCTTTTAAAAGTTATATGTATTTTTGAAGTATTTTTTTATACACACGTTACACTTTTTCTATGCATCTGCTGCCCTTGATTCGACATCCTTGTTAAAATCACCCTTGTGCTAGAAATGTTAGAGGCATCCGAACCTCTGATGACTGGATTACTTGGTTTGTCATGATGTTCACATTGCTTTTCCTTGCCGGCCCTTCACGCTGACCTAGGTTTAGGGCATCTCCAAAGCTGGCCCGCAAATGTCTTTGATATATGTCCGTTTTATGTCCGGACGTGGTCCAAGAATATGATGCGGGAGGGATCCATCCAATGCTAATCACAATTCACAAAGTATCCGATGGGAGAAGAAAAAGTAAATGGAGACCATGCATGTGGTGGGATGTTTATGGTTTGTGTCTGATCGGGAGGAGAGAGAGGAGAGGGGGGGGCATGCATGTGTGGTTGGAAGGAGAGAGAAGAGAGGGACCATGCATGTGTTTGGTCAAGTGCATGTTCAGACTCCGACAAAGCCCCCCACGTTTATCTCTTGGATACCAAAATCCGTATGTCCGGACTGCTAAACGGACATATATAGGTTCCCGTCGAATGACAAAAATGGTCCGGACATATAGTGAAGGTTTGAGGCTCCGCTTTGGAGATGTCCGTAGTAGTTTCCGCACACTGTCCTGGACGGGATAATTATATCGTGGAAACCAAAGACCCATCAGCCATCATCCTAAATTCAGTACACTGTCAACATGGATGTAGTTCAATATGGGTCCAGCCGAGGCACACATTGTTCAATTGAGGCGGAAAAATTAATTTATGAATAAATTCAGAGAAGATTGATCATCAATTTAAGACCAAAAAATTATTGGTAAATGGTAAACTGTTAATATACTTGCAGTCATCTTTACTAGCATAAGGTGTACTTTGGACTAGCTTTTTTTAGTTTACAGGACATACTTTACATTTTCTTATTTATTAGTTTTCTATACTAAAGCAACTACAGGTATAGTAGACACCCTACATCCAGAAAGAGCAAATGGTGCAACAAGCCATCTATATAGTGTCTGTTATGCTCAAACAATACTGCTGAAGAGTTAGGACTTCGTCAGAACTTCAACCGATAAATAGTGACTAAATGAATCATAGAACATGAACACACCCTTGGGATTAACAACTCATTCTCACCGGATAGTTCCTGGCGAAGAACAATGAACTCTATCAGGAGATGAAGCCTCTACGTCTTTAGTTTAGCGGCAGAATACTGATATCAAGTAAATTGGTAACTACTCCCTTTGTTTCTGAATATAAGCCATTTTAGAGATACGGAGTAAAATGAATGAATCTACACTCTAAAACATGCATATGTACATTTGTATGTATTTCGTATTGAAATCTCTAAAAAGTATTATATTTAGAAACAGAGGAAGTAGAAGGAAGGTTAAATACAAAACATATAATTTCTAGATGGATCTTTCTAATATGTCCATCTCTTTCCATTGCTCTGATATTAGCCCAAAAGCTAAGTTCCAGGAAATGAGGCACACCTAAGGGCGTTCAGTTCTTCCTAATACAACATACTAAACTAAAATGCATGTATGGATTGTTCAGTACGGCTGCACCACCTTCAGCTGCTCCAAAATTCAATCAGGTGTATGGATCCAACCAGTTTCTTAGAGAACAATAAAACCTCTGATTTCTACGTAATATCCAGCTTAAAAATTAATTCAATTACCGCCATGCGCTACTGCGCTGATCTCTGCCCCTCTGTCAGAGCGGCTTGCATCTGTTATCTCCATGGTCCAGTGGGGCGATGGGGAGAAGGGGAAATGGAGGTAACGACGGCCAAGATAAGAAGTGCAACCGGCGGCGAATGAATGCAGATGTGGGGCGAGGTGACGGTGGCCCAGGCGACAGCTGAGCAGGCATGGCAAGCTCATGTGTGCCATCAACTTCACAACCTTTGTGATGATTCCACTTGTTATAATAAATCAAGGCGCATTGTCGATCATCCGAGGAACAACCAATCAAACAAAGCACGACACTGAGATTTATTAACGAGGTTCACGGAATTCGGCTACATCCTTGCCGTCGGACTACGGGCGCTCTCCCGTTACACTGGCACAATACCGCACTCCGGCCGCCCGGGCCACGGCACACGCTGCCGCCCCCTGCCTCTGCACGAATGTGCTATTATATTGACATAGATTACATCATATTTATATAAGATGTCTATTAGGATACAAGTATCGTATTAAAACACGACTCCAGACCTTGTAAATACAATACAACTCAGCGTGCTACTGTAACTTACCTTTGTACCTAATTTCCATCATAGATTGAAAAGGAAAGGAATATAGCTACCGGCAAAGTTGTAAAGCGCTTTGTTTCAGGCACTTTCATGGATGAGAAGACTATGCAAATTTAGCAGTGCAACCAAATGATCAAAATAATAATTCGGCAAACTACTCTATGGTATTGCCATATTGGCCTCTTCAGAAAGCGACGCAATTGCTTCCCCGATGGTCAAATAGAGACAATCTGGCCTGAAATGGTTGTGTGTGTCGTTCGCTCGTTGTATTTTCTCCATGACTTCTCCTGTTGGATTCACAAGTACAAGCTGCACAGACAGAGGAAATAAAATGCTAATTTTCCATGTAACTAAAATTGGCAGATTATGAACAAGAAAATTCAGTATATATATACACACACATACATATATACATACATTTACCTCTAGGCCAAGTTTCTCTGTTGGTTTCTTTAGGTCAATGAGGAACGCTATGCCACTTGTATCAATTGCAGGGACAGCTGAAGAGACAAAAAAAAGATGTGTTAGTGAAGATGCTACTAAAAATACTAAATTTCTAACACGCATCCAACACTAAGTACATACATATGGTTTATGAGTATGAGTTAAGTAATACGAGAAAAGTATTCGGCGAATGGTCCAAAAATAGTGATAGAACATGGATGTCTGTTTCTGAAATCACTAATTAAGAAGTACTCATTGCAAAGATCACTCCCACCCTCAGGGTGCGACAACTGACGCGCTGCATGTGCACCACTTGTCGCAACCGGAGAGTTTTCCTTTTTTCACGGATCTGTTTATTCAAAATGTTTTATCTCTTAAACCGTTCATCCAAATATAGAACCGTTTTCACCGTCGGATTCCTCACGCCGAGATCTTCTAAACTAGATCCCATATTGATAGGTTTTGACGAACTTTTTTTCACGAAAAAACCGGACGAAAAAACTGAACCGGGACCACTGGTTTTTTCCCTTTACGAAAGAGGCACGCCCGTGCTTTTCGCAAAATCACAACCGTGCTTCTCGCAGAAGAAAAACCGTGCCTTCCGCGGAAGGAATAAAAAGAAGAGAAAACATGTTTTTTTTCGTTTCCGAGTAGGCACGACTGTGCCTCTCGCAAAAGCACAACCATGCCTCCCGCGAAAGCAAAACTGTGTCTCGCGAAAGAAAAAAACACAAAACACATTCTTTTCCGTTTTCGAGAGGCACGGCCATGCCTCTCCCGAAAACACAACCGTGCCTCTCGCGGAAGCAAAACCATGTCTCTCGCAGAAGATAAAAAAAACAGAAAACGTGTTCTTTTTCGAGAGGCACGGCCGTGATTGTCACGAAAGTATAACCGTGCCTCTCACGAAAGCAAAACGTGCCTCTCATGGAAGGAAAAAAAATAAAACGCGTTTTTTCGTTTCCGAGAGGCACGGCTGTGACTCGCGAAAGCAATACCGTGCCTCTCGCAAAAGCGAAACCGTAACTCTCACGGAAGAAAAAGAAAGAAAACGTGTTTTTCGTGCAAAAGTTAAGGAAGACCGGTGGAAAACCGAAACGTCGAAAAAACCCCCAAAAAAAATTTTTAAAAGCCGAAAACGCGTGCAGAAAAAAAATCCGAAGAAAGTATCCAGAGTGCGACACGTGACGGATGGCTGAGAGTGCGTCAAGTGACGTTGATCGTTGCGAGGCTCCCGTAAGAGCACTCGTCAACTCGTTGCTCCCGTCCGTTTCCTTTATTTTTCCCCATGCTTCGCTAGCCACATAGCCAAACCTGGCCTAGGTTCTCACATCGATCTCTAGCTCAGGCCCATCTCCTATGATTTTTCTTTTTTCTTTTTGGCATGCTCACAATCGCTAGCTTCAGTGCGTTCTCTCCCAAGTCCATGTTATAAAGCCAAAAGATTACGCGGTGGATGGGAATCAAACCCAAGCACTCCGTGTTAATTCCACACCAGCCAGTTGAGCAGCACACTGTTTTGATTACACACAACACACGTTTCTTTTTTATGTCACACACAACACTATCGGCCTGTTCTGATTTCCTCCAACTCCAAACTTCACAAATTCTCAGTGAGGAACCAGCCCGAATGTGTCAACTCCAGGAAAATAAAATTCCAGAAGCTATCTTTGGTTGTAGTGCAATTTGGTAAACGAGCGATTCCGAGCGCAATAGGTGACTTAGGTTGGGTTGTCTGGATCAATCCTACAACGAATAGCTCTCTTTCCTTTTAACGGAACACTCACTAGATTCTGCTAAATAAGGATAACTGCAAAGATAAGCCGGGTCATCCGAAAATCCAGGAAATATTTCCTTGATTTTCTGCATGGCATATTTCCTATCATTCACAGCCTATTTTTTTTTCTTCGTTAGATACTATAGCACCTTCCCTTCATGGGGAGATGTTTATATACCATCTAAATTCATTCATTCATTCATTACTTACTTGCGGAATCTCGAGTTGGACTTGTTTAAGGCCATAATGCCACCGCCAAAGAAAATGATTCGACCCCTCTCAGGGAGCCTTGGATTAAGCGGTCCCCGGCCGCCGGCCCATTGCTCATGGGCTAGACTGATGGGCCACTATGGAGCCAAGCTAGAGCCCGGATTCGTGGCTGGATAGAAGATCTTTGGAGCCGTGGTGTGCCCTCCAAGTCAAGATTTAGCATGATCTTTTATTTATTGAAACCGATCGTATTTAACCCTAACCCTACTGGTGCCTATATAAACCAAAGGGCGTTAGTCTTTAGGGCTAGAGCAACATCCAATACCCCCTAAAGCTAGGGTTTTAGCTTGCCTGATATCAAGGTAGATCGACTCTATAACCATATCATACACATAAAATACAATCAAGTAGGACGTTAGGGTTTACCTCTTAGGGAGGGCCCGAACCTGGGTAAACACCGTGTCCTTCGTCCTTTGTTCCCCATTTACCCTAGATCCACAGCTCGGGACCGCCTACCCAAGATCCGCCGGTTTTGACACCGACATTGGTGCTTTCATTAAGAGTTCCGCTGCGGATCGCCAAAGGGTCGATGGCCTAACCATTCGTTGGAAACCCCGCCAGCGCCAGGGACGAGTCCTTGGCTAGATCTTCATGTTCGGCAGCATTACCTTACGCGCCGACCTCACCGGTTTTTTGTACCAGGTTGAGAACCTCACCTCCGATCACGAAGCCGGCCACCGGAATTTAGAGCCTAGCGCTGGCCCTCGGGAAAGCCCTACTCCCGTAGAATTCGCTACCCCTGCGGAAGAACCCGCCGAGCCCGACGCCTCGACCTCGAATTCAGTGGACACCGCCATGGATTGGCCTTAAAGCCGGATCCCATCGAAGTATCCGAAGAACATCCTGCAGAAGGCGTGGCCCCGACGGGAGTCTCTTCGGTAAACAACATGTTGGATCGATTCCTCGCTATGGGAATCTCCGTCAGCAGGCCTACGACCTATAACCAGATCGTGCTTAAACCTGACAACAAAGAGATCCGCATCCCGCCGATCACCCACCTCGTCGCTACCATCGAAGAAAGAGTAGAGGGATTGCGATCTCCGAAGTTGAAGACATTATATACCCGGGTCTCTAGCCCAAAGATAGACACCCGTCAAGAGAAGAGTGGGGACTCGGCCTGGGATACAGGATCCAACCTCGAGTCGGCCCAACCACATACAGGCATTCGCCCAAACACTATGCGATCCGATCTGGACATGGCCCAGGCATGGTTCGCCGTTGCCGACGCTCCGGACTCACAGCAGACGGGAATGCTAAAAATTCTCCCACCCACCTCCCACGCTGAATATTGTCCGGATGCGGGAAGTCTGGACGTATGGGACCTAACGTACGTCAAGCAGCAGCCCGAAGGAGCGGTCCATCATTACTAGGCCAGATTTCTCCTGGTCAAAAAGAAGATAACAAACTAACGTGATGAAGAAATAATTGAATCTTTTCGGTTCAACTGCGGTGATGCAGGGATATTAAATACCCTCACCCGTCACCACGTGCAAAACTTCGCCGAACTATCAGACATGGTACGGAAATATTGCGGCATGGAAAGCACCTGGAGGTTGCAGCAAATGTGCAAGGAGTCAGTCCCTGCCCCGCAGACTAGGAAAGCCCAAGCAAAGCGAGCATATGCGAGACAGTCGCCCGAGCACGAGCCTGGCGAAAAAAATAAACCCAGAACGGTCCTGGACAAATTGCTGGATAAACCATGCCCTATACACTCAGCCCTGCTTAACGCAAACCCGACCCACATGCTTCAAACTTGTTGGGTGGTGAGGCAGGTGGCCAAAAGTGGTGAAAATATCCTTGGTCTCACACCCCCTGATAGATGATTAACAACCTCACCCCATGACAACAACATCCTGACAGTTTACGAAACATTCTCTTCAAACAATCAAAGCAAAAGGGTTCTTCGAGAGCTCGGCCAAGTCTACCAGGTGACAGCCACACGGCCATGGGCAGACACGCCTATCACCTTCGATCAGAAGGACGAGCCAAGGTCCCGCCCCGCCCACACGCCCGCCGCACTAGTCCTTGATCCCATAATCGAGGGCTTCAGGATAATTAAAGTACTGATGGATGGGGGCAGTGTCCTGAACCTCATTTATGAGGACACTATTGACAAAATGCAACTCAACAAATCCCGCGTCGAGCGCAGTCATACTACATTCCGAGGAATTATACCCGGGAGGGAGGCGCACTGTTCCGGACGCATAACCTTGGACATAGTGTTCGGTACTCCCGACTACTACAGAACCAACCACTTGCTATTCCACACTTTCATAGTGGATACCACGCCCTCTTAGGACGAGAGGCATTTGCAAGGTTCCAGGAAGTAACGCATTGTGGATACATGAAACTCAAAATGCCAGGGCTTAACGGCGTGATCTTGCTCTCCAGCGATCCGAACATGGACCTCCGGGCTGAAAATAAGACCACATCGCTCTCCCTTGAGGCACTATCTGAGGCCCTCGCAGCCGAAGAATTAACAACGATCCGCACTAGAGTCAACAGGGACGACGTGGTCCTCAGTAAAAGGCCAAAATCCACGTCATTTAAACCAGCTGACGAGATAGTAAAATTCCAAGTACACCTGACAGAGCCGAATAAAACGGCGTTCATCGGAGCATAGCTAGACCCCATTGTTGATGAAGCTTTGCGCGCATTCTTATGCAAAAACTGGGACATATTCGCCTGGCACCCTTCAGATGTGGTAGGCATCCCACGGAGGATGGCAGAGCACAGCTTGAACATCATAAAATGGGCTGATGTTAGCCGGCCCAAGGTGGTAATGGACGCGCCTATAGTCCCATAGTTGGGCTGCCAGCTGAACATGGTGCTTGGAGAAGCTACGTGGCAGTCATACGCTTTCCAGTTGCCACCTGGAGAAGCTACGAGGCAGTTGGATGCTTTCCAATCGCCACCTGAACCGAGAAGCCATGCGAGAAGTTGAATCTAGGAAATTTTGGGGAACCTGGGAAGTTTCATAACACGCCCTTCATGATACTTGTACCTTGTTATTATGAGTTTGAACTCCAAAAAAATAGCAACCAAACTGATGATTCTGCCATTACTCCTGCACATTTTGCTACTAGTTTACATGGTTCCACCCATTTTTCTTCACATCTCCACCAGCTCACATGGTCTTTTCTGAACTTTTTACACCGGTTCATAACTACTCATGCTGAAGTTATCGGAATCTCTCATGCTATAGTTACCACGCTGCTTGTACTCTAGTTACCAGCGCTCTCATGTCATAGTTATAGTCTGCTCATGCTAGAGTTACCAGACTGCCCATGCCATAGTTTCAAGCATAGTGGTTATGTAGCTAATAGCCAATCCATGCTATAGTTATCAACATGAGACAAGTGTGGTTATCAGGTTCCACAACTATATTTTCTCTAGTGTGTTAGGTTGCATTCACCAGCGTAATAGCCATATAGTTACATTGTTGTTTGCGGCGAAGAGTCCCTTTTTGGAACCGATAACCGTCTACTCGTAATTGCACAATCCACATAATCTTTGGAGGTAACAACACAAGAATATTATGGGTAACTCTTGTAGTACCGGGTGATAACTTGCAGCTAACAAAAACATTGAAACATAGCAAAAAAAAACTTTAGGTTTTCATGCAAGTAACTTTGGTGTAAATAATATGGTAACTCGCGTATAGTAATCAAAACATACCCACATGAGGTCTAGTTTTGAACGTCTCACTACAACAAGTTTAATAGTGAAAACCAGTTTTGAATTGGAGCAACTGTTTGAGCTAGCTACATAACATTTTGAATCTTTGAAATGGGCAGAATCCATGATGACATTAACTTTTGTCCCCTGGTGCATTAATGCATGTGCATGTTAGGAAAAGGCTGGTTGAAACATTTTTATGACGCGGAAATTTCTGGGCAAACAACATGGTGACTTTTGACTGAAAAAGTCATTGAAACATACTAACATGAGATCTAGTTTCAATCGTCTCGTCACAAAGGATTGAATGAAAAAAAAACATATTTTGAATCCACCAACAGTTTAAGCCACAAAACATTTAATTTTATAAATGAGGAGAATCTGTGATGACATCAAATTTTTTCCTCTAGTGGATGCATGCATGTGCATATGGAAAGACGGGAATGGACCGTTTGTCCCCAAAAACATATTCCGTCAATTCCAAAATATAAGGTATATTAGTTTCTCGAAAGTCAAACATGTGCATGTTTAACCAAATTTTTATGAAAATATATCAATATCTACAATACTAAATTGATATCATTTGATCCATCATGAAATGTATTTTTCATATTTTATCTATTAGGTGTTGCATATGTTCATATTTTATTCTCTAGTCTTGGTTGAGCATACAATTATTTGACTTGCACGAAAACTGATACATCTTATATTCTGGAATGGAGGGAGTAACATTCACCAGTTAGTGAGGTCTGATGCTAAACTTAGCAGTGGACAACTTTTTTTGTTGGCGGTTACAAACCTGATAGATCAAAGATTACGAAGCGGAGTTCGGTTTGTTTGTTCCCTGAAAAACTTTCATCCTCTAACCATCTTTTAGTCCTACAAATGAAATATTGCATTGTAAGTTGTTCAACAACCTAACATGAACATCTCTTTATGGAATTTGAAATTTCTTCTTACCTTTCATTCAGATAGTTGGTGTTTGCGAAGTTTATAGGAGCCTCAACTGTTAGTATCAAGAATCCAGGAACTCTCTGAGCCTCCTCATACTGATGGACGTTGCGGTATATATCAGTTCCCTTTATGTTCCCTTGAATTATCATTCTTGGCCTTGTGATTTGCATCAATACCCTAAATATAGATATACCAACCTACAAATTTGGCAACTTCAGTGACAACAAAAAATTCAACTATGAACTTCCTCTACAGAAAAATCAGTAATACAACTCTGTAATATATCTGTTGGTTACCGCTATCGCGAGGCCTTGTTGGACTGAGAAGAAGATGACACCAATAAATGCGCACAAACACACGAGGAAATCCATCTTATCCATCTTCCAGAGATGGTATGCCGCAGGCACATCGATCAGGCCAATTACAGCAACAATTATGATGGCTCCAAGGACGACATTCGGGGTGTAGACGAACAATGGCATGAGAAACAACAGTGTGACCATGACTGTAAGTGCCATGATCACATTGGACATGGCGGTCTTGCAGCCGGCATTATGATTAACAGCAGAGCGAGAAAATCCTCCTGATAGGAATAGAGAGAGCAATCAATCTTTCTTCCTATGGTTGTGTGCATTATATGATGCAGTCTGGGAACCTTGTCAAGAATGCACGAAAATATTGGAGGTCATTTAGTCCGAAAATGTAGGTTACCTGTTGTAACATAGCATGATGTACATGAGCCCACAATGTTCATCAACCCAATGGCCATCATCTCTTTGTTACCATCCACCTGGTAGTCCCTGATTGAAGCAAATGTCCTACCAACAGCCACTCCCTCCTGACAGAGTGAAATTTAGGGCACATGTCAGCTTGTTAGTGGCAACAGTTATGACAAATAAATTTCAACTACTTTTCTAATTTCTAATGCAATCTGAGGTTATGCATAGGATGATTAGCGTACTGTAAGGGAGATGATACCGGTGACGAGACCAGTCTTCACGGTGAGTCCTAGATATTTGGGATCAAAGAGTAGTTTGTCCCATGACGGGTGATTCAGGCCACATTTGAGATGCCCAATCTGCGGCGAAAAGATGCATACACTTCCTGTTTTCCATCATGTTGCATAACACAGTTGTAATATATGAACAATTATTCCATTTTATTGTTTCTTACGGTGCTTATGTTGTGGTTCTGTCCTTTGAAGAGGTCAATGAGCACCGTGGATATGATGATAGATACCAAGGGAGCACATGCTGAAATCCAGAAGAACTCTGGCCATCTCATGCTCTGTATATTCACATGTAGAGCCAGATGAATAAGTACTGCTGCAGGACATAGCACAACTAACAGGTGAAAAAATAGTTCTAATTTTAGGTTCTGAAAATGAAATGTTCTGTGATAGTTCAGCATAAGGGGAGAACTGGGGATAATATCGTGAACTATCCTTATAATATCCGAGCCTTGTGCTGAACTATATAAACTAGCCTCTTGGACTTCAATATCCGAGCCTATATAATATCGTGAAGTGACAAGACGTTTTCGTTGCTTCGGCATTAGGGACGAGTCTGCAGAATATCAAGTTTTGAAGTGTGCTTACTGGGGATAAGTGGACGACATGGTTGCATCTGGTCCATAGATTGATAGGGGATCAACTTACCGCATGAACCCGACGTCTTCCATTACATTGGAAGTTACATATGTCTCAGGTCTTCTCTATTCAGTTCATGTACACAGACCTCATCGACAATGGGTCCAGTTTTCCACAAGAAATACATTTGGACAATTAAACTGTCGCTAAAAATAATGATTTTTATATGGTGCATGGACAAAGGTATGGTCCTAGTGAAACAACCTAGCAAAAGACAGATGGCAGGGGGTGCAAGAAGTGCTGCTTATGTTCCACTAGGAAACAATTCATCATTTATTCTTATCTTGCCCTTTTGCCACCCTCCTTTTGGGTACCATCCATGTAGCTTTTAAAGTCCCTTCACCAACATGTAGCACAACAAATATGTTTGGAAACTGGTTGATTGGGGTCCACCCAAAACATAAAGTTCAGATTTGGCTAGGAGCATGTGCTTTAGTGTGGTGAACTAGAGTTGCCAAAATGAATGTGTTTTGAACAGGTTGATACTTCCAAAGAAAACTTTGCATGCTATTTTTTTGAACTAAGAGTGGGATCCATGTGCGGGAGAACTGGAGTTTCCCACTAGTCCATGAATTTTAGGTGCAGCTGGTGAAAGATGATTGCACATGCTATGTTCAACCGGTTCGGATAGCTACTAGTGAAAAGGATATGTGTATATTATGTATTTTAATTATCGAACGATTGTTCTATGCTTTCTTTCCTCCACTCGTGTAACATCTTGAATGCTTTTGGTTTAATTTAGATGGATGTGTGAATGCAGAGGCCGGAGGGCTTACCATCATTTTAGAAAAAGAAAGCAGAGCAAAAACAGCATTTGTGCGCAAGACAGTAGACGATCGACGCCAGTGATCACAAGAGCTGAATTGAAGAAAGGAAGCGCACGGCCACACGTACGTACCACATGTCTGGCTGACAGCAGGAGCACGAGGAAGCACGCACCCATCAGTATCGTCTGCCACGACCACTGCACTAAATCAACCATTAGCTAAGCATGCATGCACGCACCGTGTATATACGTGCTTGTATATATGCATGTAGTAGGGGTTCAGAGGTAGAAGGATGGATGGGTGACCTCGTCGGTGTGCTGGAAGACGGAGGCCATGACGGTCACGAGGTTCATTTCGTCAGTGAAGTGGACGATACCCAGCAGGTCCTTGAGCTCCTGTAGGGACACGATGATCGCCGCGCCCGCCTTGAACCCTAGCAGGGTCGCTTTGGACAAGAAGTCGATGATGAAACCTAGCCTGCACCATCGAACAACAACAGCACATGCATTAATGTGTCCGTGCATCGATCTTTGGTATGAACGTACTCCCTCCGTCCGGAAATACTTGTCATCAAAATAAATAAAAGGAGATGTATCTAGATGTATCATAGTTCTAGATACATCCCTTTTTGTCCATTTTGATGACAAGTATTTTCGGACGAAGGGAGTAGGCAGATTGGTTGTTGGATGCATCAGATCATTGCAAGTTACCTGAGGATGCCGAGGGAAGCCTGCAGGAGGCCGGCGAACAAGGTGGAGGTTAAGGCGAGCTGCAGGAACAGCGTCGGGTCTGCAGAGGGGCTCACTGAAACCCCCTTTTGCAGCATGGACCCCATGATGAGCGACGTGATTGACGTCGGGCCTACTGCCAGGTCACGGGAGCTCCCCAGCAGCGTGTACACCAGCGGCGGCACGAAGCTCGAATCTGCACACATGTATGATGGATACGTCAATTATTAATTCGCACGCTAGGCACCGTCTGTAGAATGGGAAAGCATGTGCGTCATTTTCGTCTTTGGTGTCTGCTGTGGTGGTGTCAGAGGCAGGTGATAGGTGTTGGTGTCAAGCTCAAAGGATTTTCGGTCTTGCTTGTAATTTTTCTTTGTGCAAATGCTAGCATTCTGATGTCTTTTTAGTTTTGTCAGGTCGGTATTTACATGGCTTGTATTATGATCTTTATGATATAAATGAGAATTATATTATATTATCATAAAAAAAGCATCTGCATACGTACATAGGCCTGTGAGCGGAGGCATGTCTGCCAACTTCGCGTAGCTAATACCCTGCAAAGAGCAAGAGAGTAGGAGCAGCACAGTTGGTAAGGAAGGGCGTTCGTGGACAATAATTAAACATGCATGCACAGGTTAGCTTCCAAATTATTACGGGCTATAGCAATTTCATCTGCATGCACGTGCTAAACGCTACGCAGTAGGTAAATATGCAAACAAACAATCTTGTCTAGGAATCATTAGTGTGTGCACATGCCTGAGGGATGGCGACGCTGGCAATGGTGAGGCCGGCGATGAGATCGGACCTGAAGAGGGACAAGGAGTAGCCGGGCACCCACTCCAGGACGGGGAACACGTACTTGACCCCCATCAGGCACTTCTTCTGCAGCGGCTGCCCCTTGAAGCTCCGGAACGGGTCGTCAGGGAAAAAGGTCTCCTTCACCTTCCCTTTCATCTTGCTCGCTGAGCTTTGCGCCGGCTGCGCCATAACCTTGTGCACCACTGGCGGCTGCGGCGCCTCGACCACCACAGCTTGCATGGGCGGCAGGATCTCGCTGCCATTGTGGCCACCATAGGGATCGCTCGTCCCCTCCATGCGATATTATTGTGCTGAGAGAGCTACTGGCTCACTGAGCGGGACACTGCACGGCACAGGTGTGTCTGCATGCACTGTATGCACAACCTTAGTGACTGGTGAATTTAGTAAGAAAATTAAGGGTTGGCTCAAAGTTAACGATGAGAAAACTAAATGTCATCTTAAAGAGAAAAAGGCATTATCTTGTAATCATTTTGTCCAAATAAGCTAAGATTTTGCCAGAATACTACTGAAAATATATGTATTATTTGAGCGATGCTAGACCCACGTAAAGTTACGTGAGATTTTTACGTAAAGGCTGACTTGGTGGTAGTTAATTGAATTAGGATTAGTGGCTGGGGCCCACCCACTTAAAATCAGGGGGGGGCGAGAAAGTTATTGAGGGAAAGTTACGTAAGTCTTCGTAAGCTCGTTCGTAGGTGTAGCATTATTGGTATTATTTCTATCATTTTCTTGTTTTTTTAATATCGAATTTTGAACAGAAATTCAATTTTATCTAGCTCAATACTCCATCCGTCCAGCAATACTTGTCGCTCACACGGATGTATTTAGCATTGAAATACGACTAGATACATTCGTTTGCGCGACAAGTATTTCTGGGCGGAGGTCATTATCTCCTAGTCCTTTTCTCCAAGCAAGCTCAAACTTTTCTAGATTACTGCTGGAAATATCGATAAATCGCGACTGGACATGCCACCACGCGCTGCCGAAATCCACACCGCATGCTGCCGCGCGATGCGTGCAACTTTAATACCCTTCGGCCGTATAATGACTTCCCCTTGTCTATAGCAATGGGGTATAGCCACGTATTTGCAGCTGACACGTGCAGTGCATGGCGCGCGAGGCAGCGCGTGCATTGAACTAGGTGGTGGGCCACCTGAATGTCAGTCGCAATGGCTAGCTCCAGGACGCTCCCCCACGGCCTTTTTGAACAATCGGAGTGCTTGTATTCACATACCGTTTAAGTTTTCATATCATCTCTCCTTCTCTCTGCCTCACAAGCATGTGTTCATCTAAGTCCAAGCAAGTACTAATGAAGACCACTACCCAGCTTCTCTAAATGTAATAGTTGAGCTTTGCAACGTTGTACTTAAGGTCCACCATTAGCACTTGCCTGCCTTGGTCACAAACAGTAAGCATTTGTACATTAGGATAAATCTCCATCTTCTCATACAATCAGTATCAAGGAAATGACATAATTTGATTGTCCCTAGAAAAACAGTCACATGCGGTCAATATGCGTTTAGTTCGTGTGAAGCTAGTGGTTTAATGGCTTCCGGGCTATCAATTCACCCATAATGAATTAATATTCAGCCAGTGCATTGAAAGCACATGCATTTTCTTTAATGGTTGACACAGGCCGTCGGGTCAATATTATAAAGTGATCAACATCTTAGATGGTTAGATTAGCATAAAAACTAGTATGAATTGGATTGCCTAAGCACTTTCAATTCAACATTGATGCACATGGCAGTAATATACAACATTGAGATATAAATCGCTTGTGTTTAAGAGATATGAACCAGATATAAAACCACAGACCATTCATAGTGAGTTATATTTAAGCGATGACAGTGGGCAGCTAGGTGGTGATACTAATTAGCGTGAGTAGGGAAAACCTTAAGGGAATACTAATGGGATGATAAGACAGAGACCTATTATAAAATCTATATCTATTTCAAAACATTTTCAATAATATATTTTAAACGCATTGTCTTAATGTTATTCTAAGTTCATTTTCTTACAAATCTCGAAGGGTCAACAAATATTCAAAAACTGAAATTAACATGAAATTATTTTTCTCATTCAACTTGCATATTCCAATGCACTTTCACGAAAAATCTCATCAGTTTACAGTTAGTCGTCTCACAAGCTGAAAGTTTGCATGGTCACATGCTCATCTTTAAGCTACATAACCCCAAGTTCCCAAGCATGCAATTGATGAGCAAGTGATTAGATGAACACCAACAATGCGTGCCATAGAAAAAACATGCATAAAATAAAAACACTAACATTAAAAAAGTCAATTTTCAATTATGCTTGACCTCACCGGCATTTTGAGTCATGCACATGAACAGAGTGCATGACCTAGAAGGATGAATAAAAATTTTCAAACAGCAAGATACAGTCGAATGAGTGCATGTTATATGGATAGCAAATGATAGTGTACAGATGAATCAAAATTGTCAACACATATGAACGCATGGCTCTAATGAGTTGACACACCAGTACACCTCAATTATACGTACACAAAATGAGCTTAGGCAAAACAAACCACAACAAAAACGGCAGGCCCACACTTATTAAGTTCCATTCAAGACGTACAGGTGAGTCAGACACGTTTAAATGCCAACCAGTGCCTACACCACCAGTCCATTTAACATGCCTATCACATACGCGTATTCATCAGATTAACTCACTGTATCATTTCGGTATTTATTAATTCGCTATATTAAGTGCTAATCTCGTAGCATGCATGGACTGCCCAGATTTCATCTTCGCGTGGCACCATGTCCCAAAATTCCGCGTCGAATATGTACTAATTGCTACTCCCTCCTTCGCAAAATATAAGATGTGCTTGTCTTCGGACGGTCTTTGAACGATTTTTACCATTAATATATATTAAAATGCATGGATTGAATCAAGGTTTTCGATTTTGTTTTGCAAATTTTACCAGGGCTGGGCGAATCCGGTTTTTCAGAAAAAATATCGAAAATTTCGGACGAAAATGATAATACAAAATTTGAAATTTAAACCAAATTCGATCAAAATTGCCCAAAATTGAAATAAACCAGAACAGAAATGTAATGATGAATCTTTATCAAAATAATTTTATTGTCATGTGCCACCGCTCCGTTATTTCATGTGCCACCGCTCCATAAGATGGACGGTTCCTCCTCTGATTGCATCAACCGCAACCTTACAATCTGATGCGATGAACATTTTCTGCGCATATAGATCCACAGGAAGCGCCAGTGCTTCCCTGGTGGCTAGGACTTCAAAACCTCCGGATCTTCGATGTTTCTGAATATGACGGCCAAGGCGCCCTGAAAGACCCCTGAGACGTCGCGACATATTGTACCCACAGCCCCAAAACGGCCCGCGCTATCATGCTTGCCTGCTCGATGTGTTGTGCGCTATTTGCCCGTGGGCTGTTGGTGTTGTTCTCTGAGAATGTGAGATTGGGTTGATGTGCTGGGATGCATAGTAGTAATTCATTCTGTATTTTTGGATGGTAGGCTAGAGCCTGTTGAAGCCCCCATACTAGACTCGCCTGTGTTGCATGCATATATAGAACGGGCCTGGGCTGGGATCTCACTGAGGCCTAGCTACAAAAGAAAAAAAAAGTGGTACGTACTACACAACATCTGAAGGGGAGGTAGGTTCTGGGGCAGGGGTCTTCAAGGCTCATGAGAAGACAGGAGAAATGGAGAATCCGAGACAGAGCCTTGCATTGGTGGGCTGGTAGACGACAAAGAGACCACCATCACTCATTATTGGCAATCCTAGAACGATATGGACCACTTTTATGACATGACCACGATACTGGGGAATGTTAAAACTCTAGTCCTACCTTAATGAGGATGAATTTGGATTGGGGGCTGCAAATCGAAAAAAATTGCTCCATTTATTTTTTGCAATATATCCAAGGGCAAAAACCTTACTGTGCAAAAATCTTACGGGCATGGCCTTGGATTTTAAATATCAATACAAATCAAGCCTCACGATGCAACTTATCATTGAATTTTTGGAGCTACGAAGGTCAGTCTGCAAGAAGTTCACCTCACCGAGGATGTTGAAGATGGCACTGTTTGGAACCTTAACAATTCGGGTGAATACTCGATATCATCGATGTACTCTGCTCAGATTGACTCCACGATCATTTCCATAACGAAACCGGTTCTTTGGAATAATTGAGCGCTAGCAAAGCACAAATTATTTATGTGGCTCATCTTAATGACCGGGTTTGCATGACCGGCATGCTTCAACACAGAGGATGGCCTAATTGTGGCTTATGACAATATACAAGAGCTGAGAGGGAGTCTGAGAGGGTGGCATATATTATTTTCAGGTGTAGATTCACGATACACATTTGAGCAAACGTTTAATTCCCTGAGTCATGAGATCGAGCGGACAACGGTGATCAACATGTACCTGCAGCGGCTGCTCGTCTGCAGGATTGTACGCTTGGTGCGAGGAAAGGCGTGCGACCCTGTTTCCCGACAAGGCAGACATCACAGAGACAAGACAACCGGCACCATCTCATCACGTGCAGGGCCGGTCCTGACTCCTGAGATTACGGGGGCGGGCCGATATTTTAGGGCCCTTTAAGTATAATATAACACTACAATACTAACCAATATTATGACTACATGGAAAGAGGATGGACATCGGATGCTCACTCTGGAGACAAGGGGAGAGACATCACCCGAAGAGCAGATGACTGCCTCCATTTGTCGTTCAAGGACATAGACGAGACCACCAGTTGTTGGAGAACATGTCGTGTCACTATTGACAAGGAGGAGTCGACTCAACTGGGATGAAACTCCTCACCAAGAACCGTTTCCACGTGTCCAGGCTGCATGGATCAACCATAACTAGGCGAAAGCTTCCCACCCCGGCCTTCGCCAAATGCGAAGAAGCTTTTGTCCGAGAACGGTGTGAGAGGTCTGATCCACATGGATGCAACCAAAGTCCTCGTTGATCCCATCTAAGATCTAACTAAACAAGGCTAAAGGAACAAACTAAATGAAGTCCACCCACCATGATGCATTGTACTGATGGCAAAAGCCTCTGAATCTTTGCGTCGGGCTCTCATTCAATCAAGTTCTCGATCAATAAGTGCTTGGGGAAGGAAATGGACACCTATGAACAGCCGCGAGCCCATAGGCTGGTTCGTCGGTCATTGGTGCGTCCCCTGACCCGGTGTCGATCTATCGACCCAGATCGATCCTCGGGGACGAGGCCGGATCGAGCAGGATCGATGGATGGGTCGTGACCCCGATCAATGGGTGCTGACCCAGATCGGTATGCAAGAGGACAATGAGTCCTTGATGAATTGAGGCTTACCTGAGCACCAGGAAATCGCGCTCCACCACCGGACTGCCGGAGTCCGTCCTTCCGCCATCTGCCACTCGCCTGCCGGTGGCCGGCCGTCGACCTGTCCGCCGCCGTATGCGGCCTCCTATCCCACTTCCGTCAATGACGGATATGGCACCGGGAGATGGATCCACGGGGTACCAATGACGATATGGGACCTGCAGATGGATCCACGGGAGACTGTTCCGCTGGAGGTTTGGAGAAGAACAATGGTGAGGGGTTGGCGATACTTCCTTTTTATTCTGAGATGATTTGAGATACTCCCTGGAGCAGAACGCTTGGTGTAAAAAAAAGGAAGACGAGAAAATCACGGCGTGGTCAGCAGTACACTTGTGGCCCCATTTCTTCTGACCATTTTTGTCAGTTCCTGAGAGGGATGACAATTTAATGTTAAATAAATAGACGTAAAATTTTCTGGCGGGATTCCCCGTATGCAATATTGGGAAATATATTAGCACAGATTGTATTATTTTTGGAGAGAGCGTCTAGATCTTTGTATCGCGTATCTTGTCCCGACGTATCATACCAGGGTCATTGACCTCCAAAATTCTTTGTCCCTCAACGAAAAAAGACCCAAAATTCTTTGGATCCTCGTCCCGGAGTGGTGACTGGCAACCCTCGACCCGCGCGACCTCGTTCCTCGACCTGGTCGCCCAGAATTCTTGGCAACTATGCTTCAGATTAGCATCAGCGCAGCCCAAATATAATTCACAAGACACAAAACGTAGCTAGCAACTGTGCTACCAATTACCAAACTCACCAGCCCAGTTGGCATTAACCCAAATAAAGCCTGAACTCTAGATCGCACTCCAAAAAAATTGACAGGGTGATTTTTGAACTTGGAGGATTACGTGATTCCTCAGAAAAAGGAATGATAGTTACTTTTTTCTCTATAACAGAATTCTTAGTTTCTCAGTGTCAGTTTCGGGTACAGGTACCCTTTTGTTGAAGGTCGTTCGAGCTTTTCCTGGGAGTATGGCATCACTTACATACTTCGGCGTTAACAAGCCATTTTAGCGTAAGTGTTCCATTTCTTTTTACCAACTTCTCTTGTGTTGTTTTAGGTCCGGAGATTCAAAGAGTTTTGTTTCACAGTGAGAGAAATAACATGATATATGGATACACTAATAACAGCTACTCCCTCCGTTCCAAAATAGATGATGCACTTGGCCACTTAGACGGAGGGAGTAGCTATGATGATTGTTGGTATTCCCTCGGTTGAGAACTTAGACTTCAGTATGTAGAGTGGTGCACTTGGCCATACTGTCATGGATCAGTTGCAGGGACATGAAAGCTTTGCCTGCGGTTACCGAGGCTATTACATCTGAAGAGTTGCTAACATGATCATTTCCCATATACATGTTATAGTAGAAATAAATGACTTCATTTTTCTTCATGTGATCGTCAAGCTTGAGAACTACAAACCTCTGCTACTTTTCCTATCTCTGTAGTTCACCTTGTTTTTCTAGTTGTGCTTCATTGGTTCTTTTACTTGCTACTAGGTAATTGCCCATGTGTTGCAATGGGGCTGCCTTAGTGTAACTTTAGACATTTCCTCGGTCAACACAAATCATATCCTCATGCACGTTAGACATTCAACTTTAGACCCATAATTCACTCCTATAATACCAGTACATAAAAAGGTGAGTTTGCCACATAGTTTTCGTACTTTTACTTGCTACTAGAGTTGGTGAACTCGGGTAAATGTATCCAAAGACAAAAACTCAATTATATACTCCAAATTTTAGATTTTTCAGGATATTCTAGTTTATATAAATTGTCGCCACACAGTCTCCTTCGTCCTCTACATATGCTGATATCCTCGCCTTCTTGGGGTCCGTGAGGATCGACTATGTCCTCCTCATGGCGTGCCCAACTACCATACCCATGACTTGTACAACTCGTTAATTCAGTTTGGAGAGGGGCGGGGGGGGGGGGGGGGGGGTGGATTCGAAGAGAATTCAACATCTTTGTCCTCTTTTGTACTCAATTCTGTAAATAAATTTCATTTTATCGTTGCAGTCCAGCGGTTACACCCCAGCGTTGAAGCCAGATTAAGACCAAATCGTAGGGTTGTTGCTTCTGCCATGAGCGCATCTCCAAACCATCAAGTTTCCCGTTTCCAGCGCCAATAAATTTACCAGTAGTGTCCCTCAAAACAGCTCCATATGCCCCTTGAAGCAAATCAGAATAAAAAATTCCATCAACATTTAACTTGACATAGCCTCTCTTTGGTTTCACCAATCCATGGTGTTTGATCTTTGCACCAGGGCTACTAACTGTAGAGAAACTTGCAACCAGGGGTTGGTATAGCTGTTGTTTGCATGTGATGTATGTTGAATGATACGAAAGCCTACCCGCTTGAAGATGGTCCAGATTGGCCCTTGGGCGCTGGGCTGGGTTGTGAAGGAGCCCATGTAGCCGTAGTACACGCTGGCCCAGCCCCGTGCACGTCCAAGTATTACCGGTTAATCAAGCAGGCCATGACCACGGTTAACGATGGATGCGTTGGCGGGGGTGTAGGAGTGGTTGAGGTGGCCACCGCCCGGACTGCGTCTTGGGCGTCCATGCAGCCTTCAGTTGCACTGGAGGGGCAACGGTTTGTCGACCACCGCCTTGCAAGAAAACGGGAAGATGCATTGCTGCAGCGAGAGCAGGAACCGTCCAAGTACGGCAACGGGACATAGGACAGAGAAGAAAGAGAATATGAGAGTTGTTTCCATCGCTTCTCCTGTGTCTCATCCAGGAGAACAATCCGGAGTGGAAGAGACGTATCAACCGGCAAACGGAGTAGTCTATATCGGCTCCGGCATGGCCAAACGGCTCCCACTTCCTGGCTTCCGCAGCCTACGGCCAATGCACAGGGACGCCTAACAACGACGGCACATCACAGCCCGTCAATGCGGTTGGGAAGCACAACTAGACCGGATGTGTGGTGGCACCAAACACGGCGGTAGCGGGTATCAAGGTGGCTCCAAGTGGCGACTCTTGACCCCGACACCGCTTCTCTGTTCTCTCGGTGCACCGCCGCGTGGTGCGGCCACCTAGGCGCTACGGTGATGAACCAAGACCGTTGCGCAGAGCGGGTGCGCGTGACGGCGTGGCTCTAGGGTGGATGGTGGCGGCGCACAGGGCCTCACTGTCAGCAACGACGACCGTTTACTCGCACGAATGCTTGAGTTGGATCGGAACAAAACCATATGGTGATTTGCCAATTTAGTCCTTGGATATGATGCTATTCACGAATAAACCCCTTTACTTACCGGTTAGCTCTTTGGCTTTACTATAAATCTGTATCAGAAATCCTTTGACATCACATGAATTTTCTTTTTGCCGAGCAATTGAGAGGCAATTACCTGAATAAGTTCAGTGGGAGTTCCTCTATCACTTCTCAGAGGATCTCGTGTGAATAAGTTCCTCTATATATATTGTACTACATCACATGGAGTTTCTTTTTGCTAAGCAACTGAAAGGCTCTTGCAGAGATTCTCTCATTTGGGGAAAAGCACAGCTACCTTCTTTATGTCGCATATCTCCACCTCGATATTAATTCTTATCATAAACACCATGAAGTGTTTTTTCTAATTTCCCGCAGCTCGTAAGTATGACATAATCGATGACAGCTGCATAATCGATGACAGCTGGCAATCAGTTTGTATGGATCCCACAGGAACTGCGTGTATACTAATAATGGAATCAGGTAATCAACTGAGTAGTAATCATGCCTTACCTTTGCCTGTAATGTTCCCTGTAATCTCTTGGCAATATCCTAATTACGACATCGATCTAAGCGCTCATTTAAATCTCTATTATTTGATACCCATTTGCAAGATTGTTGGTTGTATGAGCATCTCCAATACATTCTAGATTGATAATGCCGTTGTGGTCTATCAGATTCGCTTGGTGAATTTTCAAGGTCGATGACATTTTCCTCTATGGTGTAAGGCATACAAACTACTTCCTCAGTCCCATAATATAAGATCAAGCTTGTTGCCTTGGATTAATCACGTCCACCGTGAATAGGTGGACGTGACCACCATTGGCAACGGCGGTGAAGAGGGTGCATGTCCACATAAATGGGTTGTTTTAGGCGTGTTATGATTAGTTTTTCCCGCTGCAACGCATATGCTCCGTAGCAACGCACGAGCATTGTGCTAGTACAATACAAATGGACATAAGATAGAGGTTGCATTAATTAATTCAGATCGGAGGATGTATCATATTATGATGGGTAATGCTAAGTTACCAAATTTATCTTACTAGAGGCGTGAAAATCCGATGGTGGTTAGATTGAAATGACCAACGGGGAGAGGGGGTGGCTAAATCAAAATCAAGGGGGAGGCTTGTCCTTGGGCCCCATGCGTAGACACCGTGCTCATAACTTTAGCATTTTCGTATGATCATACATTATCATAGAACATCAAATAAAAAAAGTTAATAAAAATTATATCATATCCACATTGTTCTACACAAATAAATAAATAAAATGATAATAATGTATGATTGTACGCAATGTGAATGTAGTAACTACAATGTATATATCCACACTATGATAGTAACACATAGTACTAAGCAAAGCGAGCTGCCTTAAGTTGGACAATTCCTTTTTGGGTCCAGAGAAATGCCACCTTTCTAGAAGTTAGGGCCTTTTTTTTTGTCCGAAGACACCCTCGATCTGACTTTAATTAACCCCTCACATTAAGTAGACGGGAAACACAGGGAAGTCATGATTGATGCGTAAGAGCTGCTAGTAGCATCCTTTCGAGGTTGAGGTGGAGGAGGAAAAGCATCATGAATCCCTTCAGATCCTCTTTGGTCACTAGCACAAGTCACTAGTATAATAAGGGCCTTTAGTCCCGGTTCCTGAATCAGGACTAAAGGGTCGTTACTAAAGCCTCGCCCCTTTAGTCCCGGTATTTTTTCCCGATTTTCAAAATTTTAAATTATTTTAACCTCTAATCTCTAATCACCCTCATCACTGCTCAATTTAACCTCTAATCTCTAATCATCCCTCATCATTCCAAATCATCTAATTTCCCAGACGGTCACTCATCCTCTCACTACTCCAGCCTGAGCACGCTTAACTTCTGGGTTCTATTCCCCCTCGTTTTCAAATCTGCACTTGTTGTTTTTCTGACAATAGTAAGATGTTAATTGTATTAACCCTCAGGAGTTTAGCTTGAATATGAAGTCACGCGTTTCACTGTTTGAGTTTGAAACTATTATTCTAAAAAACAATAATTATTTAGTAACACTAATATTTTTTGAATAAGTAGTTTGACCATAGTTTGACCAGATTTGACCAAAATTCAAAAAAATTGAAATAATTATTTAGTAACACTAATATTCTTGAATAATTATTTAGTAACACTAATATTTTTTGAATAAGTAGTTTGACCATAGTTTGACCCCTGTTTGACCACAGTTTAACCAGATTTGACCAAAATTCAAAAAAATTGAAATAATTATTTAGTAACCCTAATATTCTTGAATAATTATTTAGTAACACTAATACTTTTTGAATAAGTAGTTTGACCAGATTTAACCAAAATTCAAAAAAACCGAAATCTGAGCATATCTTTTTTTCCTTTTGGAATTTGAGGATTCTAAAAATTTGCAAACAGGCCGTAGGCCGTCAAAATCGGATGCGGATTTTTGTTCTGGACATTTTGATATATTATATGTTTTTTTCCAACATCGTATGCAAAAGTTACAGTCGTTTTACATTTTCCCTACACTTTTTGCCAAACATGTCCAAATTTATGTTTTTAAATTTTCCTAACTAGTAGATGTAGTAACATAACTACATCTCGAAGGATTTTAATTTTTGAAGTTTTTATCATTTTCTTTTGGTTTTTACAAAACTGAAAAGCGATCCAGGGGGGTAGAGTTTGAAAATAGGACCTTTAGTACCGGTTTGAGACATGAACCGGTACTAAAGGGCATTGCACCCTTTAGTACCGGTTTGTGTCCCAACCCGGGACTAAAGGTCTAATCTTTAGTCCTGGTTTGAGATATGAACCGGGATTAAAGGGCATCACACCCTTTAGTCCCGGTTCGTAAAGGGCTCATTTGAGCCAGGACTAATGCATTTAGCGCAAGAACCGGAACCAATGCTCACATTAGTCCCGGTTCGTGAATGAACCGGGACTAATGGGCTTATCTGGTCCGAATGAAAGCCCTGTTTTCTACTAGTGAGTGATGGCTCGGTGTCATCATAATTTTCATATGTTGTGCCATTAGCAGAGGGGTTTATATCTTCTAAGTCTCCAACCTTATTCTCCACTGCTACATCGCCCGTCTTCACGCTCTCTGCCTCTCTTGATTCAACAACAGATCTGACATTAATCTTGATCTCATTTTCTTGACTATCTATCGCAAGTCGTGACGTTTTCGACATAATTCTAAATATGTCATTGAGGACAAAATAGCCACCACTTTCTTGTGGTGCAAGGAAGAACGACTGCATAAAGTTTTGGCAAACGTCATCAACCGTTGTTAATGATCCAGTGACAATAATAAGCATACCACCATTGTGAGATGACACTGCATCTGCAGTCTCTATGTCCGTCAAGTATTCACCGAAGTCCATAGATATTAATGTTTTGTTGATCTCCTGTTGTTCAAACACACAAGGGGTAGAATTAATTTAGAAGAATTAATCGAAGTATATAAAAGTGAGCAATGCTACTTGCACGTACAAATTCTACCAAAAGTTTACCCACAAGTGCAACTTGACGGCCGGTAGCTAAAATCAAGGGAGAAGTTACCAATCTAAATTAACTAGTAAGGACATGATATTATATACGTAAAAGTTTTGCATAATAATAGGATATTCATATAAAGTTCTTTCTGCGAATATTTTTGTATAAAGATTGATACTCCAGTTTGTAGCAAGAAAACTAATTTTCGTATAGAGGAACTTACGGGCAGTGTTGTTACGTATTCCACGACTCGAT
This sequence comes from Triticum monococcum, assembly GCA_034509565.1. NCBI lineage: Eukaryota > Viridiplantae > Streptophyta > Magnoliopsida > Poales > Poaceae > Triticum > Triticum monococcum. The sequence goes on along the minus strand of CM067847.1, from coordinate 744,172,428 downwards.
CAGAACGTGCCCGGCCAATCGTGCTCCTGTCATGATAAAATTTGTACGCCTGGTCTGGTGTCGCGTGTAGAATATGATAGTAGTGCTTAAAAAATGCAGAGCCCATCTACACAGGAAAAAGGAAGTCAATCGAAACTAATTAATACTTGTTTTGCAAGGAAATAGCTAGCTAGTTTTTTTGGCAGCGAGATGTCCTACCACTTCCACTGTAGGGGAAAGACGAGGATCTGCGTGCGTTGCCATTGCTGAAAGGAAATAATTATAGATTGATGGGTAAACTGGAGAAATATTATATGGATATTAAAAGATAACAGGAATATGATTAATCACGTCAACCAACGCCGGGAGAGATATACGAAGAGCTGGGACATGAAAGGGGCGACAGTACCTCAAGCACGGAGGAGCGGAGCACGCGGATGGAGGGCGAGTCGCCGGGCGCCGGCGCAGGCTGAAACCCTAGAACGGACAGGAAGGCGGCGTGCAAGTCGTCGTTTGCTTACACGAAACAGCACGGGAGGGGATTTTGTTTGCGGGGCACGCGAGCGAGTAGCAGGGGCGGGGCGGGTTTAAATCACCCGTCCCGGCCGGGTTTTGTTGTTCTCGGGTTCGGCTCACCTGCAGGGATCCCCGTAGGAAATACTGTGGAGGGCCAATAATAGACCGCCGTATGTCTGTGTGGGTCAACTTCTCCAATTAAGATACGGAGAAACTTTATTTGGACGCCGATAACGCCCACATGTGTGGGCATTAAGGAGTCTGCCCACACGTTTTATATGGTGTTCAAGAAAATCAGCCCACACATTTACGTGTGGGCAAAACAAGTAATGTTCACATGTTTTTTTTTCGCGGTCCCTCTCACATGTCTATGTGTGGGTAAAAAAGGTAACGCCCACACGTCCGTACGTCAGGCCTCCTATCTCATGACCCCGCACGCCTCGTGTGACATTCATCACGCGCCCCGCAGTTGCCATGGTCCGGACTCTTTTTTATGTTCGTTTAACTGCAGTTGCCATGTCGGACAACTACAGTTGTTATGGTTGCTCAACTGCAGTTGCCATCTCAGGTCAAGTGCCAGATGTCATTTTTAGACAACTACAGTTGTTGCCATGTATGGTCTGATTTACTATAGTTGCCATGGTTTAAAAACTTTAAGGGTTGCCACCTATTAACACTAGACAGTTGCTATGTATGGTCTGGTTTACTATAGTTGCCATGATTTGTGATGAGGACACGACCTCGGACGCGCTGTTGTTTTGTCCCGATCTTTTACGATGCAAAACTCCTTCAAGATCTACCGATAAAATAATACTTCCAATTACACGAGCAGTACGCGTAACCTGAAGCAGGGGTGACTACGACCAACGGACAATCTCTCGACACACAAGAAACCTCCCGTCGTAGTAGACATAACCAGCACGGAACCCGTCAGTGATGACGAACCTCGAGCCAAGTGCAACTTTCACGCAGAAAATTTCACACAAAATAAATAACAACGACACTCAAAGAGGGCCGCTTAATAGTCGATACAGATATCGTCTAAACCGTAAAAATAACCTAATCCCTCAGACTCATGTATACTAGCATATATATAGGCAATGATACAAAACGCCTTCAAGGAAAGGTCGGCCAGAATCAGGCTCGCAGGCCCACCTATTCATGTACGTGATCTCCACGTTTCTTCTTTCTCCATACCAAAGTTGTTGTGTTTATCTCCTTCTTAATTTTTATTGCAACTGTTTTTCTCTCTCTTTCCATAACCAACGCCCCGGGTTCCTTCCTAGAAAACAAATCTTTATTGTATTGGTAACAATCTCCTGATATACTGAACGTACGTGGTTGCATCTCTTCTATAGTTCTCTTGAACGGTTGACCAAACCTGGTTTCATCGTTGCATGACATTAGTTTATTTGAACCTTGCACACATCTCTTCCAGCCCGTGTCTTTCTCTGGTCCATGACCGTAATAACGTAGATGTGTAGGTCGCCGGCCAGCAGCTTGGCTCCGTGTAGTCAAATTAGCAGTGTGACCAAGCGCAGGTTGCCGAAAGGTCGCACAACCATGCATAGGTTCTCTTGGCGAAGGCGTGCCACTACAACTAGGTCCACATAAAATACGAAGATTTCTATCTATTCCCTTGCTGAGTTGCATCAAATTATTTACCTCGACATTGTTTGTTTGCACTCCTTTGTTGATAATCATCGTACATGTTGTACTAGTATCAACAACTAAATTTCTCGTGCACTAGGTGTATTACATGCCGCAGCAATTTAAAAACTTTAAAGGTTGCCACCTACTAATACTAGGCAGTTGCCGTGCAGCGCTACAAAGAAACATGGCAAAATAACATGTTCGGGTAAAGAAAAAGTTGTGATCTGCTTACAAGCACACTAGGGCAATTGCCATGTATTCGGCAAAACGCATGGCAACTGACACGTTCGGGTAAAAGAGAGAGTTGACATCTGCTTACAAGCACACTAGGACAGTTGTCATGTATCCTGCAAAACACATGACAACTAGCAACTTTGGGTGCGGGAGAGGAGACAGGCGTGTGGGGAAACATGGTGGTACTTCTCCGGAGGGTGCAGCGGTCACCGGTCATCTTCGATCGTTGATCTGCCGTTGTTGGCATTTGTTTCTCTTCCTTTTTCTCTGTTTTTTTCTTTGAGCTTGTTTGTGCTGCGGCCAGCCCCAGCACCCTTCGTTGGATGTATCGGTGGTTGCTTTGTAATACAAAGCGGGGGGAAACTATTTTTCTTAAAATAGCCCGTCAAATTTATCTACTTGAATATTTAAACAAAACTAATCAAATTGGGAGTGACTTCGATGGTGTAAAACCAGAATACGCCATCAGCGAAGCGGTAAGCACGCGTGGGTTATGGGCCTATGGGTCGATAACAGATGGGATCGTGCCCATTTAAATGAAGGATTATCCCCCCAAAAAACAGAAGGCGACGAGGCTCACCGGCTCGGTGATGTTCTAGACATGTCGGGTATGACAAGGACTACCGAATGGTGGGTCGTACTGTGGTGGGGATCGACAAAATGGATATAAGACCCTCAACTCATTGCAAGAACCACTGCATTTTCAGTTACGCGGAATGCATGATCTAAATTTTTGACCAGGATCCAACTCATTTCAGTTACCCCTACAGTGAAAACAAAATGATAGAAATGACAATCATAGAGATGAGTGCCAGAAGAGCGACAATGCAGTGACTATACAACCAGCATCGGAACAAACATGGTTCAGCCATTGGACTCAACGCCTTCAGCAGTTTTGAACTGCGAGGCCAAAACCAACAGGGGTCCTCCCCTCTCCCTGTTCTGTCAGGAGAACAGACCAAGTTTAGCTAGTATTTTTTTTAAAAAAAGTTTAGCTAGTAGAAGAAGCACAAGAGTTGCTGAGTTTTCTCAATCTATATCTATTCCATCTATCTATAGGCAAAAGTAGGCGTCCAGCTCTGCTTTCATTGTATCCAAGGCAGCGAAACTTGTGCCAGGACTCCAGCTCTGGTCTTTCTCTACTCTGCATTGACATCCGGCTGCCCCAGCGCATGATAAGCTGAATCAGCAGAAAATAATGAGGAAGTTACACTGCAGACCGCCTTTCAGATTCATAGCAAGAAGACCTCAGAACAAGAACAAACTTGGACATATTTGACTGATTTTATTTTACTGTTTCAGTTATGTTTGAAATCAGTTTTCATAAAACAATACATTGTTCCATTGTTTCAAAAAGTGATTTCGACTGTTTTACTAATTCAAGAAAGCGATTTCAAAAGCCTCATTTAAAAATTAAATTAAAAGTCTCAGCACAATTATTTCAAAAGATCCATTTCAATTCTTTTGAAATGTTTATTTTTTTAAAAGACTAATTTTAATATTATTCTAAACACCGATTTCAATGGTTTCAAACTACCAATCTCAGTTATTAAAAAAGACTGATTTATTTTTTTAGATCCATTTGAATTATTTCAAAATACACATTTCAATTATTTTAAAAAGGGCCATTTCAAATATTTCAAAAGACCCATTTCAGTTATTTCAAAAGTCACATTTCAATTATTTCAAAAGGGTCATTTCAATTATTTCAGAAGACTCATTTCAATTATTTCAAAAGTCCCATTTCAATTATTTCAAAAGACTATTTCAATTATTTGAAAGGTCCAATTTCAAGTACTAAAATATGAAACTGAAATAACTGAAATCAATTTTTTGAAATAATTTAATTGTTTATATCAAAAAACTTTTTAATAAATGAGCTTGACTAGTTCGTGTTCATGCATCTGTTGATCGATATTGTGATCTAGATAGCGTCGATATCATTATTGTTGGGTACTCGACAACTCATCCAACTATGAGTGCCATCAAAAGAAAAAAGAAAAAAGTGGAAAGAATTTGGTTATGGTTGACTTGACTTGAGTACCAAGGACTTAAACAATACTCCCTCCGTTCCTTGATATAAGGTGTATAGATTTTTGAGGAAAACCCCAAAATATAAGGTGTATTGAGTTGCACCACTCGTATGGATATTTTTTTTTGGGATTCGATCACATTTCCTTATATTAGGCAAGCTTCTTTATTTTCTCATGCCAATTAGTCAGGTGTAATCTCGCCCAAAACTTGTGAAATTTTTCCTCGACATGCGTTCTTTAATTTTCGTGTCAAAAACTATACACGCTATATTTAGGAACGGAGGGAGTAAGACCAAAACACACGAGCTGCCGTTGTCTGCCAATGTCGTACCAAGGACTGAAATAATCAGATAACTCATCCAACTGCCAATGCCATTAAGATTCGAAAAACGCTTGCAAGGATATGATAATGGTTGACTATCCGGTTACTGTCTGTATTGCAACCATTGCTAGAGCTCAAGAAAGGATAAGCTTGAATATCCCTGAATGTTACCAACCTGATATTGCTCAATCCATTTGGCGATTACTTTTTGTAAGAATTAGGTTGGTGCTGAATTTCTTTACTCAGATAACTCCTCTATGGGCGTTCTGGGGTGATCTTCCAAAACAAGACCAATCAGGCACAATTTCCTCCCGTCCCTCCCCCGTGCAACGGCGCCGCCCTGCACCAGGGAGCCCCCGCCCTCCTCCTACAGCCTCGCCCCTCCTCCACTCCCCTCCGCCGCCGTCGCCCGGGGCGTCACAGGGCAAAGCCCTTGTGGCATGGCGGCGGCGGCGGTTTCTCCTCGGATCTCGATCTGGTTGGGAGGCGGCGCTCCTATCCGGTCAGATCGGCGACGGTGGCGCAGATCGGCGGCGACATGGAAGTGGTGCGGCGGTGGCGGGGGAGGACGGCACCAGCAACGACGGATCTGGCCTTGACTCATGTCGGGCTAATTCGTTGTGCTACCGATCTCAATCGCCGTTGGTGGGGCACTGCTCCTGGACTTGATCTGCAACACGAGGATGTCTGGGGCGCTGGCCCTAGGCTTGGTGGTGGTGGCCTTCTTCTTCGTCGGAGTTGGTCGGCCGCCCGGCTGTGCTCGCATGGTCATGCAGTGACCGGCGGCTTGACCGGTCGGCGGCGGCGGAACTTGGCCGGTGGCAGCGGCAAAGTTCTGTCTGGATCCCGGGGCGGCGGCCCTGGAGAGTGGAGGCCGGTGAAGCTTGGGCTTCCCACGGCGGCATGGCATGGTGCAGTCCTTGTCCAAGGTGGATCTGTGACGATGATCTGCTATGGCTTGGTTCGGATTAGAGACGGCGACGAGCGCGCGGGATCCTTCTCGGCGGTTTTCGCGGCTTGGCGAGGCGGGGTGGGAGCCCTCCTCCTAGGCTCCAGTGGTGGCACACTCAGGCAGTGGCCGGTGCGCCAGGGATCCCACGGTGGCACTGTTGCTGCGGTTGGTCACCGGATCTAGGCGGCTGGATCTGGGGCTTTGAAGGCGGTCGAGATAGTGCACAGGTTGTTGGGTGGATTTCTTGGGACGGATGCGGGTGAAAACCTGATTTTCGGTCGATGGACCGAAGACGGTGATGACGATGCCCTTATCATCGTTTCCTTCATGAAGGCATCATCGAGGTGAAGCTCCCAACTCCACTCAATACCTCCGGGGGAAACCCTAAATCAGTTGATCGGATGTTGGCGGCAATCATGTGTCGTAACCCCCTTGGGGGCGGCATTCTTGGAGGTGCACTCGGCTTCACAGGACCAGCGAACGGCTTCTTTGGTGGAGCGGTGCTTCATCCATACATTGATGGCGACAGATCTGGACGGCGTGGCGCAGTGCAGATTCAGAGTTCGATGTGGGAGGATGGACTCGCGCAGGAGGACGACGCTGTCCGGCGTCGTGGTGACGTCGATGGCTGAGAGACCTGGCACGGTAGATGCAACAGTACAGCTCTGAAGATGGACTCGTGGCAGGTGGCTGCGGCGGCCCCATACCCGGCAGGCATCCTGGTTGAGGAGTGCGCCGTACTGGTAGGTGCCTCATACCAAGCAGGCGTCCTGGTTGGGACCTCGGGTCTTAGATGTTTAGGTTTGGCTGCGATGTCCGTTTGGTATTAGGCCCAGACTATCAGCGCCCCTTCATCAACTGGATAGATGTAGCCACAGTTGTTGCTTAGACAATGGTTTCAATCTTACTGTTGTATGACTTTATAAGATCTTGTAAGAATAATTAATAAAGTGGTCGCATGCATGGTCCAAATGCAGAGGCCGGGAGTCATCCTCCTTTTCTAAAAAAAAGGGCGTTCTGGGGTAAAGTACATAAGGATGTTCAGAACAAGAAGAACGAGGGGGCAGTGCGGCGAGGCGAACATGGAGGATTCCGGCGACATGCGGCGCGCTGGAACGCCGACGTGAGCAGTGTGTCCCTGCATGTGGCCGAGCAGTGCTCCGCCGCCGTCCTGGCAGTCTCCTCCATGGCTTCCCGGGGCTCTGTCCGTAGTGGCGCCACGCGCTCGCCGGTCGCCACGTCCTCGTCCGCGACCTCGGCGGCTTCGGCGCTGGTCTGTCCTTCGACCAGGTGCACGCTGCGGTTGCGTACGACGTCCTCGCTGGGATGACGGTCCACACTAGTTTCTCTGTCGCAAAGGATGTCGTCGAGCGTTGTTGCTATGCGGCATATGTGGTGGACTGGTGGTGCAGTTTGCCTCCATCTATCCCGAGTTTGATGCAGCCATTATGGACATCCTAGCATATGCATCGGTTGGAGTCATCTCGAGCATTGACGTAAGAACCATCCATGCTGCAGTGGTACAACGTTCTCCATGTCATCGAGGTTCAAAGGCTCATTCAACTAACTAGCCCCTTCGAATAACCATTTGCTCCAAACTACTTGCTCACATTTTATTCGATTGCTTGTGTGAACTCTCATTCACAAAACTCAATTCCCCCTTGCGTTGTGCGGGGACCGAGAGGATGCGAACCACGTGTTCTTCCGGTGCCCCCTTGCGCGGTTTGCGTGGAGTGCAGTTCGGTCTGCGGCTGAAGTCCAATGGGACCCGCGTTTCGCTGCGGAGCTTATTCTCATCTTAAACGCGTTGCAGGGTGTTGTGGAGTTGTGTAGGGGCACTTCTTTGGTCCATGTGGCTTACTAGTAATAAATTCACGATCGAGGGTTGTTTTCCAACTCATCCGGCTAATATCATCTTCAAATACAATCTTCTTTTGCAGTAGTGGAGTCCGTTGGGAAGACGCAAGGATATTGATATGATCAAGATCGCTCGACAACGAATCCTGCAAGTGTACACGTCGGCTAGGGAGCCTTGACTACGGTGGCATCTGTGGTCTCTTTTGAGTGCTTGACGAGTCTGCGCGCTCTGTACGGGCTATGCCTTGTAATTCGCTAGTGACTTGTTAAGCTCCGTCCGAACTTTGTGCCGGCCGGTATGGCTTTTGGTTGTTTTAAGACTGGTTGGTGTGCTACTCTGCCGTTGGGGCTTTGTTAATTTAAAGTCGGACGCATCTAGCGTCTTCGTTCTAAAAAAAACTCAATTCCTATTATGAACTGAAAAACAAGAAGAACGTATGCTCCTGTCAAAAGAAAAAGAAGAACGTATGTTGGAAGACACAGGAGATGGCATGACACCTGGTACCGCGTGATGCGAAGAACCCATCGCCTCATGGAGGTTGTCGAGGAGCACGACAACGTAGATAGCAGGGTTAGCTGGGATGTCGGAGTCGCTGAAGCCGCGGAGGTAAGGGACGAGGGCGCAACGAGCGCGACCATCTGGTGGCGCCACTACGGCCAGAGCCCTGGGAATCGTGGAGGAGGAGCACCGCCCAGACGGCGGCGGAGCTTTGCTCGGCCCTCACATTGGTGTTCCAGCGCGCCGCATGTCGCCGGCGGCCGGACCCCTTCACGCTTGCCTCACTGTCCCCGCACGATCTTCTCGTGTCAAATTAAATCTATCTTAATAAGAGAAGTTGGCTCACACGGACACGTGGCAGTCTATTATTGGCTTTGTTCCTGCAGGGATCCCTGCAGGTGAGTCGAACCGGTTGTTCTCCGGTTCGTCTTTCCCCTCCAGCTTGTGCGGCTGAACGACACGGGGTCGGCCGGGGAGACTTGATTTGACATTTGCTGTCAACAAAAACAGAAAACAAATGTTATAGTAATAAGGAGTAAAATTTATAAATGATGGGAGCTACTAGCCTGGCCCGTTAATGCATAGGTTATTTTTCAAAAATCTTTTTTTGTGTTTTTAGAGAAAAACAAATGTGGTTAAAATATCTTAAATAAATCACCTGCAAAAAATCTCTTAAATACATCATGTATGAAAAAACTGCGTTTATGCATGTATTATTTTGGAAGTTGTAAATATGATTTAAAATCAAGTCTCAGTTATCAATGGAAAAAATATTGTTAAGTACTCCCTCCGTTCTTAAATATTTGTCCTTTTGGAGATTTCAAATGGACTACCACATACGGATGTACATAGACATATTTTAGAGTGTAGATTCATTCATTTTGCTTCGTATGCAGTTACTTGTTGAAATCTCTAGAAAGACAAATATTTAAGAATAGAGAGAGTATTTTTGTTCATGTAATTTAAGAGAAATTGTTCACGTTCATTACACAAATGGCTCACACTGCTCGTGAGCTTTTTACATATACACACAACACTATTTTGCGTCATAGTCAAACTATCATTGACTAGTATATACTGGAAATGTTATAGGTACTTCAAAATGTTCATGCCTACAAAAAAAAATCTATTTTTTTGTGAAAGGGCCCAAAGCTATATCTTAATTATCTCAGGTCCTTACAACCATAGCCATAGAGAGAGATAAGAACTACTCCCTCCGTCCTACACTTCTTCTTATATTATGAGACGGAGGGAGTACGTTCAAATTCTTGGGGGCCGAAGTCTTCTTCCGCATTAATCGACCAGTGGCCTTGGCGGAGTAAACCTTTTTAAACCCAAAAGGTTGTAGAAGTAGCTGTTAGGAAGTCATCAATGCAGAACATGGGACGTAGGCGGTTGCGATCTGCAAAGCAATTCGCTGCCCCGGGGAACAAAACACATATGAGGTTCTTTATTAACCCCGAAGACCATGAACACCGGTCGAATCCAGACGGATCCACCAACTTAAACCGACCAGATGACACGCCGGAACACGGCTTCACACGGATCCTGCTTTTGATTGTATTGATATGGGATATAGTACAAAGTACAGGTATCTACCATGAGATTGTTGTGTATGATTCCAATGATCTAGAATATGATCTGTCTACTAGCCTGGCTTCGGCTTATATAATGCACGAGAGGCCTAGCAGTTAGAGGAGTCCTCCCCTCTTATGTGCCAGTCTTGTGAAATCTTCCTTGTATGCGTCATGGGCTTCTCCAAATGGCCCGTTAGTCAACTGCCATGGGGTCCTTGACCTGACCCATCAAAAATCCAGAAAATGAGACATTTAAATTAAATTTTATGTGTAATTTCGCATGTTTCTAACCCAACGTTATTTAGCTATTCTCCTTACACTGCAGTTTGAGCAAAAATACATGACAATAAGTGTAAATTTGACACACAAAAATTGTAAGATATGAACTAAAACAACAATAAATTTGAAAAAATATGTTTTTAACGGGATTTTCACTCGGGACCATCAGGATAATTCATAACAAGATCTTATGAAGTAGATCCATTTCTTAATGCACGTTTGAGAAAAGTATATATCACTACCTCTGAAAACTTTAAAAATGAAATGATTTTGTTGATATGAGACTAATTACTTGAATTTTCTATGGGACACACAAACATTAGGTGAGCTGCTGCGGTCCCACAAAGTGGTTTGAGGTAAAACCAAAGCCAAGTAGGTAGTTTGCTGTTTTATTTTGCACAACAACAGAACCAAGTATGTAGTTACAAGTCACAAAACACAAGGCTTATGCAGAGAAACATTACGACTTTCTACTAACTAGTGTATTTACCTTGGCAGTTGACACTTGACACCCATCTTAATTTTCAGGGGTTTCACCACCAAACCCTTCTTTGTGTACTTTGTTAACTCGTACTCCCCTGAGCGACCATATAGATGAGTGATAATTAATGTTCAATGAAATCATTCAGCGTACCAGGGATAGCAACTGGTAAGGCTGACACCCCTCAAGTTTATCTTAAAAGCAACCTGACCCTTACGAAAACTAATAGCCAAATGGAATCAGGAATATTAGGTTGATAACATTCGGAGATATTTTTACTTATCCTTTCTTGAGCTCTACCAATGGTTGCAAACAGAGAAATTCAATCACGGCAAAACTATTCCTTGCATGATTCTTCAAGCAGTCAGCAGCTAGCTGGATGGTCAACCATAATCAAATCCTTGCCAGGTTTTTCCAATCTTAACGGCAGTTGCAGTTGCAAGAGTTACCTGATTATTAACAAGTCCTTGCATGATCATCAGGGAGACAGCACCATGCTACCAGCAGTCGAATGGTCTTATTATTTCAGCCAGTCCCCGATACGAATGTCAACCATGGCTAACCAAATGTTTGACAGTTTTTCCATTTTTAAAGGCAGTGGCAGTTGGACGAGCTATCCATCCACTACCAAACAATAATCATGTTGAAGTAGGACCCAACCCAACATCAACATATATGCATGGACACGAACTGGTCGTGCTCCTTTATTCAGTTACCCATATACAGGGCATCGGCATGTACAATCTATTTTGTTTTGCGGGAAATCGACATGTATAAATAGAACAAAACAAATTGCAGTTCTATAATCACATGTACGCAGGTTGTTTTTCTTTTCTGTTTTGCGAGAGAAATTTTCAAACTATTCATCAATCATGGCAGTACAGAGAACTCTAGAGGTAATAAAAATTACAAGCAGATCCATTGACCACCTAGCAACGACTACAATCACAAGAGCAAGCCGAAGGCGCGCCACCGTCATCGCTCCTCCCTCACCGGAGGTAGGCAAACCTTGTTGTAGTAGGTAGTCGAGAAGTCGTCGTGCTAAGGCCCCAAAGGACCAGCGCACCAGAACAGCAACCATCGCCGATGAAGAGAGTTATAGATTGGAAAGATCAAACCTGTAAGCACATGAACAAATACGAACACAAACTGGATCCAAATAGATCCACCGAGGACCGGCACCGACTGAATCCCGCAAGATCCGACAGAGACACACCTCCACAAGCCCTCTGACGACGCTATTCGCACCATCGGGACGGAGATTAGACGTGGGAGACATTATTCCTACTAAGGAACACCGCCATCGCTACACAGCCCCAACCAAGATTTGAACCTAACAAAAACGAGAACGGGGTCCCTCCCGCTAGCGGGGGCCGAAATCCTCCACACCTCCATGGCCCAAAGGCCATCGGAGGTGGGGTGGATCGGCGGCGGCGCTGTCGGGAGGAGGAAGAGACTTTTCTTGACGAGGAGGAAAGGAGGTCTACAATAATTTGGTACAATGGACTTCATCTCTTAGGTTGTTCAAGTACTACGAAACTCTGATTAAGCAGAGAACCGACTGTAATAATCAGTGTTTATTCTGCTGGATGGGCCAGAACAAGCTGATGTCTCTGCTGTTCACCTCCTGACGCGGCCTCGCGTTCTTCTCCATTTCCTGCAAGGTGGAAGAAAGAAAATCAGTCCGAGTTTTTCTTTCTTTCTTTACACTGACTCAATCAAATGTTAGTCCACGGTTGAGTTGAGATCAAACGAGCTGAAGGCAGCTTTCATGTCGCTTTGGCATTTTAGACATGTTTTTGGTCAACCGAATTAAAGACAGAGTTTAGTGCACCAGGAGGATAGGGGTCGGTACGTCGGGTCGAAACGCTCGCTTCCATGAAGAGGATTCGAGGAAACAGAATGAAACTGCAGTGGGAAAAATAAATTCTTACGTCGTGGACAGCCTCTCGGAGAAGCTCCAGCTGATGCCGCGACACAGTACGAACCTGTTGAACCAGAGAGAAGTTTCAGAAAGAATCAATTCCCTCACCATGCATGCACCAACCATGCATATGATGTGACAGGACTTTCACTCTTTCAGTGATCTAAATGCCGATCAACCAAAGTGAAGAAAATATAGTAGTACTACTATATCACCATGCCAACGGCCAAGCTAGAGAAAACAATGGCTGCGGGAAGGAAACCTACCCGCTTGACGATGGTCCAGATGACCCCTTGGGTGCATGGCGGGGTGGTGAGGGAGCCCACGTAGCGGTAGTACACGCTGGCCCTCCCCCTGGCACCCCTGGCGTCCACCACGCCCACCTTCTCCTCCCTCTCCGGCTGCTTGGCGATCATCTCCAGGTATGGCTCCAGCTTGTGCAGGAAGGCGTCGCGGGCGCCGATCTCGTAGAAGACGCCGATGACGGCGGTCTTGTTCTTGGCGCTCTGGTGCACCATGTGGAGCTCCATGTCGTACCGGCGGCCGTTGACGCTGTGCTCCGTGGGCGCGTGCCAGTGCAGCTGCCGGAGGTGGTACGCCGTGCCGTCGATGGACACGCTGCCGGCGTCGCCCTCGAACCGCACCATGATGTCGTGGCCGCGGTTGACGACGGAGGCGTTGGCGGGGGCGTAGGAGTGGTTGAGGTGGCCGAGGCGGCGCACCAGGGTCACACGCGGCCCGGCGAGGTCGATGGGCGACTGCATCTCCCCGTTGCCACACGCCGACCACTCCGGCTTGATCTGGCCCCAGTGCGCCGGCCCGTTCTCCGCGTCCGGCGAGTAGCTGAACTCTTCCTCGTGCTCTGCAACGGACATAAGACATGAAGGCAATGGGGAATTGAGGATTATATCGATGAATGGATGGATCGATCGACGGAGGGTGACCGAGTTCATCGTACCGGTTTCCTGCTGGGCTCTGGCTGCAGGGACGGCCGAGAAGATGACGGAGGCGGAGAAGAAGAGCACCGCCGTTGCCGACACGGCGAGGTGGAGGTGGAGGTCCCGACATGGATGCATCTTGTGCGTCTCCTCCTAGTCTTTGCTGCCTCTTTGGTCTGCTCGCCGAGCTGATGAGTCGTGTGTGGAGCTGGTGCTGCATATATACTACGAGGACGTCGAGGAGAATGGCACGGGTCAGGCGTGCATGGCCGGCCGCGTTAGGTAACTGGAAGCTAACCTGCTACGTACGTCGTAGGTACTTGACGTACGTTCACACATCAAAAGTCAGAGCAAATATAAGAACAGCCGAGATGTGTTCTGGTTGTTCCTCGACTCTGAACTAAATCGATGTGTTGCATTCGGAGCTAATAACAAAAGGCGAGATCGATGTGGCAGAATTAATCTGAATTGGTGTAACTTCATGGCTCTGGCGTCCAAATACAATGCAAATCACATTTGAATATGAAAGCGGTGCTGACTAGGCTTGCCTCCGTGGCACGGGTCCCGCTTTGAGCCACTGAATGACGTGTGGCATGTTATTGTCCAAAAAATATCCTCGGACCTTTTGTATGAGAAATTAAAAAAATTGAGGCTGTTTTTGCGAAAAACAGGCTACACGCACACGCCTCCCTCCGTGCCTTCCGGTCACTGTCACTGAGAGTGGACCTGTGGCAGGTCAGCCTAGTTAGCGCCGCTTTCGTATCCAAACTTGGTTTGCACCGTATTAGCCAAGTTTTTATACCAGTTTAATTTATGCCACAACTTGTAGCATCAAAGTGAAGTTCTAGCACCACTCGGTAATTGACTATTCGCCAATGGTACTAATTCTAGTGCAAGCAGAAGCTGTGTGTAATCGTCTCCACCTCCAGATGGTAATCAATGCTCGTTCCTCATCGATGTTCATGTGAGTTCATGTTGGCATCTGATTTCTTTTACATATTCAATTAGAGGAACTTTGGACTTGGTCAATAGTACTAACATAGTAAGATAAATATTTTGCTTGGCTACAATTCTGTCACAGGGTTCCAATCGTGTTTTTTTTTTGTATACTTCCTCCAATCATGTATCTATCAAACGCAATACATATGAATCGAACACAAAATACAAATCAATACTAAATAAATAAACCATAGTAACATTCATAAACCGTCCTCCCCCGGTAGGGCAGAGCCTCTTAGAGATCATACCGAGCAATGGCATGGTCTTCCCGCAAAAAAATAAAGGTTTTGGCCCATTAAAATTAGTAAATGGTAGCCCATGTGAGACAATTTGCTTATTCGGTTATTCGGCATGTGCTATCATTTTGGGCTTGGAATTTGGCCAGTAGTTACTTTTGTGTCACGCTCCGTTACTGACCCCCGGGTAAATATCACTACACTCTATACTAAAAACATATAGCACTGCTAGCATTGTAAGGGGAGCTGTACGTTGAGTAGAATCTTTGTGTACATGTCCTCTTCCAAGAAGAAGTTGTCGATGGTGACGACCTGATCCTTATTACCTTATACCAGAGAAGCATCATCGCCTCTCCACCCCATACTATAAGAGCAACTATAGCAGACCCCGCATCCCGCCCCGACCCGTAAAATAACCGCCAAAATGCGGGTTGGGGCGGAAAAACCAGCCCGATCAGACCTCGCATCCCGCCCCGGCCCGTAAAAAATTTTAGGGGGCGCGGCAAAATCCCGACCCCAACACGGGAAAACGCGGGTTTCCCCGCGGCTGCGATGCCCTGTATATAAGCGGAAGCGGTTGGTGGGGGGGACATTTCATCCCGCGCTTTCCCCCACCAACCACCTCTCCTCTCCCCCCTCGCGCCGCCGCCGGCCGCCGCCCAAAATTTCGGCGAAAGCAGCCGGCAGGAGCACGCCAGAAGGCTGCCACGCGCACGAGGCCTCCCTCCCCCCCCCTGCGTCGGCGGGCCGCCGGATTTGCAGATCTGCGGCACTTCATCATGGGCCGCCGGTTGCTGCCCCAAGCGATGGAGTGGTCGGGGAGCCTCTCCCGCAGCCCAGGCAAGGGTGCATCGCCGCATGCAGGTACGGGTTCATCCACCCGCCGCCGCCGAAGGTTTGCGGGCATGGATTCTTCCGGCCGTCGACCGGGCTCGGCGCTCGCGTAGTGTCTTTGTGGCTTGCCGATGCCGCTCATAGAGTGCGACGACTGCATGCGGAAAGTGTTGCGGCTCACTTCGGGCACACCGAAGCACCCTGGATGGGTGTTCTTCAAATACGAAAATGATGGGGTACGTGCACTTGCGGTAGCTCATTTCATAGCTCATTCTTTAGTTCAATTGCGGTAGCTCACTTCGAGCTTGTTCATTCTTTTGTGTAGGATGATGGATGCTCATTTTGGTTTTGGGAAGGCCAATACATTGATTTGTTTGTAGAAAGAAACTTAATAGATTTTAGTGCATTCCTTAGTACAATCGAAGGAAATGATGCGGCTGCATGTGCAACTAGAGGGGAAGCAACGTCTACTTCTTTTGAACCAAAGATGAAGAAAGAAGAATGCAAAATGAAGAATCCGCATATCAACAATGAATGCATGGAGAAGATATTAGTCCAACTTGTGGGAGAAGTTATGGAAGTTGGAAATCTTGTGGTTCTTGTTTTCTTTGGTTTTACTATTCTAGCAAAGATTTAGTAATGTCTTTTGTATCTAATGTTGTTGCAAAAGCAAAGAACTGCATTATGCTAGATCAATTTAAGTTGCAAATCTGAGTTTTGCGGGCCGGGAGGAGCTGCGCCAGATCAGACGTCGCAAAGCCGACCCGTAAAAAAGGATATTCTGGGGAATATCCTTTTTTACGAGTCCATTATGAGGGGTCTGCAACTTTAGCCGTCCGCGCCGGCCCGCAAAGACGTTTTTGCGCGAACTGCAAACACGTTTTAGAGTTGCTCTAACCCAACGCTAGAGCAGCACCAGTAGCACCCACAGTACTCAATTGCTTCCCCTTTCTTGGGTGACGCAAGCCACGGGGGGGTCGGCCATGGGTCCAACATCAAGTGTTGTTTTAACCTTTTTAAGAACCAGGCGTAGCCACACTCAATTCAACTAAAATTAAAGAAACTGACACCCGTCAGCTGCGAAGCCATGGGGGAATCGCCCCGGTCAAAGCTACGCGGGCTCAGGGTTGCCACTGCCGATGAGAAAATGTGGCAGTGTATATAAACGAAGTATCTCATAGATAATTACGCCACAAATACTTCATAGGAGTAGATACTGGTAGCATAGTATATTAATGAATAATTTATGCATCCGATAATCATACAGTTTTTACCGCTCCAAACAACCAAGTAAACTAGCCCAAATAGTGTAGTAATTAAATGAAGAGGAAAAACATCAAAAGACTTGACTTAAGCAGCTGCAGATGAAGATTAAAAAAATGTTCTACTAGGACGTGCGGTGACGTGTCTACTCGAAGGCCCATTGGTTCTCCTTTTTTATTTCGGCCTCCTCCTCTGGCGTGAAGTCGCACTTGATGTTGAACGTCTTGCGTATCTCCTCGACCGTCTTGCCCTTGATCATGTCGGCCACCGTCTGCAGGCAGAGTTCCAGGAGCCCCTTGACGTCCAGATAGTTGGCGGCGAGGATGAGGTCGTATAGCGTGGCCTGGTCGACGTTGATGAAGCTGGCGTCGAAGCTCTTGAGGTCCTGCTCGCCGCTGGAGACGTGCTTGTTGCAGTACTCGATGACCTTGGAGAGGATCTTGGAAGGCACGTTGGGCAGCGGGACGCCGTTCTCGACGCAGTTGTCCTCCATCATGTGGTGGATGGTCTGCGACATGGCCGCCGCCTCCGCCGTGACCTCGAAGCTCTCGCCGTCGGAGCTGATCAGCGTGATCTTCTTATTGCTCTTCTCGCCCGCGGCCTCGCCGCTGCTGCTTGCTTCCGCTGGCGTCGCATCAGCCATGGTTCTTGATTCGCTTGCTTGATTTCTCCTCGATCGGGAAGGGAAAGCTCGTAAGCTTGGATCGATTTGGTTCAGGTTGGGCTCGGTGCTCCCATATTTAAAGGGTCACACAACAGGCAAGAAGCGAGAGACCGAATCGATATGTTAGTCAGGTTCCGAGATCGATCGATCGATCGGTGGGTCACTTATCCGATATCGTCATGATCTCACATAATCAATCAAGAGTGCGCACGTATAAGTTACAGTGCATGACGTCACGACACGTTTTTTTTCCTTCTATGAAGAAGAGCCCAAATCTATTAGGTTCCCTAGCTAGAAGTGCAAAGCATCCCAACATCATGAAAATTACATCAAGTTCTCTGGACCACCGTACGACCAATATCGTCACTGAACGAGCTGTCGACATGCCGTTGTCGCTTCTCCCCTACAAAAGTTTGTCTGACCTTGTCGATGATAGTCGCGAAGAGTTCATGCACTTGCCCCTAAGGACGGATGCCCCGTAGCCGCAGTCGTCACCGTTGGACCTTGAATTGATCTGAAGTGTCTGCCACCATTGGTCTCCGTCCGCACATGAAGAAACCCTAGCCTCACTGCCCCAAAGAGACATCAAGAATGTACGCCGGAGCTCCATCAAATATGTCAAAGAGGGGAGGAAAACCCACGGGTTGAGCGCTGGAGCTGGTAGAGATTAGATCTGCCGCCGCTTGCACTAGAGCGAAGGAAAAGACAATTACCTTATCTGAAGTGTGAGACATGTATTGTACACCTTTATACAATTCACCATTAAATTGATATTCATATACAATCTACATTTGGATTTATCATATGCAATCTACATTTCTCTTGCTTGGACTTTGGCCAATCATCCGTATGACTGATGAATCTTTACTTTTATTTCTCAAGCTGGAGATCAAATTTGTAATTTGTAATTTTATGAAATGAAAAACATGGGGTGTATCTGTGGGGGGGACTTGTGTGAGAGATCTCACATTAGGTGAGATCAATATGATCGATTTTTTGAAAAATAAAATCTACAAATATCCTCAAAAAGTTTGTAGATACACAACAATGGTTGATAGTCAACCTCAAAAAGTTTCAGCTCCTAATGCGACCTACATTAATAGAAACAAAAAGGACAAAATTGGACGTGAATAGTGTCAAAGCTGCCACTATTCACATTTGAATTTGTCTTTTTTTTAATTTTCAAATGTACTGAGTTTTGAGCTGAATTTTTTTGGAGTTGTAGACATACCCTACATGGATGTTGTCAAATAATTTTAGTTTTTTTGAAATGTATAAATATGAATTTTGGGGTTGATCTTACGATGTCACCTAATGTGAGATCTCGTACAAGCCTTCCCCGTATCTGTATGATTAACTTGAGACTATTCTTTCCCTAAAAAGAACTTGAGACTATTACTTTTAAGCTCACGTGTATCTAAACCTCCTATCTTTTTTATGTTTCCTCGGTACTAAAGATTCAGAAAACAATTCTAGCAATGTAGTACTAATTCTGATAATAATTCTAGCATTATGTGTTGGATTTGCTCCATGATTTTTACCTGACGGAGTGGATGTGCTCTATGTTTATTTGTTGAATGGCATGGTGATACATTTTGTTATATGATGTTCACATATATTTGCTAACACTGTTTTATTTTTCTGCGCACCCTATACAATTGTTTTTTTTGGCTAGTCTTTTTGTGTGGCATTGTATGGTGTTGCACTATAGCCATGAATAACTCAAACTTTTCTTTAATACTGCTTACAAAGAGAGCAAGCATGTCACTCAACTCACGTGAGAAGCAAACAGGTTGTGAAAATAGCGTTGTGATAAAGTGGACATGTGGTTTCGTCATGCTGATGTCACACACATATTTTTTCTTTTTTATATTTTCAAAAATAACCAATACATATATAACGAAAAGCTAGTTATTTTTCTAAAAGTGCCCATCGCACATTTAAAAAATGTTCATGCAGCGTGAAAAAATGTTCGCTGAAATTTTAGAAAATGTTCGTACAGTTCAGAAAAATCATGTGAAATTCAAAAATGATCCGGCACTAAAAATTGTACGCAGCATTTTTCAAAAAATGTCATATAATGGAAAAATGTTCTTGTAATTAAAATAATATTTTGTACCAAAATGTATGCTACATTTACAAAAAAATCATGCTTTACAAAAAATGTGACATTTAAAAATATTTATACAATGTAAAATAAAATGCGTAATCTACAAAATATATCAACAATGCTCAAAGACTCAAATGCTAGAAATCGGAGTGGGGTGTAGGCCGGATGCTCACCCCGGGGAGACGAGACGGGGCGCTTGGCTGTGCCCCGTGGATCGACAATCGTTGGGTCGGGAACTTGCTCACTAGCTAAGATGGACCGGGCTGAAATCATTCATCACTTATTTTGGTTCGGCTTATCAGGTGGAAGGAAAGTGAAGGCAGGGCAATGCATTGTGTTAGACAAAGTAGCCCTGGCGGTGTTAAAAAAGAGGTAGCCCCCCTCCACAACCCTCTTTCTCTCACCCAATTGTTACTAGATTTTTCTTTCAAATAAATGATACCCTACTAGATTTTAGCCCCTTTTCCCTTTTTTCACGGGGAATTTATAATTCCTTTTAACTATGCTTACTCTTTAGTTTCTCTCGATTCCTACAACAATTGCAATAAATAAACTTCACCCAAGAAAATAAAATGATGCACGCTACGTCCAAAAGTGCAATACTTTTAATGGTGTAACTAGGTAATTGCATGTGCATTGCAACATGTATAAATATTCTATTATTTTAGCCCATGATTTACCAGTCCATAGTAATGTGAACATGTAAATAAATATTTACCAAATCCTGCCCTGTGATTAACCTGCCCATATTTTAGGATTTTATTTTCTATAATCATTTGTTAGCTTACCAAAGAAAATATAAGTTTATTCGGTAAGTCAATAAAAGGTGGGACAGTTAAGGTGGGTTTCAAGAAATGATGATTTGTAAAAGAATGAAATGTTGGACGAATCACTTTGCCTGGCAGAAAAAGGAACAATATTCTTTTATTAAGTACACACACACACACACACACACACACACACACACACACACACACACACACACACACACACACACACACACACACACACACACACACACACACACACACACACACACACACACACACACACACACACACACACACACACACACACACACACACACACACACACACATATATATATATATATATATATATATATATATATCCAAAAGTGCAATCATGTTTCTGTAAAATGCGGTTTGAGGAAAATGGTGGTCAGGACATATCTAATGAGCCCACACCTAGTTCAATTGATTTGGTGGAAACAATAACAATCATATGAATAATGACTTTTGAGTTGGCGACTGAGATTCAAGATTGAGAATAATGATTTATCCCTCGGAAAAATGAATATTTTATAACAAATTCAAAAAAGATTGGCCAGGGAGTCATCTATTTCAAAATAGTTCTATTTTTTTGGTAACAAACAACGTACAATGAGAAGGGGTTGGGACAGATAAAGCTAGGACGCCGATAAGTCCCGGACATTCGGGATTTCACCATGGCAAATCTAACATTTTTTGTGGCAATTTATATTTCTTGATCCTGGCTAGCTTAGTTGATAAACATGGCAAATCCACCCTCAATTTTATTTGCCAGAAAATTGTCATGCTTGCTAAGTGGTAACTAATAAACTTGCCATTCTCACGTCAACTAAAATTGCCATAAAAATGTTCGATTTGCATGGTTAAAAATCGGACATTCAGATTTTATCATTTCCATAAAGTGATGCCCCTGTTTGGAAAGAAAAGCACGATAATTTTGGATGATTGAATTCCTATAGGAGAACTTCTTATGATGCCATTTGAAAACAAAGAAATAGCTTACCAAGATTCCTATGGAATGAGCCAATTCATATAAATTTTGGAGGAAAGCAAACATGAGGTCTTACCTCATGTTTTCTTCTCCTGGTGTTTACAATCTCTGAGTTTTCCCTATATATAGTGCCCAAACAGCAGTTTTGGAGCATTCATGTGTTTTGAATTCATGTAGGAATTCAGGTAACAAGACAATTCCTGTGATATTTCAGTCCTAAGATTTTTGGTTCGTAAGTTTTAAACGGGGATTAAAAATACAATAGCATTAAATAAGTCAGAAATAAATATTAAAGTACTCGTCAGAATCGAACCTTACCTATTAGCACCACAACCTTAGCCATCCCTGTCAATCCCGACCGCCAAACCAGAAACCAAGATCACTCTTTTTTTAAGCTAAACACAATCCAATTTATATTGATAAAAAATATGGTTTACAGTAATACAGGGAATATCGATAGGCTAGCGTCCTTCAGGAAGATTGAGAGCGAATTTAGGGAGGCTAGATGTGCCTTGATATTGGACTCATGTCCTTCGAAGATGAAGGAGCGGGAAGGAACTCTGTGCTGAGATATTGATTTCTCTCATGATATTAGCATATCTTCCTCCACCAATGCCTGAATTTTTTATGAGACAAACCAATGCCTGATTTAATAACTGGAAAACCGGCGAACACGTCGAAGCCTCAAATCGAATGATGGGTCAACTCCTCCTCCCCATGAGCTCACATGGGTTGGGCTCTTTGTTCGGGTCCGTCATCATTCAACTGACGGGGCCGATTGACATTGAAAAATGAACTAGTCTACTGCGACCAATCCGGCGAGACACACACATATGGTCAATGTGCAAAGAGCTTGGAAACCGCCTCCGATTGGTCATGTTAAAATCCATGTAGACGACGGCTTGTCTCATGATGGGTCAGTACCTCGGGTCTTCAGCTATTGTTCTACCTGGTGTCAATAATCCAACATCGCTAGAGGCCATAGCATGTTGAGAGACCTTGCCACTTGCGGCTGATCTATTTTCGAATCATTTGGTAATGCCTGTGGCTGCAAACTAGCAGTGGACGACATCACAAAGGGGTTGGGAGTTCCCCATATCACTGCTGTGAAAGAGATAAACAGGAAAGAGTATGTTTTGTCAGCTGTGATTTTATATTCGAAGGTCGAGCTTCCAATAAGACGCATAATGTTGTAAAATTTATTATCACTGCTGTAAAATTTGTAAAAATTGTTATATCCCTTCATGGCCCTCTTTGTACCCCGTTGAATATTGTTCAATTTTAATAAAGTTACGATCCCCTAAAAAAAACTGACGGGCTGGTTTGCTAAAAAAAAGAGCTGACGGGGCTGGTCTTGGATTGGTCAAAATCAAGCCTCTTCTCGTTTTGTGTTGACAGCAAAAGTCAGTCGAAACCGGACACCGTCGTCTCCATGTAGAGAAAGGAGACCGGCCATCGTCTCCTGGCCGCTCATGTCGCTCAGCCGCTCGCGCGCACAACCGGCAAGGGAAATAGGAAACGGAATCGCAATTGGAATCGGAGAACAAGTGAACAACTGCGTTTTAAATTAACCGGCTGCCTCCTCCCTTGCTGCTGTGCTGGCTCGCGTGTCCGGCGAAAAACCATCCTCCGCTGCTGTTTCTTGTTGCTTCTAGGGTCTTAGCCTGCGCCGGCCGGCCGGCGACTCGCCCTCAATCTGTCCGTGCTTGATCGAGGTACCGTCGCCCCTTCTATCTCCTCGTCCTTCTCAAAATTTCTCTGCCTGCATCTTCTATTTATTCACTAGTTGAATACCCGTGCGTTGCCACGGGAGAGATGTTACCGATCAAATCATTGCACTATCAATGTTTGATGTGCTTTACTTTGGAGTATAAGATAATCTGATCAGTTTGGTTATAGTGAATGCATTATTTATTTAGGCGTATCATAGAAGTTCTATGAGCTCTAAGTTTTATGAATACATTTTTTAGATGACGACTTTCAAAGACTAAAATTGAATCTGAAACTTAAGTGACAACTCTATTACTTCGACAATTCGTTTCCTTGTCTGTGTCATACTATTTTCTTTGCATCGCATAAAAAACTATATTGAAGCAATCTGTCACCTGGTGTAGTTGGCAGTGTAGATCATTAGGATTCCATGTACAGTCTACGTACATCAGCCAACACCATAAAGATTAGAGATGCGTGCATGACGCAGCAAAGAAAAATTAATCATTAAATTTGGCACTTTATTTCAAACAAAATAATTAGATATTAAATGACACCAATAAAATAGTAGTCCCTCCTTTCTAATACTCCCTCATTCCCAACATATAAGGCGTGCTTGACTTTTTTGGATTTTCATCGTACAACTTTAACAATTATTATCACTTATTGTATGTCTACAAAATTTGTATAAACGTATATGAAATAAATTTTTTTGCAAGAAGAGTAATACAATACGATTTATATGTGTCCAACCCATGTACTTTTGTATAGAAAACTGATCAAAGTTGCACAAGCAAAGTCAGGGGCATTACATTTGATGGAGGGAGTACCTAAGGCAAAAGTCTGCTTCATCCTCCCAGCTTTAATAATTAAAGGTTTATGGCATCCCCTTGAAACATGAATAATGACTTTGCCAACAGAACCATTTACCAAATCTTTCATATGCTTGGTTACAATTTACAGAATACAAGAATGACACACCTTCCCTAAAAAAAATGACACGCCAAGATAGATGGTTTCTCCTTTACAGTAGCAAATATAAGTAGAGGGCAAAGAAGTGTTATATTACAGCGTCATGAATACTTACACCAGTGTGAACTGTCCACCTAATGGCTACACAACTCTTTGATCTGGTTCACTAAATTGGGAAATCAAGAAGTTGAATTTTCTTTTCAGTTGATCCCGAAATATTTGCACAAATCCATCAGTTAATTAGTGAAACCTGACCCTGATCATCATACCTAGAACGCTGGGAGTAAAGGGAAGTACTTAAGGATTGTTAAAATTCTAATATGAAAGCTTAAGAGTGTAGCAACATATCTACAATAAGTAGCATTGACAGTCTAATAGGAAAGCTTAGTAGCATATCATATCTGTTTTGTTACACTTGTGAAAGATTAGAAAACATATTTAAATTATGATGATAAACTCATGTATAACTACATTATGAATCTTGCCACTTATCTAAGAGTAGTAAGAGTCAAACTCATTCAATATGTTTTACAAAAAATGGAATGAGAAATGTAACAAGTGAGATCATAGATGATGAATCTGCAAGAAGTCCCTTCTCCATTTTTATGAAGCTCAACGTTATGGAATGGAGCAACCTCAAAAGTCAGAACCTGCAAAAAAATATTAGAATCTTTTTTTCGAAAAAAAAGAATCTTCAGTTTGAAGCGAACATATAAAATATGTGGTAATGCAGCTATTATTTCTCTAGGAAATAAAGACTTTTGATGGCATGAGCATATACATAGAGTGATAGAGATGTAATATGTATATAGCAAGCAAAGAAAGTACGTACTATATGATCTTGTATTAATATTCCATGGTGATTTCGTATCATTATCATTAATCAAATAACCTGTAGAAAAGTATTCCTTTCTCCAGAAAATGCTATACCCATTAGTACTCACAATGTTAGTGAATAATCACAAATCATAACGTCAAAGTGTAAGAACAAACTTGTTTTGTTGACCAGAAATAAATTACCTTTGTTCTTCTTCCTCACCAAAATCTTCCCCTAGATTTTTCGTCTTTATCTGCACAAGTCGTTCTTAAATCTACAGGATGCAAGAGGAAAGCATAGTCAGAGCTACAGGATATAAGAGGAAAACATAGTAATAGAGGACGAAGAGAAGGGGAGAGACGAACATGATTACATGAATGAACACAACGTGTCCTAGGTCCTGTCCCGCCGCCCTGGCTACTGCCTGCCCTGCACTTGCGCACGCCGCTCCGCAGCTGTTACAGCATTAATCAAAAGCCCGGCGGCGCCCTTCAGTAGCCCCACGAGCAGCTGGCAGCCGTCACCGGCGCCGTCGCCTGCGATTCTGCGAAGCCGAGACGAGCAGTCCTGCACCGGGATGGATGTAGCTAGCGCGATGGCCATCGCTGTAGGGAAGGAGGCGACAGATCATTGTGATGCGCTACCCGCCGATGGCACATGTCTGTACGCGCAGCCGTGGCACGTCCTTGTAGACCAGAGAGAGAGAGAGAACGAGAATAAGAGATGAGAGAAAAAAAAACTACCTGGATTGCTGCCGCCACTGCCCTAGCTCAGGCACGCTGCCGGCTTGTTTTCTGCTCCTCCATGAGTCGTGGCAATTCGCGGGGGCTCCGCGCCTCAGCCGCTTCCGCCTCCATCTTGATTGAAGGATAGGCACGACGATCGACCCTGTCAGGGCTTTATAAAGGACCACCAGGAGCATCTCGACGAAGACGATAGAGACGACGCCGCCGCGGCGACCGATGTTGGTGAGTTCAGAGGCCAGGAGGTAGAACGCGATGGCCACCCAAGTGTAGGCGTGAACCCCGCGAGGCCGCCACTTCCCCGCCCGCGTCATGCTAGTGACGCGCTCCTCGATCGAGGAGGAACGCCATTGAAACGGTGCACATGGCGGCCTCCTGGCCGGCACGATGGCGAGCATGACGAGGAAGGAGGAACATGGTCACGTCGTTAGGAAATAGGGAGTAGAGGCAGAGGTTCACGATGGGAGAAGCCCTAGCAGATCGTGCATGTGTAGATGTGCGCATACCGGTGCGTGGATTTTGCCTGGTCTAGCGGCAGTTCGAGATCGCGTAGGAAACGTGCATGCGTGGGTATTGTTGTTTCTTTTTTGTTTTTTCCCTTGCAAACCGGAGGGTTGGAAGTGTGAGGTACTGTAAAAAAATCGTTGGGGTTCTCGCGGAAGGCGAACGTGGATGGATCGTGGTTCGTGGGAAGGAGGTGGCCCAACAATACGTGCGATCTTTTCTAGCGCGGGGTCGTACGAAGGGGAGGTCGAACCATCACGACGTTCGATCCTCCTTTAATAATAGAGATTCATCTTTTTCAACAATCTTTGATTTTCTGCATTGTTCCTTTTAATTAATGTTCAGAATGACTAATTCACATTTAAATGTTTTTTAGTTATGTCACGTCTAAGTTGTCCTTCATATGATTATAGCTGCAAGATTCGTGCAAAAAGTTTGTTTTTTTCGCATGTATCTGTCCTGTGTCTCGCGTCGCACCCACATGCGTCCGGTGTGGGTGTGGCCCTGTGCTTTATTTCTTTCTTTCTCAAGCCTACGCACGATTTAAAATTGAAAAGAGTGTTAGCTTTGTTACGTATTCTCGTCGAGTGTTATCCTGGCATTTCCCAGTGTCTCTTTTCTCATTCCTATTTCCCTTCTCATCCAGTAGAGAGTGACGACCAGCAGCACATGGGCATGTGGTTTTTCTTTTCCGTCAGTTGAACCCGTGTTGCGCATCATGTATTTTTTTTTTCATTTTTCACCCCTGATTTCTTTCCTTTTTTATTTGTTTATTTATTTGTAAACACTTTTTTTGAAATTTGTGAAAAAATATTTCATCAATATTTTTCAAATCACGAATTGTTTTTTGCATTCAGGAACATTACCTGAATTTGTATTTTTTTTGCAAATTCTTGCTTGTTTTGAACTTTTATGTTTATTTTTTTATTCTAAAGATTCAAGTTTATGAATATTTTCATATTCACGAACTTTTTCAAATACATATTTTATTTCTTTTAATAGGAATGGATGAATGAATCTTTTCATCGTAGCCAATGCAGAAAAAAGAAATTGTGGTTAATTGCATGTCCTCTTAGCCCAGTTGCATTGACACACAACTCTCTTGGTTGCATGTCCACCATTGGATACATAACTGGAAGTGTCGCCCCCGCTCCAGACATGCATGTCTTATCTAAGTTGTTGTCCGTCTGATCTTTTTGTTGTAATTTTTTCGTGGATCCTACGTCGTCGCGATGTCTAGTCATCGGCCCATTTTTGTTAGTCTCATTTTTTGTCCGGCCTCTGATATGTTTTTTCTTAGCTATTTTCATGGCTGTTTTTTGTCGTTTGTTATTGGTTTGCTTTGTAGAAAAGGAAGGTACATGGTGCTTTGTTTGCCACCTCTTTTTATCACCTCCATTCTTTGGCTGATTTGCATCTCCCCATTCTCCTCTCTTCGTTTGCGTCTTATTTTCCACTAGAGTGGATGCTTTGTTTAACCTTTTTTCTGCTTTTTTTTGCTTTAGTTACAATTTTACCCTCAACTTGGAATTGGGATCAACCAATTTTTTCTTCAAGTCCGCTATTAACTTGTAACTGGGTCCAACTCTTTTTTTCTTCAGCTAAAAGTCTAACTTGACTTGGTGTTTGACTTGTTATCGCAGTAGGCCCCGACTATTTTTTGCATTAGTTACAAGTCCATCGCCAACTTGCAACTGGACCTGATTAGTTGTCTTACCTCAGTTGCAGTTCCACCTCTAGGGGTGACTTTTTGTACAAGTTGCAAGTCAAGCGTCGACTCGCAACTGGGCATGACCTTTTTATCATAGTTGCAAGTAAACCATTGAAACACAACTAGGCCAGATAGTTTTATTCTACAGTTGCCATTTCCAAGTACACCGTTGACTTGCAACTAGGGATTGCCTTTTTTTTTGCCTAGTTGCAAGTCCACCATTAACTCGCAGCTAGGTCTGATCTTTTTTTTATCCTAGTTGCAAGTGAATCATTGACACGCAACTGGGCCCTTGATTTTTTTGCCATGGTTGCAAGTCAACCATAGACTCGCAACCCGATACGTAGCTACTTTTTGTCTCATCTGCAAGTCCATCTTCGACACATAACTGGGATACTGACCATTGTTGTCCCAATTGCATCTCCAACCTCGACATGTAATTGGGGGTCGCCTTGTCCTAGTTGTAAGTCCACCCTTGACATGCAATTAGACCCAATTAGTTTTTATGCTAGTTGTAAGTCTAACTACATCCCCGACATGTGATTGGCAGTCTTCTGTTTGTTAATCCCAGTTGCAAGCCCACCTTCAAGATGCAACTAGATGCCCCACCAATTTTGCCTCGGTTGTAAGTTTACCCTTGATATGCAACTAGAGCCCGATCCATTTTTGTCCTAGTTGCAAGTCCACGGTTGACACGCAACTGTGAGGACAACCATTTTTTGTCCCAGTTGTAACTCCACCGTTGACATGAAATTTGGGGGCTCGCCTTTTTATTGTTCTAGTTGCAAGTCCGCTATCGACACACAACTGGGCCAAATCCATTTTGTCCTATTTGCAAGTCCAACTACACCCCCTGACATGCAATTGCGTGCCCGCCTTTTTTATCTCAAATGCAAGTTCACCCTCGGTATGCAACTGGGGGCCTGGCCAATTTCCCCCTAGTTACAACTTCGCCCCCGATATGCAACTACGGAGGTGGGGAGTCCGGCCCTTTTTATCCTAGTTGCAAGCCCACCCTCAACATGCAACTAGTTGCAAGTACCTGTTGCAACTCCATTGTTGACATGCAATTGGGGCTCGCGTTTTTCTTGTCCCAGTTGCAAGTCCACATTTGACTCGCAACTGGCCCCGTAGTTGTTTTGTTGTTCCCGATCGCAACTCAATCCTCGACTTGAAACTGCGGTACGTAACTATTTGTCTTCATAGTTGCAAATCCACCATTGACTCGCAACTGTAATCTTAGTTTCCCCCCTCCCAGTTGCGAGTCCACCGCCGACTCGCAAGTACAACCCTGTAGTTTTCTTATTTTTGTCCCAGTTGCAAGTCCACACTCAACTCGCAATCGGACCCATAATGTTTATAGTCCCAATTGCATGCCCACCCTTGACTCGCAACCGGGATTGTAGTTGTAGTTGCCTAGTTGCGAGTCCACCCTCGACTCATAACTGCGCTTGAAGTTGTAGTTACCCCAGTTACAAGTCCACCTTCAACTTGCAAAGGGTTCCATAGTTTGTTTTCAACCCAGTTGCGAGCCCAACCTCGAGTCGCAACTGGGCTTGTAGTTTGTTTGTCATCTCAACTGCAACTCCATCCTAGACTTGCAACTTGGCTGTAATTTCAAGCCCACCATCAACTTGCAACTGGGCTCGTATTTGTTGTTGCCTTCGCTACAAGTACACCTTTGACTCACAACTGGCCCCGTAGTTGTGGGTGTCCGAGTTGCAAATCCATGTTCGACTAGCAAATGGCCGTGTAGTTGTGTTTTTCCTAGTTGCAAAGCAATCCCTGACTCGCAACTAGGCCCCATAGTTGTTGGTTTTCATGGTTGCAAGTCAACCCTCGACAAATAGGACCATAGTTTGTTGTCCTCCCGGTGGTGAGTACACCCTCGACTCGCAAATTTGGTCCCATGGTATTTTTCCTAGTTGCAAGTCCACCCTCGACCGTAACTGGGCTTATAGTAGTAGTTTCCCTAGTTGCAAGTCCATCCTCGACTCGCAGCTTGGGCTTGTAGATGTAGTTGCCCCAATTGCAAGTCAACTGTTGACTCGCAACTGGGCATGTAGTGTGTTTGTCGTCCCAGTTGCAACTCCACTCTCGATTGGCAACCGGCCTATAGTTTGTTCTCATTCTAGTTGCAAGCCCAACCACGACTCGCAACTAGGAGTTTTTTTGTTATTGCCTTAGTTGCAAGGCTACCATCGACTCGCAACTGGGCCCAAACTTTTTTTCTTCGCGCCCAGTTGCAAGCCCCCCTTGATTCGTAACATGGCCCGACCTTTTTTTTGTTCACACCTAGTTGTAGGTCCATCCTCTACACGGAATGGGGGGCCAACCATCTTTGTCCCAGGTGCAAGTCTATTCCCGACATGCAACTTGGGGCCCTGTCTTTTTCTTTCTTGTCCCAGTTGCAAGTCCACCCTTGACATGCAACTAGGGCCCAACCCAATTATTTCCTAGTTGAATGTCCAACTACAACCCTGACATGCAATTGGGGGTCACCATTTTTTGTTCCAGTTGCAAGTCCACCATCGATATGCAACTAGGGGTCCGATCAAGGTGTCCCTGTTGTAAGTCCATCCTCATTACACAATTGGATCCAATCCATTTTTGTCCCAGTTGCAAGTCTACCATCAACATGCAACTGGGAAGCCGACCATTCTTCTCCAGTTGCAATTCCACCCGACATGCAGTTAGGGGAGGGGGCATCTTTTTCTTGTCCCAGTTGCAAGTACACACTGAGACATGCAACTGGGCCCCATAATTTTTCTTGTCCCAGTTGCACGTCCACCCTCGACATGCAACTAAGACCCAAACCATTTTTTGTTCTAGTTGCAAGTCCAACTACACATCTCACATGCAATTAAGGGTCTCACCTTTTATTTGTCTGGACTGCAAGTCCACCCTCGATACGCAAATGGGAGGCCAACCAATTTTTTTCCAGTTGCAACTCTGCTCTCGATACGCCACCGGGGGCCTGACACATTTTCTCCCAGTTACAACTCCACTCTTGATATGCAACTGGGGGCCCGACCCTTTTTTTGTCTCAGTTGCAAATCCATCCTGGACATGCAACAGGGCGCAACCTATTTTTTTTCTCAGTTGCACGTCCATTCTTGACACACAATTACATGCCCACAACGAGACTGAAATTATGGACGGAAGGAGGGTTGTCGGGCAGTTACATCTCCACATTCTTAAAAATACTTATAATTTCTTTCTTATTTTTATTTCATCTTTTATGTTGAAAGTTATGAACATTTTCTTAAAATTATGAACTTTTTATGAAGTCATATTTTTTTCAAAATTGTACTTCAATTATTTTTAAAAATGATGATCCTTTTCCAAATTCATGGAGTATTTACAATTTCACAACATTTTTGTATTCACTAACTTTTTGAATTCGTGAACATTTTTTAAATTTGCTAATTCCTTTTAAATATGCTCTAGCAGATGTGCACTAGACGCAAAATTGAAGCCACATATTAGTTAGGTAGGGCGCTGTAGCATGCATCTAGGGGGTGGCGAGACTGGAGCTTCCTCTTTTCTTGTTCGTTCCGGCCGGCTACATCGATTTGCTTTTGCCATGATTAGTGTATTGTCTGGCTTCAGGTAGAAAGGAAGAGAAAAGGAACACAACCGGCCGGCTAGTGTACTGTGCTGCCGTGCGCGTACATATTTTATACGTGAAAAGATTTTTTTTTCAAACAAATAAATAAGGACAAACAAAGAGATCACAAATAGTTACTTATGTCATCTTAAATGTAACATAGTTATGTCATATCTAGATGTGTTCTAGACACACCGATTCATATTAGTATCTCTTTATGCTCATACTAAAATACATTCTCTCAGTTAATATACCCGTTAATGTATAATTTCCTTTCAGCAATGGCGATGCAAGCTGATTCTCGTGATACCCCTCCAGAGGAAGTGCTAGAACTTCTCTCCTTTTTCGTTAAGCATTACTACCAGAGTCTGCACGCGGCACCAGACCAGGCGTACAAATTTTATAAAGACAGCAGCACCATTGGCCGGCAGGTTTGGATGGAGTCGTGGAATATGTGACAACACTGCCCGTAAGTTCCTGTATATGTATATTTGAAATTCAGTTTTGTTGCTACAATTAATCAATATGGTGCCCGTCTCTATATACTTCGACAGAATTAATCTTTGTTTAAACGACAGAATGGTTCTTCTTATATTAGTTCTATATATATAACCCTTTTGTCTGAACAACGGAGGAGATCAAGAAAAAATTAATGTCTATGGACTTCAGCAAATACTTGAAGATTCTGATACATACTGCAGATGGAGTGCCATCTCTCAATGGTGGTGTGCGCATTGTTGTCACTGGATCGTTAACCATGTCTGATGGTGCTTGCCAGAAATTTAACCAGTCGTTCTTCCTTGCACCAATAGAAGGTGGCTATTTTGTCCAAAGTGATATATTAAGAATTATGCCTGAGACGTCGCCACCTGTGGTGAGTCAAGCCGACAATCAACAAAATGAGATCAAGCAGGATGTCGGTGTTAGTATAATGTTGATTAGTTAATAGGTTTAAGCTAATCACGGTCAGTGTGAGTCTGCATGTGAGTCAAGTAGTAGTCGGCTTAGGAGATTACGAGTCCAGGTTTGGCAGTCTTGGATGTGTCCGTGCGTCTAGTTTTTGGAGTCCAAAAGCAATACGTATAGGTTTAGGTTTAATAGTCCGATTAGGTTTGAGTTTGCCTGAGTCTTGGTTGAACGTGTATATATACACGGGCAGGCCATGGATATTGTAATATCGTGAGGAAAAGGAGAAATAAAGAAAAAAGAACAAGGCACGACAGGTGCCTTTGGCAAAAGTTTTTGCATCTGCGTGTTCATCGTGATTTGATGTGATCGATCCTGTGAGCGAGTTCTAACAATTGGTATCTAGAGCAAGGTTCAGGGGTCGAGCGCTTGCCCCGGGGTTGCGACCCAACTAGCACCTCGGGGCGGGTGATGAAGTTGCTGGGTGGTGCAGCAATGAGGAGGATCAGGCGATCGTCGTTCAGTGAAGCGACAAAAGGAGGGAGACGACAGGTTGTCGTCAGCAAGGTGGCGGAAGGAGATCGTTGATGTGCGAGGTGGTGCCGAGGTGCGGTGCTGGAGCTCATCAAGATCGTCATCCGGGGAGTCGGATGAGTCAAGGAGTCGTGCGAGTTTGCACGGTCAGTTGTCGTTGCGTCTGTGAGTCGTCGTCGTGTCCAAGTGCTCGTCTTGGTGATGATTCGTTGGAGTGGATGCAGTGTGCACGGTGTTCCGTGAGTTATGTCCATGTCCTCGTGGAGCGTCCTGGTTGCGGCCAGTGTGGATTCGGTGTGATGCCGAAGGCGGACGATGGTAGGCGAAGCCATCGTAAAGCGAGGAGGTGTGTGAGCAGTGGAGAGTGGATCTATTGCAAGCAAGTACAAGAAGTATGGTGCGGACCGAGTGCAAGGCAGCGGCCAAGCAATGGCGGTGGCACAACAATGTAGAGCAAGGAGGTTCTGCATGTTTCCTGGCGGGTCATACTCAGTGTACGAATATGACAGTTGAAGATCAACCTCAGCATGTAGTGGAACAGTGACCAGTTAAGTTGAACGACGTGAAGACTGATGATGCGTCCAGTCTTGCACGTTGCACGCGTAAATACGACCATGTGGGCTGGTTGTCTGGATCATGCGTCGGAGTTTGGATCGACAAGTCGCGAATCAACAACGAGTCAAGACCAGGGCGAGTACATGGAGATGATAAGTCAAGATTAGGGAGATTGTTAGTATAATCTTGATTAGTTAATAGGTTTAAGCTAATCACGGTCAGTGTGAGTCCGCATGTGAGTCTAAGTAGTAGTCGGCTTAGGAGATTACAAGTCCAGGTTTGGCAGTCTTGGATGTGTCCGTGCGTCTAGTTTTTGGAGTCCAAAAGCAATACGCATAGGTTTAGGTTTAATAGTCCGATTAGGTTTGAGTTTGCCTGAGTCTTGGTTGAACGTGTATATATACACGGGTAGGCCATGGATATTGTAATATCATAAAAAAAAGGAGAAAAAAAGAAAAAAAAAACAAGGCACGACAGGTGCCTTTGGCAAAAAAAAAAATGCGTCTGCGTGTTCATCGTGATTTGATGTGATCGATCATGTGGGCGAGTTCTAACAGTCGGATCTATTGCTGAACCAAGAGAGGTGGAGCGGGTGAGTACTGACCATGTGTCGGCGGAGAATAAGGTTGGTGACTTGGTAGTTCTAAACCCCATTGCTAATGGCACGGCAGATGAAAATTATGATGACATCGATCTATTTCTGCAAGTGACCAAAGAGGATCCTATTGCTGCTTCTCCTCCTCCACCTCAACCTAATCAACCTTAAAAGGACACTACTAGCAGGTCTTACGCGTCAACTGTGACTTCCCTGTTTTCCCGTCTACTTAATGTGAGGGGTTAAGTTCGATCGAGTGGGTCTCAAAGCCATAAAAGGCCCTAAATTCTTTTAGAAAGGTGGCATTGCTTTTGACCCAAGAAGGAATTCTCCAACTTAAGGCCACTCGCATTGCTTAGTATTATGTGTTAGTACCATAGTGCATGATATATAATATTGTACATTCACATCACATAGTATCATACATCAGTATTGAGACTTTATTTCTTTATTTCTGAATCTCAACTAGTACACGTGCAATGCACGTCTCAACCAAAACAACACATGAAAGTGATATGCATATTGAATTCTGAATCCATATACTAGAAATTTAATAAAACACAATGACTATACTGTCTGATGATCCCTGACTGTCTAAAGGTCATATAGTAAAGAAATTTAATACAAAGCCCATCAATGCTTGAAGAGTCGCAAGCTTGAGTAGTCTGTCAGTTTTAGGACCATTTTTGCCCCCTTTATGAGTTTCTCTCATCTCGTGAGTGCAACATTCATTAACAAATAATGAAGGAAAATTAAGATTTTTTTGTGTGACATGGATGGCATGCAAGCGGCAAGCCACACTTTCTCTAAGTTAATCTTAGTTCTGGCCAAATTAACCATGAATGAAACTTGTCCTATTTGTTAGGTTGATCTCTATCCCGTTCGAACCCAACGGGTCGAACCGGCCCTTGACTCGCGCTGTGATCGGGGGCGCCCAACCGCCAAACCATGGTTGGTGGGTCCCTGTGACCCGCGCTATATAAACAGAGGTGGGGGCCGGGGCACGACTTATGAGGTTAATCGCTGCCACAACCCCAACCGGCAATCCCTTCTGATCTAGGGTTAGCGCGGCGCTCACGGGAAGCTCCACCACTGCCGCCATCTCTCTGCCATCACCGGCCCCTACTTCACCATGGCCGGCGCTGGATCGAGTTCGTCTGCACCAACAGAAGGTAGGTGTACCGGAAAGATCTAGCCTACACGATCCAAGTGGGTCTTTCAATGGTATCAGGCCATCTTGGCAAGATGATTTTGGGTAAAAAGATAAAACAGAGAAAGAAACAGAAATCCCTCCCCCCCCAAAGAACCCTAGAAGGGCAAAGAAATCTCAAAGAAAAGTTGTGCCACCGTCATGGCTGCACCTGTTCCTCTCGATCCCGAATCGCATCGGCAAG
This sequence comes from Triticum monococcum, assembly GCA_034509565.1. Taxonomy (NCBI): domain Eukaryota; kingdom Viridiplantae; phylum Streptophyta; class Magnoliopsida; order Poales; family Poaceae; genus Triticum; species Triticum monococcum. Next base: position 744,137,246 of record CM067847.1, on the reverse strand, counting down.
CTGAGGATCCGGGACGAAGAACCACCCCAAACGGGGCAAAGGGCATCGCGAACAAACCGCTCGACGGCGGCGCGCTCACCGCAAGGTGGACGCGCAACCGGCGAGGGGGATGGCCACGACGCCGTCCGAAAGCTCCGCCGCAGTTGCCGTCGGCATCGGACAGATGAGGCGCTGGTGGTGGAGAAAGTTTGCGGGGGAGGAGAGTGCGGCTCGTGGCGCGGTGGCTGATGACCTCGTCCGGGTGCACCTGCTTTAGCACCTTGAAGATGTAGATCTTGTACGTCTCCACACTCTTCTTGGACTTCTTCTTGCCCTTCTTGTCAGTGCCGCCCTCCTTGGACGCCGGCGGCCGCTTCTCGGCCTTGGTCTTCTTCCCCGCCGTGGTCTTCTCGGCCTTCTCCGCCATCGGCTTCTTCTCCGCCTTGGGGGCCATGGATGCCGCTGGTTGCTGCTGCTGTTGCGTCGACGGGGGGAAGTGTGGTGTTTCGCTGGGAGGTAGGAGGAGTACTGGGGAATCGGCGGCGGGGGTGTGGCGAGTTTATAGGAGGGGAGAGCGGGCTCTGATTGGTCGAGGGGTGCGTGCCACAGATCGGTGGCCTCCAGTGGTTTGATACGATCTCAGCCGTTCGCCGCTGTGGGTAATGGACGGCCCGGATGCGCCTCGGTGCGGATCGCTGACGTGGCCGAATGGTGGGCGGGGAGCAGACGGGCTTCGGCCCGTACCAATTGGGCTTTCTCCGTGGCGGGAATGTTCAGTTCAACTGTTACTGTTTTTACCCTTCAAAAAAACTGTTACTGTTTTTCCGTTTCTCAAAAAAGAAAACTGTTTCTCCCTCCTTCCCAAAATCTTGGGCGTATTAGCTTTTACATGCATTTCCATAATGTTGGGCGCGGAGGACGTCCTCTCTCGATCGTCCATTTTTTCTGAGTCGACTCTCGATCGTGGAGTTATAGCCACGCTAACGATGGCTATTTTTATGGAAAGTAGAGAAAACAGCTGATGGATAACTCGCGCGGTTAGCTCACACTTCCAGATATCGCATGCGGTTACCACATCGTCCCCCCCCCCCCCCTTCACAATTTTCTGAGTCAAAGGAGATCGGGTCGTTGAGCCCTCCTTTGTACGATAGCTAACGAACTTCATGCGCTAATTTTCGTGCTCAAACTTAATGCGCCCAAGCTTTTGGGAAGGAGGGAGTACTGTTTTCCGTTTCTAATTTTTTTTTACTGTTTTTCCATGGACAATTTGCTTTCAGGAGCAAAACTTTTTCTTTCGGCAAAATTTGCAAATTACAAGTAATATGCATTTGTAATCTTTCAAACACATGCAAAATACCAAGATCCTTTTCATGATAGCAAGCATAAGTTTAGAGAGCTTGTCTTCACCAGAGAGGTTAGTCTTGCTCACCGACAATATTTTAGCCCTCCAGGATAAATAATAATAATTTGCTTTAAGAAGGATGCAAGAAAAATATTCTATACAATAGCATACAGACTAAGAGCAATTCTAGCAAGTGTACTACTGGAAAGAGCATTTCAATACACAATTAAGCAAAAAAAAAACAATTCATTTGGAGCTAAAATAGCCCGTCAAAGTTGGGTCAAATTTATCTACCTGAATATTTAAACAAAACTAATCAAACTTGGAGTGACTTTGATGGCGTAAAACCAGAATTCGTCGTCAGGGAAGCGGTAAGCACGCGTAGGTTATGGGCCTATGGGTCGATAACATATTTGGCTGATTTTTATTTTACTGTTTCAGTTATGTTTGAAATCAGTTTTCATAAAACAATACATTGTTCCATTGTTTCAAAAAGTGATTTCGACTGTTTTACTAATTCAAAAAAGGGATTTCAAAGCCTCATTTAAAAATTAAATTAAAAGTCTCAGTACAATTATTTCAAAAGACCCATTTCAATTATTTTGAAATATTTATTTTTCTTAAACACTAATTTTAATATTATTCTAAACACCCATTTCAGTGGTTTCAAACTACCAATTTCAGTTATTAAAAAGAGTGATTTCATTTTATTAGATCCATTTGAATTATTTCAAAATACACATTTCAATTATTTTAAAAATGGCCATTTCAATTATTTCAAAAGACCCATTTCAGTTATTTCAGAAGTCACATTTCAATTATTTCAAAAGGGTCATTTCAATTATTTCAGAAGACTCATTTCAATTATTTCAAAAGTCCCATTTCAATTTCAAAAGGCCATTTCAACTATTTGAAAGATCCAATTCCAAGTACTAAAATATGAAATTGAAATAACTGAAATCAATTTTTTGAAATAATTTAATTGTTTATATCAAAAAACTTCTTAATAAATGAGCTTAACTAGTTCGTGTTCATGCATCTGTTGATAGATATTGTGATCTAGATAGCGTCGATATCATTATTGTTGGGTACTCGACAACTCATCCAACTATGAGTGCCATCAAAAGAAAAAAGAAAAAAAACTGGCAAGAAAAAAGACCATCCGTCTGCAGGTAACCTTGTGCTGTGTCCAACTGCCAATGCCGTACCAAGGACTGAAATAATCAGATAACTCATCGAACTGCCAATGCCGTTATGATTCGAAAAACACTTGAATGGATATGATTATGGTTGACTATCCGGCTATTGTCTGTGTTGCAACCATTGCTAGGGCTCAAGAAAGGATAAGTATGAATATCCCTGAATGTTACCAACCTAATATTGCTCAATCCATTTGGGGATTACTTTTTGTAAGAATCAGGTTGATGTTGAATTTCTTTACTCAGATTACTGTCTGTTGAATGTCTTGTTCAGGGTAAAGTACATAAGGATGTTCAGAACAAAAGGTTCTCTGAAGCTTAGAACGGCTAGGGCAAAACAGACAGGTTCCTCTTGTCAGGAGAATGGATCGAGTTTAGCTAGCCGAAACACACGAGCTGCTGGGTTTTCAAGGCGTTGTTCTAAATTCTCATGTTGTCGTGCCCAAGGCGGCGACGCTTCTGAAGAGTTGAACTGAGAAGAAGAAGGTATCCAGGAGTCCTGCTCTAACCTTTCTCCACTCTGGCCATTGCCTGAATTAAGCCTGAACAATGAATAAGTTAGGCACCATACCGCAGATCAAATAATCTCATGTTGCTGAAAGAAGACATTAAAGGACATAGGATGCAGCTGCTGTACAAAACCTGAAAACAGTGTCATGTGCAGAAACTAGTTTTCATGTAGAGCTTCTGGATAAAATCTGATTTTGTTGCCTACGTTAGAAATCCCTTTCCCACTACATTTTTCAGTTATACACCCAATGCATATTCTAAAAGGGATGCCGGACCATCAACTCATTGCAAAAACCACTGCATTTTCCAGTTACGCGAAATGCATGATCTAGGTTTTTTTGGCAGGATCAATAACTCATTGCAAGAACCCCTACAGTGAAAAGAAAGGGTTGAAATCACATCATAGAGATGATGTCAGAAGATCGATAATGCAACGACTACTAAAACCAGCATCACAGCAAACATGTTCAGCCATTGGACGCAACGCCTTCAGCAGTTCTGAATCATATAGAACCGTGACCCGAAAAAGACAGGGTTTCCCCCTCTCTGTGTCCTGTCAGGAGAACGGGCCAAGTTTAGCTACTAGAAGAAGCACAAGAGCTGCTGAGTTTTCCCAACCTATATCTATTTTGTATATCTATAGGCGAAAGTAGGCGTCCAGTTCTGCTGTCACCGTATCCGAGGCGGCAAAACTTGTGTCAGGACTCCAGCTCTGATCTTTCTCTACTCTGCGTCGACATCCGGGTGCCGAAGCTCATCATAAGCTGAACCAGCAGAAAGAATGTGGAAGTTAAGCAGCAGACCAATGATCAATAACAGTATACTGACAGAATCAAGAAGGCAAAACCCCCAAAAAATATAATGTTCAAGTAATAACAGTATAATGACAGCATCAAGAAGGCTTTTATGCACTGCCTATTTTAGGATACATCCCGAATTTTGTTCGTTGGTTAGAAACTTAATTAGTACTCCCTCCGGCCGAAAAAACTTGTCCCAAGCTTGTCCCTCAAATGGATGTATCTAGCACCAAGTTAGTGCTAGATACATCCATTTGAGGGACAAGCTTTTTCGGACCGAGGGAGTATATTCTTTGCGAAGATGACATGACTGAGATGACTGAAGTTGGTTTGGCATTTTAGGCTCCATAACGAACTGAATTATGAAATGGGCGAACTGAATTATCTGGACCAAGAAAAGAAATGTTCAGAGTTCAAGACCAAATTTTACAATTTGTACACAGACTGATAATTCCACATGGCATTGGCACCCAATATTCAGAGTTCAACTACTTTTACCTTTCTACAAGACTACAAGAAGTTTCAGACAAGTCCCAAGAACTAACAATAAAACCTAACATAATGTCCATTTTCCAAGCAGGATAAGATTAGCACTCCGCTAAATTAAGACCTCAAATTACTCATGAAATTTGTTCAGCCAATAACCAACTAATAATAAAGTAGTCTACAAGACGACCAAAATAAAACCAAAAATATCATGACCATGCAGCAAGAATAGTAGTATCCACACCAAGATCTGCGCATTCTGCATAACAAATGCAGCAAGACATGGAGAGAGGCTCTCACCAGGGGTCCCCGAAAGCATGACGACGACCTCGAGGGTCTCGCCGGAGCCGCCGTGGGGCAGGTCGACGACGAGCGGGGTCAGCCTCCCATAGCGGCCGGCTCGGACGCACATGACGAAGGCGTAGCGCCGGGGCAGCGGCAGGTGGAGGCGCATGGCCAGGTCCTTCCTCAGGTTGTACACGCAGCTCCCCTGGAACTGGAACTGGGACCAGCCGTCGTCGGCGTACAGCCGGAACCGGATCAGCCGCCACGCCGGAGGATACTCCTGCACCAAAGAACCATGAATTGTTATGTTGAAGAGGAGATCAAATCAAAGAAGCTATCAGGAATCTGAATTTCTTTCTGATCGAAAACAGAGCTGGTAAACAATGGCAAGAACGGTAAGAAGCAATTCGGGAGCTATCAAGATTCAAGAAGCGGACGGGACTCACCCGAAACGGTGGTGGAAGGCGAGGCGGGCCCTCTCTGTCCGGGATGGGCTCGACGCTCCAGTAGAACGCGGCGGGGAAGCTGCCGTGGACGCGGAGGTAGTGGCCGCCGGCGTTGCGGAGCCGGACGTCGTTCGGGAAGCCCCCGCCCCCGATGACCTGCCACATGACGGGCCCCACCCCGGGCTGGTCGTTGCCGCGCTGCTCGACGCCGAAGTGACTCGGCCCGCGCGGCAGCGGCGTGTCCGTGACGGCGAGGTAGCGGCCGTAGGCTGCGCTGTGGAGGAGCAGGTACGGGCCGACGCCGTTGGCGCCGTGGTAGACGTGCACCGCCCAAGCCACGTTCAATGTCGCGCGGTGCTGGCAGAGGGTGACGCTCTCCCCGTCGTCGGCTGCGAGGAGGTACTTGCCGCGCCCGCGGCTCCGCAGCCGCACGTGCAGCCTGTCGTGGAACTGCTCCATTGGTCGCCGGTGCTGTGCCGCTTGGAGGTGGAGACACGGCGAGGGAGAGGTTCGTTCTTGGTTCGCTGGGGCTCCGGCCGGCCGGTGAGAGGCGGAGAAAGAAAGCTGTTGGGTGAGGCGGTTACTTTGAGCGCCAAGCCGAGGTATTTCAAGGTGCCAGACGACATGGCCGTTCCGAGCTTTGGGCAAGAGCTGGGCTTCCCTGACGCTTGGACAAGACTCAGGCCCAACGCGATGCTTTCATAGAGATGCAGTCGACATATTCGGCTGATTTTGACGCCAAATCCTACGCACCTTAAGCGTCCGATTTAGTTGTTCCTGCAATCGGGCGCACACCCCCGAACCAGCGACCTCCTGCATCGAGGGGGGCCGCGACAACCAACGCGCCACCGAACCCACTGGGACAACACACATCGTTTTTTTCCTTTCTTGTGTCCCCTTTCATTTCTCCATTTCCTTTTTCCCTTTTTTAAAGTTCGAGAAAATTTCTTTCTTCATGTTTTTTTCTGCAAATGGATGAACTCTTTTTCAAATTCGATTAACTCTTTTCATATTCGATGAATTTTTTTTCATATTCAATGAACTTTTTTCATATTCAATAAACTTTTTTCAAAAATCGATAAACTTGTTTTTGAATTCAATGAACTTTTTTCAAATTTGATGAACTTCTTTCAAATTCGATGAACTTTTTTTCATATTCAATGAACTTTTTTCAAATTCGATGAACTTTTTTCAAATTCGATGAACTTTTTTTCATATTCAATGAACCTTTTCAAAATCGATGATATTTTTTTTCAAATTTGATGAACTTTTTGCAAATTTGATGAACTTCTTTTAAAATTCAATAAACTTTTTTTTGAATTCAATGAACTTTTTTCATATTCGATGAACTTTTTTTCATATTTCGATGAACTTTTTTCAAATTCGATGAACATTTTCCTAAGAACAAGAGTATGTACTGTAGCAACCCGGTTTGGTTTGTTCTAAGAAAATCATGACATAATGTAGCATTTTTTGGGGAAAGAAAAAAAACAAGCGAGCGTGCGTGAGCCAGCGATCGAGAGTGGGAGCGCGAGCCAGCGCGCGTTGCTGGGCCAGGCCCATGCAAACGACGCAGTGGGCGCTGGGTTCGCTAGCGGGCGGTGAAGGCGCCAAGGAGGAGCTCTTGATTTTGACTTTACTGTTTCGGTTATGTTTGACATGAGCTTTCATAAATAATACATTGTTCTATTGTTTCAAAAGGGATTTTGATTGTTTCACTAATTCAAAAAATGGATTTCAAAGATCTCATTTTAAAAAATAAATCAAATGTCTCATTACAATTATTTCAAAATACCAATTTTAATCTTTTTCAAAACACCCATTTCAATGGTATCAACCTGCCAATTTCAATAATTTCAAAAGATTGATTCCAATTGTTTTAAAAGATATATTTCAATTATTTCAAAAGATAGATTTCAATTATTTCAAGAAGGACCATTTCAATTATTTTGGAAGCCCCGTTTCAATTATTTCAAAATTTCCATTTCGATTTATGTCAAGGGTCATTTCAATAATTTCAGAAGAAACATTTCAATTATTTCAAAGGTCCATTTCAATTCTTTTCAAACCTCCAATTTCAAATACTAAAGTATGAAATTAAACTAACTGAAATCACTTTTTTGAAATAATGCAATTGTTTATATCACTATTCTTTTTTAATAATTGAAATGCACTTTCTAAATAAAGAAATTGTTTTGACAAAGCGATTTTGGCAGATTCACTATTTAAACAAAGTTATTTAAATATTTTCACCATTTCAAACAAATGATATCAGAATTTTCATTATTTAACACATATTTAAGGTAATATAAATATGATTGAAACGATTAAATTTAAAGTACCTCATATGTATTCAAGATTGCATTGTTCGAAAGCTCTCGCCGCTAGGAACTCAAATCTATAAATGCATACCTGCATCCTTAAAAGCAGAGCCCCCAAATTGGTCCTGTTGAACCATGGAAACAATTTTGGTTTGATCTCATATTCTGCAGCTGCAACATCAGGTTGTGCTATTGGTTCACGCATAAAATTATTGCTAGAAGTAGCAAAACTCCCAAGATTACGAGCCATAGTAACTTTTTGAATTTTTCTACTCACAAGACTTGCAATAAAATAAAACTAAAACTGAAAAAGTGAAGACAAAAACTGAAAATTAACTTCAACGAAGACTCTAAACACAAAGACTAGGAAAAGTAAACTCCTCCCCGGCAACGGCGCCAGAAAAAGTGCTTGATATCTCCTTTTTATTGATCCGGTATTGGAACTAGAAAAAAGTATCCCACACCTATTTCATCAGAGGTGACACTGGGTTATCGAACCCATGAGAGGAAGATTCTCTTGAAGCAATGGTTTCTAGCAAGCTTTTGCCAAAGTGTCAAATCCAGCTTTTGATCAGATCAACAAGCAAATAGTGGTTCAAACACTTATAATAAAAAGAAGGTACAATGGGATCTTAATGCTTACAACCATGTATTAGTGTTGGGATAAAAAATGATATTAGCCCGTGCTTGGGAAGTCACCCATTAAGAGGTGCTTGCTTCGTTTGGAATGGGGGATGTATCCAAATAACATCCTGACCGGCGCTAGTCCTGCATCAAGAATCAGTTGTCCTACCGAAGGCCCTATCTGTCTTGCGGGGTTGCCCCGATAATTAAGATAATAATGTCAGACAAAAGCTTTGGGCGTTCAATGACTACACCTCATGAATCCCCAAGGATATGATACATGTTACACTACTAAACCTTACTGTCACCGGTGTTTGGTATAACACTTCACGGTCCCCTTGCTCCTAACCTCACCGGTGCTCGATCTCCATGATGATGGTTACATGCAGGGATGAAGATCGCAGACAAGACAAAAGATACTTCACGATGCAATTTTATTTACACATACAAGACGTTGTATCAAAGACTTCCATTGACCCCTTCACCAAATACCTAGGGTTGCAAGGCTCATGTCTCACCCCATACCTTACCAGCCTACTCACACATGGAGATAGATCACGAGAAGAAATCATTGAAGAACACCTCTTGAGTTTGATTGATTGCAATATGTCTTACAATGGATGCCTTGTGCGATGCACGATTACAAGTATGAACAAGGTGAGAGAGGGCTATGGTGGTCGATATGACTATGAAGGTGAAAATGGCAGCGGCTAGGGTTTGTGGATGGAGATGATGATGAATGGGTTGTGGCTGGGTTGGATGCTCCTCCTCTGCTCGTTTTGTTGACATTTCGACAGGGTCCCCTTAATAAAAGTTATTCAGGTGGACGGCATGCCTCGGTCTCCATGCCAAATGACCGCTCATGCGAGCACGTGCGGTCGCATGGAACGTCGTCTTTTGCTCTGGAGGCCTTCTGACGCCTCCTGATGATTTATTTCTTCTCCATTTTCCTTCCTTTCCTTTCTCCCACGTGATATCTTCCCTTTTTAGCCCATTTCCTATGGAAAATATTAAAAAGGGATTTGTGGAATCATTTGCATTCATTAGTCATTAGTGGCAATATCGGAGCGAATATTGTTGGGGAACTGCAGTAATTTCAAAAAAATCCACGGCACACGCAAGATCATGGTGATGCATAGCAACGAGAGGGGAGAGTGTTGTCTACGTACCCTCGTAGACCGTAAGCGGAAGCATTATGACAACGCAGTTGATGTAGTCATACGTCTTCACTATCGACCGATCCTAGTACCGAAAGTACGACACCTCTGTGATCTGCACACGTTCGGCTCGGTGACGTCCCACGAACTCATGATCCAACAGAGTGTCGAGGGAGAGCTTCGTCAGCACGACGATGTGATGATGGTGATGATGATGCTACCGGAACAGGGCTTCGCCTAAGCACCGCTACGATATGACTGAGGTGGATTATGGTGGAGGGGGGCACCGCACATGGCTGGAAACAATCAACTTGTGTGTCCTAGGGTTCCCCTGCCCCTGTATATAAAGGAGCAAGTGTTGGAAATATGCCCTAGAGGCAATAATAAATTGGTTATTATTATATTTCCTTGTTCATGATAATCGTTTATTATCCATGCTAGAATTGTATTGATAGGAAACTCAGATACATGTGTGGATACATAGACAACACCATGTCCCTAGTAAGCCTCTAGTTGACTAGCTCGTTGATCAATAGATGGTTACGGTTTCCTGACCATGGACATTGGATGTCGTTGATAACGGGATCACATCATTAGGAGAATGATGTGATGGACAAGACCCAATCCTAAGCCTAGCACAAGATCATGTAGTTCATATGCTAAAGCTTTTCTAATGTCAAGTATCATTTCCTTAGACCATGAGATTGGGCAACTCCCGAATACCGTAGGAGTGCTTTGGGTGTGCCAAACGTCACAACGTAACTGGGTGGCTATAAAGGTACACTACAGGTATCTCCGAAAGTGTCTGTTGGGTTGGCACAAATCGAGACTGGGATTTGTCACTCCGTGTAAACGGAGAGGTATCTCTGGGCCCACTCGGTAGGACATCATCATAATGTGCACAATGTGATCAAGGATTTGATCACAGGATGATGTGTTACGGAACGAGTAAAGAGACTTGCCGGTAATGAGATTGAACAAGGTATCGGGATACCGACGATCGAATCTCGGGCAAGTATCATACCGCTAGATAAAGGGAATTGTATACGGGATTGATTAAGTCCTTGACATCGTGGTTCATCCGATGAGATCATCATGGAGCATGTGGGAGCCAACATGGGTATCCAGATCCCGCTGTTGGTTATTGACCGGAGAACGTCTCGGTCATGTCTGCATGGTTCCCGAACCCGTAGGGTCTACACACTTAAGGTTCGATGACGCTAGGGTTATAGGGAAAGTATGTACGCGGTTACCGAATGTTGTTCGGAGTCCCGGATGAGATCCCGGACATCACGAGGAGTTCCGGAATGGTCCGGAGGTAAAGATTGATATATAGGGAGTATGGTTTTGGCCACCGGAAGTGTTCCGGGCATCACCGGTAGTGTACCGGGACCACCGGAGGGGTCCGGGGGTCCACCAGGTGGGGCCACCAGCCCCGGAGGCCTACATGGGCCAATAGTGGGAAGGGACCAGCCCCTAGGTGGGCTAGGGCGCCTCGCACCAAGGCCCAAGGCGCCTCCAAGAGGGGAAGGGGGCAAACCCTAGGCTCAGATGGGCCTAAGGCCCACCTAGTGGTGCGCCCCCTCTCTCCCCCCTTGGCCGCCCCCTAGATGGGATCTAGGGCTGGCCGCCACCCCTAGGGAGGGAACCCTAGGTGGAGGCACAGCCCCTCCCCTCCCCCTATATATACTTGAGGTTTGGGGCTGCCCAACACATGTGATTTGCTCTCCCTGTTGGCGCAGCCCTACCCCTCTCCCTCCTCGTCTCTCGTAGTGCTTGGCGAAGCCCTGCTGGAGTTCCGCGCTCCTTCACCACCACCACGCCGTCGTGCTGCTGCTGGATGGAGTCTTCCCCAACCTCTCCTTCTCCCATTGCTGGATCAAGGCGTAGGAGACGTCACCGGGCTGTACGTGTGTTGAACACGGAGGTGCCGTCCGTTCGGCACTAGGATCATCGGTGATTTGGATCACGACGAGTACGACTCCATCAACCCCGTTCACTTGAACGCTTCCGCTTAGCGATCTACAAGGGTATGTAGATGCACTCTCCTTCCCCTCGTTGCTAGATTACTCCATAGATTGATCTTGGTGATGCGTAGAAAATTTTGAATTTCTGCTACGTTCCCCAACAGTAACATCATGAGCTAGGTCTATGCGTAGTTACTATGCACGAGTAGAACACAAAGTAGTTGTGGGCGTCGATATTGTCAATTATCTTGCCATTACTAGTCTTATCTTGATTCGGCGGCATCGTGGGATGAAGCGGCCCGGACCAACCTTACACGTACGCTTACGTGAGACCGGTTCCACCGACTGACATGCACTAGTTGCATAAGGTGGCTGGCGGATTCGATGAACAGGGTCCTTATGAAGGGTAAATAGAAATTGGCAATTCACGTTGTGGTTTTGGCATAGGTAAGAAACGTTCTTGCTAGAAACCTATAGCAGCCACGTAAAAACTTGCAACAACAATTAGAGCACGTCTAACTTGTTTTTGCAGCAAGTGTTTTGTGATGTGATATGGCCAAAGGATGTGATGAATGACATATGTGATGTATGAGATGATCATGTTCTTGTAATAGGAATCACGACTTGCATGTCGATGAGTATGACAACCGGCAGGAGCCATAGGAGTTGTCTTAATTTATTTATGACCTGCGTGTCAAGATAAACGTCATGTAATTACTTTACTTTATTGCTAACCGTTAGTTGTAGTAGTAGAAGTAATAGTTGGCGAGACAACTTCATGAAGACACGATGATGGAGATCATGATGATGGAGATCATGGTGTCATGCTGGTGACAACGATGATCATGGAGCCCCGAAGATGGAGATCAAAAGGAGCAAAATGATATTGGCCATATCATGTCACTTTTTTATTGCATGTGATGTTTATCATGTTTTTACATCTTATTTGCTTAGAACGACGGTAGTAAATAAGATGATCCCTCATTAAGATTTCAAGAAAGTGTTCCCCCCTAACTGTGCACCGTTGCGAAGGTTCGTTGTTTCGAAGCACCACGTGATGATCGGGTGTGATAGATTCTAACGTTCGAATACAACGGGTGTTGACGAGCCTAGCATGTACAGACATGGCCTCGGGACATATGCGAAACACTTAGGTTGACTTGACGAGCCTAGCATGTACAGACATGGCCTCGGAACACGGAAGACCGAAAGGTCGAGCATGAGTCGTATGGTAGATACGATCAACATGAAGATGTTCACCGATGATGACTAGTCCGTCTCACGTGATGATTGGACACGGCCTAGTTGACTCGGATCATGTAATCACTTAGATGACTAGAGGGATGTCTATCTGAGTGGGAGTTCATAAGATGAACTTAATTATCCTGAACATAGTCAAAAGGTCTTCGCAAATTATGTCGTGGCTCGCGCTTTAGTTCTACTGTTTAGATATGGTCCTAGAGAAAATTTAGTTGAAAGTTGATAGTAGCAATTATGCGGACTAGGTCCGTAAACTGAGGATTGTCCTCATTACTTCATAGAAGGCTTATGTCCTTAATGCACCGCTCAGTGTGCTGAACCTCGAACGTCGTCTGTGGATGTTGCGAACATCTGACATACACATTTTGATAACTACGTGATAGTTCAGTTAAACGGTTTAGAGTTGAGGCACCGATGACGTTTTGAAACGTCGCGAAACATATGAGATGTTTCGAGGGCTGAAATTGGGATTTCAGGCTCGTGCCCACGTCAAGAGGTATAAGACCTCCGACAATTTTCTTAGCCTGCAAACTAAGGGAGAAAAGCTCAATTGTTGAGCTTGTGCTCAGATTGTCTAAGTACAACAATCATTTGAATCGAGTGGGAGTTGATCTTCCAGATGAGATAGTGATGTTTCTCAAGAGTCATTACCACCAAGCTGCTAGAGCTTCGTGATGAACTATAATATATCAGGGACATATATGATGATCCTTGAGATAATCGCGATGTTTGACACCACAAAAGTAGAAATCAAGAAGGAGCATCAATTGTTGATGGTTGGTGGAACCACTAGTTTCAAGAAGGCAAGGCCAAGAAGGGATACTTCATGAAACGGCAAATTAGCTGCTTCTCTAGTGAAGAAACCCAAGGTTGAACCCAAACCCGAGACTAAGTGCTTCTGTAATAAGGGGAACAGCCACTGGAGCAGAATTACCCTAGATACTTGGTAGACGAGAGGGCTGGCAAGGTCGATGGAAGTATATTGGATATACATTGTGTTAATGTGTACTTTACTAGTACTCCTAGCAGCACCATGGTATTAGATACCGGTTCGGTTGCTAAGTGTTAGTAACTCGAAATAAAAGGCTGCGGAGTAAACGGAGACTAGCTAAAGGTGAGCTGGCGATATGTGTTGGAAGTTTTTCCCAAGCTTGATGTGATCAAGAATCGAATGCTCCCTCTACCATCGAGATTGGTGTTTGCGTTGAGCATAGACATGATTGGATTATGTCTATCGCAATACGGTTATTCATTTAAGGAGAATAATGGTTACTCTGTTTATTTGAATAATACCTTCAATGGTCTTGCACCTAAAATTAATGGTTTATTGAATCTCGATCGTAGTGATACACATGTTCATGCCAAAAGATATAAGATAGTAATGATAGTACCACATACTTGTGGCACTGCAATTTAGTCACGATGGTATAAAACGCATGAAGAAGCTCCATGTTGATGGATCTTTGGACTCGCTTGATTTTGAATCACTTGAGACATGCAAATCTTACCACATGAGCAAGATGACTGAAAGGCCTTGTTTTCAGTAAGATGGAACAAGAAAGCAACTTGTTGGAAGTAATACATCTTGATGTGTGCAGTCCAATGAGTGCCGAGGCGTGTAGTGGATATCGTTATGTTCTTACTTCACAGATGATTTGAGTAGATGTTGAGTATATTTACTTGATGAATCACGAGTCTGAATTATTGAAAGGTTCAAGTAATTTTAGGGTGAAGTTGAAAGATCGTCGTGACAAGAGGATAAAATATCTATGATATGATCATAGAGATGAATATCTGAATTACGAGTTTGGCACAGAATTAAGACATTGTGGAAATTGTTTCACAACTAATACATCCTGGAACACCATAGTGGGATGGTGTGTCCGAACATCATAACTGCACCCTATTGGATATGATGCATACCATGATGTCTCTTATCAAATTACCATGATAGTTTATGGGTTAGGCATTAGAGACAACCACATTCACTTTAAATAGGGCACCACGTAATTCCGATGAGATGACACCGTATGAACTATGGTTTAGAGAAACTTAAGCTGTCATTTCTTAAAAGTTTGGGGCTGCGACGCTTATGTGAAAAAGTTTCAGGCTGATAAGCTCGAACCCAAAGCAGATAAATGCATCTTCATAGGACACTCAAAACAGTTGGGTATACCTCCTGTCTCAGATCCGAAAGCAATAAGGGATTGTTTCTAGAATCGGGTCCTTTCTCGAGGAAAAGTTTCTCTCGAAAGAATTGAGTGGGAGGATGGTGGAGACTTGATGAGGTTATTGAACCGTCTCTTCAACTAGTGTGTGGCAGGGCACATGGAGTTGTTCCTGTGGCACCTACACCAATTGAAGTGGAAGCTTATGATAGTGATCATGAAACTTCAGATCAAGTCACTACCAAACCTCGTGGGATGATAAGGATGCGTACTACTTCAGATTGGTACGTAATCCTGTCTTGGAAGTCATGTTGCTAGACAACAATGAACCTACGAGCTATGGAGAAGCGATGGTGGGCCTGGATTCCAAAATGGCTCGAGGCCATATAATCCGAGAGAGGATCCATATATGAAAACAAAGTGTAGACTTTGGAAGAACTACTTGATGGTCGTAAGGCTGTTAGGTACATATGGATTTTAAAAGGAAGACGGACAATGATGGTAAGTATCACCATTAAGAAAGCTCGACTTGTTGTTAAGATGTTTTCCGACAAGTTCAAGGAGTTGACTACGATGAGACTTTCTCACTCGTAGCGATGCTAAGAGTCTGTTGGAATTATATTAGCGATTACTGCATAATTTATGAAATCTTGCAGATAGGATGTCAAAACATTGTTTCCTCGACGATTTTCTTGAGGAAAGGTTGTATGTGATACAACCGGAAGGTTTTGTCAATCCTGAAAGATGCTAATAAGTATGCAAAGCTCCAGCAATCCTTCTAAGGACTGGAGTAAGCATCTCGGAGTTGGAATGTATGCTTTGATGAGATGATCAAAGATTTTGGGTGTATACAAAGTTTATGAGAAACTTGTATTTCCAAAGAAGTGAGTGGGAGCACTATAGAATTTCTGATGAATATATGTTGTTGACATATTGTTGATCAGAAATGACGTAGATTTTCTGGAAAGCATATAGGGTTATTTGGAAAGTGTTTTTCAATGGAAAGCCTGGATTAAGCTACTTGAACATTGAGCATCAAGATCTATAAGGATAGATCAAAACGCTTAATGGTACTTTCAAATGAGCACATACCTTGACATGATCTTGAAGGTGTTCAAGATGGATCAGTCAAAGAAGGAGTTCTTGCCTGAGTTGTAAGGTATGAAGTTAAGACTTAAAGCTCGACCACGGCAGAAGAAAGAGGAAGGACGAAGGTCGTCCCCTATGCTTTTGTCATAGGCTCTATACGGTATGCCATACTGAGTACCGCACCTGATGTGTGCCTTGCCACATATCTGGCAAGAGGGTACAAAGGTAATCTAGGAGTAGATCACCAGATAGCGGTCTAAATTATCCTTAGAGGAATAAGGACATGTTTCTCGACTATGGAGGTGATAAAGAGTTCGACGTAAAGAGTTACGCCGATGCAAGCTTAACACCTATCCGGATAGCTCTGAGTAGAGATACCGGATACGTATAACGGAGCAACAATTTAGAATAGCTCCAAGTAGAACAGTTATTTGAAATGGCTCCAAATGTAGCATCTACAAGATGACATAGAAATTTGCGAAGTACATACGGATCTGAATGTTGCAGACCCGTTGACTGAAACCTCTCTCACAAGCATAACATGATCAAACCCAGAACTCTTTGGGTGTTAGTCACATGGGGATGTGACCTTGAGTGTTAATCACATATCGATGTAAACTGGATTATTGACTCTAGTGCAAGTGGGAGACTGTTGGAAATATGCCCTAGAGGCAATAATAAATTGGTTATTATTATATTTCCTTGTTCATGATAATCGTTTATTATCCATGCTAGAATTGTATTGATAGGAAACTCAGGTACATGTGTGGATACATAGACAACACCATGTCCCTAGTAAGCCTCTAGTTGACTAGCTCGTTGATCAATAGATGGTTACGGTTTCCTGACCATGGACATTGGATGTCGTTGATAACGGGATCACATCATTAGGAGAATGATGTGATGGACAAGACCCAATCCTAAGCCTAGCACAAGATCATGTAGTTCGTATGCTAAAGCTTTTCTAATGTCAAGTATCATTTCCTTAGACCATGAGATTGTGCAACTCCTGGATACCGTAGGAGTGCTTTGGGTGTGCCAAATGTCACAACGTAACTGGGTGGCTATAAAGGTACACTACAGGTATCTCCAAAAGTGTCTGTTGGTTGGCACGAATCGAGACTGGGATTTGTCACTCCGTGTAAACGGAGAGGTATCTCTGGGCCCACTCGGTAGGACATCATCATAATGTGCACAATGTGATCAAGGATTTGATCACGGGATGACGTGTTACGGAATGAGTAAAGAGACTTGCCGGTAACGAGATTGAACAAGGTATCGGGATACCGACGATCGAATCTCGGGCAAGTATCGTACTGCTAGACAAAGGGAATTGTATACGGGATTGATTAAGTCCTTGACATCGTGGTTCATCCGATGAGATCATCGTGGAGCATGTGGGAGCCAACATGGGTATCCAGATCCCGCTGTTGGTTATTGACCGGAGAACGTTTCGGTCATGTCTGCATGGTTCCCGAACCCGTAGGGTCTACACACTTAAGGTTCGATGACGCTAGGGTTATAGGGAAAGTAAGTACGCGGTTACCGAATGTTGTTCGGAGTCCCGGATGAGATCCCGGACGTCACGAGGAGTTCCGGAATGGTCCGAAGGTAAAGATTGATATATAGGAAGTATGGTTTTGGCCACCGGAAGTGTTCCGGGCATCACCGATAGTGTACCGGGACCACCGGAGGGGTCCGGGGGTCCACCAGGTGGGGCCACCAGCCCCGGAGGCCTACATGGGCCAATAGTGGGAAGGGACCAGCCCCTAGGTGGGCTGGGGCGCCTCCCACCAAGGCCCAAGGCGCCTCCAAGAGGGGAAGGGGGCAAACCCTAGGCACAGATGGGCCTAAGGCCCACCTAGTGGTGCGCCCCCCTCTCTCCCCCCTTGGCCGCCCCCTAGATGGGATCTAGGGCTGGCCGCCACCCCTAGGGAGGGAACCCTAGGTGGGGGCGCAGCCCCTCCCCTCCCCCTATATATACTTGAGGTTTGGGGCTGCCCAACACATGTGATTTGCTCTCCCTGTTGGCGCAACCCTACCCCTCTCCCTCCTCGTCTCTCGTAGTGCTTGGCGAAGCCCTGCTGGAGTCCTGCGCTCCTTCACCACCACCACGCCATCGTGCTGCTGCTGGATGGAGTCTTCCCCAACCTCTCCTTCTCCCCTTGCTGGATCAAGGCGTAGGAGACGTCACTGGGCTGTACGTGTGTTGAACACAGAGGTGCCGTCCGTTCGCCACTAGGATCATCGGTGATTTGGATCACGACGAGTACGACTCCATCAACCCCATTCACTTGAACGCTTCCGCTTAGCGATCTACAAGGGTATGTAGATGCACTCTCCTTCCCCTCGTTGCTATATTACTCCATAGATTGATCTTGGTGATGCGTAGAAAATTTTGAATTTCTGCTATGTTCCCCAACAGCAAGGGGGAGGCCGGCCGGACTTGGGGTGTGCCAAGGAGGGGAAGGAGTCCTCCTAGTAGGATTAGGACTCCCCCTTTCCTAGTCCAACTAGGAGGAGGGAGGGGAAGGAAGGAGAGGGAGAGAGGGAGGGAAAGAGGGGGCGCCACCCCCCTACTTGTCCAATTTGGACTCCCTAGGGGGGGGGGGGCGTGAGGCCAACCCTATGGCCCCTCCTCTCTCTCTCACACACACAAGGCCCATGTTGGCCCATTAGTTCCCCAGGGGGTTCCGATAACCCCCCGGCACTCCGATAATTATCCGGTGACCCCCATAACTCATCTGGTGTCCGAATATAGTCATCCAATATATCAATCTTTATATCTCGACCATTTCGAGACTCCTCGTCATGTCTGTGGTCACATCCGGGACTCCGAAATACCTTTGGTACATCAAAAACACATAAACTCATAATACCGATCGTCACCGAACATTAAGCGTGCGGACCCTACGGGTTCGAGAACTATGTAGACATGACCGAGACACGTCTCCGGTCAATAACCAATAGCGAAACCTGGATGTTCATATTGGTTCCCACATATTCTACGAAGATCTTTATCAGTCAAACCGCATAATGATATACGTTGTTCCCTTTGTCATCGGTATGTTACTTGCCGAGATTCGATCGTCGGCATCTCAATAGCTAGTTCAATCTCGTTACCGGCAAGTCTCTTTAGTCGTTCCGTAATGCATCATCCCGCAACTAATTCATTAGTCACATTGCTTGCAAGGCTTATATTGATGTGCATAACCGAGAGGGCCCAAAGATACCTCTCCGACAATCAGAGTGACAAATCCTAATCTCGATCTATGCCAACTCAACAAACACCATCGGAGACACCTGTAGAACACCTTTATAATCACCCAGTTACATTGTGAAGTTTGGTAGCACACAAAGTGTTCCTTCGGTATTCGGGAGTGGCATGATCTCATAGTCATAGGAACATGTATAAGTTATGGAGAAAGCAACAGCAACAAACTAAACGATCATCGTGCTAAGCTAACAGATGGGTCAAGTCAATCACATCATTCTCTAATGATGTGTTGCCATTAATCAAATGACAACTCATGTCTTTGGTTAGAAAACATAACCATCATTGATTCAATGAGCTAGTCAAGTAGAGGCATACTAGTGACATTCTGTTTTTCTATGTATTCACACATGTACTAAGTTTCCGGTTAATACAATTCTAGAATGAATAATAAACATTTATCATGATATAAGGAAATATAAATAACAACTTTATTATTGCCTCTAGGGCATATTTCCTTCTATCTCCCACTTGCACTAGAGTCAATAATCTAGATTACATTGTAATGATTCTAACACCCATGGAGTCTTGGTGTTGATCATGTTTTTCTCGTGAGAGAGGCTTAGTCAACGGGTCTGCACCATTCAGATCCGTATGTATCTTGCAAATCTCTATGTCTCCCTCCTTGACTTGATCGCGGATGGAATTGAAGCGTCTCTTGATGTGCTTAGTTCTCTTGTCAAATCTGGATTCCTTTGCCAAGGCAATTGCACTAGTATTGTTACAAAAGATTTTCATTGGACCAGATGCACTAGGTATGACACCTAAATTGGATATGAACTCCTTCATCCAGACTCTTTCATTTGCTGCTTCCGAAGCAGCTATGTATTCCGCTTCACACGTAGATCCCGCCACGACGCTCTGCTTGGAACTGCACCAACTGACAGCTCCACCATTTAATAAAAACACGTATCCGGTTTGTGACTTAGAGTCATCTGCATCAATGTCAAAGCTTGCATCGACGTAACTGTTTACAACGAGCTCTTTGTCACCTTCATATACGAGAAACATATCCTTAGTCCTTTTCAGGTATTTCATGATGTTCTTGACCGCTGTCCAATGATCCACTCCTGGATTACTTTGGTACCTCCCTGCTAAACTGATAGCAAGGCACACATCAGGTCTGGTACACAACATTGCATACATGATAGAGCCTATGGCTGAAGCATAGGAAACACCTTTCATTTTCTCTCTATATTCTGCAGTGGTCGGGCATTGAGTCTGACTCAACTTCACACCTTGTAACACAGGCAAGAACCCTTTCTTTGCGTAATCCATTTTGAACTTATTAAAAACTTTATCAAGGTATGTGCTTTGTGAAAGTCCAATTAAGCGCCTTGATCTATCTCTATAGATCTTGATGCCCAATATATAAGCAGCTTCACCGAGGTCTTTCATTGAAAAATTCTTATTCAAGTATCCTTTTATGCTATTCAGAAGTTCAATATCATTTCCGATCAACAATATGTCATCCACATATAATATCAGAAATGCTATAGAGCTCCCACTCACTTTCTTGTAAATACAGGCTTTTCCAAAAGTCTGTATAAAACCATATGCTTTGATCACACTATCAAAGCGTATATTCCAACTCCGAGAGGCTTGCACCAGTCCATAAATGGATCGCTGGAGCTTGCACACTTTCTTAGCACCTTTTGGATCGACAAAACCTTCTGGTTGCATCATATACAACTCTTCTTTAAGATATCCATTAAGGAATGCAGTTTTGACATCCATTTGCCAAATTTCATAATCATAAAATGTGGCAATTCCTAACATGATTCAGACGGACTTAAGCATTGCTACGGGTGAGAAGGTCTCATCATAGTCAACTCCTTGAACATGTCGAAAACCTTTTGCAACAAGTCGAGCTTTGTAGCCAATAATATTACCGTCAACGTCAGTCTTCTTCTTGAAGATCCATTTATTCTCTATGGCCTGCCGATCATCGGGCAAGTCAACCAAAGTCCACACTTTGTTCTCGTACATGGATCCCATCTCAGATTTCATGGCCTCAAGCCATTTTGCGGAATTTGGGCTCATCATCGCTTCCTCATAGTTCGTAGGTTCGTCATGGTCAAGTAACATGACTTCCAGAACAGGACTACCGTACCACTTTGGTGCGGATCTCACTCTGGTTGACCTACGAGGTTCGGTAGTAACTTGATCGGAAGTTTCATGATCATCATCATTAGCTTCCTCGCTTACTAGTGTAGGAATCACTAGAACTGATTTCAGTGATGAACTACTTTCAAATAAGGGAGCAGGTACAATTACCTCATCAAGTTCTACTTTCCTCCCACTCACTTCTTTCGAGAGAAATTCCTTCTCTAGAAAGGATCCATTCTTAGCAATGGATATCTTGCCTTCGGATATGTGACAGCAGGTGTACCCAACAGTCTCCTTTGGGTATCCTATGAGGCACATTTCTTCGATTTGGATTCGAGCTTATCAGGTTGAAGCTTTTTCGTATAAGCATTGTAATCCCAAACTTTAAGAAATGACAACTTGGTTTTCTTGCCAAACCACAGTTCATAAGGTGTCGTCTCAACGGATTTAGATGGTGTCCTATTTAACGTGAATGCAGATGTCTCTGAAGCATAGCCCCAAAACGATGGCGGTAAATCAGTAATAGACATCATAGATCGCGCCATATCTAGTAAAGTACAATTACGAGTTCGGGCACACCATTACGCTATGGTGTTCCGGGTGGCGTGAGTTGTGAAACTATTCCGCATTGTTTCAAATGAAGACCAAACTCATAACTCAAATATTCTCCTCCACAATTAGATTCTAGAAACTTTATTTTCTTTTTATGATGATTTTCCACTTCACTCTGAAATTCTTTGAACTTTTCAAATGTTTCAGACTTATCTTTCATTAAGTAGATATATGTATATCTGCTCAAATCATCTGTGAAGGTGAGAAAATAACAATATCCGCCGCGAGCCTCAATGTTCATTGGACCACATACATCAGTATGTATGATTTCCAATAACTCTATTGCTCGCTCCATTGTTCCGGAGAACGGAGTTTTAGTCATCTTGCCCATAAGGCATGGTTCACAAGTACCAACACTACAAAAAATACACTTCCATGATGATACATGTTTGTCACAGTAGGTCACGTTTTTGTCATGCATCTACATCCATGACGATTTTATGACAGAATCAAGATAGTCATACCTGTGCTGTCGTAGAAGTGTTCCATGACATTACCAAAATTATCATCACAGAAGTGTCCACTTGTCTGACGATAAATCGCGCGTCACAGAAGTGCTTTCAGCAAGGGTGACCGACACGTCGAATCCACCATAACGGAACACCGTTAAGCTATTGGGTCCGGTTTTGGATCCTTTAACCCGTTAACAGCCCCAGCCAATGGGGGATTTTCCACGTGTAAAATCATCATTGGCTGGAGGAAACACGTGTCGGCTCACTGTTAGGACATATGTCATCCACTCATTGGACCCAAGGCGCCTATGATACGTCGACATGTGGCACGGCCCAAGAGAGGCCCATTCCTGTGAAAAGGCCGACATGTTTGACTTGGTGAAAAGGTGGCGGGCCGGCCCACGGAAAGCCTGTTAACGATATGTTCGCATATAGCCCATTTACAGCCCGCTAACCCAGGGCCCGTTACGACCTCTCCGAATTAGGCTCAGTACCGTCATCTAGGCCGTCCAATATGATTCCAGCCCGTGTTAATTTCCGGCCCATGTATGGCCCATGACGTATTTCGGCCCATATGAGGCCCTTTGTAACTCTTGGCCCATTAATGGCCCGTGGTGAAACTGGCCCGTAACGAATAGTGTATCACTTCATACCCATTAACGACCCATTATTCCATTGGGCCGTTTCCAGCCTAGGTTATCTTTAGGCCTTCTCAGGGCCCATTTATTCTTGGGCTCATTTCCAGCATTCGGTTACTTATGGCTCGTTACTGTCATTTTCTGCTTGTGGGCCAAAGTGGTTACAGTCGGCCCATTTGTGGCCCGTTAATACGTTGGGCCGTTTTCATGTCAAAAAAACCAGTTGGGCTGTTTTCATAGAGTTATCAAATACGGCCTATTAACGACCCATTATGGTCCACGAATAGTACGACCCATGATTGGCGAAATGACGATACGCCCCGTAGAAGGCCCATGGATCGTACGGCCCGTAGAAGGCCCATGGATCGTACGGCCCGTAGGAGGCCCATGGTTACAACAGTTCGTGTGTTGCCATGATTATTTTGGCCTAGTTTCCAAAAATAGGTTATTGTGGCCACTAGAAAAACACAGAAAAAGAACTGCAGGGACTACAAGCAAACAACTAAATAAGACAATAAGGAAATAAATAAGTAAGCAATTAATGCTAGAATATTACCGCTATTACACATATTACATCCACTAGGCATCAAAGTTCACCACCAGTGGAAATATAGGGAACAAAGAAGCATATTACATACACTGGCCGTCAAAATTGGCCACTAGTGTGATACGTCTCCAACGTATCTATAATTTTTGATTGCTCCATGCTATATTATCTTATGTTTGGACAATATTGGGCTTTATTATTCACTTTTATATTATTTTTGGGACTAACCTATTAACCGGAGGCCCAACCCAGAATTGCTATTTTTTCCTATTTTAGAGTTTTGCAGAAAAAGAATATCAAATGGAGTCCAAACAAAATAAAGCCTTCGAGAACGTGATTTTCGGAACGAACATGATCCAGAGGACTTGGACCCTACGTCAAGAAAGCTACCAGGAAGCCACGAGGTAGGGGGGCGCGCCTACCCCCCAGGCGCGCCCTCCACCCTCGTGGGCCCCATGTTGCTCCACCGACGTACTCCTTCCTCCTATATATACCTGCGTACCCCCAAACGATCAGAGAAGGAGCCAAAAACCTAATTCCACCATTGTAACTTTCTGTATCCACGAGATCCCATCTTGGGGCCTGTTCTGGAGCTCCGCCAGAAGGGGCATCGATCACGGAGGGCTTCTACATCAAGACCATAGCCTCTCCGATGAAGTGTGAGTAGTTTACCTCAGACCTTTGGGTCCATAGTTATTAGCTAGATGGCTTTCTCTCTCTTTTTGGATCTCAATACAAAGTTCTCCCCCTCTCTCGTGGAGATCTATTCGATGTAATCTTCTTTTGTGCTGTGTTTGTTGAGACCGATGAATTGTGGGTTTATGATCAAGTTTATCTATGAACAATATTTGAATCTTCTCTGAATTCTTTTATGTATGATTGGTTATCTTTGCAAGTCTCTTCGAATTATCAGTTTGGTTTGGCCTACTAGATTGATCTTTCTTGCAATGGGAGAAGTGCTTAGCTTTGGGTTCAATCTTGCGGTGTCCTTTCCCAGTGACAGTAGGGGCAGCAAGGCACGTATTGTATTGTTGCCATCGAGGATAACAAGATGGGGTTTTTATAATATTGCACGAATTTATCCCTCTACATCATGTCATCTTGCTTAAAGCGTTTCTCTGTTATTATGAACTTAATACTCTAGATGCATGCTGGATAGCAGTCGATGTGTGGAGTAATAGTAGTAGATGCAGGCAGGAGTCGGTCTACTTGTCTCGGACGTGATGCCTATATACATGATCATACCTAGATATTCTCATAACTATGCTCAATTCTGTCAATTGCTCAACAGTAATTTGTTTACCCACCATGAATACTTATTCTCTCAAGAGAAGCCACTAGTGAAACCTATGGCCCCCGGGTCTATTCTCCATTATATCAATCTTCCAATACATAGTTATTTTTATTGCTTTCTATTTTACTTTGCATCTTTATCATAAAAATACCAAAATATTATCTTATCATATCTATTAGATCTCACTCTCGTAAGTGACCATGTAGGGATTGACAACCCCTTACCGCGTTGGTTGCGAGGATTTATTTGTTTGTGCAGGTGCGAGGGACTCGCGCGTAGCCTCCTACTGGATTGATATCTTGGTTCTCAAAAACTGAGGGAAATTCTTACACTACTTTGGTGCATCATCCTTTCCTCTTCAAGGGAAAACCATCGCAGTGCTCAAGTGGTAGCCAAAAGGATTTCTGGCGCCGTTGCCGGGGAGGTCTACGCAAAAGTCAATATACCAAGTACCCATCACAACCCTTATCTCCCGCATTACATTATTTGCTATTTGCCTCTCGTTTTCCTCTCCCCCACTTCACCCTTGCCGTTTTATTCGCCCTCTCTCTCTATCCTCCCTCTTTTTCTATTTGCATCTTTCTGCCTCTTGCACTTTTTGCCGTCATATCTAAAATTGGGAAAATTATTGTTGAGATGGACAATAAAAATACTATGGAAAATTCTGATGCTCCTGATGAAGAACCCCCTATCTTACATACAAAGAAATTCCTTATTGGTAGTGGTAATATTATTGGAAAAGGAGTTATCCAAGATTTCTTTACTTGTGCCGGTGCTTTGCCTTCTATGGGTAGTTCTATTCTTCATAGAACCAGTAGCCTTGCGGACGCTATCTCCATGCTTGTAGTTGAACTTGAAAGACAATTTATGCACTTGCACCCTTGCATACAAAGGATTTTCCTAGAATTTTCTAATATTGAGCATTCTTCTGTTAAGCGTGCCGCTACTATCTTTTTAGCTCAAGAGTTTAGATTCATAATAAAAGAGGCCAAAGAAATCTTTGCGCATTATAGGGTGGACGCTGGTCGTCCTCCCATAGAGGCTATCCTTTTTGATCAAGAAGAAATAATGCGTTTTCAATCTCTAGACTTTGTTGCTTTCAATGAGAATCTTAGAAAAAGGGTTCCTACCAATGTTCTAGTTGATAGAATCTCTGAACTTAATAATGATTTGGGTATTCGAAATAATGAGTTAGAATATTCCCTCGAGGATAGGCTCACGAAGTTCTATCAAAAGAATGCTTATAATGATGAATTAATTGTGCAATATGAAGGGCCGAAGGAGGAACCTATACCTCCTAAAGTTGATCTTGGGGACTTTTGTCCCATTAAATTTAGCCCTTTTGATTACTTTTGCTTGCCTCAAATAAAACTTTCTGCCGAACATAGAGAATATGAAATGAGTTTTAATGATTTATCCTATTACTATGGCAATACCTAGATCTATCCTTGCTTTTATGCCTAGCTAGGGGCGTTAAACGATAGCGCTTGTTGGGAGGCAACCCAATTTTATTTTTATTCCTTGCTTTTTGCTCCTGTTTAGTAATAACTAATTTATCTAGCCTCTGTTTTGGTTGTGTTTTTTGTGTTTAATTGGTGTTTGTGCCAAGTAGAACCGTTGGGAAGACTTGGGGAAAGTCTTTTTAACCTTGCTGTAAAAAACATAAACTTTAGCGCTCACGAGAACTGCTTCCATTTTTATTTGAAAAGTTATATTTAGTTAATTATTTTTCCAGATGATTAATAGATAAATTCCTCACGTCCAGAAATTTATTTTAGAATTTTGGGGGTTCCAGATCTTGCGTGAGCTACAGATTACTACATGCTGTTCTGTTTTTGACAGATTCTGTTTTTCGTGTGTTGTTTGCTTATTTTGATGAATCTATGGCTAGTAAAATAGTTTATAAACCATAGAGAAGTTGGAATACAGTAGGTTTAACACCAATATAAATAAATAATGATTTCATTACAGTACCTTGAAGTGCTGTTTTGTTTTGTTTCGCTAACGGAGCTCACGAGATTTTCTACTTTAAGTTTTGTGTTGTGAAGTTTTCAAGTTTTGGGTAAAGATTTGATGGATTATGGAACAAGGAGTGACAATAGCCTAAGATTGGGGATGCCCATGGCACCCCCAAGATAATCTAAGGACACCTAAAAGCCAAAGCTTTGGGATGCCCCGAAAGGCATCCCCTCTTTCGTCTACTTCCATCGGTAACTTTACTTGGAGCTATATTTTTATTCACCACATGATATATATGTTTTGCTTGGAGCGTATTGTATGATTTGAGTCTTTGCTTTTTATTTTACCACAATCATCCTTGATATACACACCTTTTGAGAGAGACACACATGATTCGGAAATTATTAGAATACTTATGTTCTTCACTTATATCTTTTGAGTTATATAGTTTTGCTCTAGTACTTCACTTATATCTTTTAGATCATGATGGTGGATTTGTTTTATAGAAACTATTGATCTCTCATGCTTCACTTAGATTATTTTGAGAGTCTTAAATAGCATAGTAATTTGCTTAAATAATCCTAATATGCTAGGTATTCAAGATTAGTAAAAAACTTTCTTATGAGTGTGTTGAATACTAAGAGAAGTTTGATGCTTGATGATTGTTTTGAGACATGGAGGTAGTGATATTAAAGTTGTGCTAATTGAGTAGTTGTGAAGTTGAGAAATACTTGTGTTGAAGTTTGCAAGTCCCGTAGCATGCACATATGGTAAACATTATGTAACAAATTTGAAACATGAGGTGTTCTTTGATTGTCCTCCTTATGAGTGGCGGTCGGGGACGAGCGACGGTCTTTTCCTACCAATCTATCCCCCTAGGAGAATGCGCGTAGTGCTTGGTTTTTGATGACTTGTAGGTTTTTGCAATAAGTATGTGAGTTCTTTATGACTAATGTTGAGTCCATGGATTATACGCACTCTCACCTTTCCATCATTGCTAGCCTCTTCGGTACCGTGCATTGCCCTTTCTAACATTGAGAGTTGGTGCAAACTTCGCCGATGGATCCAAACCCCGTGATATGATATGCTCTTTCACACATAAACCTCCTTATATCTTCCTCAAAACAGCCACCATACCTACCTATTATGGCATTTCCATAGCCATTCCGAGATATATTGCCATGCAACTTTCCGCCATTCCGTTTATCATGACACGTTCATCATTGTCATATTGCTTTGCATGATCATGTAGTTGACATAGTATTTGTGGCAAAGCCACCGTTCATAATTCTTTCGTACATGTCACTCTTGGTTCATTGCATATCCCGGTACACCGCCAGAGGCATTCATGTAGAGTCATACTTTGTTCTAGTATCGAGTTGTAATCTTTGAGTTGTAAATAAATAGAAGTGTGATGATCATCATTAATAGAGCATTGTCCCAAAAAAGAAGAGAAAGGACAAAAAAGGGAAAGGCCAAATAAAAAAAATAAAAAACAAAAGGGACAATGCTACTATCCTTTACCACACTTGTGCTTCAAAGTAGCACCATAATCTTCATGATAGAGAGTGTCTTGTTTTGTCACTTTCATATACTAGTGGGAATTTTTCATTATAGAACTTGGCTTGTATATTCCAACAATGGGCTTCGTCAAGTGCCCTAGGTCTTCATGAGCAAGCAAGTTGGATGCACACCCACTTAGTTTCTTCTGTTGATCTTTCATACATTTATAGCTTTAGTGCATCCATTGCATGACAATCCCTACTCCTTGCATTAACATCAATAGATGGGCATCTCCATAGCTCATTGATTAGCCTCGTTGATGTCAGACTTTCTCCTTTTTGTCTTCTCCACATAACCCCCATCATCATATTATATTCCATCCATAGTGCTATGTCCATGGCTCACGCTCATATATTGCATGAAAGTTTATAGGTTTGAGATTACTAAAGTATGAAAAAATTGCTTGGCTTGTCATCGGGGTTGTGCATGATGGGAGCATTATTGTGTGATGAAAATGGAGCATGACTAAACTATATGATTTTGTAGGGATGAACTTTCTTTGGCCATGTTATTTTGAGAGGACATAATCACTTAGTATGCTTGAAATATTATTATTTTTATGTCAATATTGAACTTTTATCTTGAATCTTTTGGATCTGAATATTCATACCACAATTAAGAAGAATTGCATTAAAAATATGCCAAGTAGAATTCCACATCAAAAATTCTGTTTTTATCAATGACCTACTCGAGGACGAGCAGGAATTAAGCTTGGGGATGCTTGATACGTCTCCAACGTATCTATAATTTTTGATTGCTCCATGCTATATTATCTTCCGTTTTGGACAATATTGGGCTTTATTATTCACTTTTATATTATTTTTGGGACTAACCTATTAACCGGAGGCCCAGCCCAGAATTGCTGTTTTTTTGCCTATTTCAGAGTTTCATAGAAAAAGAATATCAAATGGAGTCCAAACGGAATAAAACCTTCGGGAACACGATTTTTAGAATGAACATGATCCAGAGGACTTGCACCCTACATCAAGAAAGCTACCAGGAAGCCACAAGGTAGGGGGCGTGCCTACCCCCCCAGGCACGCCCTCCACCCTCGTGGGCCCCACGTTGCTCCAGTGACGTACTCCTTCCTCCTATATATACCTACGTACCCCCAAATGATCAGAGAAGGAGCCAAAAACCTAATTCCACCACCGTAACTTTATGTATCCATGAAATCCCATCTCGGGGCCTGTTCCGGAGCTCCGCTAGAGGGGGCATCGATCACGGAGGGCTTCTACATCAACACCATAGCCTCTCCGATATAAGTGTGAGTAGTTTACCTCAGACCTTCGGCTCCATAGTTATTAGCTAGATGGCTTTCTCTCTCTTTTTAGATCTCAATACAAAGTTCTCCCCCTCTCTCGTGGAGATCTATTCGATGTAATCTTCTTTTGCGCTGTGTTTGTTGAGACCGATGAATTGTGGGTTTATGATCAAGTTTATCTATGAACAATATTTGAATCTTCTCTAAATTCTTTTATATATGATTGGTTATCTTTGCAAGTCTCTTCGAATTATCAGTTTGGTTTGGCCTACTAGATTGATCTTTCTTGCAATGGGAGAAGTGCTTAGCTTTGGGTTCAATCCTGCGGTGTCCTTTCCCAGTGACGGTAGGGGCAGCAAGGCACGTATTGTATTGTTGCCATCGAGGATAACAAGATGGGTTTTTATCATATTGCACGAATTTATCCCTCTACATCATGTCATCTTGCTTAAAGCGTTACTCTGTTCTTATGAACTTAATACTCTAGATGCATGCTGGATAGCGGTCGATGTGTGGAGTAATAGTAGTAGATGCAGGCAGGAGTTGGTCTACTTGTCTCGGACGTGATGCCTATATACATGATCATACCTAGATATTCTCATAACTATGCTCAATTCTGTCAATTGCTCAACAGTAATTTGTTTACCCACCGTGAATACTTATGCTCTCGAGAGAAGCCACTAGTGAAACCTATGGCCCCCGGGTCTATTCTCCATTTTATCAATCTTCCAATACTTAGTTATTTTTATTGCTTTCTATTTTACTTTGCATCTTGATCATAAAAATACCAAAAATATTATCTTATCATATCTATCAGATCTCACTCTCGTAAGTGACCATGTAGGGATTGACAACCCCTTATCGCGTTAGTTGCGAGGATTTATTTGTTTGTGCAGGTGCGAGGGACTCGCGCGTAGCCTCCTACTGGATTGATACCTTGGTTTTCAAAAACCGAGGGAAATACTTACGCTACTTTGCTGCATCACCCTTTCCTCTTCAAGGGAAAACCAACGCAGTGCTCAAGAGGTAGCACAGTGCAAATAAATGCGGTAGCAAAACAAGAGCATAACTGAAACAACTTCAGAAGGTCTCAAGAAACGTTATCCTGGGTATCCACCATGCTGGCAATAAGCTTAGCTAGCTTATTAGCTTTGTCCTGTTTGGTGCTAAAATCCTCCAATGCGTGCTGTTGCACCAGAAAGTATGCATCTGAATGCTCTAAGGACTTCCGCAATCCTTCCGCTTCTTGTCGCGGCACAGCTGATCGATGTCTTTGAGCTTGTAGTTGGGACTCAAGAAACCAAACTGATTCAAACAGTGAGTTTGAATAGCTTGTGCAAGCGGTAGTGACCTGTAACTCGAACACTAAACCAAGACAGGACTTTGGGGTTGTCTCACTATCTTCGAGATAGTCTTCCTTAGCTGTTTTATCAGCTTTGTTGGAGACCAACAAGAATGTTTCATTATCCTGAACCTTATTTGCATTACTTCCTTTACCATTGCTTAATAAGGCACTCTTCCCCAATATTTTGTCAGCATTCTAAAAGAAGAAACAAGCAGACACATAAAAGGTTTAGCATGTACTAGTATATGAAACTCATTTCGGTGAACCAGTTCATTAGTAAGGTGGACATGAGTAAACTACCAAGTCTTCTATTGCCAAGTACTAGTACATAATAAAAGCATCAAACAAACATATATCTACGTCCTATGGTCACTGCATTGTCTTTCCAAATCAAAATAGAGACATGGTTCAAATCATATCAGTTCAAGACAAAGTAGCAATGAAAGAATACAAAGCGTGGGAAACTACAAGGCACAACAAGATTTCAGATGGGTACCACGGGTCTACATGTACAACAACACTATTGGCTCTATTGTGATGCCAGTAATGTGGATGATATGAGAAGTCAACTGTATACACAATTGAAATTGAAATCAATAGAGCTATTGATAAGAGCAAACCTATTAAAGAAACATGTGTGAACATACCTGCTGTGCCATTGGAGTTTTGATTGGATCCTTCAATTTAAAAATAAGTTTGTATGAGTAAACACAGTGATACAAGAGCAAAGCAGTATGCACGATAGCAATCATAGTTAAAAAAGGTGCGCCTAAGCGAGCGCTTAAGCGCCTAGGCTCTAGGCGTTGGCAAAACGCATTGCGCATAACTACGCTTAATCTGTGCTGCGCATAAGCATGCGCTTTGGTCAGTAAAATGCAAGGCGGTGGTAAAACACACAATTAACGCCTAGCGCTTTTTTGAACTATGATAGCAATGGAATCTTAAATTAGAACAGTTGTTTTTCAGGTTTAGACACTTGTTCTACATGAACAGAGTGAAGGAAATATTCCCTAGAGGCAATAATGAAGTTATTATTTATTTCCTTATATCATGATAAATGTTTATTATTCATGCTAGAATTGTATTAACCGGAAACATAATACATGTGTGAATACATAGACAAGCAGAATGTCACTAGTATGCCTCTACTTGACTAGCTCGTTAATCAAAGATGGTTATGTTTCCTAACCATGAACAAGGAGTTGTTATTTGATTAACGAGGTCACATCATTAGTTGAATGATCTGATTGACATGACCCATTCCATTAGCTTAGCACCCGATCGTTTAGTATGTTGCTATTGCTTTCTTCATGACTTATACATGTTCCTATAACTATGAGATTATGCAACTCCCGTTTACCGGAGGAACACTTTGGGTACTACCAAACGTCACAACGTAACTGGGTGATTATAAAGGAGTACTACAGGTGTCTCCAATGGTAGATGTTGGGTTGGTGTATTTCGAGATTAGGGTTTGTCACTCCGATTGTCGGAGAGGTATCTCTGGGCCCTCTCGGTAATACACATCACATAAGCCTTGCAAGCATAATAACTAAGATGTTAGTTATGAGATGATGTATTATGGAACGAGTAAAGAGACTTGCCAGTAACGAGATTGAACTAGGTATTGGATACCGACGATCGAATCTCGGGCAAGTAACATACCGATGACAAAGGGAACAACGTATGTTGTTATGCGGTCTGACTGATAAAGATCTTCGTAGAATATGTAGGAGCCAATATGGGCATCCAGGTCCCGCTATTGGTTATTGACCGGAGACGTGTCTCGGTCATGTCTACATTGTTCTCGAACCGTAGGGTCCGCACGCTTAACGTTACGATGACAGTTATTATGAGTTTATGCATTTTGATGTACCGAAGGTTGTTCGGAGTCCCGGATGTGATCACGGACATGACGAGGAGTCTCGAAATGGTCGAGACATAAAGATTGATATATTGGAAGCCTATGTTTGGACACCGGAAGTGTTCCGGGTGAAATCGGGATTTTACCGGATTACCGGGATGGTTACCGGAACCCCCCGGGAGCCAAATGGGCCAACATGGGCCTTAGTGGAAAGGTGAGAGGGCAGCCCACATAGGGCTGCGCCTCCCCCCCTCTCCCTAGTCCTATTAGGACTAGGAGAGGGGCCGGCCACCTCTCTCTCTCTCCCCTTTAAGGATTCCTAGTTGGACTAGGATTGGAGGGGGGAGTCCTACTCCCGGTAGGAGTAGGACTCCTCCTGCGCCTCCCTCCTTTGGCCAGCCAGCCTCCCTCCCTCCATCCTTTATATACGGGGGCAGGGGACACCCCAAGACACAGAAGTTGATCCTTGAGATCGTTCCTTAGCCGTGTGCGGTGCCCCCTGCCACCAAATTCCACCTCGATCATACCATTGTAGTGCTTAGGCGAAGCCCTGCGTCGGTAGTACATCAAGATCGTCACCACGCCGTTGTGCTGACGGAACTCTTCCTCGACGCTTTGCTGGATCGGAGCCCGAGGATCGTCATCGAGCTGAACGTGTGCTAAGAACTCGGAGGTGCCGGAGTAACGGTGCTTGGATCGGTCGGATCGGGAAGAAGACGTACGACTACTTCCTCTATGTTGTGAGATCGCTTCCGCAGTCGGTCTGCGTTGGTACGTAGACAATACTCTCCCCCTCGTTGCTATGCATCACCATGATCTTGTGTGTGCGTAGGAAAATTTTCGAAATTACTACGTTCCCCAACAGTGGCATCCGAGCCTAGGTTTTATGGTTTGATGTTATATGCACGAGTAGAACACAAGTGAGTTGTGGGCGATATAAGTCATACTGCCTACCAGCATGTCATACTTTGGTTCAGCGGTATTGTTGGATGAAGCGGCCCGGACCGACATTACGCGTACGCTTACGCGAGACCGGTTTCCCCGACGTGCTTTGCACATAGGTGACTTGCGGGTGACTGTTTCTCCAACTTTAGTTGAACCGAGTGTGGCTACGCCCGGTCCTTGCGAAGGTTAAAACGGAGTCTATTTGACAAACTATCGTTGTGATTTTGATGCGTAGGTGAGATTGGTTCTTGCTTAAGCCCGTAGCAGCCACGTAAAACTTGCAACAACAAAGTAGAGGACGTCTAACTTGTTTTTGCAGGGCATGTTGTGATATGATATGGTCAAGACGTGATGAGATATAAGTTGTTGTATGAGATGATCATGTTTTGTTGAAGTTATCGGCAACTAGCAAAAGCCTTATGGTTGTCTCTTTATTGCATAAGATGCAAGCGCCAAATAATTGCTTTACTTTATCGCTATGCGATAGCAATAGTTGCAAGAGCAATAGTTGGCGAGACGACCGTGTGACGACACATTGATATAGATCAAGATGATGGAGATCATGGTGTCATGCCGGTGATGACAGAGATCATGACAGTACTTTGGAGATGGAGATCAAAGAAGCAAGATGATGATGGCCATATCATGTCACATATTTTGATTGCATATGATGTTTATCTTTTATACATCTTATTTTTGCTTTGATTGACGGTAGCATTATATGATGATCTCTCACTAAATTATCAAGAAGTGTTCTCCTTAATGATTATTTTTGGGACTAACCTATTAACCGGAGGCCCAGCCCAGAATTGCTGTTTTTTTGCCTATTTCAGAGTTTCATAGAAAAAGAATATCAAATGGAGTCCAAACGGAATAAAACCTTCGGGAACGCGATTTTTAGAATGAACATGATCCAGAGGACTTGCACCCTACATCAAGAAAGCTACCAGGAAGCCACAAGGTAGGGGGCGTGCCTACCCCCCCAGGCACGCCCTCCACCCTCGTGGGCCCCACGTTGCTCCAGTGACGTACTCCTTCCTCCTATATATACCTACGTACCCCCAAATGATCAGAGAAGGAGCCAAAAACCTAATTCCACCACCGTAACTTTATGTATCCATGAAATCCCATCTCGGGGCCTGTTCCGGAGCTCCGCTAGAGGGGGCATCGATCACGGAGGGCTTCTACATCAACACCATAGCCTCTCCGATATAAGTGTGAGTAGTTTACCTCAGACCTTCGGCTCCATAGTTATTAGCTAGATGGCTTTCTCTCTCTTTTTAGATCTCAATACAAAGTTCTCCCCCTCTCTCGTGGAGATCTATTCGATGTAATCTTCTTTTGCGCTGTGTTTGTTGAGACCGATGAATTGTGGGTTTATGATCAAGTTTATCTATGAACAATATTTGAATCTTCTCTAAATTCTTTTATATATGATTGGTTATCTTTGCAAGTCTCTTCGAATTATCAGTTTGGTTTGGCCTACTAGATTGATCTTTCTTGCAATGGGAGAAGTGCTTAGCTTTGGGTTCAATCCTGCGGTGTCCTTTCCCAGTGACGGTAGGGGCAGCAAGGCACGTATTGTATTGTTGCCATCGAGGATAACAAGATGGGTTTTTATCATATTGCACGAATTTATCCCTCTACATCATGTCATCTTTCTTAAAGCGTTACTCTGTTCTTATGAACTTAATACTCTAGATGCATGCTGGATAGCGGTCGATGTGTGGAGTAATAGTAGTAGATGCAGGCAGGAGTTGGTCTACTTGTCTCGGACGTGATGCCTATATACATGATCATACCTAGATATTCTCATAACTATGCTCAATTCTGTCAATTGCTCAACAGTAATTTGTTTACCCACCGTGAATACTTATGCTCTCGAGAGAAGCCACTAGTGAAACCTATGGCCCCCGGGTCTATTCTCCATTTTATCAATCTTCCAATACTTAGTTATTTTTATTGCTTTCTATTTTACTTTGCATCTTGATCATAAAAATACCAAAAATATTATCTTATCATATCTATCAGATCTCACTCTCGTAAGTGACCATGTAGGGATTGACAACCCCTTATCGCGTTAGTTGCGAGGATTTATTTGTTTGTGCAGGTGCGAGGGACTCGCGCGTAGCCTCCTACTGGATTGATACCTTGGTTTTCAAAAACCGAGGGAAATACTTACGCTACTTTGCTGCATCACCCTTTCCTCTTCAAGGGAAAACCAACGCAGTGCTCAAGAGGTAGCACAGTGCAAATAAATGCGGTAGCAAAACAAGAGCATAACTGAAACAACTTCAGAAGGTCTCAAGAAACGTTATCCTGGGTATCCACCATGCTGGCAATAAGCTTAGCTAGCTTATTAGCTTTGTCCTGTTTGGTGCTAAAATCCTCCAATGCGTGCTGTTGCACCAGAAAGTATGCATCTGAATGCTCTAGGGACTTCCGCAATCCTTCCGCTTCTTGTCGCGGCACAGCTGATCGATGTCTTTGAGCTTGTAGTTGGGACTCAAGAAACCAAACTGATTCAAACAGTGAGTTTGAATAGCTTGTGCAAGCGGTAGTGACCTGTAACTCGAACACTAAACCAAGACAGGACTTTGGGGTTGTCTCACTATCTTCGAGATAGTCTTCCTTAGCTGTTTTATCAGCTTTGTTGGAGACCAACAAGGATGTTTCATTATCCTGAACCTTATTTGCATTACTTCCTTTACCATTGCTTAATAAGGCACTCTTCCCCAATATTTTGCCAGCATTCTAAAAGAAGAAACAAGCAGACACATAAAAGGTTTAGCATGTACTAGTATATGAAACTCATTTCGGTGAACCAGTTCATTAGTAAGGTGGACATGAGTAAACTACCAAGTCTTCTATTGCCAAGTACTAGTACATAATAAAAGCATCAAACAAACATATATCTACGTCCTATGGTCACTGCATTGTCTTTCCAAATCAAAATAGAGACATGGTTCAAATCATATCAGTTCAAGACAAAGTAGCAATGAAAGAATACAAAGCGTGGGAAACTACAAGGCACAACAAGATTTCAGATGGGTACCACGGGTCTACATGTACAACAACACTATTGGCTCTGTTGTGATGCCAGTAATGTGGATGATATGAGAAGTCAACTGTATACACAATTGAAATTGAAATCAATAGAGCTATTGATAAGAGCAAACCTATTAAAGAAACATGTGTGAACATACCTGCTGTGCCATTGGAGTTTTGATTGGATCCTTCAATTTAAAAATAAGTTTGTATGAGTAAACACAGTGATACAAGAGCAAAGCAGTATGCACGATAGCAATCATAGTTAAAAAAGGTGCGCCTAAGCGAGCGCTTAAGCGCCTAGGCTCTAGGCGTTGGCAAAACGCATTGCGCATAACTACGCTTAATCTGTGCTGCGCATAAGCATGCGCTTTGGTCAGTAAAATGCAAGGCGGTGGTAAAACACACAATTAACGCCTAGCGCTTTTTTGAACTATGATAGCAATGGAATCTTAAATTAGAACAGTTGTTTTTCAGGTTTAGACACTTGTTCTACATGAACAGAGTGAAGGAAATATTCCCTAGAGGCAATAATGAAGTTATTATTTATTTCCTTATATCATGATAAATGTTTATTATTCATGCTAGAATTGTATTAACCGGAAACATAATACATGTGTGAATACATAGACAAGCAGAATGTCACTAGTATGCCTCTACTTGACTAGCTCGTTAATCAAAGATGGTTATGTTTCCTAACCATGAACAAGGAGTTGTTATTTGATTAACGAGGTCACATCATTAGTTGAATGATCTGATTGACATGACCCATTCCATTAGCTTAGCACCCGATCGTTTAGTATGTTGCTATTGCTTTCTTCATGACTTATACATGTTCCTATAACTATGAGATTATGCAACTCCCGTTTACCGGAGGAACACTTTGGGTACTACCAAACGTCACAACGTAACTGGGTGATTATAAAGGAGTACTACAGGTGTCTCCAATGGTAGATGTTGGGTTGGTGTATTTCGAGATTAGGGTTTGTCACTCCGATTGTCGGAGAGGTATCTCTGGGCCCTCTCGGTAATACACATCACATAAGCCTTGCAAGCATAATAACTAAGATGTTAGTTATGAGATGATGTATTATGGAACGAGTAAAGAGACTTGCCAGTAACGAGATTGAACTAGGTATTGGATACCGACGATCGAATCTCGGGCAAGTAACATACCGATGACAAAGGGAACAACGTATGTTGTTATGCGGTCTGACTGATAAAGATCTTCGTAGAATATGTAGGAGCCAATATGGGCATCCAGGTCCCGCTATTGGTTATTGACCGGAGACGTGTCTCGGTCATGTCTACATTGTTCTCGAACCGTAGGGTCCGCACGCTTAACGTTACGATGACAGTTATTATGAGTTTATGCATTTTGATGTACCGAAGGTTGTTCGGAGTCCCGGATGTGATCACGGACATGATGAGGAGTCTCGAAATGGTCGAGACATAAAGATTGATATATTGGAAGCCTATGTTTGGACACCGGAAGTGTTCCGGGTGAAATCGGGATTTTACCGGATTACCGGGAGGGTTACCGGAACCCCCCGGGAGCCAAATGGGCCAACATGGGCCTTAGTGGAAAGGTGAGAGGGCAGCCCACATAGGGCTGCGCCTCCCCCCCTCTCCCTAGTCCTATTAGGACTAGGAGAGGGGCCGGCCACCTCTCTCTCTCTCCCCTTTAAGGATTCCTAGTTGGACTAGGATTGGAGGGGGGAGTCCTACTCCCGGTAGGAGTAGGACTCCTCCTGCGCCTCCCTCCTTTGGCCAGCCAGCCTCCCTCCCTCCATCCTTTATATACGGGGGCAGGGGACACCCCAAGACACAGAAGTTGATCCTTGAGATCGTTCCTTAGCCGTGTGCGGTGCCCCCTGCCACCAAATTCCACCTCGATCATACCATTGTAGTGCTTAGGCGAAGCCCTGCGTCGGTAGTACATCAAGATCGTCACCACGCCGTTGTGCTGACGGAACTCTTCCTCGACGCTTTGCTGGATCGGAGCCCGAGGATGGTCATCGAGCTGAACGTGTGCTAAGAACTCGGAGGTGCCGGAGTAACGGTGCTTGGATCGGTCGGATCGGGAAGAAGACGTACGACTACTTCCTCTATGTTGTGAGATCGCTTCCGCAGTCGGTCTGCGTTGGTACGTAGACAATACTCTCCCCCTCGTTGCTATGCATCACCATGATCTTGTGTGTGCGTAGGAAAATTTTCGAAATTACTACGTTCCCCAACAGTGGCATCCGAGCCTAGGTTTTATGGTTTGATGTTATATGCACGAGTAGAACACAAGTGAGTTGTGGGCGATGTAAGTCATACTGCCTACCAGCATGTCATACTTTGGTTCGGCGGTATTGTTGGATGAAGCGGCCCGGACCGACATTACGCGTACGCTTACGCGAGACCGGTTTCCCCGACGTGCTTTGCACATAGGTGACTTGCGGGTGACTGTTTCTCCAACTTTAGTTGAACCGAGTGTGGCTACGCCCGGTCCTTGCGAAGGTTAAAACGGAGTCTATTTGACAAACTATCGTTGTGATTTTGATGCGTAGGTGAGATTGGTTCTTGCTTAAGCCCGTAGCAGCCACGTAAAACTTGCAACAACAAAGTAGAGGACGTCTAACTTGTTTTTGCAGGGCATGTTGTGATATGATATGGTCAAGACGTGATGAGATATAAGTTGTTGTATGAGATGATCATGTTTTGTTGAAGTTATCGGCAACTAGCAAAAGCCTTATGGTTGTCTCTTTATTGCATAAGATGCAAGCGCCAAATAATTGCTTTACTTTATCGCTATGCGATAGCAATAGTTGCAAGAGCAATAGTTGGCGAGACGACCGTGTGACGACACATTGATATAGATCAAGATGATGGAGATCATGGTGTCATGCCGGTGATGACAGAGATCATGACAGTACTTTGGAGATGGAGATCAAAGAAGCAAGATGATGATGGCCATATCATGTCACATATTTTGATTGCATATGATGTTTATCTTTTATACATCTTATTTTTGCTTTGATTGACGGTAGCATTATAAGATGATCTCTCACTAAATTATCAAGAAGTGTTCTCCCTGAGTATGCACCGTTGCCAAAGTTCGTCGTGCCCAGACACCACGTGATGATCGGATGTGATAAGCTCTACATCCATCTACAACGGGTGCAAGCCAGTTTTGCACACGCAGAATACTCAGGTTATACTTGACGAGCCTAGCATATGCAGATATGGCCTCGGAACACAGAGACCGAAAGGTCGAGCGTGAATCATATAGTAGATATGATCAACATGATGATGTTCACCATTGAAAACTACTCCATCTCACGTGATGATCGGTTATGGTTTAGTTGATTTGGATCACGTGATCACTTAGAGGATTAGAGGGATGTCTATCTAAGTGGGAGTTCTTAAGGAATATGATTAAATTGAACTTAAATTTATCATGAACTTAGTCCTGGTAGTATTTTGCAAATTATGTTGTAGATCAATAGCTCGCGTTGTTGCCTCCCTGTGTTTATTTTGATATGTTCCTAGAGAAAATTGTGTTGAAAGATGTTAGTAGCAATGATGCGGATTGGATCCGTGATCTGAGGTTTATCCTCATTGCTGCACAGAAAAATTATGTCCTTGATGCACCGCTAGGTGACATACCTATTGCAGGAGCAGATGCAGACGTTATGAACGTTTGGCTAGCTCAATATGATGAATACTTGATAGTTTAGTGCACCATGCTTAATGGCTTAGAATCGGGACTTCAAAGACGTTTTGAACGTCATGGACCATATGAGATGTTCCAGGAGTTGAAGTTAATATTTCAAGCAAATACCCGAGTTGAGAGATATGAAGTCTCCAACAAGTTCTATAGATAAAAGATGGAGGAGAATCGCTCAACTAGTGAGCATGTGCTCAGATTGTCTGAGTACTACTATCGCTTGAATCAAGTGGGAGTTAATCTTCCAGATAAGATAGTGATTGACAGAATTCTCTAGTCACCATCACCAAGTTAGTAGAACTTCGTGATGAACTATAATATGCAAGGGATAACGGAAACAACTCCCAAGCTCTTCGTGATGCTGAAATCAACGAAGGTAGAAATCAAGAAAAACATCAAGTGTTGATGGTTGACAAGACCACTAGTTTCAAGAAAAGGGCAAAGGGAAGAAGGGGAACTTCAAGAAGAACGGCCAGCAAGTTGCTGCTCAAGTGAAGAAGCCCAAGTCTGATCCTAAGCCTGAGACTAAGTGCTTCTACTGCAAAGGGACTGGTCACTGGAAGCGGAACTACCCCAAGTGATTGGCGGATAAGAAGGATGGAAAAGTGAACATAAGTATATTTGATATACATGTTATTGATGTGTACTTTACTAGTGTTTATAGCAACCCCTCAATATTTGATGCTAGTTCAGTTGCTAAGAGTAGTAACTCGAAACAGGAGTTGCAGAATAAACAGAGACTAGTTAAGGGTGAAGTGACGATATGTGTTGGAAGTAGTTCCAAGATTGATATGATCATCATCGCACACTCCCCTATACTTTCGGGATTAGTGTTGAAACTAAATAAGTGTTATTTGGTGTTTGTGTTGAGCATGAATATGATTTGATCATGTTTATTGTAATACGGTTATTCATTTAAGAATAAATTGTTGTTCTGTTTACATGAATAAAACCTTATATGGTTACACACCCAATGAAAATAGTTCATTGGATCTCGATCTTAATAATACACATATTCATAATATTGAAACCAAAAGATGCAAAGTTAATAATGATAGTGCAACTTATTTGTGGCACTGCTGTTTAGGTCATATTGGTATAAAGCGCATGAAGAAACTCCATGCTGATGGGCTTTCGGAATCACTTGATTATGAATCACTTGATGCTTGCGAACCATGCCTTTTGGGCAAGATGACTAAAACGCCGTTCTCCGGAACAATGGAGCGAGAAAAGATTTGTTGGAAATCATACATACTGATGTATGTGGTCCGATGAATATTGAGGCTCGCGACAGGTATCATTATTTTCTGATCTTCACAGATGATTTGAGCAGATATGAGTATATCTACTTGATGAAACATAAGTCTGAAACATTTGAAAAGTTCAAAGAATTTCAGAGTGAAGTGAAAAATCATCGTAACAAGAAAATAAAGTTTCTATGATCTGATCGTAGAGAAGAGTATTTGAGTTACGAGTTTGGCCTTCAGTTAAAAAACAATGTGAAATAGTTTCACTACTCACGCCACAAGGAACACCATAGTGTAATGGTGTGTCCGAACGTCATAACCGTACTTTATTAGATATAGTGCGATCTATGATGTCTCTTACCGATCTACCACTATCGTTTTGGGGTTATGCATTAGAGACAGCTGCATTCACGTTAAAAAAAAGGGGCACCATCTATATCCGTCGAGACGACGCCTTATGAACTATGGTTTGGCAAGAAACCAAAGTTGTCGTTTCTTAAAGTTTGGGGCTGCGATGCTTATGTGAAAAAACTTCAACCTGATTAGCTCGAACCCAAAGCGGAGAAATGTGTCTTCATAGGATACCCAAAGGAAACTGTTGGGTATACCTTCTATCACAGATCCGAAGGCAAGACATTCCTTGCTAAGAATGGATCATTTCTAGAGAAGGAGTTTCTCTCGAAAGAAGTGAGTGGGAGGAAAGTAGAACTTGACGAGGTAACTGTACCTGCTCCCTTATTGGAAAATAGTACATCACAGAAAACTGTTTCTGCGACACCTATACCAATTAGTGAGGAAACTAATGATGATGATCATGAAGCTTCAGGACAAGATACTACTGAACCACGTAGATCAACCAGAGTGAGATCCGCACCAGAGTGGTACGGTAATCCAGTTCTGGAAGTCATGCTACTAGATCATGATGAACCTACGAACTATGAAGAAGCGATGGTGAGCCCAGATTCCGCAAAGTGGCTTGAGGCCATGAAATCTGAGATGGGATTCATGTATGAAAACAAAGTATGGACTTTGGTTGACTTGCCCGATGATCGGCAAGCCATAGAAAATAAATGGATCTTCAAGAGGAAGACGGACGCTGATAGTAGTGTTACTATCCACAAAGCTAGAATTGTCGCAAAAAGGTTTTCGACAAAGTTCAAAGGTGTTGACTACGATGAGAGCTTCTCACTCGTATCTATGCTTGAGTCTGTCCGAATCATGTTAGTAATTGCCGCATTTTATGAAATCTGGCAAATGGATAAACAAAACTGCATTCCTTAATGGATTTATTAAAAGAAGAGTTGTATATGATGCAACAGAAGGTTTTGTCAATCCGAAAGGTGCTAACAAAATGTGCAAGCTCCAGCGATCCATCTGTGGACTGGTGCAAGCATCTCGGAGTTGGAATATACGCTTTGATGAGTTGATCAAAGCATATAGTTTTATACAGACTTGTGGTAAAGCCTGTATTTACAAGAATGTGAGTGAGAGCACTACAGCATATCTAATAAGTATATGTGAATGACATATTGTTGATCGGAAATAATGTAGAATTATTCTGTAAAGCATAAAGGAGTGTTTGAAAGGAGTTTTTCAAAGAAAGACTTCGGTGAAGCTACTTACATATTGAGCTTCAAGATCTATAGAGATAGATCAAGACGCTTGATAAGTTTTTTCAATGAGTACATACCTTGACAAGATTTTGAAGTAGTTCAAAATGGAGCAGTCAAAGAAAGAGTTCTTGCCTGTATTACAAGGTGTGAAGTTGAGTAAGACTCAAAACCCGACCACGGCAGAAGATAGAAAGAGAATGAAAGTCATTCCCTATGCCTTGGCCATAGGTTCTATAAAGTATGTCATGCTGTATACCAGATCTATTGTATACCCTGCACTGATTTGGCAAGAGAGTACAATAGTGATCTAGGAGTAGATCACTGGACAGCGGTCAGAATTATCCTTAGTGAAATAAGGATATGTTTCTCGATTATGGACGTGATAAAAAGGTTCGTCGTAAAGGGTTACGCCGATGCAAGTTTGTGACACTGATCCAGATGAATCTAAAGTCTCAATCTGGATACATATTGAAAGTGGGAGCAATTAGCTAGAGTAGCTCCGTGTAGAGCATTGTAGACATAGCAAAATACTTACGGATCTGAATGTGACAGACCCGTTGACTAAAATTATCTCACAAGCAAAACATGATCACACCTTGGTACTCTTTGGGTGTTAATCACATAGAGATGTGAACTAGATTACTGACTCTAGTAAACCCTTTGAGTGTTGGTCACATGACGATGTGAACTATGGGTGTTAATCACATGGTGATGTGAACTATTGCTGTTAAATCACATGGCGATGTGAACTAGATTATTGACTCTAGTGCAAGTGGGAGACTGAAGGAAATATGCCCTAGAGGCAATAATAAAGTTATTATTTATTTCCTTATATCATGATAAATGTTTATTATTCATGCTAGAATTGTATTAACCGGAAACATAATACATGTGTGAATACATAGACAAACAGAATGTCACTAGTATGCCTCTACTTGACTAGCTCGTTAATCAAAGATGGTTATGTTTCCTAACCATGAACAAGGAGTTGTTATTTTATTAACGAGGTCACATCATTAGTTGAATGATCTGATTGACATGACCCATTCCATTAGCTTAGCACCCGATCGTTTAGTATGTTGCTATTGCTTTCTTCATGACTTATACATGTTCCTATAACTATGAGATTATGCAACTCCCGTTTACCGGAGGAACACTTTGGGTACTACCAAACGTCACAACGTAACTGGGTGATTATAAAGGAGTACTACAGGTGTCTCCAATGGTAGATGTTGGGTTGGCGTATTTCGAGATTAGGGTTTGTCACTCCGATTGTCGGAGAGGTATCTCTGGGCCCTCTCGGTAATACACATCACATAAGCCTCGCAAGCATAATAACTAAGATGTTAGTTATGAGATGATGTATTACGGAACGAGTAAAGAGACTTGCCAGTAACGAGATTGAACTAGGTATTGGATACCGACGATCGAATCTCGGGCAAGTAACATACCGATGACAAAGGGAACAACGTATGTTGTTATGCGAGCTGACCGATAAAGATCTTCGTAGAATATGTAGGAGCCAATATGGGCATCCAG
Organism: Triticum monococcum; assembly: GCA_034509565.1. Classification (NCBI taxonomy): domain Eukaryota; kingdom Viridiplantae; phylum Streptophyta; class Magnoliopsida; order Poales; family Poaceae; genus Triticum; species Triticum monococcum. The sequence goes on along the minus strand of CM067847.1, from coordinate 744,092,588 downwards.
GTCCCGCTATTGGTTATTGACCGGAGACGTGTCTCGGTCATGTCTACATTGTTCTCGAACCGTAGGGTCCGCACGCTTAACGTTACGATGACAGTTATTATGAGTTTATGCATTTTGATGTACCGAAGGTTGTTCGGAGTCCCGGATGTGATCACGGACATGAAGAGGAGTCTCGAAATGGTCGAGACATAAAGATTGATATATTGGAAGCCTATGTTTGGACACCGGAAGTGTTCCGGGTGAAATCGGGATTTTACCGGATTACCGGGAGGGTTACCGGAACCCCCCGGGAGCCAAATGGGCCAACATGGGCCTTAGTGGAAAGGTGAGAGGGCAGCCCACATAGGGCTGCGCCTCCCCCCCTCTCCCTAGTCCTATTAGGACTAGGAGAGGGGCCGGCCACCTCTCTCTCTCTCCCCTTTAAGGATTCCTAGTTGGACTAGGATTGGAGGGGGGAGTCCTACTCCCGGTAGGAGTAGGACTCCTCCTGCGCCTCCCTCCTTTGGCCGGCCAGCCTCCCTCCCTCCATCCTTTATATACGGGGGCAGGGGACACCCCAAGACACAGAAGTTGATCCTTGAGATCGTTCCTTAGCCGTGTGCGGTGCCCCCTGCCACCAAATTCCACCTCGATCATACCATTGTAGTGCTTAGGCGAAGCCCTGCGTCGGTAGTACATCAAGATCGTCACCACGCCGTTGTGCTGACGGAACTCTTCCTCGACGCTTTGCTGGATCGGAGCCCGAGGATCATCATCGAGCTGAACGTGTGCTAAGAACTCGGAGGTGCCGGAGTAACGGTGCTTGGATCGGTCGGATCGGGAAGAAGACATACGACTACTTCCTCTACGTTGTGAGATCGCTTCCGCAGTCGGTCTGCGTTGGTACGTAGACAATACTCTCCCCCTCGTTGCTATGCATCACCATGATCTTGCGTGTGCGTAGGAAAATTTTCGAAATTACTACGTTCCCCAACACAGAGTACAATAAGACGCAAGAATATAGTACTTAAAAATAGAAAATGAGCTCATAGACCTTACCACATTCTTGGTTCGGGACCAGTACATAACAAGGTGTTCCCAGTCATCATCCAGTAAATGTGTCTCAGGAGAACGTAAGGAAATTTGATGAGTTTCTTTGCCGGTGAAGTACGTTTTCTTTAGGTAATTCCGACACTGCCATCAAGCATTCTTGAAGATAGCAGAGGTATTAGCATAGGTTATCTCATCCTGAGTTTCCAAATCGGTCCTTCTCTATAGAGAAAAATGGGAAAAATTAGTTGTATTATAACCATCATGGAGGTAGGATGTATGAGACAAAGCAAAGTAATTGCCATGAATAACATTACTTACACATAACTCCTGGACAAACACCTGCAACTGGCATTTTCCTTCATCTTTAGTATAATATTTCCAAGATGGGAAGATTCGCACATACGATTTAACAACATCAAATGCGATAGATGCTAAACTATGACTAGCTGGTTGTGCTTCCTCCACAGGAATAGGTGTACTAACTGGTGGAGTTGGGGTTCGCCGTGGTAGTACCGGCCCTTTGGGTATTGGAGCTGCCTTACTAACTGAACTCTGTGGTGGAGATGGTGTTGTGTCAACATGAACTGGGTTACTATCTGCCGGGGTTGGGGTTAGATTGGGTGAAGCTAGTTCTCTGTCCATCGCAGTAGGGATACAATCTGCGAGAGTTTGGGTTATGTGTGGTAGGGCTGGTTCTCGTGCATGTACAACCGGGGTGCTATCTCCACCAAGAGGTAGCACTGTTTTATTTGAAGACCGTGTTTTTAGTCCGCTAGATACCGGCATCACCCGCTCCAATTCAAATGGCTGATAAACAGGAAAGAAAGTTGGATGTACAGACATTGTATGAGATACATATGCAATAGATAGTGTGGAAAAAAGAGGGCATGAAATAGTTGACATGTATATTGTTTATCTAAAACAGATAAGATGACATAATTTCACATATATGATGTCTATCTAAACTGGATAGCATAGCATAACATAATTCAAAGATATGATGAATAACTAAACATGATCGCATGACATAATTCACCTACATGTTATCTAAGTAATCAGGATTGCATCATTTAATTCACATATGTGATTTATATGCTAAACAGAGGGCATTCGATATGATGTCTGAATTAAGAACATGGTGTTGAATATTGCGTATATGATGTCTAAACTATGCAATGCAAGACACCATATGCATGATATGAGCACTATAACCGTGCCAAGTTAGAGCATACACCTTGTTGGGGGAATAGGACTAGTCATCTGTATATGAATCCATCTCTGAGGAGCTATCGGGACCCAACAAGAGATCTGCTTCGACAAGTAGCACTGTCTGCTCTGAAGGCCTTGTTTTCACTCCAGATTTTTCAATCTCCCACCCAAATGGCTGATTCATAGGAAGTGTATTTTAATATATAAACATTGTCGACAAATGGAAATGTAATGAAGAAAAGGATGGGCAAGATATCATTCAAATATATGATGCCTGGTTAAACAGGATGGCATTGCACATTTCACATATATTATGGCTGGCTAAAAGACATGAGACTGCATAATTCCCATATATGATATAGAAACTAAACAGGTTGAATTACAGAACATGTCTAAACTAAGCAGATGACATATATGATGTCAAAAGTAGGCACTGCAAGGCAACATATGCATGATATGACTAACATCATCATGCCAAGGTAGAGCAAACACCTTGGTAAATAGGAGTGGTCAGCGGCGTCTGAATCTGCCTCAGAACAGATATCTTCCTCTAGATTACAATCTGGAGAGGGGTGGGGAGGGTTTGCCATTGAATCCACCATGGAGCGATGTCTGCATGACATTGTATTGCCGCGCAAAACTCTTCTCTTTTTCTCTAAATGTTCACCATGACTATGTACAATATCTGACATGCATACGAAAAAATATGGTGAGATTATGTAAGGAGAGCATGCAGAAATTTAGAGTGATGGTAACAATCAGTGGATGGATCCAAAAATAATGATAGCAAGCTGATGATTGCTTTAATATAATAAAAAGACAGATGATGATTGCTTTACTATTTGTTTCCCGCCCAAGATGAACAACATAGGCATACCCTAGGTGAACCAGATATTAGACAGAGATACTATTCATTGCTTCCTCGATATGTGCCCCACAACTAATTTAGAACTCAAGTATGAACATTAATTTGGACCTGACTTGGAGTCCAAGAGGTGAACAGGACATCAAGGCTAAAGCAGCACAAGACAGACATCGTCAATCTCAAGTGGGATTCTAATAGCATCTCTAACAGATGATGTAAAATAGATGTAAAATTTACATCACCAAAAACCACCTGACTACAACAGACGAGGTAAAAACTGTTGACTCTAAACTTCACTATTGAAACTGAAATTTACCGTGGAATCTGAATGTTAGTGTCGAAACTGAACACAATGGTAGCAGAGAGGTAGTTGACATGTAGTTTAGGGAGGGCCTACAGTTCATCTTCAACCTGCACCCCCCCTGAGCCGCCAGCAACCACCGGCCGAACCGCCGGCCCCAGCGCCGCTTCGCCGCCCCGAAACAACTCCCCACCACCGGTCCGCCGCCGCCCCGGCCAGCCCTCTAGGCCCCCCGCCCCCACCCTGAACCCTAAGATAGATAGTGGGGTACCTCTCCGACGAGCCCCCGTCCCCGCTGCGGGTGGTTCTTCCTTAACTCCAGCGAACCGCTCTGAAAATAGACTAACCCATAAGTCGATTTAGTCGACTGAAGTGTAGCTAAATCGGAGCAGAGCAGCAGCACGAGCGAGGGGGAGAGCAGCAACAGCAACGCGAGCGAGCGATCGAGCAAGAGCCGGAGCAGCAGCAGCAGCGCGAGCGAGTGAGAGCCGGAGCAGCAGCAGCAGATCCGGTTGGTATGGACGTCGCTAACCAAGGGGCCTCGCACTGGGGGAGAGCCGCCGTGGAGATGTCGCCTGCGGCGCCGGCTTCAAGGTAGCCGCTCCATGGGGGTGCGTGATGGAGCACCGTTGACGCCGGGAGGTCGATTTAAGGAGAAGGTGCGATGCGATGAGTGTACAACCTCTTTGGTGGCACCGAGTAGGCCTCGGCTTCATCCAAGGAGTTGGCGAGGATGCTGCGGTTCCGGTGGAGTAGGTTAAGACGGTGCTGTGGGGATGGAGCAGCCGCGATAGACGAGGCGATCATCGGAGCAGCTCCTTGGAGGTGGAGGACGAGGCGGCTGAACCGGCAGGACGATGAGATGGACGACGGATCCTCATCCTGGGAGGTGGACAAGGGACATTGAGCTGTTGTGGTGGACGACGTCGTTGGGGAAGAGGCTCCGGCTGGGCAGCGGTGAGGTGGCGGACGGAGGAGGGTGGGGTTTCGCGGCTGGAACGGAGAGGTTATGGCGGCCTGGGATTTCGAATGGCAAAAAGGAGGCGATGGGAGGGGGTGAACCATGACTTAGGGACGCGCTTGTCCAAAATGTAGGATGTGTTACAAAACTACCCCCACCGATTTGAACTAGCGGCCCTTTCGGCTCAGGGTTAGAAGGGGGATTTTGCGTGTCGGGATTTGGCAGCTGGAGGGAGTTTTCGCGCACGTTGTAATTTCGGGATAGCAAGGCGCGGGTTGTGAAGGCGCCAGTTTTGGGAGCACGATATCCGACTTTTCGGGATATAACAAGGCGCGGGTTGAATTTTAGGGACAAGCCTAACGTGTAATATTGTACTTGTACGTATCAAATCAATTCGCACTTCCCTCAACCAAAAAGAAAATGAAAAAATAAAACTATTCACACCACACAAAGAGAGAGTCTTGCCCCGTTTTACTATAAAAATGCTATCCAAAGCTACTCCCTCCTTCCATCTATATAGGGCCTAATGCGTTTTTGATGCTAACTTTGACCAAATATTAGAGCAATAATATATGACATGCAACTTACACAAAACACACCGTTAAATTCGTCTGTGAAAGGTTCTTTCAATGATATAATTTCCACATTGTGCATGCCATGTACTATTAATCTTGTCAATAGTCAAAGGCAATCTTAAAAAACGCATTATGCCCTATATAGATGGAAGAAGGAGGGAGTATGAATCCATGATATGTCCAATTAATTTTTTTCGCTTGCTGTATGATGCATGTAACCTATTCATACCAACATTTTAGTGCATTCCAAATGTATATACTACCGCTGCAATTCAAATTGAATTTGAATTCGTTTATCTATTTCAATAAGAATCTACAATCATGATTGTTGCCAACTTCAACTATCATCCGTGTATTACCTTAATAACACACCACATGATTACTATAGAGATAGATATGAACCATGTGTACTACATGAACTCGAATTATATTTTTTGAATACACTTGATGTTGATGCCAAATAATAGTACATTTGATGTACTAACTATATATTCATAATCTAAACCATGTTTCAAACATACACCGTGTTTACCACACATAGTATAGTGCCCCGCCCCCTACATTATGAAAAGTATTTAGACCTGAGCTACAAAAGCCACACATTAGCTCAAATTATGATCAATGTTCTATATATTATATGTAGTACTAGCAAGGTGCCCATGCGTTCCACAGAACATCAACATGATCAAGGGGAGGCCTAATTTGCAAATATGGAGAGGGGTGTGGGTATCTTTTTTCAAAATTGCCATAGTTTCCTTCCTATCCGTCAGATATAAATCGGACGGCCTATATTGCAGGATGGCAGGCACACCATCATCAACAACTCCGTTTTTATAAGAGTAGAGATAAAATATATTATATGTAGTATAACATGTTCATAACCACACCATGTGTATCACCGTTATATATATTCACACATGCGTCGGTTTAAAACACTATAATAAATTCTTCAAATATCCGAATTCGCTTTTTATAATGAAGTATGATCTCTATTCGTCTTTTACACCCACATAATCCTCTTATCTTTGTAGCTAGCGCTAACTTTCTCTCGTACATACACACGCTCGCAACCCTCTCACCCTCCCTCAGCATTCTCTAGCTCCATCACGCAAATTCATCTTTTCACTTTAGGCCATTCACCCACGGTGTGTATAGGCCCATCTCCTTCTTTATGGCACACATCGATCGATATGCCTCCCTAGCCAGGTGTGCCTAGCATAAACAAAAGCTTCCCCTCTTCTCTTATCACCGTCCATGCCTCACTCCCACCACTCTTTTCATCGATCTCGTACTCGCACACTCCTCCCCCTCGATATAGTATGACTCTCGCACCACCTCCTAGATGCATCCCTCTCTCTCTCTATCCTTCTCCCCGTGCCTCATTTGCTTCTAACACACACATGCATGTATACCGATCGATCTCCCAACATATAGCTAGGTCGACTTTAACTACCCCCCCATTGATCGACGTACCTCACAAGTTATGTCTCTCCTTTTTCTAACAAAGGATGATTGATCTTCCTATGTAGTTACGTCTGCTTACCACAGCCATATTGTCCCCCTCATCATTCGTGCATGCCTCCTGGCCCGTCTCTCACACGCACGTGCACATAAAAGCAGCCATCCCCTCTCTTATTGATATTGCAGGCGTGCCCTCCGGTTGTCTAGCAAGCCTATCCCACCATTTGTTAGAAGCAACTCCACTACCACACCCTCCAACACTCTAGCTCTGTCTCTCTCCCAACATTATTCCTCTCCTACACACATGCATGGATGCCAATCGATCTCCCTTAATACATGAGGTAGCTCGATCTCCCTTAATACATGAGGTAGGCCTCTTTCCTCCTCCACACGTATACCATCCATTGTACCTCTATAGTTAATTAGGCCTCCCTCCCCCCACCACACACCGATAGTCGAGCGATGTAGGTAGGTATCCATGCCACAGAGACAAACTGCACCTGTCCCCTCTCACGTTCCAGTAGGCCAGCCACTATATCTTTGACGTGGGCACACACAAAATCGATGGCACTCTTTATCGATCGCGCGCACACACACAGACATCATCCCTCTCTTCGATTCTATGGACACCTCAAGCCGATGACACCTCCACTCTCTTCTCGTGGATCGCCCCCTCTATATATATGATATATCCAGGACTCTATTTCACACACATTGCATCTGTTACATTTTTTGATTGACCCCCCCAAATAAAGTCTCACGAACCCACACACTATATCTCTCTACGTTTGTATCTCTCTCACACAACCCCACGTAGATGGTGTACGTATACAAGAAGAGAATAGGTGCACTGTGCACGTACTCACGCTTCGTGCCCAGCCACACCCGCGCGGGTACACGGTGGAGCTCATTTCTATACAAAATGGAAGCCCATGTGCTAATTTGAACGCGTGTAGCGGTTGTTTACCTACGGAGGTCGTGTACCACGCGTGCACGAAACAAAGTTTGACTTGATGCGTTGGCGCGTTATTTTTAAATAAAGTTATATCGCTCAATGGCACGTACACATAATATAAAACGATTTTTATGGAGAGGGTACATTGCATTAGTCAAAAGGCGTAAGCGAGCTTTACCTTGTCCGGCAAGCTTCTCCTCGTTCTGCGAGTTTACGGGACACACCAAAAAGTAGTGCTAGTCCATACTTCCTCCTTTCCGGTTAATATGGCTTAATCTTTTTTGCGGGTAAATTAGAGAGCTTTATTCATATATTAGCATTCTTAGGACGATCAGCCAAGACACTGGTCACTAGGAAGTGAGGTACCCCGCAAAAAGAAGAAGTAGGAAGCGAGGTGTTTCATCAAGCTAGCTCTCGGCCACATTCAAAGTGCAGCAAGCACGGTTTGCACAAAGATGTGCCGCAAGGTTTGCTGACCTGTTTACATGCCGAATAACAAAAAAGAGGAAATATTACTGAGTGCTCCTATTTGTAACAGGATATGAGCCAAAATTAAGCGAGAATTGTGGCAAGTGTTCCATGCAATCAACTTCCATTATCACATGGAGAACCCTCGAAGAGAACCAAATGTGTTGAAGATTGCTTTATCACATTTTAAATATATAATAAGAGTGCAGACGCTCCTCCATCCGTTTCCTAGTACTAGTATAGTACATACCTCTATAGACTAGTATAGTAGTAGTACTAGTACTAGTAAACTTTGCGCTTGGCTGTTCGACTCTTCGGGAAGTGATGTCTACTACACAACCTTCTTCTTGTAGACGTTGTTGGGCCTCCAAGTGCAGAGGTTTGTAGGACCGTAGCAAATTTCCCTCAAGTGGATCACCTAAGGTTTATCAATCCGTGGGAGGCGTAGGATGAAGATGGTCTCTCTCAAACAACCCTGCAACCAAATAACAAAGAGTCTCTTGTGTCCCCAACACACCCAATACAATGGTAAATTGTAGGTGCACTAGTTCGGCGAAGAGATGGTGATACAACTGCAATATAGATGGTAGATATAGGTTTTTGTAATCTGAAAGTATAAAAACAGAAAGGTAACAAATGATAAAAGTGAGCACAAACAATATTGCAATGCGTTGAAACACAGCCTAGGGTTCATACTTTCACTAGTGCAAGTTCTCTCAACAATAACAACATAATTGGATCATATAACTATCCCTCAATATGCAACAAAGAGTCACTCCAAAGTCATTAATAGCGGAGAACAAACGAAGAGATTATTGTAGGGTACGAAACCACCTCAAAGTTATTCTTTCTGATCGATCTATTCAAGAGTCTGTAGTAAAATAACACAAACCTATTATTTCCGTTCAATCTACCATAGAGTTCGTACTAGAATAACACATTAATAGCACCGGTTGCAGCATTGAGCAGATTTATCAGTAGCATCGGCCTACCCGCCACATGCACCCTCCTTGAGATATCCTTAGATGTAGGTGGCCCTTCCTAAGTACGAATCGTACTCGGTGCCGGCTGGCTCGCACCCTTGTTATTCTTTCTTTTCCGTCCCTTCTTCTTCTGCTGTAATGGGATCGAGTTCTGCTCAGAGACAACCTTCTTGAGTGTGTTGGGGCTGATAATATTTCGCACCTCGACTATCTGAGGCTCGGTGAAGGCGGCAGCTGGAGGCGTCTCCTGAGAACTGAACGCCAGACAATGCCTGTTGCAATTGGGTTTCTCCACGGTACCAGCTAGATCGCGATCGTCTTTTGCAGGGTTGGGTTCTTGAGAAGGAGGCCCCAAGAATTCGTCACCGTACCCATGTTCGTTGAAGTACTTATTGACCCTGGTAAATGTACCGTCTCGTCATCCGGATACTGTGCCATATGCATGTCCGGATCGGCTATATGTTCGTCATCATCGTCCGGTAGCGTTGTGGCAGTCTTGCCATGGCTTGGCGCCGGCACGACTGGCGGTGTTGTCTGTGGGGTGGTGTCCCCCGCCCCCAAACGAATCTGGCTCTTCGACCAAAGCATGGACCAGCCTATGCTGGCACTGAGGGTCAGCACATCATCTTCGTCGGCCCCAGGGGGTCGATACGGAGGTAACAAGTCGTCGCAGCCCCGCAGCACCCGAACCAGTTGAACCCTATACACGTTGGGTGGCATCGGATTACCGTGGAACAGGCGGTTGTCCGATTGAACGATTCTGGCCTTAGCGGCATCGATCAAATCGCCGTTCACGAAGTGCAGGAGAGCATGGAACATCGGCGGCGCCCTGCGAAAACATGTAGGGTGTCAGGGATGCCCAGTCAAAGGCAAGGAGATGAAGTCATCAGCCGAGAGGCTTAGTTACCATGATGGCGTCGAGCTCGGCTAATGTTGAGGCACCACCAACGGCAGGCGTGCAAGTAACGGAGGGGCCGCTTGCTGCCGAGGTGCCGGCCGGCATATTCTTCCCACAACCGGGTGCATTAAGCTCCAATGCCGGCTGTCGGTGTCAAAACCGATGGATCTCGGGTAGGGGGTCCCGAACTGTGCGTCTAAGGCGGATGGTAACAGGAGGCAGGGGACACGATGTTTTACCCAGGTTCGGGCCCTCTTGATGGAGGTAAAACCCTATGTCCTGCTTGATTTATTCTTCATGATATGAGTATTACAAGAGTTGATCTACCACGAGATCGGAGAGGCTAAACCCTAGAAGCTAGCCTATGGTATGATTGTGTGTTGTCCTACGGACTAAAACCCTCCGGTTTATATAGACACCGGAGGGGGATAGGGTTACACAAGGTCGGTTACAAAGGAGGAGATATACATATCCGTATTGCCTAGCCTGCCTTCCACGCCAAGTAGAGTCCCATACGGACACGGGACGAAGTCTTCAATCTTGTATCTTCATGGTCCATCAGTCCGACCAAAGGATATAGTCCGGCTATCCGGATACCCCCTAATCCAGGACTCCCTCAGTAACCCCCAAACTAGGCTTCAATGACGATGAGTCCGGCGCGCAGTGTTGTCTTCTGCATTGCAGGGCGGGTTCTTCTCCAAATTTCGAACGTCTGTTAAGCAGTGTCCGGGCCCATAAATGTTGAACCTCTTGGCTTCCGTGCCCAATAAGGGCTATCTTCCACGCGTCGAATGAATGCGAGGCTCCAGGGCGTTTTTACATTCGCCCCCTAGCCAGATAAATAAATTGTCTATTAAAGGGATGGGGATTCTTAGATCCAATCCATACCATCCTCCCCCAGCAAGAATTCATCGGAGTGTGCTTCGGAAAGATCCACTCCAGCATGTCCGACCTCCGCAGCTCCTCCTCTCGCCCCCGTAGCCCTAAGCCTGGCGATTGGGAGAGGTGTTCAGTCCCACACAATCGATTAGTCGAACTGCAAACTAAAGGATTTCTCCCTCCGGCATACATGGTGCCCGTCCGAGCCAGGCTCGCCACCTACAATGGCGGGGAGCAAGCGGAGAGCTTCCCCAGCCCCTCTACGGGGAGCGGGTATGCCTTGTCCCTTATTTATTGAGGGGACTCGGATTTCCGATTCATCCGTTCCTCCGCGGGCTCCTGGAGTTTTACAGCCTCCAACTGCATAATTTTACCCCTGCTTCTATTTTACACATTGTCGGATATGTTGCCCTCTGCGAGTTATTCCTGGGCTGCGAGGCTCATTTCGAGCTGTGGAAAAGGTTATTTTGCCTCGTCCTTCGCACATAGGAGGGGTCACTTTATCAAGTGGGCGAAGCCGAAATATGGCGCATCGCCGAAACCGGATACCTGTCTGGTACTCCGAAGAAGATGTCCGAAGACTGGCCTTCGGAATGGTTTTATATGGAGGACGTCCCCCTTCCGGACCCTGTTCGGCGGGGTCTTCCTGAGTTCATCAATGCTCCTCTGAAGAAACGCCGAAGTTGGCGCCCACGGAGCCCCCAGGAGGAAGACAATGGGGGAAGTCCTTTACCTGATGAACCGGATTAAAGCGCTGGCGCAATCAGGATTGACAGTAATTGAGGTTATGTCAATATGTATAATGCGGGGAGTGCAACCACTTCAATATCGAGGGTACCCCTTGTGGTGTTTTAACGGGGAAGATGACGCCACCCGTTGCAGGCGTAAGGGTCCAAGCGATGCTGCCGCTTTGGCAAAAATTATGTCCAAATTGTTCAAAGGAGAGGAAGAGGAGTTCATCCGCATCATGCCACGGGATGGATTCTCCATGTACAACCCGCCAAGCTGGGTGAGTTATATCTCCTTACTTCCATTCTTCCCGCATCCTTTGTCGTAGGTATTCACCTTGCCATTTTGCGGCAGGAACTGCGAAAAGCCATAAGGGAGGTCAGCAGTCCATCTCCATAGCCAGAGGACCCTGACCAGGCCCTCGGTCCCGGACTCGAAGAAGATCCAGACATATTCGTGGAGCTGATAGACCGGCAGTTCTATCAATTAAGCTGCGATGACGCCATGGTGGCCATTACGGCCGACTATCCTGGACTGCTTCCTGCATCGCAAGTAAGAAAAACCCAAAAATCCCAACTCCAAAAACTAGGATCCCCATTTAGACACTTCACCTACCATATGCATATGGTGTTTTTACAGGGAAGGCATTCGGGACGCCATACCGAACCCGCAGCAACTCGCCAACAAGAAGCACCGAGGCCGGGCCGACCAAAAAGGAAGGTGGTCAGGACGGAGACGCCGACGCAAAGGTATAACAGAAATCCCACTCCGTGGTTGTCGTCTTTCTCGAAATGTAATGACGCCCGTGTTTCTCTAACAGAAAAAACGCTCGCCGGAATATGTCCGGCGATGTTGCTAATCACGCTTCCACCAGTCGGGCGCCAGGACCAGACATAGAGGCGGAAGCCGATATGGGGCGGGCGCCGGGTAATCCCCCTACAGAGGATGCAGATAGATTATCCGCCACAAATTCAGAAGTGGAAAACGCCATGAATCATAGGCGCCGCCGGGCCGTACTCCGCGACGCTTGTTTCTCGCCAGAGGCATTTGACGCCTTCAATTCTGGAGAGGCGTACCTCCGTGGTGCTCAAGATGGTTTAGCCAGAGCCACGGATCAATATGTAAAGGGTGTACGGGTAAGTAAATCTAACAATTATATGTATCAGTAGCCCCGGAGACTTGAAATAGTTAGCAGAACTGATTTAAGGATCATTTTATTGTGCAGGTTCTTACAAAGAAGAATAGTCGACTCGCACAGGAGCTGGAGGAATGCAAGACCCAACTTCGGGCCGCTGTTGCCGCATTGAAGGAACCTAAAGAGGCACCTGCTGGTAACTTTTCTTTCAAAGAATGACAGGTACCATGTAGCATGCGGCATAGCTGTAGATCTAATAATAGATGTTGCAGATGAATCCGGAGAGAATCCGGAGGAGTAGCATGCTGTTCGGCAGCTAAAGGTTGGCGAACGCGTGCTGACTAAGGTTAGGAAGGAGAAAAACAATCTCCAAGTCGCCAATACCAAGCTGAGCATGGAACTGAAAGATGTTCGAGACCAGCTTGCGGACTCTGAGAAGGAGAATAAGCGGCTTTGACGCGGCATTTTCAGTAAGTGCTTGAACGAATCCTTTTGGAGGAGTTCGGCAAAGAAGCCGGCTAACAGCGTTATGTCTGTAGGTATGCTGACGGGTCACCCCGCAGAGGAAATGCCCGGGTCAGTGGGCGATCTTCTATCCAAGCTCTCACAACTGCATGAACAAGTTCGGCAGGTGATGCAAGGTGTTGCCCAGGCCTTGTGGCCATCCGTCTCCCTGCCAGAAGGCGTTGCAGAGCTTGCGGAGAAGCTCAAGGGAGCGCGGCGGCGCTTCCGATTATGGAAGATATCGGCCTGCCGTCAAGGTGCCAGGGAAGCCTGGGCCATGGTGAAGACGCGGTATACCAAGGCTGACCCAAATCACATGGCCGAGGTTGGACCTATGGGGCCGACGGAAAAGAGATCCCCGTTAGCTTAGTTTATGGGCATGTAGAATTAGCCGCAAAGTATTCCCAACAGGATTGTAGGCTAGACCGCCTGTTGGATGGTATAGAAGAGGAAATTTAGTTAGTCTGCATGACTATGTAATGAAAGTGACATGTATAATGTCTTCTAGCCGGATTGTAGATCATTTGTCATGGCAGACCTTTTCGCTTCAACCTCGGGACCCGATAGTCCGGAGTGTATCCGAATACCCACTCAGTTATATAAGAACCGGGGTATGCATGGACACCAGGTGTAGGGGTCATTAGTGCTTGAACAAACAAGTGCCCAACTATTTATGTTATATTACATGGGTAGTAAGAAACATCTTCCAGGGAGAATAGTTCCGTTAAGGGTTCCTTTCCCTGGGTACGCATGCCCTAAAATGCATGTCCGGGCTGTGATAGGAGACACAGGAAAAACATCTGGGGGCACATATGGAAAATAAATAAAAATCATCTTTTGTTCACCAACCGAATATTCCCTTAAGAACGCTAGCTTTCGGCTTCACCTAGTCTGAGGTACACATCCAGCTGACCCGGCAGTAACAATCGTAGAGGTGCTCCCCTTATGCCCTAGCCGAATTAACGGGAACGTAGGGCATAAATACAAGAGCCAGGCAACCCATCTTGGCCAAAACTTAAGTCATATCGATGCATATAATGGCGAAAAAAGGTACATGCGGAAGTATAACACATGTGTGGGGCATGAGGCCCAGATAAATAATTAAGCTTCTATGAAAGAAGCCGCCAGGTAATATGAGCGCGGCTAGCGCATTTATAATGTGCAACTGAGGCACAAGTTGTCCCTTGAAGGCCTAGAGAAAGAATTGAAGAAAGAAAGAAAAACAAGACAGGTAATGTATATGCAAAAAATGGGCAGAGGAAGGAGACGAACATAGAGTCCGGCGCTAGGCGTAGAATCTTCGGAGCCTGGCCGCGTTCCATGGGTTCGGCTCGAGTCGATTATTCGATGCATCCCGCAGACGGTACGCTCCACCGGTCAGAACTTGGTCAATAATGAAGGGACCTTCCCATTTGGGCTCGATCTTGTTCTTTTTCTTATCCGACACGTGTAGGACTAGTTCGCCAATGTTATATGTTTTGGGCCGTATTTCCCTGCTTTGGTATCTACGAGCCTGTTGCTGATAAAATGCGGAACAGGCTTTTGCCACGTCGCGCTCCTCCTCTAGGGTGTCCAGACTGTCCTGTCAATCGAGCTCGGCTTCTCTTTCTTCATACATGCGCACTCGAGGTGAGTCAAGAATTATGTCACAGGGCAAGACTGCCTCTGCGCCGTACACCATAAAGAAGGGTGTATATCCGGTACTGCGATTCGGCGTGGTCCGCAGCCCCCAGAGTACGGAGTCGAGCTCCTCTACCCAGTGCGTGTTAGACTCCGTTAAGGACCGCACTAACCTGGGTTTAATGCCGCTCATTATAAGACCGTTTGCTCGCTCAACTTGGCCATTGGTTTGTGGGTGATAGACTGAAGCATAATCGAGCTTGATGCCCATTTTGCTGCACCAGAGTTTTACCTCATTGGTCGTGAAGTTCGTGTCGTTGTCAGTGATGATGCTATGGGGGACGCCATAACATTGTACGACCCCAGATATAAAGTCTATCACGGGTCCGGATTCGGCTGTTTTAATAGGTTTGGTTTCTATCCATTTGGTGAATTTATCCACCATGACCAGTAAGTATTTTTTCTCGTCGGTTCCCCCTTTAAGGAGTCCAACCATGTCAAGCCCCCTGACCGTGAAGGGCCACGTAATGGGGATTGCTTGGAGGACGGTGGGTGGCATGTGGCTTTGGTTTGCAAAAAGCTGGCAACTGGCGCAGCGTTGGACCAAGTCCTGTGCGTCTGCTCGGGCCGTCGGCCAATAGAATCCTGTATGAAAGGCCTTGCTTACAAGAGCCTGGGCTGCGGCGTGGTGGCCGCCGAGCCCGGCGTGAATTTCTGCCAAAAGGTTCCACCCTTCCTCTTTTGAGATGCACCTTTGAAGGACTCCGGTAGTGCTTTTTTTGTACAGTTCTCCCTCATGGGCCCTGTAGGCCTTAGATCGCCGCACTATGTAGCGTGCCTCATTTTGGTCCTCCGGAAGTTCCTGCCTAGTTAGGTAGGCCAGGAATGGTTTTGTCCACGGGGCTATCATGACCATTATTACATGGGCTGAAGGTGTTATTTCGGTGGCAGAGCCTCCGATTATGTCAGAGTGTTCGGTATCGAGGGTTGTGGCCAGGTCCGGACTAATATTGCCGGTGTATCCCTCCCATACCACGGATGGCTTACACAACCTTTCTAAGAAGATGTTGGGGGGACCGCATCGCGTTTTGTGCCAATGCGGGCGAGGATATCCGCCGCCTGATTGTTTTCCCAAGCCACATGGTGAAATTCGAGCCCTTCGAACTGAGCTGACATCTTTAGGACGGCGTTGCGATAGGCCGCCATCTTTGGATCCTTGGCATCAAAGTATCCATTTATTTGGGATATTGCAAGGTTCGAGTCCCCACGCACCTCCATGCGCTGAATGCCCATGGAAACTGCCACCCGAAGCCATGTAACAGGGCTTCGTATTCGACTGCATTGTTGGAATCTGTATACAGTATCTGTAGTACGTATTGAACTGTATCTCCGGTTGGGGACGTCAGGACGATGCTAGCCCCCAGTCCGGCCAGCATTTTGGAGCCGTCGAAGTGCATAATCCAATTGTATTACACGCCATATTCTTTAGGGAGTTCGGATTCCGTCCATTCGGCGACAAAGTCGGCCAATACTTGCGATTTAATGGCTCGTCAAGGTTTGTATGTTATGTCGAACGGGAGGAGCTCAATGGCCCATTTGGCAATCCGGCCTGTGGCGTCATGGTTGTTTATGATATCATTGAGTGGCACCTCCGAGGCTACCATAATCGAACACTCTTGAAAGTACTGTCAAAGTTTCTGGGATGCCATGAATACCGCATAGGCTATCTTTTGATAATGTGGGTATCGTGATTCGCATGGAGTGAGGAAAGTGGACACATAATATACCAGCTTTTGAAGAGGGAAATTATGTCCGTCCGCTTCTCGTTCGACGACGAGCACTGCGCTTACAACTTGATGAGTTACCGCAATGTGCAACAGCATTGGTTCGCCGATGTTTGGCGCAGCCAGAATTGGGTTGGTTTCTAGTATGGCTTTTATTTTGTCCAATCCGGCTGTGGCACCGTCCGTCCACTCGAAGTGTTTGGTGCGCCGAAGGAGGTGATAAAGGGGTAATGCCTTTTCTCCTAAGCGGGAGATAAAGCGGCTTAAAGCCGCCACACATCCAGTTAGTTTATGGATTTGTTTGAGGTCCGTTGGGGTAGCCAACTGTGACAGAGCTCGGATTTTGGCCGGATTAGCTTCAATTCCTCTACTGGAGACAATGAAGCCCAGGAGCTTTCCGGCTGGTACGCCGAAAACGCATTTTTCTGGATTGAGCTTGATGTCGTATGTTCGGAGGTTGTCAAATGTGAGCCTCAAGTCGTTTATTAGAGAGTCGACGTGTTTGGTTTTAACGACCACATCATCTACGTATGCCTCAACTGTTTTGCCGATTTGTTTCTCTAGACATCTCTGAATCATGCGTTGATATGTTGCACCTGCGTTTTTGAGCCCAAAGGGCATTGTGTTGAAACAGAATGGGCCGTATGGTTTGATGAATGCCGTTGCGGCTTGGTCGGACTCCGCCATCTTGATTTGGTGGTAACCGGAGTATGCATCGAGGAAACACAATGACTCGTGTTCTGCGGTAGCATCGATAATTTGATCAATGCGGGGGAGGGGGAAGGGATCCTTTGGGCAAGCTTTATTGAGGTCCTTGAAATCGACACAAAGGCGCCAGGATTTATCCTTCTTTGGTACCATCACCAGGTTTGCTAGCCAGTCCGGGTGTTTTATTTCTCTAATGAATCCGGCCTCCAGTAACTTGGCTAGTTCCTCTCCCATTGCCTGTCTCTTAGGTTAGGAGAAACGCCGAAGAGCCTGCTTGACCGGCTTGAATCTCTTTAGGATATTGAGGCTATGCTCGGCTAGCCTGCGTGGGATTCCTGGCATGTCTGAGGGATGCCAGGCGAATAAGTCCCAATTCTCGCGCAGGAACTCTCATAGTGCGGCATCCACGGCGGGGTTTAACTGTGCCCCGATGGAGGCTGTTTTTGTAGGGTCCGTTGGTGGACTTGGAATTTGACTATTTCATCCGCTGGTTTGAAAGAGGTGGACTTGGATCTCTTGTCAAGTACCACGTCGTCCCTGTCCATTTTGGAACACAGCGTAGTTAATTCCTCGGCCGCAAAGGCTTCGGATAATGCCTCAAGGGCCAATGCGGGTGTTTTGTTTTCGGCGCGGAGTGCTGTGTCCGGATCGGTAGCGAGAGTGATGATTCCTTTGGGCCCAGGCATTTTGAGCTTCATGTACCCGTAATGGGGTATGGCTTGGAAGATCGTGAATGCCCCCCGCCCTAAAAGGGCGTGGTATCCGCTACTGAACGGGGCCACTTGGAATGTAATTTCTTCGGACCTATAGTTCTTCAGTGTGCCGAATACCACATCTAGCGTGATTTTCCCAGCACAGCGTGCTTCCCGGCTGGGGATGATTCCTCTAAAAGTTGCGCTGCTTCGCTCAATGCGGTTCCAGTCTATTTCCATTTTTAAGAGTTTCCTCATAGATGAGGTTTAATCCACTGCCGCCGTCCATGAGCACTTTGGTGAGTCGAAATCCGTCCACGATTGGACCGAGGACCAGTGCCGCTGGTGCTCGGGCTGTTCGGAATTTAGGTTCGTCGCTGGCATTGAAGGTAATAGCCGTGTCGCTCCATGGATTTATTGCTGCTACGTGGCAGATTTCGGCAAGGCTGCGGAGTGGTCGCTTGCGCCTATTGTTTGATGTGAAGGTCTCAAAGACTGTTAATACCGTATTGTTATCACTGGGATGGTGCTCTATGGCATCTGGGATGAGAAGGTCTTCGCCGCTTTTGGCCACCTGCCGGAGTATCCAACATGCTCTAAGGCTGTGTGTTGGTATTGTATCTGTTGTACTATGAATTTTGCAGGGTCCGTTGAGCCATCCGTCCAATACGGTTCCACGCCCTGTAGAGGGTTTTTGCTTCTTTGTAATTAACTCGGGTGTCTTATGATAGTGCACCCTTTTCCTTGGACTGGGTGTATATATGGAGCCGGATTATCCCAGAATTTTGTTTCAGTTTTCCAGGCACTTTCCATCGCACAGTACTTCCGTACTATGGATGCCAAGTCGGCGAAGCGTGATATGTCACGGCGACTTATGGCGTTAAGGATTCCCTTGTCCGTGCAGTTATTGCAGAAAAGTGAGACTACGTCTTCCTCGCGGCAGTCCTTAACCTTGTTCATCACAAGGAGGAATCTGGCCCAATAATGATGTACTGTTTCATGGGGCTCTTGCCTGATGTGGGAAAGATCATTTATGTCTGGGTGGGTGGCTGGTTTTGAGTCCGAACACCTACCCAATCTGAGGCCCAGGGGCCGAGGAGTTTCCGATCTTGGATGTTCGGGTTCCGAGGTGTTGCCCGATGAGTCTGGCCCGCTACCTAACTCTAGGTTCAGGGTTTGGGTGATGTCCTCCCATAAACGGGTATCCAGCCCGGAGAGCTCAGGAATCCGGACATAGTTAGTCCTCAAGACAGAGGAAGAATCGCCGCATTGTTCCTCCACCACCACAACATGATGGGTGACCGGTGGAGAGTAAATCTCCCTTTGATCGGGTTTAAGCCCAATCCGATCATAGTCCGTAGCGACTCCCAAGGCGGCAATGCGATCCAAGAGCTCGTTTAGGGAAGAGAGCTCCATTGGATCCATCTGCTCGGCGCATTCCGAGCCGACGTGGAGGCTGTTTTTGATGACCCGAGAAGTCATCGTCGGTGCAGCAGCCGAACAGGTGGTCATGACGAAACTGCCTAGCCGGAGAGTTTGGCCGACAACCAGGGCTCCCCCGGCGGTAATGTTGTTTTTAACAATGAGATGAGGCATCCTTCCTTACGGCGACGTCACAGAGGAACTCTCAATGAAAGCACCAATGTCGGTGTCAAAACCGGCGGATCTCGGGTAGGGGGTCCCGAACTGTGCGTCTAAGGTGGATGGTAACAGGAGGCAGGGGACACGATGTTTTACCCAGGTTCGGGCCCTCTTGATGGAGGTAAAATCCTACATCCTACTTGATTTATTCTTCATGATATGAGTATTACAAGAGTTGATCTACCACGAGATCGTAGAGGCTAAACCCGAGAAGCTAGCCTATGGTATGATTGTGTGTTGTCCTACGGACTAAAACCCTCCGGTTTATATAGACACCGGAGGGGGCTTGGGTTACACAAGGTCGGTTACAAAGGAGGCGATATACATATCCGTATTGCCTAGCTTGCCTTCCATGCCAAGTAGAGTCCCATCCAGACACGGGACGAAGTCTTCAATCTTGTATCTTCATAGTCCATCAGTCTGGCCAAAGGATATAGTCCGGCTGTCCGGATACCCCCTAATCCAATACTCCCTCACTAGCACCGATGCCGGAGACACCAATGGCGCCGCCGGCACGTTGTGCGAGTTGCTACCCGTCAAGTTGGGAATCGGGGGCGGCCCCTGTTGGCCGCTCGCAATCCATGCCTGCATCCCCTCAAGCAAGGTAGGCATAATGGTGGTGATCATCGCTCCTAGTTGGTCTTGCACTTTCTCTTCGACTATCTCCGGAATCCGTGCCACTAGTGCCTTGAGTTCTCGAACCTCGTGCTCCTGGCTTTCCGAGCTGGTCTTTCTCTCCTTTCGCCCAGCGATATAGTATTCCAACCATTTCATGGACAAGCCTTTGCCGGCCACACGACCAGCTGACATCAGCTTACTGAGCTTATCCTTGTGTTTCATTACATTCAACGCCTTATATAAAGTGGTGTCCCAAGGGGAGCTCTGAGACGACCCCGCGCTACTGCTTTCAGTTTCCTGCGGAAGGAATGTGAACCATTTAGAAAATTGGCTTCATTATTTAGAATGCAACCATATGAAGCTAATTACGCGGGGGTGTATTCCTTACCAGAACAAGCTCAAACGCCTTGGTCTTCGGATCCGTGGTAAGCTCCTTGGTTACCGGGTCCACCTTGTACCGGGCCCTGACATAGTTCCTGGTCTGCTTGTCATGGTATTTATTGAAGAGGGGCGGTAGGCCTTGCTTGGCACGCTCTGCGTCCTCCTTATCCCATATAGGTTCCGCCACTCTGTAACCACCGGGACCGAGTTTGTGGACCCCTAAGTTCAAGTCCCGCATTTATTTCCCCCACTGACTTGATTCCGCGGTTGCGTTTCTCTCGCACTTGATCTTGAACTCCAGGTAGTCAACTTCGCTGATCGAAGGATTTTTCTCCTTGATCTTCTCATAACTATCACCTTTTTCAATCCTTCTCTTCATTGCGGCTCTCCAAGTAGCCAGGGCCGTGCTCATCTCCGTGAGGGCGGCACTGTTCACTTTATTCCCTGAGAAGTGTGTGTTTGCGAAGTCACCGGGGAACTTGTATCGTTCGTGCAACTTCGTGAAGAGGAAGTTGCACAAATTCCCTCGGTCACGATGTCTTAGGTTCTCGGTGTTGATCGAGACGGTGCTCCGGAGAATGCACCCGAGCTGTCCCGCGTACCCCTTGACTAATTCTGGGGGCGCCGTTGGATGCCCACTAGAGGACACTTTAGTAAATTCCTCCTTGATGGTGCCGAGCATGTTCGGGCGCTGGTCCTTTCGTTGCCTCTTCGGTTGGCTGCCATCTATGGGTGCGCTACCATCATCAGTGGTGGCATCCTCGGCGGCACCATCAGTGGTGTCATCCCCAACGCCACTAGGGATTGTGTAGTCGGGATAGGTGTCTTCCGCGGCGTCCTCATAGCGGTGATGTTCTTCCTCCATCTGCTGGGACAGCTCCTAGAATGCCTTTCCCGAACCGCCGGCCTCATCGTTGTGGGCCATGTTTCGCTCTAATTAGGAAAAAAATTGGTCAAAAAGTTGGTTATTGTCAAGGAACATGATCTCTAAGTTGACCAAATAACCTAATTCTCAAGGAATGTCGCCAAAAAGTTGGTTATTGTCAAGGAACAATTGAGAGATGTTTGTGATATTGCCTAGGTGTTTTGGGATGGAACCTGTTAGTGTGTTATTGCTAAGGTCCAAGTCCCTTCCTAACCCCCTTCTTCTTGTCTCCTCTCACTATCTCTCTCACACACATGGCAAGCAAGGGTGTCTGAGTGTGTGAAAAAATATTAAACTAATCGAAGGGCTGAAAATTGATCATCTGCTTTAGATTGGAGTTTTCTTTCTTGGGGCTTCGGTGTGCGGTACAAAACTGAATTTTGGAAATCTATAGAATGAACAAGCTAAGGGCTGCAAATGCCCACAAGGCTTCAAGGGTGATGACATAATGGCTCAGTGTTATTTAAGGGTTGGTTTGTGAGGAATTATCATGGTCTCATCATTTAGGGTTTGTCGACACCGAGGCATCCTAAAAGCTAAGATTTTATCATTTAGGGTTTGTCGACGCTGAGGCACCCTAAAAGCCTAAGCTTTCATCATTTAGGTTTTTATCGACACTGAGGCACCCTAAAAGCCAAGGTTTTATCATTTAGGGTTTGTGGACGCTGAGGCACCCTAAATGCTAAGTTAAGTTTTGATCATTTAGGGTTTATCGAAGCCGAGGCACCCTAGGTTGACTGATATATATGGGTATCTTCTAATAATATAACCTATCAAGTATGGCACAATAGTTAAAAAATAGCCAACAGTGACATGCAAGATTGCTGACAGAAAAGGGAAGGAGAATTCTCAGTTGGGCCTAATCACTTGGCTCTATTGCCGCCTATGGCACTTGCATATTAGTTGTGCAAAAAAAAATTAAGAGCAGGCATCAATGAATAATATTTAATGGGATACCTCAAAAAGCTAACCTAGTATCGCCATTTAATAGTTTTCAACTAGAAAGTGCACAAAGTGCAACAAACAGATTATTTCAACCTCCCAAACAATAATGATAACATTCTTTTCCTGAACTATAAATGACTCATGGTTTTGTCTGTCCACTGATACGTCCATTTTGCATCATGCTTTTATATCGATATTTATTGCATTATGGGCTGTTATTACACATTATGTCACAATACTTATGCCTATTCTCTCTTATTTTACAAGGTTTACATAAAGAGGGAGAATGCCGGCAGCTGGGATTCTGGGAAGGAAAAGGAGCAAATATTAGAGACCTATTCTGCACAGCTCCAAAAGTCCTAAAGCTTCACGGAAGACGTTTTCAGAATATATAAAAAAATATTGAGCGCAAGTAGTTCACCAGGGGGGCCACACCCTGCCCACGAGGGTGGGGGCGCGCCCTACCCCACGAGGCATGCCCCCTACCTCGTGGCCCCCTGGTGGCCCTCCGATGGTCATCTTCTGCTATATGGTGTCTTTCGATGAGGAAAAAATCATAAGCCATCTTCTCGGATGAAACTCTGCCGCCACGAGGCGGAACCTTGGCAGATCCAATCTAGGGCTCCGGCGGAGCTGTTCTGCCGAGGAAACTTCCCTCTAGGAGGGGGAAATCATCGCCATCGTTGATACGTCTCCAACGTATCTATAATTTTTGATTTCTCCATGCTATATTATCTACTGTTTTGAATGTTTATGGGCTTTATTATACACTTTTATATTACTTTTGGGACTAACCTATTGACCCAGAGCCCAGTGCCAGTTCCTGTTTTTTCCCTTGTTTTAGGGTTTCAAAGAAAAGGAAAATCAAACGGAGTCCAATTGACCTGAAACTTCACGGAACTCATTTTTGGGAGGAAAGAAGCCTAAAAGACTTGGAGTGCACGTCGGGGGCTCTACAAGGAGGCCACGAGGCATGGGGGCACGCCCACCCCCCCATGGGCGCGCCCTCCACCCTCGTGAGCCCCTCGTGGGCCCCCTGACGTACTTCTTCCGCCTATATATCTCCATATACCCTAAAAACATCCGGGAGCACAATAGATCAGGAGTTCCGCCGCCAGAAGCCTCCGTAGCCACCGAAAGCCAATCTAGACCCATTCCGGCACCCTGCCGGAGGGGGCAATCCTTCTTCGGTGGCCATCTTCATCATCCGATGCTCTCCATGACGAGGAGGGAGTAGTTCTCCCTCGGGGCTGAGGGTATTTACCAATAGCTATGTGTTTGATCTCTCTCTCTCTCTCATGTTCTTGATTTGGCACAATCTTGATGTATCGCAAGCTTTGCTATTATAGTTGGATCTTATGTTCCTCCTCCCCCTCTTCTCTCTTGTAATGGATTGAGTTTCCCCTTTGAAGTTATCTTATCGGATTGAGTCTTTAAAGATTTGAGAAAACTTGATGTATGTCTTGCCGTGCGTATCTGTGGTGACAATGGGATGCCACGTGATTCACTTGATGTATGTTTTGGTGATCAACTTGCGGGTTCCGCCCATGAACCTATGCATAGGGATTGGCACATGTTTTCGTCATGATTCTCTGGTAGAAACTTTGGGGAACTCTTTGAGGTCCTTTGTGTTGCTTGAATAGATGAGTCTGAGATTGTGTGATGCATATCGTATAATCAGACCCACGGATACTTGAGGTGGCATTGGAGTATCTAGGTGACATTAGGGTTTTGGTTGATTTGTGTCTTAAGGTGTTATTCTAGTACGAACTCTAGGGCTGTTTGTGACACTTACAGGAATAGCCCAACGGATTGATTGGAAAGAATAACTTTGAGGTGGTTTAGTACCCTACCATAATCTCTTCGTTCGTTCTCCGCTATTAGTGACTTTGGAGTGACTTTTTTTTGCATGTTGAGGGATAGTTATGTGATCCAATTATGATATTATTGTTGAGAGGACTTGCACTAGTGAAAGTATGAACCCTAGGCCTTATTTCCTATCATTGCAATATCATTTACGCTCACTTTTATCATTAGTTACCTTGCTGTTTTTATAATTTCAGATTACAAATACCTTTATCTACTATCCATATTGCACTTGTATCACCATCCCTTCGCCGAACTAGTGCACCTATACAATTTACCATTGTATTGGGTGTGTTGGGGACACAAGAGACTCTTTGTTATTTGGTTGCAGGGTTGCTTGAGAGAGACCATCTTCATCCTACGCCTCCTACGGATTGATAAACCTTAGGTCATCCACTTGAGGAAAATTTGCTACTGTCCTACAAACCTCTGCACTTGGAGGCCCAACATCGTCTACAAGAAGAAGGTTGTGTAGTAGACAGCAATCGTCATCACCAACGCTCCTCTCATCGGGAGAGGGCAATCTCCATCAACATCTTCATTAGCACCATCTCCTCTCAAAACCTTAGTTCATCTCTTGTATCCAATTCTTGTCTCCAAGTCCGGGATTGGTACTAGTAGGTTGCTAGTAGTGTTAATTACTCCTTGTAGTTGATGCTAGTTGGTTTATTTCATGTAAGATGATATGTTCAGATCCTATATGCATATTAATACCCCTCTGATTACGAACATGAATATGCTTTTTGAGTAGTTACGTTTGTTCCCGAGGACATGGGAGAAGTCTTGCTATTAGTAGTCATGTGAATTTGGTATTCGTTCGATATTTTGTTGAGATGTATGTTGTCTAGCCTATAGTGGTGTTATGTGAACGTCGACTACATAAAAGTTCACCATTATTTGGGCCTAGAGGAAGGCATTGGGGAGTAATAAGTAGATGATGGGTTGCTAGAGTGACAGAAGCTTAAACCCTAGATTATGCGTTGCTTCGTAAGGGGCTGATTTGGATCCACATGTTTCATGCTATGGTTAGGTTTTCCTTAATACTTTTGTTGTAGTTGCGAATGCTTGCAATAGAGGTTAATCATAAGTGCGATGCTTGTCCAAGTAAGGACAGTACCCAAGCACCGGTCCACCCACATACCAAATTATCAAAGTACCGAACGCGAATCATATGAGCGTGATGAAAACTAGCTTGACGATATTCCCATGTGTCCTCGGGAGCGCTTTTCTCTATATAAGAGTTTGTCCAGGCTTGTCCTTTGCTACAAAAAGGATTGGGCCACATTGCTGCACTTTATTTACTTTTGTTACTTGTTGCTCGTTACAAATTATCCTATCACAAAACTATCTATTACCACTTATTTCAGTACTTGCAGAGAATACCTTGCTGGAAACCGCTTATCATCTCCTTCTGCCCCTCGTTGGGTTCGACACTCTTACTTATCGAAAGGACTACGATAGATCCCCTATACTTGTGGGTCATCAAGACTCTTGTCTGGCGCCGTTGCCGGGGAGTGAAGCGCCTTTGGTAGGTGGAATTTGGTAAGGAAAAATTTAGATAGTGTGCTGAAGTTTACTGTCACTTGTTACTATGGAAAGTAACCCTCTGAGGGGCTTGTTCGGGGTATCTTCACCCCGACCACTAGAGCAAAGAGTTGCTCCTCAACCTACTGAACCTACTAAAAGTGAAAATGTTCCCTTTGAAATTCCTTCGGGTATGATAGAAAAACTGCTAGCTAATCCTTTTGCAGGAGACGGGACAACGCATCCTAATGAGCACCTAATATATGTGGATGAAGTTTGTGGATTATTTCAGCTTGCAGGTGTACCCAGAGATGTTGTTAAGAAGAAGGTCTTCCCTTTATCTTGGAAGGAAGATGCATTGACATGGTATAGGCTACGTGATGATATGGGATCATGGAACTACAAACGATTGAAATTGGAATTTCATCAGAAGTTTTATCCTTTGCATCTTGTTCATCGTGATCGCAATTATATATATAATTTTTGGTGTCGCGAAGGAGAAAGCATCGCTCAAGCTTGGGGGGGGGGGCTTAAATCAATGTTATATTCATGCCCCAATCATGAGCTCTCAAGAGAGATGATTATTCAAAATTTATATGCTCGGCTTTCTGATAACAATCGCACCATGCTCGATACTTCTTGTGCTGGCTCTTTTATGACGAAGACTATTGAATTGAAATGGGATTTATTGGAAAGAATTAAACGCACCTCTAAAGATTGGGACCTCGACGAAGGTAAGGAGTCAGGTATGACACCTAAGTTTGATTGTGTTAAATCTCTTATGGATACCAATGTTTTTCGTAAATTTAGCACTAAATATGGACTTGACTCTGAGATAGTAGCTTCCTTCTGCGAATCTTTTGCTACTTATGTTGATCTCCCCAAGGAGAAGTGGTTTAAATATCATCCTCCGATAGAAGTAAAATTAGCTGCACCTATTAAATTTCACGAGAAGACTGACACTTATAATGATCCTATTGTTCCAACTGCTTATGTTGAGAAACCACCTTTTCCTGTTAGGATAAAAGATCATGCTAAAGCTTCAACTGTGGTTCGTAAAAGCAATATTAGAACTTATACACCTCCGGAACAAGTTAAAGTTGAACCTAATATTGCTATTGTTAAAGTTCTCTTGGCTGATAATATTGATGGGCATGTTATTTACTTCTGTGATGAAACAACTAGAATTGCTAAACCTTGTGCTAAAGATGAACCTAGACATGTGGTAGGCATGCCTGTTATTTCTCTTAAAATAGGAGATCATTGTTATCATGGCTTATGTGATATGGGTGGTAGTGCTATTGCAATACCTATTGATCTATAGAGAGAAATTATGCATGATATTGCACCTGTTGAGTTAGAAGAAATTGATGTCACAATTAAACTTGCCAATAGAGATACTATTTCACCAATGGGAATTGTTAGAGATTTTTAAGTCTTGTGTGGGAAAACTAAATATCCTGATGATTTTCTTGTTCTTGGTGCCCCACAAGATAGCTTTTGTCCCATTATATTTGGTAGACCCTTCTTAAACACTGTTAATGCTACCATAGATTGCAAAAGGGATGTTGTTACTATTGGTTTAGATGATATGTCTCATGAATTTAATTTCTCCAAATTTAGTAGACAACACCGTGAAGAAGAATTGCCTAGTAAGGATGAAATTATTGGTCTTGCTTCTATTGCCGTACCTCCTAGTGATCATTTGGAACAATATTTGCTAGACCATGAAAATGATATGTTTATGAATGAAAGAAGGGAAATAGATGAAGTATTCTTTAAACAGGAACCTATTCCGACACACAATTTGCCTGTTGAAATCCTAGGGGATCCTCCTCCACCCAAGGGTGATACGTGTTTGAGCTTAAACCATTGGCTGATACTTTTAAATATGCTTATCTTGATGAGAAAAAGATATATCCTGTTATTATTAGTGCTAACCTTTCAGAGCATGAAGAAGAAAGATTGTTGAAAACTCTGAAGAAGCACCGTGTTGTTATTGGGTATACTCTTGATGATCTTAAGGGCATTAGCCCCACTCTATGTCAACATAAAATAAATTTGGAAGAAGATGCTAAACCACTTCGTGATCATCAAGGACGGCTAAATCCTAAAATGAAAGAAGTGGTCAGAAAGGAAATACTAAACCTCCTTTAGGCTGGTATAATTTATCCCATTGCTGATAGTCAGTGGGTAAGTCGTGTCCACTGTGTCCCTAAGAAGGGAGGTATTACTATCGTTCCCAATGATAAAGATGTATTGATTCCTCAAAGAATTATTACAGGTTATAGGATGGTAATTGATTTCCAAAAATTAAATAAGGCCACTAAAAATATCATTGCCCCTTACCTTTTATCGATCAAATGTTGGAAAGATTATCCAAACATACACATTTTTGCTTTCTAGATGGTTATTCTGGTTTCCCTCAAATACCTGTGTCAGCTAAGGATCAATCAAAGACTACTTTTACTTGCCCTTTTGGTACTTTTGCTTATAGAGTATGCCTTTTGGTTTATGTAATGCACCTGCTACCTTTCAAAGATGCATGATGGCTATATTCTCCGACTTTTGTGAAAAGATTTGTGAGGTTTTCATGGACGATTTCTCCGTCTATGGATCTTCTTTTGATGATTGCTTGAGCAACCTTGATCGAGTTTTGCAGATATGTGAAGAAACTAATCTTGTCTTGAATTGGGAAAAGTGCCACTTTATGGTTAATGAAGGTATTGTCTTGGGGCATAAAGTTTCTGAAAGACGTATTGAAGTTGACAAAGCCAAGGTTGATGCTATTGAAAAGATGCCATGTCCCAAGGACATCAAAGGTGTAAGAAGTTTCCTTGGTCACACCGGATTTTATAGGAGGTTCATTAAAGACTTCTCAAAAATTTCTCGGCCTCTGACTAATTTATTACAAAAAGATATACCATTTGTCTTTGATGATGCTTGTGTAGAAGCAATTGAAATACTTAAGAAAGCATTGATCTCTACACCTATTGTTCAGCCACCTAATTGGAATTTACCCTTTGAAATTATGTGTGATGCTAGTGATTATGCGGTAGGTGCTGTTCTAGGGAAAAGAGTTGATAAGAAATTAAACGCTATTCAATATGCTAGTAAAACTCTAGACAATGCTCAAAGAAATTATGCTACTACTGAAAAAAATTCTTAGCCGTTTGTCGGTGTACTAGAGTAGGGGTAACCTAGTGTCCCGAACTTGTGCACGGGCAGTCGCAGCGTCCCGCGGCAAGGCTTGTCGGGTGACCGCCAAGGTCCTCCGTGCTTCCTTTGGAGCCATTCAAGAACAAAGTATCCAAGCCAAGGAGACAAGACCCCGGCAAGAGGAGCTTGCCGGGAAGGACAAGACCCCGGCAAGAGGAGCTTGCCAGGAAGGCCAACCAAGGCATCTCAAGGAACTTGCCGCGACGCACCACGCATTCTGGCAAGGCCCGGTGAGCGACAAGCTCCCGGGCGCGACAAGACAACGACCGCGGCAAGGCGCTTGCCGCGGCAAGCCCCCACTCTGTACCTGCGCTCCAGCACATCCACCAACTTGTCACTCTGGGACCCTTCCAGGCGTACGTGGCGGGAGGCTGTGCAGCCAGCGGTACACGCTGGCAAGCGGCGCTGACAAGTTTGCCATTGTGGCAAGCGGTGGCGTCCCTGGCGGTCCCTTTTGCACTATTTGGGTGACGCAGACGGGCATTTAATGCCCTTGTCCCCTGCCGTCAGGGTTAGGTATGATACACTATAGTAGGCAGCGGTGCCAACCGCCACGCCTTTCCCTTTTTACCCTTCTCTATGTTGCCACTTGTCGGTGACCCCTTGAGCATATAAAAGGAGGCCCATGCGCAACGTAGGGGAGGGGGAACACACTCACGCTCGGTCTCGTTAGCTGCTAGAGTGTACTGTAGCACACAACGCTCCCGAGCAAGAAATCAATATAAACCACAAAGCAGGAGTAGGGTTTCACGCATCCGTGCGGCCCGAACCTGGGTAAACCGATCGTGTGCTCGTGCGCTTCGCCTCGATCTGCTCTTCGTGCAATCTCCGCCCCCCTGCCGAACCGAAAGGGGCTCGGTCCGCCGGTCCCCATAGGTGTTCGTGGGATTAGCAACCCCGACATCTTTGGCGCGCCAGGTAGGGGTACGTCGAGGTTGTGTGAACCTGATCCGGCGTTCGCACGAGCTAAATCTTCATCGTCTTCATCGACATGCCGCCGAAGAAGAAGGCTTTGGAGGCGGCTGCTCCGTCCGCGCCGAACCCACCATCGCCGGAGCAAACGGCTGGTGGGGTAGACGCCGGCGGAAGAACGGGCATCGACGAGGGAGCTCACGGTGCTGCCAGGTCCAAGGACAAGGTTGTGCTGCCCATCGGCGGCGCAGTCGGCTCCCACAACGACTGGGCGCACTCCAAGACCTCGGTGTCCGTACACGCACCGCGCCCATCCCAGGAGGCGCGGGACCGACAGCGTCATGATACTCACGGTGTCATACGTTTGCTGGACCAAGATCGAGCTGGTGGATCTCGGAGTGCTCAAGACCAGCTTGCTCGCCAACATGCTGGTGCAAGCAGGGCGCGGTCACCTGGACGAGATACTGCTCCTTCTAACATAGTTAGAAGTCCGAGCATATCCCGCTCGTCGCACCGTTCGCCACCGCCGCCCACCACTTCAGCAGAAACTTTGGCGCGAGCTCAACTGCTCCTAGACTACCCTCCAGCGGCAGACAAGATCGACGACTGGAGGGCCACCATTCAGAGTCTCATCGGCTTCGCCAATGGAGACATCCCACGGCAGCCGAGTACTTCACAGCCGTGGCAAGTCAGCCAGGCACGAGCCGATGGCGACAAGACCGGTGGGGGTGCAACCACCGTGCACTCTCCGCCCCGAAGGCCAAGATCGCCGACTCGCCGGATCCACCACGACAGCGACTCCACCACGTCATCGGATCCACGAGCTCGTCGCGATCAGCGCCATGTTCTTCACGAACGACAGCAAGAAGACGCTCGTACTCGCATCGAGCACCGAAGAGAAGCGCGGCGTCAATCAGACCAGCGCGCTGGGCCCTCTGTCGACATGCATGCGCCAGGGGAACCAGGCGACGTGCCGTACGCGGTAGGTTGCCCTGCGTTTACTCTAGCGCGTCAAGGATGTACGAAGGCTTGTCGGTTGCGTGGCTGCTCTCAGTAGATTTATCTGCTGAGCACGCCCTGCCGTTTTTCAAAATTTTGAAAAAGGCAGGTCCAATGAAATGGACTCCGGAAGCGGAGGCTGTGCTGCAGGACTTGAAGAGATACCTATCCTCCACTCCAACACATGTCGCACCTGAGCCACAAGAGAAGTTGCTGTTGTATATAGCGGCAACCAATCAAGTGGTTAGTGCTGCGTTAGTAGCAGAGAGGGAGGCAGATGACGAGCCAACAACCATGGCAGGCACATCCAACGACAAGCAGGGGGCTTCCTCGACAAGCTCTGGTCCCGACAAGGATGGATCTGCGCAGGTGCGCGAAGAGATACAGAAGAGAATGGTGCAGCACCCAGTATACTTTGTCAGTTCCCTTCTGCAAGGGGCTAGGTCAAGGTACTTTGGTGTGTAGAAGTTGCTTTTCGGCCTTCTCATGGCCTCGAGAAAGCTGCGCCATTACTTCCAAGCACATGAGATCACAGTTGTCACTCGCTTTCCGCTGAAGAGGATTCTACAGAATCCAGAAGTGGTAGGCAGGATTGTTGAGTGGGCACTGGAACTGTCGAGCTTTGGCCTCAAGTTTGAGAGTACTTCAACTATCCAAAGCAGAGCATTGGCAGAATTCATAGCAGAGTGGACGCCAACACCAGATGAAGAAATTCCAGAAACAAGCATCCCCGTCAAGGAAGCAAGCAAAGAGTGGATCATGTACTTTGACGGTGCCTTCTCGCTGCAAGGCGCCAGCGCTGGCGTGCTCCTTGTCGCACCCACCGGAGAGCACCTCAAGTACGTAGTCCAGATGCACTTTCCCAAGGAGCAAGCGACAAACAATACTGCAGAGTATGAAGGCTTGCTTGCCGGTCTCAGGATCGCGGCAGACCTTGGGATCAAGAAGCTCATTGTCAGGGGTGACTCGCAGCTTGTCGTCCGCCAAGTGAACAAGAGTTATCAAAGTCCATTGATGGAATCATACGTTAATGAAGTGAGAAAGCTAGAAGAGCACTTTGACGGCCTACAGATGGAGCATGTCCCAAGAGCTCAGAACGACATTGCCGATGGCCTGTCAAAGTGCGCCACACTTAAGTTACCTGTGGAACCAGGGATCTTTGTGCTCAAACTGACTCGACCGTCCGTAATGCCGTCGACTGGACAGAGCAAGAAGAGGAAGTTGATTTCTGGTGACTATTTTCCGGCAGAGCTTCCCGAAGCCGCCGCCAAGAAGGTCCCCAAGATCAACACCAAGAGTGCTGAGGAGCGGTCTGCTCCGGCAAGCCCTAGGGTTTGTTCCGTTGAAGCAGACGCTCCCGACAAGTTTTGCTCCGGCAAGCTTGCCGGGGAACATCAAGCTCCGGCTGAGCCGCAGGTTCTCGCCGTAGAAGCGGATGTTCCCGCAGCAGCAGATATGCCTTTAGTCCTTGTTGTCGAGCCGCAAGCTCCAGCATGGGCACAGCAGATTTTCCGTTTCCTTCAGATAGGAGAACTTCCCGAAGAGCAAGAAGAAGCGGAAAAGAGTAGCCCGGCAGTGAAGTATGTACCAGTTTGTCGACAGCACACTGTACAGAAGAAGACTCAACAGTGTGAAATTGAAGTGTATTCACCGGGAAGATGGACAAAAGCTGTTGGCAGAGATACATGGAGGCATATGTGGTCACCACATTGGCGCAAGAGCACTTGTCGGCAAAGCATTTCGGCAAGGTTTCTTCTGGCCGACAGCCCTCCAGGATGCAACTTCACAAGTAACCAAGTGTGAAGCGTGCCAGTTCCATTCCAAGCAGATACACCAGCCAGCTCAAGCTCTCCAGACGATCCCTTTATCCTGGCCATTTTCGGTCTGGGTGCTCGATATCCTCGGCCCCTTTCCCCGAGCAGTCGGGGGCTTTGAGTACTTGTATGTTGCAATCGACAAGTTCACAAAGTGGCCGGAAGTGGAAGTAGTGAGGAAGGTGACAGCACAGTCAGCAGTCAAGTTCTTCAGGTCAATTGTTTGCCGCTTCGGAATCCCTAACAGGATAATCACCGACAACAGTACGTAATTCACGAGCCGCACCTTCATGCAGTACGTCCAAGATCTTGGCGCCAAGGTCTGCTTCGCTTCTGTTGCTCACCCGAGAAGCAACGGTCAAGCGGAGAGGGCAAATGCTGAAGTGCTGCGTGGGCTCAAGACCAGAACTTTCGACAGGCTGCACAAGTGCGGAAGAAACTGGATCGAGGAGCTGCCGGTGGTTCTTTGGTCGATCAGAATGATGCCAAATTGAACCACTGGCCAGACACCTTTCGCTCTAGTCTATGGAGCAGAGGCAGTTCTCCCCACGTAACTCGTATACGGGTCACCTCGAGTGCTCGCTTACGATGAGCTCGAGCAAGAGCAGCTGCGACAAGATGACGCGCTGCTCCTTGAGGAAGACCATCTTCAGGCTGCTGTACGAGCTGCTCGCTACCAGCAAGCTTTGCGCCGCTACCATAGCCGCAAGGTTAACGCCAGAAGTCTCGAGGAAGGCGACCGTGTTCTTTGGTGTGTTCAGTCCGCCAAGAATTCCAACAAGTTGACGCCGAAGTGGGAAGGCCCTTACCGGGTGAAACGAGTCACTAGGCCTGGCGCTGTCCGCCTTGAGACCGAAGATGGCATTCCAGTGAGCAACTCCTGGAACATTGAGCATCTTCGTAAGTTTTACCCGTAGGGCGCGGTTGCCGGAACCCGTTCCGGCAACCACCTTTTGTACAAGTCTTGCCGCCATTGCATGTAATCCTTTGTACAAAGCCGGTCGCAGATCCCGTGCATAAAGATCATGTGCCCCGCACATCTTGTCAATTTCATGCTTTTTATTTTTTGCATGTGTTATCTGACACTTTGTGCAGCACTTACCCCCGGTAAGCAACAACGAGCCATAAAGCTCCATATCTTTTCTCCTCTTTCTTTTTTCTCAAGGAAAGGAAGGTTCCCTCGCCCACAAGTTTGCCGGGGGGGAAAGGGAGAAGATAATGGTATGGACCAGGCGTCGTTCAAGAAAGTTTCGCCTTGCCGGGAAGCAAACGACAGAAAAGATAAGTTGCCAAAGTTTAAGCAATCAGATTTTTTTTAAAATTTTTAAGTTATCTTCCTTGAACGACCATACTTTGTATGGAAAACCTGTGCGCGGAGGAACCAACTCGTAGCTAGTTGCACCCTTACTGTTGTTTCGAGTCCGCTCAACAACTTAAGTGAGCTGCGACTAGCTGTGACAAGGTTTCTTGTCGGTAGCGCACGGCACCGCCAGCAGGCTGCTGACGTCCCGCACTCAGCGCTCGGGGCAAAGGTGCCTGCGCCGGCAAGTTCCCTAAAAGCGTAGGGCAAAAACATACAAAGGAAGGAGTCAAGTAAAGGAAATAACGTTGCAATCACTACCCGAAACAGAGTTATATTACAAGATAGCTTGTCGCAGCTCTAATAGATTGTTTTCATAACATGACCAAGAGCGACAAGAAAAGAAGAAAACAGGCGGCCTAGTCTACACGATCGCCCTCAACCCTCTTGATCCCGCTCACCTTGTCCACAATGGGTGCGACAAGGGTCTTGAGCGCCTCCAGATCAGCATCCGGCGGCAAGGACCCAAGGACGTTGGTGAGGTTGAGGCCCGGGTTGTGGAACGCCACCTTCACCAGCACCTTCTGAAGAGCTCCCGCGCAGATCTTGCGCGACTCGTCGGCCAGTTGCTTTGGGATCATCTCTCGGAGTCGCCGGAGGGCCATCGCCACGCCTTTGAAGAACGAGGTGAGCTTTGCACTGGAATGGAGGTTCTTGTCGGGGGGATACCCGAGATCCTCCATTCCCAGCTGCGCTAGCTCCCTGTCGATGTCTGCGGCAACATCCACGAGACCCTCCGTCCAGTGCTCCACGTTCTCCCGGAAAGTGCTCTGGGCGGCAGCGGCACTCGCCTTGCCGGCCTTGACCTCCTCCTTCAAGGCCGTTTCCTGCTCCTTGGCGCCGTCCAGCGTCTTGGTCAAAGCGGTCAGCTTCAACTCAAGATCTGCATTGGAATCCTTGGCGGCGCTGAGCTCCTTGTCCTTCTCGGCGAGACGGGCCTGCAGCTCCGAACGGCTGTGGGCGTCCTTCTCCCGCTCAAGTTTGAGCGCGGCAAGCTCGTCACCGCTCGCCTTGAGATCGGCCTCCAGCTGCGCCACCTTCGTCTCCAGCTCCTTCTTGGCGGCCTCGGCAGCTGTGGCAGCATCTTCTGCTTGCTTGAGGGCTCCGCCAAACGTTCGCTCGCGCGTGGCAAGCTCCTCCTCGTGGCTGTCAAGATCGACTTTCCGCTGCACCAGCTCGCCCTCCCGCACAGACAGCTTCTCAGCGGCAAGCCTTTGTTGCTCTTCGACTTCAGCCTTCTCGAGGAGGAAGGCCTTCTGCTCCTCGGCAAGCTGCTCCCGCTCCACTACCAAGGACCGGAGAGCTTCCTGGTTGTGACCCCGGAGCTCCTCTGCGCGCTTCTCAATGTCGACTCCCGCCTTCGCGACAAGCGCCTCGCGAGATTCCAGCTTGGTTTGCCGGGCGCGGTAGAGCGACACCAGCTTCCGCAGCAGCCGCTCCTCCTCAGGCTCGTTGCTGCTGCTGCTTGGCGCGTCAACCAGCGCCAGCCCGGCGGAGGCGAGCACCTCTCCGTCGAAGCTCTCTCCTTCGATCGGCGCCCTAGAGCTTGACGCCCAGGGGAGGTTGATCAAGATGTCGTCGCCGGCCTTCAAGTAGACGCCTGGCTGGGGCTCTTAGGAGCCTGACGCTGCGGCAGCAGCGGAGGGAGCGGCGGTCGATGTAGCGCCTGGCGCTCCTGCGGCCTCAGGGCCGTCAGTGCGATCGCCAGATCCCCCGCCTGCTTCTGCGGTGGCAGCCTTGGCGGCCTCTTCGCCGGCGGGATCGTCGGCGCCGGTTGCTTCCTCGGCGACAACGGCGTCGTCGACGGCAACTTCGGTCTCCATCGGCTCCACAGCAGATGGATCTGACAGCCGGAAAAGGGAGAAAAGTCAAGCAAATATCCAAAAAAAGAAGATCAAAAGAAGAAGAACCCAAGGGAAGTTTTGAAGCAAGGAGAGTACATGTGCCAGGTTCTGCAGTCGTGGTCTCCGCCGCCAGGGGGCCACTGGTGCTGTCCCTTGCCGGAGACCCCTCCCTTGCCGGAGAACCCTCCCTTGCCGGAGACTTCTCCCTTGCCGGAGAGCTCTCCCTTGCCCGGGACCTCTCCCTTGGTGGAGGACTCTCCCTTGGCGTTTCGGGGGCGGTCTCCGGGCGCTCCTGGTGGGGCTGCTCTGCTTCTACACAAACCAACAATCAGATATCAGCAAAGAAAGAATCTCCATGCATGCCCAACAGCGGAAAGCAAGCCATATACTTACGCTGGGGGCTGCTCTCGAGAACAGTCACCGGGTCCGGCAAGGTTGTCTCGGGCGCATCCCCAGCTGACGCGGTGGGTTCGTCCTCGATGATAATTACCGGGGCCTTGGCTCTCTTCGCTGCTCTCTGGGCCAGAGTCCTAAGAAGGAATAAGTTTAGAGTAAAGCAAGTGAGATGTAAGACAAAACAGCAAGGATTGAAGAACTGCAAGTACAACAAGAGAATCTTACTCTTCTTCTTCTTCCTCATCGGAGCTGAACGCGGAGAAGTCGAAGTCCGGCTCACGCTCGGCGCAAGAAGGCGGAGGAGTAGATTCCCTTGGCCGCTTGGTGGGAACGGTGGCGGTGGTCTGAGACGACCCCACTCCGGCTGCCGCCGCGGCATGAGAAGCGGCAGGAGCAGAAGCGGCGGTCCAGGAAGACCCCGCTCCAGTTGCAGCAGCAGCGTGAGGCGCTCCCGCGACAATAGTGCTTGCCGCGGTGGAGCGTGTCGCGCGGCGCGGCGACTGTCGACTCGCCTGCCGCCTCGCTACGTCACCGGCCTTGCGGAGACGCCTTCTTGGTGGAGATGGAGGCTCTGCTTGCGGCGAGCTATCTGAGGATCAGGAGGAAGAGGAGTTGATCTCCAACGAGCCGCTCGTATCTTGGCAGGCTCGCTCGGCTCGGCGTCACGCTTGACAAACTCTTTCTTGCCGACAAGTTCCTTCTTGCTGGCAAGCTCGTCTCGCTCGGCACGGTTTGCCGCCTCTGCTGCCTCTGCCTCCTCCACGATGAATCCAAACTCGCCCGCAGCTGCGGCTGCCGCTGCCTCTTCCACCCTGGTGGCGATGCGTTTCAACTCCGCATCGGTGGTGTCGCGAGTGAGGCCATTTTTTTCATCGGAGCGGATCGGCACTTCTACCAAGCTGTCGAAGAATTCCTGCACGACCTCGTCTGCAGGCTCTTGCTAAGTTGGAACAATTCCCTGTGAATTGCACAGCGGCATCATTGCGCGGATGCGGTCAAGCGCAGAGTTGTTGCACAGCGGAACGACGCCCTTCGGCAACCTGAACACTTCGGGATGATCAGGATCATACTTAAACAGCTCCTGAAGCATTGCGTTGAGCTCCAGGATAATGAAGATGTAGTTGAGGCCTGGACGCAACCTCATGATATCCGCCGCATTCTCGAACTCCCAGGCGGGCCTCCTCCGCTCCTGCAGGGGGCGATGCGGCGGCGAAGGAAATCTGCGCCAACAGCACCTACAGTAAGCCCGGCAAGTCTGAGGCGTTGGATCCGGGTGATGGCAATCTTCAGCCTATCATCTTCCGGGGCCACGTCGCTCCAATCGCTGCCGCGTGTCGCTGGGGCTTAGCGCCGGGCGGTAAACTGCTGCGGATTCTCCTCGACAATCCAGCACCAGTCTGCTCTCCACTCCTCCCACTTGCCGTGGAAATCTCCCTCCAGATAAGAATCCTTCTTGCCGGCCCTCGAGATCCAGGCGATTCCGCCAGATAAGGGCTCTCCTCTCTCTACTCGGGGCATAAAGAAGTGGCGGAAAAGGGCTACGTTGGGATGGACTCCGACAAAGTTTTCGGAGAGGTGCGCGAAAACTGCCATGGTCAGAACGACATTGGGGGTGAAATCAAGGAGGCAGAGCCCGTAGGTGTTCATAATGTCACAGAAAAACTCAGAGAAGGGCGGGCAGAGCCCGCAGTAGAAGAACACGGCGAAGAAGGGATATCCGTTCGGAGCCATTTTATGAGCAACGGCTGGGAGTACCTTCGTGCTCGGATGCGCTCGCGTCTCCGTCGACCAGAAGAGGTAGTAGTACTCCCTCAGCTCCTTCGCGGCAAGCTTGGGGGGGGGGGAGATTGCCCGCTCCTTCGGCAGCGCCGCAAGCCACTGCGCCTCGGTCGACTTCACAGCCTTCCCCTTGTCGGCTTTCGGAGCCATGGTGGAAGTGGTGGAGGAGGTCGACTGCGTTGGTGGTGCTGGTGGCGATGGGGGGCAGGGCGCTGCTCTCTCTTTCAAGCTTTGTGAAGACGGAGGAGCGGCGGAGGCTTCCGAGACTGGAATGAAAAGGGGGCGATTGGGTGCACTACCCCTGCTTCCCCTGCTTATAAAGAGGGAGGGGACGGACGTTCCGCCTTTCCGAATAAAGAAACCACCCACGATCTCTCCCACGACGCCGCATTCTACGCGTGCCGTTCGGGGAGGGCGCGGTGGATGCAGAGAGAGATACGGCGTAAACCAGGCCGCGCGTGCCCGTGCCCTGTTTTGGGCCTGGCCCAACAGCGCTCGACACCGTGTATGGCCCAGGCCCGGGGGCTCCTGTCAGTGTACTAGAGTAGGTGTACCCTAGTATCCCGAACTTGTGCACGGGCAGTCGCAGCGTCCCGCGGCAAGGCTTGCCGGGTGACCGCCAAGGTCCTCCGTGGTTCCTTTGGAGCCATTCAAGAACAAAGTATCCAAGCCAAGGAGAAAAGACCCCGGCAAGAGGAGCTTGCCGGGAAGGACAAGACCCCGGCAAGAGGAGCTTGCCGGGAAGGCCAACCAAGGCATCTCAAGGAACTTGCCGCGACGCACCACGCGTTCCGGCAAGGCCCAGTGAGCGACAAGCTCCCGGATGCGACAAGACAACGACCGCGGCAAGGCGCTTGCCGCGGCAAGCCCCCACTCTGTACCTGCGCTCCAGCACATCCACCAACGTGTCGCTCTGGGACCCTTCCAGGCGTACGTGGCGGGAGGCTGTGCAGCCAGCGGTACACATTGGCAAGAGGCGCTGACAAGATTGCCATCGTGGCAAGCGGTGGCGTCCCTGGCGGTCCCTTTTGCACTATTTGGGCGACGCAGACGGGCATTTAATGCCCTTGTCCCCTGCCGTCAAGGTTAGGTATGATACACTGTAGTAGGCGGCGGTGCCAACCGCCACGCCTTTCCCTTTTTACCCTTCTCTATGTTGCCACCTGTCGGTGACCCCTTGAGCATATAAAAGGAGGCCCATGCGCAACGTAGGGGAGGGGGAACACACTCACGCTCGGTCTCGTTAGCTGCTAGAGTGTACTGTAGCACACAGCGCTCCCGAGCAAGAAATCAATATAAACCACAAAGCAGGAGTAGGGTTTCACGCATCCGTGCGGCCCGAACCTGGGTAAACCGATCCCCCTCCCCTACAAGAATCTTATTAGATGGGTTCTCTTGCTACAAGAATTTGATTTGCATATTGTTGATAGAAAGGGAGCTGAGAACCCCGTTGCAGACAACTTGTCTAGGTTAGAAAATGTTCTTGATGACCCACTACCTATTGATGATAGCTTTCCTGATGAGCAATTAAATGTCATAAATGCTTCTCATAATACTCCATGATATGCGGATTATGCTAATTACATTGTTGCTAAATTCATACCACCTAGTTTCACATACCAGCAAAAGAAAAAGTTCTTCTATGATTTGAGACATTACTTTTGGGATGACCCACATCTTTATAAAGAAGGAGTATATGGTGTTATTAGACGTTGTGTACCTGAGCATGAACAGGAATAGATCCTACACAAGTGTCACTCCGAAGCTTATGGAGGACACCACGCTAGAGATAGAACTGCACATAAGGTATTGCAATCCGGTTTTTATTGGCCTACTCTCTTCAAGGATGCCCGTAAGTTTGTCTTATCTTGTGATGAATGTCAAAGAATTGGTAATATTAGTAGACATCAAGAAATGCCTATGAACTATTCACTCGTTATTGAACCATTTGATGTTTGGGGCTTTGATTATATGGGACCTTTTCCTGCCTCTAATGGTTATACACATATTTTAGTTGCTGTTGATTACGTTACTAAGTGGGTAGAAGCTATTCCAACTAGTAGTTCTGATCATAACACCTCTATTAAGATGCTTAAAGAAGTTATTTTTCTGAGGTTTGGAGTCCCTAGATATTTA
Organism: Triticum monococcum; assembly: GCA_034509565.1. NCBI lineage: Eukaryota > Viridiplantae > Streptophyta > Magnoliopsida > Poales > Poaceae > Triticum > Triticum monococcum. The sequence goes on along the minus strand of CM067847.1, from coordinate 744,052,470 downwards.
ATGACTGATGGTGGTTCACATTTTATTCATGGTGCTTTCCGTAAAACACTTACTAAGTATGATATTAATCATAGAGTTGTATCTCCTTATCACCCATAGTCTAGTGGTAAAGTAGAATTGAGTAATAGAGAGCTCAAATTAATTTTGCAAAAGACTGTCAATAGGTCTAGAAAGAATTAGTCCAAGAAACTTGATGATGCATTATGGGCCTATAGAACTGCATATAAAAATCCTATGGGTATGTCTCCGTATAAAATGGTTCATGGAAAAGCATGTCACTTACCTCTCAAACTAGAACATAAGGCATATTGGGATATTAAAGAGCTCAATTATGATTTCAAACTTGCCAGTGAGAAGAGGTTATTTGATATTAGCTCACTTGATGAATGGAGAGCCCAAGCTTATGAAAATGCCAAGTTGTTTAAAGAAAAAGTTAAAAGATGGCATGATAAAAGGATACAAAAGCATGAGTTTAATGTAGGTGATTATGTACTGATATACAACTCTCGTTTAAGATTTTTTGCAGGAAAACTTATCTCTAAATGGGAAGGCCCCTACGTTATCGAGGAGGTATATCATTCCGATGCCATAAAAATCAACAACTTCGAAGGCACAAATCCGAAGGTGGTGAACGGTCAAAGAATTGAACATTATATCTCAGGTAATCCTATAAATGTTGAATCCCATGTTATTGAAACCATAACACCAGAGGAATACATAAGGGACACTTTCCCAAACATTTCAGACTCCAAAGAGGAATAGGTATGTAGTACGGTAAGTAAACCGACTCCAAAAAAGTTTTTAAGGCATTATTTCCCCGTTTTGGAATGTTTAGAACAATAGAAAAATAAGAAGAAGTCCGGGAGGGACACGAGGCCTCCACGAGGGTGGAGGGCAAGCCCCCTACCTCGTGGGCACCTCGTGCACTCTCCGGACTCCGTTTTCTTGCACAATACGTATTTTGGTCGGTAAAAATTCATTACATAATCTCCCGAAGGTTTTGATTCCTGTATCACGCAAATTTCCTCTATTCTTGTTTCGAGCTGTTTTGCTCACAGATTATCATGACGTCTCCAAGTGCCCCCAAGGACAAGTTCTTCGAGAAGGTCATCAACCCTTACCTCGCGGAGGTGCAGAGACACCCTCAAACCATTGAGATGCGTGATGGGTTGTTGCACATCCGCGATGCTGAGGGACCGAAGGGGACCGGAAGCGTGGAAACGAGGCTCGAAGCGATGGAGCAACAAGTTTTCAAGTGCCAGGGGATGGTGGAACGTGACTCAACTACAACCACATAATGATCGCGTAGTTTACCAACAAACACGAGATGGATGCCAACAACATCGGGGAGACCATCTTCAAGCTTCACGAGATAGTCGAGCACCTTCAAGCCCAAATCCATGACCTGCAAAACCAAAACTGTGAGTATGAATATAGATTCAAAAGCATGAGTTTGGCTGCAGATTTGAGGATCCTGGAGACTCGATCATCCTTCTAAGATGGTGAGCCTATGCCTTGCAAGATGGACGATAAGCCCGCATCATCAACAACACCTCCATCTTCTTCATCGGCAAAGGAGACATAATCACATGGGTATGGGCACTCCCCTTGGCAACTGCCAAGCTTGGGGGAGGTGCCCCGGTATCGTATCACCATCACTTTTATCTTTACCGTTTTTCTTAGTTCGATCCTTTTGGTAATATCTTGATCTAGTAGAATAAAGTTTATGGCATGATCTAGTTTTGAGCTTTGCTTTATGATCCCTCTATGTAATCGAGTCCGTGAGCTATATATAATAAAGATTAGTGTTGAGTCAAGGGCTTGATTATTTTGCCATGATCTTGAGTGAATAAAAGAAAAGAGAAAAGAATAAAAAGAAATAAAGAGTTCATATTGATCTTATTGAGAGTAATGAGCTCACACAGAAAAGGTATGATGAATAAAAGTTGTTGAGAGTTGACAAACATAGTTTTGGTCATCGTTGCAGTTAATAGGAAGTAATAAATAAAGAGAGGTCTTCACATATAAATATACTATCTTGGACATCTTTCATGATTGTGAGCACTCATTAAAATATGACTTGCTAAAGAGTTGACGTTGGACAAGGAAGACAACGTAATGGGTTATGTTTTCTAACATCTGAGATAAATTATATTGTCATGGATCCTCCAACATGTTGAGCTTGCCTTTCCCCCTCATGCTAGCCAAATTCATCGCACCAAGTAGAGATACTGCTTGTGCTTCCAAACACCCTTAAGCCAGTTTTGCCATGAGAGTCCACCATACCTACCTATGGATTGAGTAAGATCCTCCAAGTAAGTTGTCATCGGTGCAAGCAATAAAAATTGCTCTCTAAATATGTATGACTTATTAGTGCGGGAGAAAATAAGCTTTATACGATCGTGTGATATGGAAGAAATAGAAGCGACAAACTGCATAATAAAGGTCCATATCACAAGTGGCAATATGAAGTGACGTTCTTTCGCATTAAGATTTTGTGCATCCAACCATAAAAGTGCATGACAACCTTTGCTTCCCTCTGCGAAGGGCCTATCTTTTACTTTGATCTCCTACCTTGCATAAGAGTCATGGTGATCTTCACCCTTCCTTTTTACATTTTATCCTTTGGCAAGCACAATATGTTGGAAAGATTCTGGTATATATGGCCAATTGGATGTGATTTTTCATGAACCACTATTGTTGACATTACTCTTGAGGTAAAACGTTGGGAGGCAAAACTATAAGCCCCTATCTTCCTCTATGTCCGATTAAAACTCCATACCCATAAGTATTGCATGAGTGTCAGCAATTGTGAAAGACTATATGATAGTTGAGTATGTGGAATTGTTCAAAAGGTCTTATATTGACTCTTTCCTATGTTATGATAAATTGCAATTGCTCCAATGACTGCGATTATAGTTTGTTAGTTTTCAATGAAGTTTATGATTCATACTTGAAATTGTGATCGAATTATGACTCTAGCATAAGAAATCATATGACAAGAATTATATAAGTTGTTGTTCTAAGAATGATCATGATGCCCTCATGTCCGTATTTTACTTTTATCGACACCTCTATCTCTAAACATGTGGACATATTTTTCGTTATCGGCTTTCGCTTGAGGACAAGCGAGGTCTAAGCTTGGGGGAGTTGATACGTCCATTTTTCATCCTGCTTTTATATCGATATTTATTGCATTATGGGTTGTTATTACACATTATGTCACAATACTTATGCCTATTCTCTCTTATTTTACAAGGTTTACATAAAGAGGGAGAATGCCGGCAGCTGGGATTCTGGGCTGGAAAAGGAGCAAATATTAGAGACCTATTCTGCACAACTCCAAAAGTCCTGAAACTTCACGGAAGATGTTTTCAGAATATATAAAAAATACTGAGTGCAAGAAGTTCACCAGGGGGGCCACACCCTGCCCACGAGGGTGGGTGCACGCCCTACCCCCCTGGGCGTGCCCCCTACCTCGTGGGCCCCCTGGTGGCCCTCCGATGGCCATCTTCTGGTATATGGTGTCTTTCTATGTGGAAGAAATCATAAGCCATCTTCTCGGATGAAACTTCGCCGCCACGAGGCGGAACCTTGGCAGCTCCAATCTAGGGCTCCGGCAGAGCTGTTCTGCCGGGGAAACTTCCCTTCGGGAGGGGGAAATCATCGCCATCGTCATCACCAATGCTCCTCTCATCGGGAGAGGGCAATCTCCATCAACATCTTCATCAGCACCACCTCCTCTCAAAACCCTAGTTCATCTCTTGTATCCAATTCTTGTCTCCAAGTCCGGGATTGGTACTAGTAGGTTGCTAGTAGTGTTAATTACTCCTTGTAGTTGATGCTAGTTGGTTTATTTGGTGCAAGATCATATGTTCAGATCCTATATGCATATTAATACCCCTCTAATTATGAACATGAATATTGTTTGTCAGTAGTTACATTTGTTCCTGAGGACATGGGAGAAGTCTTGCTATTAGTAGTCATGTGAATTTGGTATTCGTTCGATATTTTGATGAGATGTATGTTGTCTAGCCTCTAGTGGTGTTATGTGAACGTCGACTACATAACACTTCACCATTATTTGGGCCTAGAGGAAGGCATTGGGGAGTAATAAGTAGATGATGGGTTGCTAGAGTGACATAAGCTTAAACCCTAGTTTATGCGTTGCTTCGTAAGGGGCTGATTTGGATCCATATGTTTCATGCTATGGTTAGGTTTACCTTAATACTTTTGTTGTAGTTGCGGATGCTTGCAATAGAGGTTAACCATAAGTGGGATGCTTGTCCAATTAAGGACAGTAACCAAGCACCGGTCCACCCACATACCAAATTATCAAAGTACCGAACATGAATCATATGAGCGTGATGAAAACTAGCTTGACGATATTCCCACGTGTCCTCGAGAGCGCTTTTCTCTATATAAGAGTTTGTCAAGGCTTGTCCTTTTTACAAAAAGGATTGGGCCACCTTGCTGCACTTTATTTACTTTTGTTGCTTGTTGCTCGTTAGAAATTATCCTATCTCAAAACTATTTGTTACCACTTATTTTAGTACTTGCAGAGAATACCTTGCTGGAAACCGCTTATCATTTCCTTCTGCTCCTCATTGGGTTCGACACTCTTACTTATCGAAAGGACTACGATAGATCCCCTATACTTGTGGGTCATCATCCACACATGAAATCAGCATATGTGTTTAATGCAACAAGAATAAAGGGACACCACATGTCAAAAATCTCGCATCCAAAATTTCACAACTGTATTTGTCCAAACTGTATTTGTCAGACTTAACTAAGTTAACTGTTATCTGCACATCCTAATCTTTTTATCTGATTAACACAAAATAGACATCTCAACACTTGCATTTGCAAATATAACACCATGAGACACTTCAACTAGGTACTCAAATGCCCTTCCTCATCTACAACTAGTTGTCCGCCTCAATCGATATTGGATTTTCTCACATTTTTCTGATTCAAACTAGATTTTGATGGATGTTAGGTTATTCAGCATGTAATCTAATATAAATACAAAAATATCGGCTGATTCTACTGTAATGCATTATTAGTCTCAAAACTTCCGGTTATATATGTTTGCAATATTAACAGGAGTACACTACTAGAGTTAACAAATTGGGCATCTTTTAGGTCAAACTATAAATGTTTATTAATTTTGTTTCGGTTGAGAATCCGGCACCTTCTAGGTCAAAAAAATTGCGCATGACCTTTGCTAATTTTCTTGACCTAGGAGTGCCCCATTCTTAACCAAAACGAAAATTAATCAACGTTTCAGGAGAAAGGGGTCATTTCACATCAGAAGTTGAGCAGGTTCAATAGTAGCAGCAGCATTACAGTAGAAACAACAGTAGAAACAACTACAGAAAAAAGTAGCAGCAACATCACAAGTTTGGGATCTACAGTAGCAGCAGCATCACAATATTGGGATCTTGCCACTGCCCAAAAATAGGTGCAGTAGGTAGGATTACATACTTAAAATAGAGCACACTCTCTGTAATTCTCTGACCTTATAGCTGCTTCTCCTTGGTCTTCTGGATCTTCAAAACCTTCTTCACAATCTAGGCCTTAGATGAGGTATCTACAACAATTAAAACAAATATTGAGTAGGCCAAATAGCAGTAACAAGTAAACTATGACAACAATGAGTAACTGCAGCAAGACATAGCAGCACATATATAGCAGCACATATATAGCAGCACATATATGAACTGCAGCAAGACACACACACACACACCCACTAGCACCCAGGATTATGAATTAACACCATAATTTGCACTGTAGTGATTTCGTAAAAAAAGCACTATTGTGATAATCGGTATAAGAGCTGTAGAATGGAAAGCAACCAAGAACAGATGCATGTCCAGGCCGCCACCAGAGCACATATGTTCATCTAACATGTAACAGAGAGAACAAATCCAATTTCACAGATCAACACATAATCACTAGACAAACACGAATCTAAACTAAACAATTAATAGGTTGCAAGAATATATAAAATCTGAACATTACACAATTTTGAACAGTACACTTCTCAAATTCATAGAAAATTGAGAGAGAGAGGGGGAGACAACAAGGATTCAGATTCAGAGAAGTGCAGCAGGAGGGAAGTGGAGAGGAGGAGCAGCAGCAGTTTTGAGGTTTGAGAGAAGAGCAGCAGCAAGATGTTGAGAGGAGGAGGAGGAGGAGGAGTAAAGCAAGAGGGAGGAGCAGCAACAAGGCGAGGGAAGAAACACGGCCGGCAGAGAGCGAGCGATGCCATGGGCGGCAACACGCAAGTGCGTGTGTGCGCAGGCGCGGGCGACTGCAGCGACAATGCAGCGGCGAGGCAACGCAGGAGCTCGGCGACGGCGGCTACTGCAACAGACCCGACGGGGGAAGGGGGAAATCGATCGAGGGCCTCACCGAGGTGCTCGGCAACGAGCTCGGGAGGTCGGGGGTGGCCGGGGCGGAGCGATGTGACAAGGTGGACGAGGGCGGCCGAGGTTGGGGAAGATGGCGATGGCGACGATACGGTGCAGCTCCGGTCGATTGAGACCCCGTAGATGAAGAAGCAGTCGATGGCGGTCCTCCTGGACGTCTCCGTGCGGCGCGGGGGGACTGGTGGCAGTGCAGTGGGTCGGGGCGGTGGCAGAGCAGCAGGTCGAGGGCTCAGGGGATTGGAGATTTCGGATCGACGTTGTTTTTTTTATCTTTGCCTTTTTTAGGGGGGAGAGGGTTAGCAATGGTGCACCATCTAGGGGTGCGCCATAAACACAGTGATAGCAATGGCGCACCTTCCCCCGGTGCGCCAATACTAACTTTTTTTAATTATTTTTAGTTGCATCTAATAATTTTTTAGAAAATGGCGATCAAATTTGAAAACATTTATGAATGTGAAAAAATATCTTCAAATTTGTTATTTGAAAATATTTATGAATATGAAAAAATATCATCAAATTTGTTATTTGAAAATATTTGAAAAAATATCATAAAAATTGGTATACCAATGGCGCACCTCCTAGGGGTGCGCCATAAGTACCTTGATAGCAATGGCACACCTTCCCCCGGTGCGCCATTACTAGCTTTTTTTTATTTTATTTTTAGTTGCATCTAATAATTTTTTTAGAAAATGACGATCAAATTTGAAAACATTTATGAATGTGAAAAAAATCATCAAATTTTTTATTTGAAAATATTTATGAATACGAAAAAATATCATCAAATTTGTTATTTAAAAATATCATCAAATTTGTTATTTGAAAATATCATCAAATATCATCCAATTTGTTTTTTTTGGATTTTTAATTGCATTCATTTGTGAATTGGTAAAACATTTATGAATATGAAAAAATATCATCAAATTTGAAAAAACATTCATGAATTCAAAACGTGCCCATGAAATTTAAAAATATTCATGAGTTCAAAAAATATTAACAAATTCAATACTTTTTGTGAGTTAGAAATTCAATACCAAAATATACGTAAATAAAAATTGGTATACCAGAATAAACATAAATAAATATTCATGAGGACTAGAACAGAAGGAATATCATTTCAATATGTCGAAATACAATCGAGAAATGAAGACTACAATTTAAATACAACCGATCTTAGCTAGCTATCTTTTCACAATCTTCTTGCCCTTCTTTTTCGCAAATGGAGATCTTCTGTTGAACGGACGTCCTTTAGGTAGGGTGGTCCTGCTTCTTCTTGTGGTGTATGGCACTCTTCAGTCAGAAAACCCCTGGCTATGCTTCCCTCTGGACGTGAACCTATCCTTTGATGACACCATTCATCCTTTCGAACGGCATCATGCTGTGCAGGAACGTCGGCCCGAGTTGGATGATATCCTCCACGATATGTGCCAGCAGATGCACCATAACATCGAAGAATGCGGGCGGGAAGTACATATCAAGCTCGCATAGTATCACCATGATCTCTTCCTGTAGCCTTCTGAGTTGCCTCATGCCAACTGACTTCCGAGAGATGACATCGAAAAAGTTGCATAGGCCAAATAGCATTTCACGGACGTGCGCGTCCATGATCCCACGGATTGCAACTCGAAGTATCTGCATCATCAGCACGTGACAGTCGTGAGACTTCATCCCGCTGAACTTCTACTTCGCTGAGTCTAGGTATCTTCTTATCTCCCCCGCGTAACCGTAAGGAAGTTTTACTCCTACGAGGCAGGTGAAAAACTGCTCGGTCTCCTCCTGACTTAGAGTGAAGCATGCGGGAGGGTAGTCATTTCCGACCTTCTTGGCCTTTTTGCCTTTGCGACGACTTTCCGTGTCCTGCTTCGCCTCATCATCATCATCATTAGCATGAAGCTCCTCCCTGATGCCCGTTGATTTCAAGTCTGCCCTTGCTTTCGGCCCATCTTTGGTCCTCTCTGGCATGTTGAGTAGGGTACCAAGCAGACTCTCACACATGTTCTTCGTGATATGCATGACATCAAGGCTGTGAGGCACACGGAGGATCTTCCAGTACGACAAGTCCCAGAAAACAGACCTTGTTTTCCATACCTTCAGCAGCGGCTCTGGCGCCTTTCGCTTCATTCCCGGCTCTGGCGCCTTTTGCTTCTTTCCCGGCAGTGGGCAATCTTTCCAATTTTTCAACAGCTCGTCTATTTCCTCGCCACTCCTTGTACGCGTGCGTCTTCGGGGTTCGGTTTCACCATCGAACTGATCCTTGCGTTTTCTCCATGAGTCATTGATGCGAAGCCACCTTCGATGTCCCATGAACACGATTTTCGAAGACCCGGGGTCTCTATCTAGCTGGCGATACATTGTGTCATCCATGCACCTTAAGCATCCATAAAATCCATGAACCACCTACCCCGCGACATATCCGTAACCAAGATAGTCGTGCACTGTCGTGAGCAGTGTGACTCTCATAGGGAAATATTCTTTCTCTGCGGCGTCCCATGTACTGGCTGGCATTTTCCACTGCGTGTCTAGCTCCTCTTTCAGGAGCCCTAGATACAGATTGATGTCATTCCCTGGTAGTTTCGGCCCTTCAATTAGCATACTCATGTGAATGTAATTCCTCTTCATGTACAACCAGGGGGAGGTTGTACATCCACACAAACACAGGCCAGGTGCTATCTGTGCTTCTCTGGCTGCCAAACGGATTGACTCCATCGGTGCTCGCACCCAGCACGATGTTCCTTGGATCGTCCCAAATTCTGGGTGTTCGAAGTTCAACGCTTGCCACTGGCTCGCATCCTTAGAGTGACTCAGCATCTTGTCTTTTTTATTTATCTCCGGATCATTTCCGTCATCTTCTCGCTTCTTCTCCTTCCTATCCGTGTGCCAACGCAGGAGCTTTGCTAGCTTAGGGTCGACGAAATACCACTGCAGACAAGGAGTGATCGGAAAGTACCACACCACTTTTTGAGGAGCTTTCTTCCTCTTCTTGCATCGAGTGACGCCACACACTGGACATATGGTAGACTCCGCGTGCTTGTCCCGATAAATGATAAAATTGTTCATGCACACATGGTATTTCACGTGCGATAAATGCAGAGGACAAACGATTTTCTTCGCCTCCTCGAAACTGGTCGGGCACTTGTTCTCCTTGGGAAGACGTTCGTGCTAGAATGACATGTTCTCGTCGAAGCATGTGTCTGTCATTTTGTGTTTTACCTTCATCTCCAGAGCCATGAGCGTTACTCTCAGGCGGGTATCCTCGGCCCTGCATCCTTCATACAATGGAGTAACCGCATCTATCTCCAGTTGATCCATCTTGGCTTTCTCTCAGGAGGCAACTCTTGCGTTATCCGTCTTCTTGAGAAGAAGCTCTTGAATATGAGGGTCCTGAACCCAGCCCATCGATGGTCCATCGTCGTCTGCTCCGGCATCTTCATCTTCATGATCACGGCCTTCGTCTGCTCCGGCATCTTCCTCATCATCATGTCCGACATCTTCTACATGATGACTGTGTACTGCATCTACTTCGTGATCTTGTCCTGGAGATTCTTCGTCTTCTCGCCCGCCCTCGCCGCGGTTGTCTTGCTGCCCTTCCTCATTTCTTACCCGGCCCCCATGGACGACTTCATAACCATCTTCATCACCTTGCCACCGATAGCCATCCATGAAACCACGCAAGAGTAGGTGGTCCCACACCTGTACGGATTCCGGGTCCATAAGGCTCTTCAGCTTGCATCTTCGACACGAACATCTTATCTCCGTGTCGTTCTTTTGAAGCATCTCGGCCTTCGCGGAGCTCAAAAACCTATTCACGATGCCTTCAGTCATCATGCGGACCATGGTTGCCTGCGGGGTAGAGCAAAACGATATTTTAGAACCAAAATTTTTTTGGCATGACTTTGCCTAAAAATAGGACCAAAAAGAATGTATAGTGCCAAATTCTCGCCGAAACGGAAATGAATCAATATTCCAGCAAAATATTGGCAACTATCGCATTTCAAATATCGGAACCTGCAAACACAAACATATGCAACACGACAAACATATGCAACACCACAAACATACGTAGATCTAGGCCATAAAAAGTGCATGTGTACGTTGTTGGAGGGAGAAAAAAGTAGATCTACAACATAAATAAATCTTTCCCCTTACTTACCTATCAAAAAAAGGTAATTTAACCACTTAATTTGGGTGAATCTATGGTGCAAATTAGGTGACGAGGAGGAGGCAGCCGAGACAAGCTTGGAGGAGGACGTGGAGAGAATGAAGTGGGGAAAGTGAGTGTGGTAGGTGGCTGTCCAAAATATCTAGCTGCTCTCAGGTTACCAATGGCGCACCACCTAATAATGCGCCATTAGTAACCCTGGTTACTAATGGCGCACCTGTTACGTGGTGCGCCATTACTAGTTTTGCCAGGAAAATTGTCAGTAGTGGCACACCGTGGTTGTGGTGCGCCATTACTAGTTTGAACTAGTAATGGCGCACTGTACCCTAGTGCGCCATTACTAGTTCTAAAAAAAGTAAAAAAAATGTTAGTAGTGGCGCACAGAGTGTGTGGTGTGCCATTACTAGTTGAAACTAGTAATGGCGCACTGTGCGTTCCTGCGCCGTTACTAGTTTTGGAAAAAAATTGATAGTAATGGCGCACCGTGTGTCTGGTGCGCCATTAGTAATGGGGACACTAATGGCGCACCACATACATGGTGCGCCATTAATGTCCATATTAGCTATAGCCCTTTTCCTAGTAGTGGATATCCCATTGTCAACACAGATAAGCACATGCAAGACATACATCAAGTGTTCTCAAATCCTTAAAGACTCAATCCGACAAGATAACTTCAAAGGAAAAACTCGATCCATTACAAGAGAGTAGAGGGGGAGAAACATCATAAGATCCAACTATAATAGCAAAGCTCGCGATACATCAAGATCGTACCACCTCAAGAATACAAGAGAGAGAGAGATCAAACACATAGCTACTGGTACATACCCTCAGCCCCGAGGGTGGACTACTCCCTCCTCGTCATGGAGAGCGCCGGGATGATGAAGATGGCCACCGGAGAGGGATTCCCCCCTCCGGGAGGGTGCCGGAACAGGTTTAGATTGGTTTTCGGTGGCTACGGAGGCTGATGGTGGCGGAACTCCTGATCTATTCTGCTCTCTGATGTTTTTAGGGTATATGGACATATATAGGCAAAAGAAGTCGGCCAGGGGAGCCACAAGGGGCCCATGAGGGTGGGGGCGCGCCCAGGGGGCAGGCGCGCCTCCCTACCTCATGGCCACCTCGAGGCTTCCCTGACGTCCACTCCAAGTCTCCTGGATTGCTTCCGTTCCAAAAATAAGTACCGTGAAGTTTCAGGTCAATTGGACTCTGTTTCATTTTCCTTTTCTGCAATACAAAAAAACAAGGAAAAAAACAGAAACTGGCACTGGGCTCTAGGTTAATATGCTTGTCCCAAAAATCATATAAAATAGCATATAAATGCATATAAAACACGCAAGGTTGATAATATAATAGAATGGAACAATCAAAAATTATAGATACATTCGAGTCGTATCAGGAAGTCGAACAATAATTGTACTAGTATAGTGTATGCTTCTGGCAATCTGACACTAAATTAACTATTGCAAGTCCACCGCCTGAGCGAGGGACAACTGCATTAGTCAAAAGTTTCTCCTTGTCCTGTGAGCCACCGCGCGCAAGCTTCTCCCGTCCTGCAAGCTTCTCCTCCTTCGGCTAGTTGGCAGGACACAACAAAGTAATGCTAGTCCATACTGCCTCCTCTCCGGTTATTATGGCTTAATTTCAAACGAGATATAAATACACTGCCTATCACTATATATTTGTAAAAATACGGTCAGTGGACTTCATAATACGCTCATTGCGCTCAATATATACATTTTCCGGTGTTTATATGGTCACTAGCTCACCCTGGCTGAGTATGTGTGTGCATGCACGTGTAGGTTGAGCACTTGAGCGTGACCATGTGTGTTCCGTCGTGTGCTCGTACATGCATGCATTAGGGCGTCCCGCGCGTTTTTGCGTCCATGTGTACGTGTGACTGTTGCATACATGTAGGGGGAGTACGTGTAGGGGCCACTAAAGGAGCAGACAAATCATACAGTAAGTTAGTCGGAAGAAGCAACCATCATTTCACTCTTCAATGACACGTACACAATATAAAATGGTTGATATGGAGAGAAAAAGAAAACCAGCAGGAGCCTAAGCTACAATCCTGCTTGCTTGGGTTGCTCTCTTCACAAGCATAGAAATATGGTGGCCACACCGCTGGTCACATATCCGGCCTGATCCCGCAGCTGGGGGAAGGCAACAATATTCTGCATAGACGCGGTCGACATTGGTGAGGGAGAAAATCCACACTCGGTGCATCCAATCGGGGGTCACCGCGGTATGGGCCGATGCCACGTCCTAACCGCCCTTCTAGCTACAGCCTGACGTCCCAGGTAGTCCATCTTCCTTTTGGAGCCGGCTTGCTCCACTGCCGCAGCTCCCCACGTAGCTCCATCTCCATGTCGATCTTTCTCTACTTCTACCGGCTTCTACTTGTAATGAGTTTATGTCTCATGAACTAGTGCCAGTACTATTATTCTAGTCACACTTCTTTAATATCTTTGCCATCAGGGATGCTCGACTCGATTTTAGTGGAACTGCACAAAAGCATTGTATGATCCGAGGGTGCCAGCCGTCTTTCCTTTGACAGGTTCTACCTGGCCAGGGAATTAAATCCTGATTAGGGTTTTGGGTTTAAGTCGTAGTGACCCCATCAGTAGTTTTTCTTTTGTACACGCTCTCACAACTTTTGTCTTTAGTTGTGAAGTAAATATTGGCTATGATCAGTGAATCATTGAGATGCATCAGCATGCGTGTTAGTTTTCCTTTGTATTTCATGGAATGTTGTAATGGGGAAACCTTGGAGTAGGAATGAAAATGGAGTGGAAAGTTTCTGTTTTTCCGGAGAAAAAAAATGGAAACCGAGAGAAACCAACGTTTCGTTCAGTTGGATCGCGCCATCGAGCAAAACCAACATTTAAATCACGTCTGTCGTGTTCGTGTCTCACCCTCCTCCACGGCTCGACCCCACACGGTCGCTCGGCATGCCACTCACCGCAAACAGAGTCTACGATAACTTTCCCGCCTGCATGTCGACGGATCACGCCATGGAGTACTAGTACTACTTTAAGAGATTGACGAGTTGGGGGAGGACAGCTAGCTGTAGCACGGACTCCCAAGAATCTTTTACATGCATGTTGTGGCCGGCTATTGCGACCTTTGAATACAGAGCAGTCGCGTGCACCAGGAAGCAGCGCGGGCGACGCTCTCTTGGCCGGCGTGCCTCTTCAATGCCGGTGCTAGTGAGAGGTCGCGTCCACTCTGGCCAGGCAAGAATGCGGCACTAACCGTTTCAAGCGGGAAGCACGCACGTGTGATGAAGAGGGTTCGGGTTGGTCAGGAGAGGCCGTGGCAGTGGTCCGGACGCCCGCAAACAAGAGCTGATGTACGTTAATATTGCCGCGTATATAATTAACAACATAAATAATGTTCCAGTTGGACAAATATGATTGGAGATGTAGATGGAAATGGAATTTTACGTAAACACGGATATGCATGTCTATGTCTATGTGTGTGTGCGCGCGACGACTCTCGCGAGTTGGAAGCGGGGGCGTGTTTTTGATCGAGTTTTCTTTCTTGGTAAAATTGTTCGCCAGTTTTCGTTTCTTTTTTCCGGGAACACGCATATTCTATTTAAAACCACTGCTATGGAGATATTTTTTTACTCCATTATAGCCTCTTGTTTGATAGAGTTTCTCGCGTCTCGCTCTCTCACCCTCTCCATATCAAAACAAGATGACAGTGTCCACACTATCTCTCTCTTCACCGGTGGTAACAGATCCAGCCGAATCTCGTCCATTGCGGGAGGTGAGGAGGTGCAGTGTTGACGTTGTCGCCGTCGGCGATGGAGGAAGACGATGCGCACCATCCTCTCGGAGCCGGTGCTGGCCTAGACGAAGGTCCTCCGCGCCCTTGTTCGCTGCCGTCGTGTGGGCAGATCCCGCCCGCCCGCCTAAGCGACATTTCGCCCACATGAGGTATAACTTCTTGTACTGATCCAGCTCCCCAGGTTGCTGCATGCAGGTTTTCTTCTATGCGACTAGTCCCCAGCTCCCCATGTATAGTAGCTAGGGTTCATTTCCTTTTGAAGATCTTCATGAGCCGCTCTCAATTTCTCAAGATCTTGCTTCCTTTGAAGATAACCATAGGAGAGCTTTTCATGAGTTGTTGAGAGAGTATCATGACGATCTTCAAGTTCCTGATACTTAACGTGAAGAATTTTTATGTCTTCAATTAAGGATTCAGACCGAGTCATTTCAGCACCCAACAGATCATCGCTTCTGTCTAACAGTTTTTGAATGTGTTCCATGGCTTTCTGTTGTTCAGTTGCAATTTTAGCAAGTGTTTTGTAGCTGGGTTTTGAATCACAATCAGAATCATTGTCACTAGATGTTTGATAGTGAGTAGTGCGTGTGTTTACCTTGGCACCGCGTGCCATGAAGCAGTAGGTAGGAGTGGAGTCGTCCTTGTCATTTGCAACGGAGTTGGTGATGAAGTCATTGTCTTCAGTGTTGAAGATGGACTTGGCGACGTAAGCTGTAGCCAGACTCGCAATGCCAGAATCAGATTCCTCCTCAGATTCCACCTCTGCCTCCTCAGAAGCGGATTCCTCCTCTGAATCCATTTCCTTGCCAACAAACGCACGAGCCTTGCCAGTTGAGCTCTTCTTGTGTGATGAAGACTTTGAGGAAGACTTGGAAGAAGACTTTGAGTATTTCTTCTTCTTCTTCTTGTCGTCAGAGTCATATTCCTTGCTCTTCTTCTTCTTTCTGCTCTCATTGTCCCATTGTGGACACTCAGAGATGAAGTGTCCAGTTTTCTTGCACTTGTGACATGTTTTCTTCTTGTAGTCATGAGCAGAAGCTTCATCATTCCTTGAGCTTGATCGTGAAGACTTTCTGAAGCCTTTCTTCTGGGTGAATTTCTGGAACTTCTTCACAAGCATTGCAAGTTCCCTTCCAATGTCTTCAGGATCATCAGAACTGCTGTCAGATTCTTCTTCAGATGAGGACACAGCTTTTGCCTTCAAGGCACGAGTTCGCCCATAGTTTGGACCGTAGATATCTCTTTTCTCAGAAAGCTGAAACTCATGTGTGTTGAGCCTCTCAAGTATGTCAGACGGATCGAGTGTCTTGAAGTCTGGACGTTCTTGAATCATCAGGGCTAGGATGTCAAACAAACTGTCAAGTGATCTCAGCAGCGTCTTGACGATTTCATGTTTGGTGATCTCAGTGGCGCCAAGGGCTTGAAGCTCATTTGTGATGTCAGTGAGCCGGTCAAATGTGTGCTGGACATTCTCATTGTCATTTCTCTTGAAGCGGTTGAAGAGATTGCGAAGAACACTGATTCTCTGATCTCTCTGGGTTGAGATGCCTTCATTGACTTTGGAGAGCCAGTCCCAGACTAGCTTGGATGTCTTCAAGGCACTCACACGGCCGTACTGTCCCTTGGTCAGATGACCACATATGATATTCTTGGCAGTAGAGTCCAGTTGAGTGAACTTCTTGACATCACCAGCAGTGACACCTTCTCCAGCCTTGGGAACACCGTTTTCGACGACATACCATAGGTCGACGTCAATGGCTTCAAGATGCATGCGCATCTTATTCTTCCAGTAGGGATATTCAGTTCCATCGAAGACGGGGCATGCATCGGAGACTTTAATTATCCCCGCAGTCGACATAGCTAAAACTCCAGGTGGGTAAACCGAATCACACAGAACAAGGGAGCACCTTGCTCTGATACCAATTGAAAGTGCGTTATATCGACTAGAGGGGGGTGAATAGACGGTGGTCCAACATCACCTACTATTATAGAGGAAATGCCACTCGACAAGTTGTCCTGATTTATGCCTCGGTGGAGGTATACATGTTGTTTCAACAAAAAGTACATGGTGGTTGTGCGGTCATTGTCCATATGCTCCTATTGCTGCTGCTAATCTAATACTATCACTAGTTAAATGAAGAAATGTTTTTTCCCGGGTATCCTGGTTTAGTTCCCATCAAGATAATCATGATGCTTCTGTTTCTTGGTGTACTTTTCATAATTCTTATTGACAATTGAGATGTCGTTGTTAATCTTGTTGTTCCGCCTCAATTTTATATTTTTGGAAACAGCGATGCGTATCTCCATACCCGGGCATGTCTTCCTCAATTTTAGTGGAACTGCACAAAATTGGATGGCCATTGTTGTTCCGCCTCACTGTCATCTGCCACGTGGTTCTTCCTTCCTTGAGCTTGATTACTGAGAAGAAACAGACCACAGTTAGGATTTGTCAAACTTCATAGATGCCTCACCCAAACTTGATGCCAAATGGATGATGCATCACCATGATGACCTATCGATGCTCATGGTTGCGCCTCATGGTTGCGTCGGCTGGTGAAGCTGATCAATTTTCAATGAAAAAAGTTGTCTTCCATCAGTGCTCTTTGCTTGTTACCCACAAAGATGATATCCTTCGTCAGTTCACCTTGGTTGCCTTGGAGGTGCAGTCATCTTTCACGTTGGTGCAATATTATCACACAATTGGGTATGAATCAAATGTTTCCTCGAAGAAGGATCGACGTTGGTACTAAGAGCATAAGTTTTGTATTGATTTCTAAGCCTTCTCACAACTTTGTCTCCAGCTCCCCTGTAATTTTATTTGTCCAGCTATTAACTTTGATTAAAAAATGGTGTGGACTAAAAACCCGGATGGACGTAATATCCCTCCATTTTATTTACTCCGCATATTAGATTTGACTGAAGTCAAACTTTGTAAAGTTTGACCAAGTTTAGGCCGAACACAACAAACCATAATTATTAGAGAGGGCAAATTGTACATACTCTCAAACATTTCTGATAATTGAACTTCAAATTCTTTATTTGTACACACTCTCACACGTTTCCGATAATTTGGCACATGTGTGGTTGTTCACTGAATGTGCGTTTGAAAGTGCGTTATATCGACTAGAGGGGGGGGGGGGTGAATAGACGATTTTTATGAAAGTCTTCAAAATGTGAAAGTTATGAAGACAAACAGTACAGATATGCCTATCACTTAAGCAGCGGAAGTTAGATTACACTAGGAAAGCCATGGTCAAGTATTCAATAGAGTGAAAGCACAAGACAAGTAGCTGCCGTGTAATAAGGATCAGGTAGGAAGAAGTTACGAAGCCAAACAAATCATACAGTTATGATGTGGAAACAGAAGATACAGCAAGCATGCAATGGCTTCACAATGTGTAACTGTAAGTAAAAGGAAGTGAAGATGAAACCAGTGACATGCTGAAGACAATGATTTGTTGGACCAGTTCCAGTTGCTGTGACAACTGTACGTCTGGTTGGAGCAGCTAGGTATTTAAACCAAAGGACACACAGTCCCAGACACCCAGTCCTGAACACGCAGCTCAGGACACCCAGTCCTCACCGTTTTCTCCTTGAGCTAAGGTTACACAGACCTCGCCCAATCACTCTGGAAAGTCTTCAAGGTAGACTCCCAAACCTTCACAGACTTCATTCACTGGCAATCCACAATTTCTCTTGGATGCCCAGAACGCGACGCCTAACCGGCTGGAGGATGCACAGTCCTCAAGTGTAATAAGTCTTCAGATCACTCAGACAAGAAGACTTAAGTGATGCCCAATTTACTCTGGCTCTAGGTGGTTAGGGCTTTTCTCCATGCTAGGAATTTTCTCTCAAAGGCTTCGAGGTGGGTTGCTCTCAAACGACAAAAGCCGTGCACTGAAATCTGAGCAGCCAACCATTTATGGTTGTAGGGGGTGGACTATTTATAGCCACTGGGCAACCCGACCTGATTTGTCCGAAATGACCCTGGGTCACTAAGGAACTGACACGTGTACCAACGGTCAGATTTCAAACTCACACGGCAACTTTACTTGGGCTACAAGTAAAGCTGACTTGTTCGACTCTGGACAAGATTTGTTCTCATAGTCTTCGCTCGAAGATATAGGTTTTGAATTAAGCATCACTTCAGTCATTCTGACTGGTTCTCTTGGACCCCACTTAACAGTACGGTGGTTCCTATGACTCAACACAAATGAAATAGAACTACGAAGGATCTAAGTCTTCGAGTTCCATAGGCTTCACATAGTGTCTTCTCTTGTCATAGTCTTCAATGTGAATATCTTCATATACCACCATTGTCTTCAATGTCTTCGTACATTTTTAGGGGTCATCTCTGGTAGTAAAACCGAATCAATGAGGGACTTCTACCTGTGTTATCTTGCAATTCTCACAAACACATTAGTCCCTCAACTAGGTTTGTCGTCAATACTCCAAAACCAACTAGGGGTGGCACTAGATGCACTTACAATCTCCCCCTTTTTGGTGATTGATGACAAACTAGTTGAAGTTTTCAACGGGGAATATAATTTGTGAAATTGTAAAGGAATTGTCTTCATAAGCTGCAAGGGCTCCCCCTGAAGATGTGCATATAAGTAATTTGCTTCTGGAACGCAAATGCACATGGCAGGTTGTACTTGTGGAAATCCACTTCAACTTATGATGACAATCCACCATGCATGTAAAAGTATATGAGGAGAATGACATGCATAATGGAAAATGGATGTTTGCGGAGTGATATAAGTGTGGAAATTATCGTCGTACATGCGGAATTTATCTTCGCAAAAACATAGTGGCAAACAAGTAGTAGACGACCATCGAGTTTAAGTGTTACAACTCAAAGAACCAAGTGTAGCAAAACGAGAGTTGTAAGCACGAAGCAAAATGTAGAAAAATATAAAGGCACCCGCCCATAGTGACCCGCTTGAAGACTATAAACATCATATGCTTCTCCCCCTTTTGTCAGTGATGACCAAAAAGGTTTGAAGACATAGAGTTTTCTACGCGTTCCCAGGCGCAGAAGGGTCGGTGGAGGCGTTTGGCGGTGCAGACGAGCTTGGTGCAGATTCGACGTGCGCTGAAGGAGGTGGAGGTGATGTAGCGTCGTCTTCTTCTTCGATAATCCTGGCAGTTACGGTGGCAGCAGAGGAAGAGAACTCCGAATCTTCAAGTGATGGAGTTCTGCGAAGCATTGCCCTTCGAGGAGGCGTGGAGTCAAATTTGAAGCGCTCTGTGAAGCCATCCTCTTGAAGTTCAGCTTCAGGACACATCATCATGAGTCCTTTCGAAGTGCGGCGACAGGTTTCATGTGCAACAAATGCATTCTTGGTTGCAAGATTCCTGATATGATTGACGTCCTCCACGATGCTTAACATCTGCCTCTTGAGCCAGTCGTGATGTCTGTCGTGCTTTTGGTGAACAGCCACAAGAAGCTCTCGGTCATTGAGGGCACGAGCGTGCTTCTTGGGTCGCTGATCAGTTGGGCTATCAGTGGCTTCAGTAGATGCAGGTGCACGTGTGGTGCCAGCCAACGGATACACTCTAGAGATGGCTGCAACACCGTCATCATTCTGAGTGAAGCTTTGGTGTTCTGCATTCTGAAGACTTAATGGTTGCTTGGCAGGCTCAGGATATATAGCTTCAGCAGAGGTGTCCACATCTGGCAAGAAGATCCGATGGTTGCGGGCCGAGGGCTGATATGAAATCGCAGAATGAAGCTTGATCAGTCGCATAACCCAAGGAGCATAAAACTTCAAGCCAAATAAATCTGAGCTGGATGCCGCAAGCTGGCGTATGAAGAAGTCCTGCGCATTGAAGCATTTCCCATGAAGGATGTAGAATATGAGAGTCTTCATTGCACCCTCAACCTTGGCATGTGGAGAGTGTCCCTTGAGGGGCCAGAGAGTCCGCCTGATGATGTGATATATGGTTCTGGGCAGGTACTCTAAGTCTTCAACGAAGAACTCAGTTGGATAGGGTGCTTCATGGGGCAATGGCTTCATCATTCAAAGCATCTGACTCATATTTGGTTCAGGCCTCTTGATATGCTTTCAATTGCTTCAGCGTGTAATTGGCAGCCTTCTTCGAAGAATTCGCCAGGAGTGGGTAGGCTGGTAAGCTCAATGATATTGAATGCATTGGCTTCATGATGGACATTTCCGGTCATCCACTCCAGGACCCAAGTCTTCGGATCTCTGTTGTAGCCTTTGATATAAAGAGTGGCATAGAATTGAAGCAGAAGATCTTCATTCCAGTGCTCTTCATCTGTGATGAACCACAGCAAACCCACTTGCTTGAAGCAATCCAGTGCTTCTTCCAGGCCGGGCAGACCAGCAACAGCTTCAACCTCAAGGCGCTTGTGCGGGAAGATGCGGCCTTGGTTGTATAGGATGCATGAGTAATAGCTGCGTTGTGGATAGCTCCAGAACCTATCTGATACAATCTGTTCCCTTGAGTAAGGGTTCTTGGAGTTGTTGAAAAACGTGTTGTCTGCCCTGAAGCTATTGACATTAAAGGAGCCAGGAGCTGATGCAGGACCTGGGAACCTTGGCAGTCGTGGGATCGGCTTCTGAACCTAAGGCCTGTGCGCAACATGATAGTTGAATTATGGACCGGCCTCAGACTCAGGCGCAGAGTTGTCAGGAGCAGTAGCTTCAGTGTCTTCGGAAGCTATTGTTGGGGAGGGCTCCACATTGGCTTCAAGGTTGGTGGTGGCAGCCTCCATATTTTCCGCCTCCACTTGACTAGCTGGAGGGGCAGACGCAGGCACGTTCTCCTGGAGAACTGGTTCTTGGTGGAGCGGGGAAGTGGGTTCTGGTGGTGCTTCTTCAGTATCTTCGGCTGATGCAGTCGGAATGTCTTCAGCCGAATCTTGAGGCCGTGGTCCTTTGCGAAGCCTGCAGAATGCAGACTATGCCTTGGGAGTTGGAGTGGGATGGACCTCAGATTCTTCTTCTTGTGGGCGATCCGCCCATGATGCAGCTTGTGCGATTGGCGTCACAGGACGACCAATGCTGATCAGTTCACTTGTCTCAAGCTGAGGAAGGGCTGCATCATCTTGTACATTGTCCTGATGACCAATGTCTTCAGCAGCGATGGGGTCGGCTGCTGGAATATCTTCAACTTCAGGAGCCTCTATGGGAGCAGGCTCATGAACTGTCAGCTGACGATCTGCGTCAGGGTAGATGACAGATAGGGGTTCAACTATCAAGGGCTCTGTGGGAGCAGCCCGAGCTTTCTTGATCTTGCGCTTCTTCTTGGTGGGGTCAGAAGGAGAGGCTTCAGAGTGTTTCCTCTTCCTTGCTTCAGCTTCGGCTGTCCGTGTCTTCTTGAGCTCTGAAGCGGTTGACCAGCTCTTTGGCTTCGAGCCAGTCGTAGCAGTGGGGAAGACAGTCGGAGCAGCTTCTTGTCTTGGTGCCTCTGGTTCAGGCACAGCAGACTTCTTCTTCTTCTTCGCGGCCATCCTGGGGTCGATGCCGGGACGCCCAAGTGCCTTGCGCTTCTCGGCCTCATTGTAGGCCTGCACACAGCGATCAGCCAGAGTCTTCATTTGCTCCCGCGAACCCTGAGCTTCTGCACGCTTCTTTAGAAAGTTTTCCTTTAACTCGTGCAACATGATCTTGAAGTCCTTGACTTCTTGGACGCTGAGCCTGGCCATATTCTGCTTGAACTTAGCCTTTTCAAAATCAATTTTCTGCTTCAGTTCAACAATGCGCTGGGCATTTGCAAGTTCTGAAGCAATAGCGCCTTGGAAGGCGACACTGAGGCCAATGGGCAGCTGCAGATCATCGAAGCTGATATTTGGTGTAGCAAACCACTCATCGATGAAGTTGTGGATGATTGCTACATCAAACAGAGGCAGATTGTTGAAGATTTCAGCCTCCTCCTTGCTCTTGATGAGCTGCTCAAGAGCGCCATCTCCAAGATCTTTATCGCTGGACAGATCAATGGTTTCGCTGCGCAGAATGGCAGCAGCTGTGAGCTCTTTGCCTGTGTGTGGCTGAGGCTGCTTTGCGTCCTGGGGCTTGGAGACTCGAGATAAGTCTTCAGATAGCGCACTGG
This sequence comes from Triticum monococcum, assembly GCA_034509565.1. Lineage (NCBI taxonomy): Eukaryota > Viridiplantae > Streptophyta > Magnoliopsida > Poales > Poaceae > Triticum > Triticum monococcum. The sequence continues at coordinate 744,030,006 of CM067847.1, read as the reverse complement.
CTTCAGGAGGTGCAGTTGCCAATGGCTTCGCCCTTGAGATTTTGGGTGAAGGGGTCTGCTTTGAAGCTTTTGGCTTCTTTGCCTGCTTTGGCTTCGGTGTAGCAGGCGCTTCATCAGATTCAGAGTCAGCAGGAGGGTCATTGACGGCAGTCCCTTGGACTAAGATGCGGGTGATGAGGCCCTCAAGATTTGCATACGGACCGATGATATTGGGGTCGGCCTCACGTGTGCCATCTGCCCTTGGTGCGGAGGGACCAGAGGTGAAGTCTAAACCCAATTTCTTCTTGTTGTGCTTCGCAGACCTCTGGGCAAACTGGAAGTTGCGCTTGAACAGATTGTCGTCACGACACCAGAGTAGTGACGACGGATGAGCATCAGCAGGCTGCGGTCCTCTGACCATGCATGGATAGAAGCCTTGAGCAATGGCTTCGTCTCTGGACCTGGGCACGAGATTTTTGTATAGTACGTCTCCCCATGGTCTCTTGATGGCGCTTTTCTCAGCGTACTCCTTGGTGACGAAGCGGTATTGGAACCATTGCTCCGCCCAATAGCGTCGAATCCATTGGATTCGTGTCTTGCGCTGATTGTAATCCTCTTCAGGATCTATATTGTACAGCTCTAAGAGGTCATTGGGCAGATCTCTTGATGTTTCCCCTCGACGCTTTCTGCCACCCTTCCTTGCTGGTTTTTCTGCAGCCATGAAGCTTAACTTGGAAGGCTTCAAGACGTTCAAAGGCTTCAAAGGCTTTCTTTTGCTGGACCAACAGGAACTGGCTTCAGGAGAATTGATGTGACGCTGTAAGAACTCTGCAAATGAATGCAGACTATGAGAACCAAAAGATTCTCCCACGGACATGTACCTGTGACAGCATTAAGGTGCGAGGGAAGGGGAAGAGGTCATATGCATTCTCAGAAGATTTTGAAGATAAATCAGTTTAGAAGATATTGACCTCATCGTGCGAAGACATTCACTTATAGAAAAGAAGTTGGTTCCAGATTTGTACGAACCCATAGATCAGTACAAGTGAGGAATCTAACTACTTCATGAAGCACAAGTGAATATACTAGGCAAGTTATGAGATGCAGATTGAGACAGATCTAACTTGTGTGAATAGAAACTTCTTATGGCAGAAAGTGACCGAACTATAGGATCAAAAGAGGCTGTAAAAAGAGGTTTTATTTACCACACTTGGAACTGCTAGACGGGGAGGGAGATGAGGCCGAGCAGTTCGATCCTTCGTGCCCTAACTTGGCGACGGAAGACACCTACGGCGACGGCGGAGAGAGTGATGTCCGTGGTCGGCGTGAAAACGGCGTAGGAGAGGTTGAGGCAGTGAAGCGCTTCGTCGCCGGCATCGTCGAGAACTAGCGGTGGCGCTAGGGTTCGTGCGAGGGAAGAAGAAGGAGAAGGATATAATGACCGCGGTGAGTGTGTATTTATAGTCACAGGGGCTGCACTGCGCTATTACACAGGTGCCCTTGGCGATTTGCATCTGAACAACACGTGGCCATCATGTGGAGTCTCGGGGGCAGTTCCACATCCCACGCACGCCTGGATTGTCGGGTGGTCGTTCCTACTTCTCCGGATTTCTTGTGGATGAATGAGCATTGAAAACGGTTTTAAAGTTTGTCTCTGCGTCTTCTGCTGACAAGGACGCGGAGAAGACATTCAACAGTTTCAATAGGATGCATATGACTTGGAGAGATAGAATTTGAGATAGAAAGCATGGAGAGATTAGGGTCCGATCACATTCACTTAGTTCAAAAGATTCAAAACAAGAAGACATAGCTATAAGTGAATGTTGTAGAGGACAGAACACTAGTATATATATATATCTATATAATCCACGTAGTGAAGATAATCATGAATACATGTAGAGATTGAAGCCAAACCAAATATGAAGACATTGCTAGGTAACGCCATGTGTGAAGCACTTCAAAAAATAGAACGTTTGGTGGTGGCGTTACCCACCGTATAGGAAGTATTAGACTCAGACATGGCGCACAATTATCGTGGCGCTCCGAGGTCAATTTCCACATTAATGTATTCACACTTAGAATATATGTCTTCATTGATTGAAGATATACGTTACTTTGTGTGTTGCATATCTAAGTCATCAATATGCATAAGTGTTAGGATGTGTGCCTTATCACAGGACATTTGAGGATTCCAAGATATTTAGCTCACACCGTAACTTGCAAAATCTCTTCTCATCCAAGGGCTTGGTGAAGATATCTGCCAATTGCTCTTCAGTGTTGACGTGTATGATATCAATATCTTCCTTTGCAACATGATCTCTGAGAAAGTGATGACGAATTTCAATGTGCTTTGTCTTCGAGTGCTGAACTGGGTTGTTGGCGATCTTGATGGCGCTTTCGTTGTCGCAGTAAAGAGGCACTTGCTTCAGTTGAATGCCATAGTCCTTGAGGGTTTGCTTCATCCACAGAAGCTGAGCGCAGCAAGATCCAGCAGCAATGTATTCAGATTCAGCAGTGGAGAGGGATACACAGTTCTGCTTCTTTGAAGACCAACATACAAGTGATCGTCCCAGAAAGTGACATGTGCCTGATGTAGACTTCCGATCAACCTTGTCACCAGCATAATCAGCATCCGAGAATCCAACCAGGTCAAACTCTGAGCCCTTTGGATACCACAATCCTAGAGATGGGGTGTGAGCCAAATATCGAAGAATTCGCTTCACTGCTAAGTGATGCAACTCCTTTGGTGCCGCTTGAAATCGAGCACACATGCAAACACTAAGCATAATATCTGGCCTAGATGCACATAAATAAAGCAAAGAACCAATCATGGAGCGGTATACCTTTTGATCGAACTCTTTACCATTGTCGTCAGGACCCAGATGATGTTTGGCTGGCATTGGTGTTGTGAAGCCTTTGCAGTCTTGCATACCGAACTTCTTCAGGCTATCTTTGAGATACTTCTCTCGAGATATGAAGATGCCATTGCGTTGTTGCCGTATCTGAAGACCGAGGAAGAATTTCAGCTCCCCCATCATGGACATCTGATATTGCTCTTGCATCATATATCCGAACTCCTCACTGTACTTCTGATTGGTGCAGCTGAAGATAATGTCATCCGCATATATTTGGCACACAAACAGTTCACCATCATATGTCTTCGTGAAGAGAGTGGGATCTAGGGAGCCAGGTATGAAGCCTTTGCTCTTCAGGAAGTATTTGAGTGTGTCATACCAGGCCCGAGGGGCTTGTTTGAGGCCATATAGTGCCTTATTGAGCTTGTAAACCATGTCAGGATGTTTTGGATCTTCAAACCCAGGTGGTTGTGCAACATACACTTCTTCTTCAATCTTGCCATTGAGAAAGGCACTCTTCACATCCATTTGATATAAAAGTATGTTATGATGATTTGCATAGGCCAGCAGTATACAGATGGCTTCAAGTCTGGCCACAGGAGCAAATGTTTCATCGAAGTCAATGCCTTCCACTTGAGTATATGCTCGAGCAACGAGACGAGCTTTGTTTCTGACAACTTGACCATGCTCATCTTGCTTGTTGCGGTATATCCATTTGGTGCCTATTATGTTATGCTTCCGTGGATCAGGACGCTTAACCAATTCCCATACATTGTTCAGCTCAAACTGATGAAGCTCTTCTTGCATTGCTTGAATCCACTCAGGTTCCATAAAAGCTTCTTCAACTTTCTTGGGTTCTGTGATTGAAACGAATGCGAAGTGTCTGCAGAAATTTGCCAGTTGAGTTGCCCTTGAACGAGTCAGTGGACCAGGTGCATTGATGCTGTCAACTATTCTGTCAATCTGCACTTCATTGGCAACACGAGGATGTATGGGTCGAAGACTTTGCTCTTGCTGATCTATGTTGTCGTGGGGAGGAATGTCTTCAGGCTGACCATTGTCTTCATGTGGATCAGGTGCTGAGATGATAAATTCTTCTTCAGGATGAGCTTCAGAAGTTATAATTTCTCCAGTTCCCATTAGCTTGATTGATTCACTGGCTGGAACTTCATCTAGCACATATGGCAGTTGCTCTCTTTGTGAACCATTGGTCTCATCGAACCGCACATCCACTGTTTCAACCACTTTGTAGTGAAAGAGATTGAAGACTCCGTAGGAGTGCGAATCCTTTCCATATCCAAGCATAAAGCCCTCATGTGCTTTTGGTGCAAATTTTGAGGTGTGGTGTGGGTCCTTGATCCAGCATCTTGAGCCAAATACTCTGAAGTAACTGACATTTGGCTTCTTGCCAGTTAGAAGTTCATAAGATGTCTTGTTGAGAAGCTTGTGAAGATAAACACGGTTGATTGTATGGCATGCAGTGTCAATGGCTTCAGGCCAGAATTTTCTTGGAGTCTTGTACTCATCTAGCATTGTTCTGGCCATCTCAATGAGTGTTCTGTTCTTGCGTTCGACGATGCCATTCTGCTGTGGCATGTACAGAGCTGAGAATTCATGTGTGATGCCCAAGGTATCTAGATATGTATCAAGGCTAGTGTTCTTGAATTCAGTGCCATTGTCACTTCTGATGTGCTTTATCTTGGCGCCATAATTGTTCATAGCCCGATTTGCGAAGCGTCTGAAAACATCCTGCACTTCAGTCTTGTAAAGGATTATGTGCACCCAAGTATATCTAGAGTAATCATCAACAATGACAAAGCCATAGAGGCAAGCAGTAGTGGAAAAAGTTGAGTAGTGAGTGGGACCAAAGAGATCCATGTGAAGTAGTTCGAAGGGTCGAGTAGTAGTCATGATTGTCTTTGAAGGATGTTTTGCCCTTGTCATCTTCCCTGCTTCACAGGCACCGCATAAGTGATGTTTCTTGAACTTGACGCCCTCGATGCCTATGACATGCTTCTTCTTCGCAAGGGTGTGGAGGTTCCTCATGCCAGCATGCCCAAGCCTCCGATGCCAAAGCCAGCATTCTGAAGCCTTTTCCAGAAGACATACTGCAAGAGGTGGCCCTGCTGAGAAATCTACCACATACAGATCATCTTTCTGATACCCTTCAAACACTAGAGACTTGTCAGATTCCATTAGTACTAGGCAACGATATTTTCCAAAAATTACAATCATGTTCAAATCGCAAAGCATTGAGACAGACATTAAGTTGAAGCCAAGGGATTCAACAAACATGACTTTATCCATGTGTTGATCCTTTGAGATTGCAACTCTACCTAGACCCAATACCTTACTTTTACTAGTGTCAGCAAATGTGATGTGGCTCTTGTCGGATGGGCGTAAGGTTGAGTCCATAAAAAGACTTCTTTTGCCAGTCATGTGATTTGTACACCCACTGTCAATAATCCATTCTGAAGACTCTGAAGGCGCTTGTGTCGTACCCTACAGTGCAGTTAGGGGGATAGGCTTCACGAAGAGAGTTGTGAAGCAAAAACATTTGACGAACCAGTGGGTTATGAAAACTTAGATCCAGGTTAGGACTAATAGGAAGAGTAGCATGCGTTTCAGGTACAAAATACATAGTGATACCATGCCAAGTAGAGTCCCATCCGGACACGGGACGAAGTCTTCAATCTTGTATCTTCATAGTCCATCAGTCTGGCCAAAGGATATAGTCCGGCTGTCCGGATACCCCCTAATCCAATACTCCCTCACTAGCACCGATTGCCGGAGACACCAATGGCGCCGCCGGCACGTTGTGCGAGTTGCTACCCGTGAAGTTGGGAATCGGGGGCGGCCCCTGTTGGCCGCTCGCAATCCACGCCTGCATCCCCTCAAGCAAGGTAGGCATAATGGTGGTGATCATTGCTCCTAGTTGGTCTTGCACTTTCTCTTCGACTATCTCCGGAATCCGTGCCACTAGTGCCTTGAGTTCTTAAACCTCGTGCTCCTGGCTTTCTGAGCTGGTCTTTCTCTCCTTTCGCCCAGCGATATAGTATTCCAACCATTTCATGGACAAGCCTTTGCCGGCCACACGACCAGCTGACATCAGCTTACTGAGCTTATCCTTGTGTTTCATTACGTTCAACGCCTTATATAAAGTGGTGTCCCAAGGGGAGCTCTGAGACGACCCCGCGCTACTGCTTTCAGTTTCCTGCGGAAGGAATGTGAACCATTTAGAAAATTGGCTTCATTATTTAGAATGCAACCATATGGAGCTCATTACGTGGGGGTGTATTCCTTACCAGAACAAGCTCAAACGCCTTGGTCTTCGGATCCGTGGTAAGCTCCTTGGTTACCGGGTCCACCTTGTACCGGGCCCTGACATAGTTCCTGGTCTGCTTGTCATGGTATTTATTGAAGAGGGGCGGTAGGCCTTGCTTGGCACGCTCTGCGTCCTCCTTATCCCATATAGGTTCCGCCACTCTGTAACCGCCGGGACCGAGTTTGTGGACCCCTAAGTTCAAGTCCCGCATTTATTTCCCCCACTGACTTGATTCCGTGGTTGCGTTGCTCTCGCACTTGATCTTGAACTCCAGGTAGTCAACTTCGCTGATCGAAGGATTTTTCTCCTTGATCTTCTCATAACTATCACCTTTTTCAATCCTTCTCTTCATTGCGGCTCTCCAAGTAGCCAGGGCCGTGCTCATCTCCGTGAGGGCGGCACTGTTCACTTTATTCCCTGAGAGGTGTGTGTTTGCGAAGTCACCGGGGAACTTGTATCGTTCGTGCAACTTCGTGAAGAGGAAGTTGCACAAATTCCCTCGGTCACGATGTCTTAGGTTCTCGGTGTTGATCGAGATGGTGCTCCGGAGAATGCACCCGAGCTGTCCCGCGTACCCCTTGACTAATTCTGGGGGCGCCGTTGGATGCCCACTAGAGGACACTTTAGTAAATTCCTCCTTGATGGTGCCGAGCATGTTCGGGCGCTGGTCCTTTCGTTGCCTCTTCGGTTGGCTGCCATCTGTGGGTGCGCTACCATCATCAGTGGTGGCATCCTCGGCGGCACCATCAGTGGTGTCATCCCCAACGCCACTAGGGATTGTGTAGTCGGGATAGGTGTCTTCCGCGGCGTCCTCATAGCGGTGATGTTCTTCCTCCATCTGCTGGGACAGCTCCTAGAATGCCTTTCCCAAACCGCCGGCCTCATCGTTGTGGGCCATGTTTCGCTCTAAATAGGAAAAAAATTGGTCAAAAAGTTGGTTATTTTCAAGGAACAAAATCTCTAAGTTGACCAAATAACCTAATTCTCAAGGAATGTCGCCAAAAAGTTGGTTATTGTCAAGGAACAATTGAGAGATGTTTGTGATATTGCCTAGGTGTTTTGGGATGGAACCTGTTAGTGTGTTATTGCTAAGGTCCAAGTCCCTTCCTAACCCCCTTCTTCTTGTCTCCTCTCACTATCTCTCTCACACACATGGCAAGCAAGGGTGTCTGAGTGTGAAAAAATATTAAACTAATCGAAGGACTGAAAATTGATCATCTGCTTCAGATTGCAATTTTCTTTCTTGGGGCTTCGGTGTGCGGTACAAAACTGAATTTTGGAAATCTATAGAATGAACAAGCTAAGGGCTGCAAATTCCGACAAGGCTTCAAGGGTGATGACATAATGGCTCAGTGTTATTTAAGGGTTGGTTTGTGAGGAATTATCATGGTCTCATCATTTAGGGTTTGTCGACACCGAGGCATCCTAAAAGCCAAGCTTTTATCATTTAGGGTTTGTCGATGCTGAGGCACCCTAAAAGCCTAAGCTTTCATCATTTAGGTTTTTATCGACACTGAGGCACCCTAAAAGCCAAGGTTTTATCATTTAGGGTTTGTGGACGCTGGGGCACCCTAAATGCTAAGTTAAGTTTTGATCATTTAGGGTTTATCGAAGCCGAGGCACCCTAGGTTGACTGATATATATGGGTATCTTCTAATAATATAACCTATCAAGTATGGCACAATAGTTAAAAAATAGCCAACAGTGACATGCAAGAGTGCTGACAGAAAAGGGAAGGAGAATTCTCAGTTGGGCCTAATCACTTGGCTCTATTGCCGCCTATGGCACTTGCATATTAGTTGTGCAAAAAAAAATTAAGAGCAGGCATCAATGAATAATATTTAATGGGATACCTCAAAAAGCTAACCTAGTATCGCCATTTAATAGTTTTCAACTAGAAAGTGCACAAAGTGCAACAAACAGATTATTTCAACCTCCCAAACAATAATGATAACATTCTTTTCCTGAACTATAAATGACTCATGGTTTTGTCTGTCCACTGATACGTCCATTTTGCATCATGCTTTTATATCGATATTTATTGCATTATGGGCTGTTATTACACATTATGTCACAATACTTATGCCTATTCTCTCTTATTTTACAAGGTTTACATAAAGAGGGAGAATGCCGGCAGCTGGGATTCTGGGAAGGAAAAGGAGCAAATATTAGAGACCTATTCTGCACAGCTCCAAAAGTCCTAAAGCTTCACGGAAGACGTTTTCAGAATATATAAAAAAAATATTGAGCGCAAGTAGTTCACCAGGGGGGCCACACCCTGCCCACGAGGGTGGGGGCGCGCCCTACCCCACTAGGCGCGCCCCCTACCTCGTGCCCCCCCTGGTGGCCCTCCGATGGTCATCTTCTGCTATATGGTGTCTTTCGATGAGGAAAAAATCATAAGCCATCTTCTCGGATGAAACTCCGCCGCCACGAGGCCGAACCTTGGCAGATCCAATCTAGGGCTCCGGCGGAGCTGTTCTGCCGAGGAAACTTCCCTCTAGGAGGGGGAAATCATCCCCATCGTTGATACATCTCCAACATATCTATAATTTTTGATTTCTCCATGCTATATTATCTACTGTTTTGAATGTTTATGGGCTTTATTATACACTTTTATATTACTTTTGGGACTAACCTATTGACCCAGAGCCCAGTGCCAGTTCCTGTTTTTTCCCTTGTTTTAGGGTTTCGAAGAAAAGGAAAATCAAACGGTGTCCAATTGACCTGAAACTTCACGGAACTCATTTTTGGGAGGAAAGAAGCCTAGAAGACTTGGAGTGCACGTCGGGGGCTCTACGAGGAGGCCACGAGGCATGGGGGCACGCCCACCCCCCCATGGGCGCGCCCTCCACCCTCGTGAGCCCCTCGTGGGCCCCCATGACGTACTTCTTCCGCCTATATATCTCCATATACCCTAAAAACATCCGGGAGCACAATAGATCAGGAGTTCCGCCGCCAGAAGCCTCCGTAGCCACCGAAAGCCAATCTAGACCCATTCCGGCACCCTACCGGAGGGGGCAATCCTTCTTCGGTGGCCATCTTCATCATCCGATGCTCTCCATGACGAGGAGGGAGTAGTTCTCCCTCGGGGCTGAGGGTATTTACCAATAGCTATGTGTTTGATCTCTCTCTCTCTCTCATGTTCTTGATTTGGCACAATCTTGATGTATCGCAAGCTTTGCTATTATAGTTGGATCTTATGTTCCTCCTCCCCCTCTTCTCTCTTGTAATGGATTGAGTTTCCCCTTTGAAGTTATCTTATCGGATTGAGTCTTTAAAGATTTGAGAAAACTTGATGTATGTCTTGCCGTGCGTATCTGTGGTGACAATGGGATGCCACGTGATTCACTTGATGTATGTTTTGGTGATCAACTTGCGGGTTCCGCCCATGAACCTATGCATAGGGATTGGCACATGTTTTCGTCATGATTCTCTGGTAGAAACTTTGGGGAACTGTTTGAGGTCCTTTGTGTTGCTTGAATAGATGAGTCTGAGATTGTGTGATGCATATCGTATAATCATACCCACGGATACTTGAGGTGGCATTGGAGTATCTAGGTGACATTAGGGTTTTGGTTGACTTGTGTCTTAAGGTGTTATTCTAGTACGAACTCTAGGGCTGTTTGTGACACTTATAGGAATAGCCCAACGGATTGATTGGAAAGAATAACTTTGAGGTGGTTTAGTACCCTACCATAATCTCTTCGTTCGTTCTCCGCTATTAGTGACTTTGGAGTGACTTTTTGTTGCATGTTGAGGGATAGTTATGTGATCCAATTATGATATTATTGTTGAGAGGACTTGCACTAGTGAAAGTATGAACCCTAGGCCTTATTTCCTATCATTGCAATATCATTTACGCTCACTTTTATCATTAGTTACCTTGCTGTTTTTATAATTTCAGATTACAAATACCTTTATCTACTATCCATATTGCACTTGTATCACCATCCCTTCGCCGAACTAGTGCACCTATACAATTTACCATTGTATTGGGTGTGTTGGGGACACAAGAGACTCTTTGTTATTTGGTTGCAGGGTTGCTTGAGAGAGACCATCTTCATCCTACGCCTCCTACGGATTGATAAACCTTAGGTCATCCACTTGAGGAAAATTTGCTACTGTCCTACAAACCTCTGCACTTGGAGGCCCAACAACGTCTACAAGAAGAAGGTTGTGTAGTAGACAGCAATCGTCATCACCAACGCTCCTCTCATCGGGAGAGGGCAATCTCCATCAACATCTTCATTAGCACCATCTCCTCTCAAAACCCTAGTTCATCTCTTGTATCCAATTCTTGTCTCCAAGTCCGAGATTGGTACTAGTAGGTTGCTAGTAGTGTTAATTACTCCTTGTAGTTGATGCTAGTTGGTTTATTTCATGTAAGATGATATGTTCAGATCCTATATGCATATTAATACCCCTCTGATTACGAACATGAATATGCTTTTTGAGTAGTTACGTTTGTTCCCGAGGACATGGGAGAAGTCTTGCTATTAGTAGTCATGTGAATTTGGTATTCGTTCGATATTTTGATGAGATGTATGTTGTCTAGCCTATAGTGGTGTTATGTGAACGTCGACTACATAAAACTTCACCATTATTTGGGCCTAGAGGAAGGCATTGGGGAGTAATAAGTAGATGATGGGTTGCTAGAGTGACAGAAGCTTAAACCCTAGATTATGCGTTGCTTCGTAAGGGGCTGATTTGGATCCATATGTTTCATGCTATGGTTAGGTTTTCCTTAATACTTTTGTTGTAGTTGCAAATGCTTGCAATAGAGGTTAATCATAAGTGCGATGCTTGTCCAAGTAAGGACAGTACCCAAGCACCGGTCCACCCACATACCAAATTATCAAAGTACCGAACGCGAATCATATGAGCGTGATGAAAACTAGCTTGACGATATTCCCATGTGTCCTCGGGAGCGCTTTTCTCTATATAAGAGTTTGTCCAGGCTTGTCCTTTGCTACAAAAAGGATTGGGCCACATTGCTGCACTTTATTTACTTTTGTTACTTGTTGCTCGTTACAAATTATCCTATCACAAAACTATCTATTACCACTTATTTCAGTACTTGCAGAGAATACCTTGCTGGAAACCGCTTATCATCTCCTTCTGCCCCTCGTTGGGTTCGACACTCTTACTTATCGAAAGGACTACGATAGATCCCCTATACTTGTGGGTCATCAAGACTCTTGTCTGGCGCCGTTGCCGGGGAGTGAAGCGCCTTTGGTAGGTGGAATTTGGTAAGGAAAAATTTAGATAGTGTGCTGAAGTTTACTGTCACTTGTTACTATGGAAAGTAACCCTCTGAGGGGCTTGTTCGGGGTATCTTCACCCCGACCACTAGAGCAAAGAGTTGCTCCTCAACCTACTGAACCTACTAAAAGTGAAAATGTTCCCTTTGAAATTCCTTCGGGTATGATAGAAAAACTGCTAGCTAATCCTTTTGCAGGAGACGGGACAACGCAGCCTAATGAGCACCTAATATATGTGGATGAAGTTTGTGGATTATTTCAGCTTGCAGGTGTACCCGGAGATGTTGTTAAGAAGAAGGTCTTCCCTTTATCTTGGAAGGAAGATGCATTGACATGGTATAGGCTATGTGATGATATGGGATCATGGAACTACAAACGATTGAAATTGGAATTTCATCAGAAGTTTTATCCTTTGCATCTTGTTCATCGTGATCGCAATTATATATATAATTTTTGGTGTCGCGAAGGAGAAAGCATCGCTCAAGCTTGGGGGAGGCTTAAATCAATGTTATATTCATGCCCCAATCATGAGCTCTCAAGAGAGATGATTATTCAAAATTTATATGCTCGGCTTTCTGATAACAATCGCACCATGCTCGATACTTCTTGTGCTGGCTCTTTTATGACGAAGACTATTGAATTGAAATGGGATTTATTGGAAAGAATTAAACGCACCTCTAAAGATTGGGACCTCGACGAAGGTAAGGAGTCAGGTATGACACCTAAGTTTGATTGTGTTAAATCTCTTATGGATACCAATGTTTTTCGTAAATTTAGCACTAAATATGGACTTGACTCTGAGATAGTAGCTTCCTTCTGCGAATCTTTTCCTACTTATGTTGATCTCCCCAAGGAGAAGTGGTTTAAATATCATCCTCCGATAGAAGTAAAAGTAGCTGCACCTATTAAATTTCACGAGAAGACTGACACTTATAATCATCCTATTGTTCCTACTGCTTATGTTGAGAAACCACCTTTTCCTGTTAGGATTAAAAGATCATGCTAAAGCTTCAACTGTGGTTCGTAAAAGCAATATTAGAACTTATACACCTCCGGAGCAAGTTAAAGTTGAACCTAATATTGCTATTGTTAAAGTTCTCTTGGCTGATAATATTGATGGGCATGTTATTTACTTCTGTGATGAAACAACTAGAATTGCTAAACCTTGTGCTAAAGATGAACCTAGACATGTGGTAGGCATGCCTGTTATTTCTCTTAAAATAGGAGATCATTGTTATCATGGCTTATGTGATATGGGTGGTAGTGCTATTGCAATACCTATTGATCTATAGAGAGAAATTATGCATGATATTGCACCTGTTGAGTTAGAAGAAATTGATGTCACAATTAAACTTGCCAATAGAGATACTATTTCACCAATGGGAATTGTTAGAGATGTTGAAGTCTTGTGTGGGAAAACGAAATATCCTGATGATTTTCTTGTTCTTGGTTCCCCACAAGATAGCTTTTGTCCCATTATATTTGGTAGACCCTTCTTAAACACTGTTAATGCTACCATAGATTGCAAAAGGGATGTTGTTACTATTGGTTTAGATGATATGTCTCATGAATTTAATTTCTCCAAATTTAGTAGACAACACCGTGAAGAAGAATTGCCTAGTAAGGATGAAATTATTGGTCTTGCTTCTATTGCCGTACCTCCTAGTGATCATTTGGAACAATATTTGCTAGACCATGAAAATGATATGTTTATGAATGAAAGAAGGGAAATAGATGAAGTATTCTTTAAACAGGAACCTATTCCGACACACAATTTGCCTGTTGAAATCCTAGGGGATCCTCCTCCACCCAAGGGTGATACGTGTTTGAGCTTAAACCATTGGCTGATACTTTTAAATATGCTTATCTTGATGAGAAAAAGATATATCCTGTTATTATTAGTGCTAACCTTTCAGAGCATGAAGAAGAAAGATTGTTGAAAACTCTGAAGAAGCACCGTGTTGTTATTGGGTATACTCTTGATGATCTTAAGGGCATTAGCCCCACTCTATGTCAACATAAAATAAATTTGGAAGAAGATGCTAAACCACTTCGTGATCATCAAGGACGGCTAAATCCTAAAATGAAAGAAGTGGTCAGAAAGGAAATACTAAACCTCCTTTAGGCCGTTATAATTTATCCCATTGCTGATAGTCAGTGGGTAAGTCCTGTCCACTGTGTCCCTAAGAAGGGAGGTATTACTATCGTTCCCAATGATAAAGATGAATTGATTCCTCAAAGAATTATTACAGGTTATAGGATGGTAATTGATTTCCACAAATTAAATAAGGCCACTAAAAATATCATTGCCCCTTACCTTTTATCGATCAAATGTTGGAAAGATTATCCAAACATACACATTTTTGCTTTCTAGATGGTTATTCTGGTTTCTCTCAAATACCTGTGTCGGCTAAGGATCAATCAAAGACTACTTTTACTTGCCCTTTTGGTACTTTTGCTTATAGAGTATTCCTTTTGGTTTATGTAATGCACCTGCTACCTTTCAAAGATGCATGATGGCTATATTCTCCGACTTTTGTGAAAAGATTTGTGAGGTTTTCATGGACGATTTCTCCGTCTATGGATCTTCTTTTGATGATTGCTTGAGCAACCTTGATCGAGTTTTGCAGATATGTGAAGAAACTAATCTTGTCTTGAATTGGGAAAAGTGCCACTTTATGGTTAATGAAGGTATTGTCTTGGGGCATAAAGTTTCTGAAAGACGTATTGAAGTTGACAAAGCCAAGGTTGATGCTATTGAAAAGATGCCATGTCCCAAGGACATCAAAGGTGTAAGAAGTTTCCTTGGTCACACCGGATTTTATAGGAGGTTCATTAAAGACTTCTCAAAAATTTCTCGGCCTCTGACTAATTTATTACAAAAAGATATACCATTTGTCTTTGATGATGATTGTGTAGAAGCAATTGAAATACTTAAGAAAGCATTGATCTCTACACCTATTGTTCAGCCACCTAATTGGAATTTACCCTTTGAAATTATGTGTGATGCTAGTGATTATGCTGTAGGTGCTGTTCTAGGGAAAAGAGTTGATAAGAAATTAAACGTTATTCAATATGCTAGTAAAACTCTAGACAATGCTCAAAGAAATTATGCTACTACTGAAAAAAAATTCATAGCCGTTTGAAGGTGTACTAGAGTAGGGGTAACCTAGTATCCCGAACTTGTGCACGGGCAGTCGCAGCGTCCCGCGGCAAGGCTTGTCGGGTGACCGCCAAGGTCCTCCGTGCTTCCTTTGGAGCCATTCAAGAACAAAGTATCCAAGCCAAGGATACAAGACCCCGGCAAGAGGAGCTTGCCGGGAAGGACAAGACCCCGGCAAGAGGAGCTTGCCAGGAAGGCCAACCAAGGCATCTCAAGGAACTTGCCGCGACGCACCACGCATTCCGGCAAGGCCCGGTGAGCGACAAGCTCCCGGGCGCGACAAGACAACGACCGCGGCAAGGCGCTTGCCGCGGCAAGCCCCCACTCTGTACCTGCGCTCCAGCACATCCACCAACTTGTCACTCTGGGACCCTTCCAGGCGTACGTGGCGGGAGGCTGTGCAGCCAGCGGTACACGGTGGCAAGCGGCGCTGACAAGATTGCCATCGTGGCAAGCGGTGGCGTCCCTGGCGGTCCCTTTTGCACTATTTGGGCGATGCAGACGGGCATTTAATGCCCTTGTCCCCTGCCGTCAGGGTTAGGTATGATACACTATAGTAGGCAGCGGTGCCAACCGCCACGCCTTTCCCTTTTTACCCTTCTCTATGTTGCCACCTGTCGGTGACCCCTTGAGCATATAAAAGGAAGCCCATGCGCAACGTAGGGGAGGAGGAACACACTCACGCTCGGTCTCGTTAGCTGCTAGAGTGTACTGTAGCACACAACGCTCCCGAGCAAGAAATCAATATAAACCACAAAGCAGGAGTAGGGTTTCACGCATCCGTGCGGCCCGAACCTGGGTAAACCGATCGTGTGCTCGTGCGCTTCGCCTCGATCTGCTCTTCGTGCAATCTCCGCCCCCCCTGCCGAACCGAAAGGGGCTCGGTCTGCCGGTCCCCATAGGTGTTCGTGGGATTAGCAACCCCGACATCTTTGGCGCGCCAGGTAGGGGTACGTCGAGGTTGTGTGAACCTGATCCGGCGTTCGCACGAGCTAAATCTTCATCGTCTTCATCGACATGCCGCCGAAGAAGAAGGCTTTCGAGGCGGCTGCTCCGTCCGCGCTGAACCCACCATCGCCGTAGCAAACGGCTGGTGGGGTAGACGCCGGCGGAAGAACGGGCATCGACGACGGAGCTCACGGTGCTGCCAGGTCCAAGGAAAAGGTTGTGCTGCCCATCGGCGGCGCAGTCGGCTCCCACAACGACCGGGCGCACTCCAAGACCTCGGCGTCCGTACACGCACCGCGCCCATCCCAGGAGGCGCGGGACCGGCAGCGTCATGATACTCACGGTGTCATACGTTTGCTGGACCAAGATCGAGCTGGTGGATCTCGGAGTGCTCAAGACCAGCTTGCACGCCAACATGCTGGTGCGAGCAGGGCGCGGTCGCCTGGACGAGATACTGCTCCTTCTAACATAGTTAGAAGTCCGAGCATATCCTGCTCCTCGCACCGTTCGCCACCGCCGCCCACCACTTCAGCAGAAGCTTTGGCGCGAGCTTAACTGCTCCTAGACTACCCTCCAGCGGCAGACAAGATCGACGACTGGAGGGCCACCATTCAGAGTCTCATCGGCTTCGCCAATGGAGACATCCCACGGCAGCCTAGTACTTCACAGCCGTGGCAAGTCAGCCAGGCACGAGCCGATGGCGACAAGACCGGTGGGGGTGCAACCACCGTGCAC
Source organism: Triticum monococcum (assembly GCA_034509565.1). Taxonomy (NCBI): domain Eukaryota; kingdom Viridiplantae; phylum Streptophyta; class Magnoliopsida; order Poales; family Poaceae; genus Triticum; species Triticum monococcum. The sequence goes on along the minus strand of CM067847.1, from coordinate 744,013,737 downwards.
TCTCCGCCCCGAAGGCCAAGATCGCCGACTCGCCGGATCCACCACGACAGCGACTCCACCACGTCATCGGATCCACGAGCTCGTCGCGATCAGCGCCATGTTCTTCACGAACGACAGCAAGAAGACGCTCGTACTCGCATCGAGCACCGAAGAGAAGCGCGGCGTCAATCAGACCAGCGCGCTGGACCCTCTGTCGACATGCATGCGCCAGGGGAACCAGGCGACGTGCCGTACGCGGTAGGTTGCCCTGCGTTTACTCTAGCGCGTCAAGGATGTACGAAGGCTTGTCGGTTGCGTGGCTGCTCTCAGTAGATTTATCTCTCGGTCTGCTGAGCGCACCCTGCCGTTTTTCAAAATTTTGAAAAAGGCAGGTCCAATGAAATGGACTCCGGAAGCGGAGGCTGTGCTGCAGGACTTGAAGAGATACCTATCCTCCACTCCAACACATGTCGCACCTGAGCCACAAGAGAAGTTGCTGCTGTATATAGCGGCAACCAATCAAGTGGTTAGTGCTGCGTTAGTAGCGGAGAGGGAGGCAGATGACGAGCCAGCAACCGTGGCAGGCACATCCAACGACAAGCAGGGGGCTTCCCCGACAAGCTCTGGTCCCGACAAGGATGGATCTGCGCAGGTGCGCGAAGAGATACAGAAGAGAATGGTGCAGCACCCAGTATACTTTGTCAGTTCCCTTCTGCAGGGGGCTAGGTCAAGGTACTCTGGTGTGTAGAAGTTGCTTTTCGGCCTTCTCATGGCCTCGAGAAAGCTGCGCCATTACTTCCAAGTACATGAGATCACAGTTGTCACTCGCTTTCCGCTGAAGAGGATTCTACAGAATCCAGAAGTGGTAGGCAGGATTGTTGAGTGGGCACTGGAACTGTCGAGCTTTGGCCTCAAGTTTGAGAGTACTTCAACTATCCAAAGCAGAGCATTGGCAGAATTCATAGCAGAGTGGACGCCAACACCAGATGAAGAAATTCCAGAAACAAGCATCCCCGTCAAGGAAGCAAGCAAAGAGTGGATCATGTACTTTGACGGTGCCTTCTCGCTGCAAGGCGCTAGCGCTGGTGTGCTCCTTGTCGCACCCACCGGAGAGCACCTCAAGTACGTAGTCCAGATGCACTTTCCCAAGGAGCAAGCGACAAACAATAGTGCAGAGTATGAAGGCTTGCTTGCCGGTCTCAGGATCGCGGCAGACCTTGGGATCAAGAAGCTCATTGTCAGGGGTGACTCGCAGCTTGTCGTCCGCCAAGTGAACAAGAGTTATCAAAGTCCATTGATGGAATCATACGTTAACGAAGTGAGAAAGCTAGAAGAGCACTTTGACGGCCTACAGATGGAGCATGTCCCAAGAGCTCAGAACGACATTGCCGATGGCCTGTCAAAGTGCGCCACACTTAAGTTACCTGTGGAACCAGGGATCTTTGTGCTCAAACTGACTCGACCGTCCGTAATGCCGTCGACTGGACAGAGCAAGAAGAGGAAGTTGATTTCTGGTGACTATTTTCCGGCAGAGCTTCCCGAAGCCGCCACCAAGAAGGTCCCCAAGATCAACACCAAGAGTGCTGAGGAGCGGTCTGCTCCGGCAAGCCCTAGGGTTTGTTCCGTTGAAGCAGACGCTCCCGACAAGTTTTGCTCCGGCAAGCTTGCCGGGGAACATCAAGCTCCAGCTGAGCCGCAGGTTCTCGCCGTAGAAGCGGATGTTCCCGCAGCAGCAGATATGCCTTTAGTCCTTGTTGTCGAGCCGCAAGCTCCAGCATGGGCACAGCAGATTTTCCGTTTCCTTCAGATAGGAGAACTTCCCGAAGAGCAAGAAGAAGCGGAAAGAGTAGCCCGGCAGTGAAGTATGTACCAGTTTGTCGACAGCACACTGTACAGAAGAAGACTCAACAGTGTGAAATTGAAGTGTATTCACCGGGAAGATGGACAAAAGCTGTTGGCAGAGATACATGGAGGCATATGTGGTCACCACATTGGCGCAAGAGCACTTGCCGGCAAAGAATTTCGGCAAGGTTTCTTCTGGCCGACAGCCCTCCAGGATGCAACTGCACAAGTAACCAAGTGTGAAGCGTGCCAGTTCCATTCCAAGCAGATACACCAGCCAGCTCAAGCTCTCCAGACGATCCCTTTATCCTGGCCATTTTCGGTCTGGGTTCTCGATATCCTCGGCCCCTTTCCCCGAGCAGTCGAGGCCTTTGAGTACTTGTACGTTGCAATCGACAAGTTCACAAAGTGGCCGGAAGTGGAAGTAGTGAGCAAGGTGACAGCACAGTCAGCAGTCAAGTTCTTCAGGTCAATTGTTTGCCGCTTCGGAATCCCTAACAGGATAATCACCGACAACAGTACGCAATTCACGAGCCGCACCTTCATGTAGTACGTCCAAGATCTTGGCGCCAAGGTCTGCTTCACTTCTGTTGCTCACCCGAGAAGCAATGGTCAAGCGGAGAGGGCAAATGCTGAAGTGCTGCGTGGGCTCAAGACCAGAACTTTCGACAGGCTGCACAAGTGCGGAAGAAACTGGATCGAGGAGCTGCCGGTGGTTCTTTGGTCGATCAGAACGACGCCAAATTGAACCACTGGCCAGACACCTTTCGCTCTAGTCTATGGAGCAGAGGCAATTCTCCCCACGTAACTCGTATACGGGTCACCTCGAGTGCTCGCTTACGATGAGCTCGAGCAAGAGCAGCTGCGACAAGATGACGCGCTGCTCCTTGAGGAAGACCATCTTCAGGCTGCTGTACGAGCTGCTCGCTACCAGCAAGCTTTGCACCGCTACCATAGCCGCAAGGTTAACGCCAGAAGGCTCGAGGAAGGCGACCGTGTTCTTCGGTGTGTTCAGTCCGCCAAGAATTCCAACAAGTTGACGCCGAAGTGGGAAGGCCCTTACCGGGTGAAACGAGTCACTAGGCCTGGCGCTGTCCGCCTTGAGACCGAAGATGGCATTCCAGTGAGCAACTCCTGGAACATTGAGCATCTTCGTAAGTTTTACCCGTAGGGCGCGGTTGCCGGAACCCGTTCCGGCAACCACCTTTTGTACAAGTCTTGCCGCCATTGCATGTAATCCTTTGTACAAAGCCGGTCGCAGATCCCGTGCATAAAGATCATGTGCCCCGCACATCTTGTCAATTTCATGCTTTTTATTTTTTGCATGTGTTATCTGACACTTTGTGCAGCACTTACCCCCGGTAAGCAACAACGAGCCATAAAGCTCCATATCTTTTCTCCTCTTTCTTTTTTCTCAAGGAAAGGAAGGTTCCCTCGCCCACAAGTTTGCCGGGTAAGGGAGAAGATAATGGTATGGACCAGGCGTCATTCAAGAAAGTTTCGCCTTGCCGGGAAGCAAACGACAGAAAAGATAAGTTGCCAAAGTTTAAGCAATCAGATTTTTTTTTAAAATTTTTAAGTTATCTTCCTTGAACGACCGTACTTTGTATGGAAAACCTGTGCGCGGAGGAACCAACTCGTAGCTAGTTGCACCCTTACTGTTGTTTCGAGTCCGCTCAACAACTTAAGTGAGCTGCGACTAGCTGCGACAAGGTTTCTTGTCGGTAGCGCGCGGCACCGCCAGCAGGCTGCTGACGTCCCGCACTCAGCGCTCCGGGCAAAGGTGCCTGCGCCGGCAAGTTCCCTAAAAGCATAGGGCAAAAACATACAAAGGAAGAAGTCAAGTAAAGGAAATAACGTTGCAATCACTACCCGAAACAGAGTTATATTACAAGATAGCTTGTCGCAACTCTAATAGATTGTTTTCATAACATGACCAACAGCGACAAGAAAAGAAGAAAACAGGCGGCCTAGTCTACACGATCGCCCTCAACCCTCTTGATCCCGCTCACCTTGTCCACAATGGGTGCGACAAGGGTCTTGAGCGCCTCCAGATCAGCATCCGGCGGCAAGGACCCAAGGACGTTGGTGAGGTTGAGGCCCGGGTTGTGGAACGCCACCTTCACCAGCACCTTCTGAAGAGCTCCCGCGCAGATCTTGCGCGACTTGTCGGCCAGTTGCTTTGGGATCATCTCTCGGAGTCGCTGGAGGGCCATCGCCACGCCTTTGAAGAACGAGGTGAGCTTTGCACTGGAATGGAGGTTCTCGTCGGGGGGATACCCGAGATCCTCCATTCCGAGCTGCGCCAGCTCCCTGTCGATGTCTGCGGCAACATCCACGAGACCCTCCGTCCAGTGCTCCACGTTCTCCCGGAAAGTGCTCTGGGCGGCAGCGGCACTCGCCTTGCCGGCCTTGACCTCCTCCTTCAAGGCCGTTTCCTGCTCCTTGGCGCCGTCCAGCATCTTGGTCAAAGCGGTCAGCTTCAACTCAAGATCTGCATTGGAATCCTTGGCGGCGCTGAGCTCCTTGTCCTTCTCGGTGAGACGGGCCTGCAGCTCCGAACGGCTGTGGGCGTCCTTCTCCCGCTCAAGTTTGAGCGTGGCAAGCTCGTCACCGCTCGCCTTGAGATCGGCCTCCAGCTGCGCCACCTTCGTCTCCAGCTCCTTCTTGGCGGCCTCGGCAGCTGTGGCAGCATCTTTTGCTTGCTTGAGGGCTCCGCCAAACGTTCGCTCGCGCGCGGCAAGCTCCTCCTCGTGGCTGTCAAGATCGACTTTCCGCTGCACCAGCTCGCCCTCCCGCACAGACAGCTTCTCAGCGGCAAGCCTTTGTTGCTCTTCGACTTCAGCCTTCTCGAGGAGGAAGGCCTTCTGCTCCTCGGCAAGCTGCTCCCGCTCCACTGCCAAGGACCGGAGAGCTTCCTGGTTGTGACCCCGGAGCTCCTCTGCGCGCTTCTCAATGTCGACTCCCGCCTTCGCGACAAGCGCCTCGCGAGATTCCAGCTTGGCTTGCCGGGCGCGGTAGAGCGACACCAGCTTCCGCAGCAGCCGCTCCTCCTCAGGCTCGTTGCTGCTGCTGCTTGGCGCGTCAACCAGCGCCAGCCCGGCGGAGGCGAGCACCTCTCCGTCGAAGCTCTCTCCTTCGACCGGCGCCCTGGAGCTTGACGCCCAGGGGAGGTTGATGAAGATGTCGTCGCCGGCCTTCAAGTAGACGCCTGGCTGGGGCTCTTAGGAGCCTGACGCTGCGGCAGCGGCGGAGGGAGCGGCGGTCGATGTAGCGCCTGGCGCTCCTGCGGCCTCAGGGCCGTCAGTGCGATTGCCAGATCCCCCGCCTGCTTCTGCGGTGGCAGCCTTGGCGGCCTCTTCGCCGGCGGGATCGTCGGCGCCGGTTGCTTCCTCGGTGACAACGGCGTCGTCGACGGCAACTTCGGTCTCCATCGGCTCCACAGCAGATGGATCTGACAGCCGGAAAAGGGAGAAAAGTCAAGCAAATATCCAAAAAAAAGAAGATCAAAAGAAGAAGAACCCAAGGGAAGTTTTGAAGCAAGGAGAGTACATGTGCCAGGTTCTGCAGTCGTGGTCTCCGCCGCCAGGGGGCCACTGGTGCTGTCCCTTGCCGGAGACCCCTCCCTTGCCGGAGAACCCTCCCTTGCCGGAGACTTCTCCCTTGCCGGAGAGCTCTCCCTTGCCCGGGACCTCCCCCTTGGCGGAGGACTCTCCCTTGGCGTTTCGGGGGCGGTCTCCGGGCGCTCCTGGTGGGGCTGCTCTGCTTCTACACAAACCAACAATCAGATATCAGCAAAGAAAGAATCTCCATGCGTGCCCAACAGCGGAAAGCAAGCCATATACTTACGCTGGGGGCTGCTCTGGAGAACAGTCACCGGGTCCGGCAAGGTTGTCTCGGGCGCATCCCCTGCTGACGCGGTGGGTTCGTCCTCGATGATAATTACCGGGGCCTTGGCTCTCTTCGCTGCTCTCTAGGCCAGAGTCCTAAGAAGGAATAAGTTCAGAGTAAAGCAAGTGAGATGTAAGACAAAACAGCAAGGATTGAAGAACTACAAGTACAACAAGAGAATCTTACTCTTCTTCTTCTTCCTCGTCGGAGCTGAACGCGGAGAAGTCGAAGTCCGGCTCACGCTCGGCGCGAGAAGGCGGAGGAGTAGATTCCCTTGGCCGCTTGGTGGGAACGGTGGCGGTGGTCTGAGACGACCCCACTCCGGCTGCCGCCGTGGCATGAGAAGCGGCAGGAGCAGAAGCGGCGGTCCAGGAAGACCCCGCTCCAGTTGCAGCAGCAGCGTGAGGCGCTCCCGCGACAATAGTGCTTGCCGCGGTGGAGCGTGTCGCGCGGCGCGGCGACAGTCGACTCGCCTGCCGCCTCGCTACGTCACCGGCCTTGCGGAGACGCCTTCTTGGTGGAGATGGAGGCTCTGCTTGCGGCGAGCTATCTGAGGATGAGGAGGAAGAGGAGTTGATCTCCAACGAGCCGCTCGTATCTTGGCGGGCTCGCTCGGCTCGGCGTCACGCCCGGCAAACTCTTTCTTGCCGACAAGTTCCTTCTTGCTGGCAAGCTCCTCTCGCTCGGCACGGCTTGCCGCCTCTGCTGCCTCTGCCTCCTCCACGGTGAATCCAAACTCGCCCGCAGCTGTGGCTGCCGCTGCCTCTTCCACCCTGGTGGCGATGCATTTCAACTCCGCATCGGTGGTGTCGCGGGTGAGGCCATTTTTTTCATCGGAGCGGATCGGCACTTCTACCAAGCTGTCGAAGAATTCCTGCACGACCTCGTCTGCAGGCTCTTGCCAAGTTGGAACAATTCCCTGTGAATCGCACAGCGGCATCATTGCGCGGATGCGGTCAAGCGCAGAGTTGTTGCATAGCGGAACGACGCCCTTCGGCAACCTGAACACTTCGGGATGATCAGGATCATACTTAAATAGCTCCTGAAGCATTGCGTTGAGCTCCAGGACAATGAAGTTGTAGTTGAGGCCCGGACGCAACCTCATGATATCCGCCGCATTCTCGAACTCCCAGGCGGGCCTCCTCCGTTCCTGCAGGGGGGCGATGCGGCGGCGAAGGAAATCTACGCCAACAGCACCTATAGTAAGCCCGGCAAGCCTAAGGCGTTGGATCCGGGTGATGGCAATCTTCAGCCTATCGTCTTCCGGGGCCACGTCGCTCCAATCGCTGCCGCGTGTCGCTGGGGCTTGGCACCGGGCGGTAAACTGCTGCGGATTCTCCTCGACAATCCAGCACCAGTCTGCTCTCCACTCCTCCCACTTGCCGTGGAACTCTCCCTCCAGATAAGAATCCTTCTTGCCGGCCCTCGAGATCCAGGCGATTCCGCCAGATAAGGGCTCTCCTCTCTCTACTCGGGGCATAAAGAAGTGGCGGAAAAGGGCTACGTTGGGATGGACTCCGACAAAGTTTTCGCAGAGGTGCATGAAAACTGCCATGGTCAGAACGACTTTGGGGGTGAAATCAAGGAGGCAGAGCCCGTAGGTGTTCATAATGTCACAGAAAAACTCAGAGAAGGGCGGGCAGAGCCCGCAGTAGAAGAACACGGCGAAGAAGGGATATCCGTTCGGAGCCATTTTATGAGCAACGGCTGGGAGTACCTTCGTGCTCGGATGCGCTCGCGTCTCCGTCGACCAGAGGAGGTAGTAGTACTCCCTCAGCTCCATCGCGGCAAGCTTGGGGGGGGGGGGGGGAGATTGCCCGCTCCTTCCGCAACGCCGCAAGCCACTGCGCCTCGGTCGACTTCACAGCCTTCCCCTTGTCGGCTTTCGGAGCCATGGCGGAAGTGGTGGAGGAGGTCGACTGCGTTGGTGGTGCTGGTGGCGATGGGGGGCAGGGCGCTGCTCTCTCTTTCAAGCTTTGTGAAGACGGAGGAGCGGCGGAGGCTTCCGAGATTGGAATGAAAAGGGGGCGAGTGGGCGCACTACCCCTGCTTCCCCTGCTTATAAAGAGGGAGGGGACGGACGTTCCGCCTTTCCGAATAAAGAAATCACCCACGATCTCTCCCACGACGCCGCATTCTACGCGTGCCGTTCGGGGAGGGCGCGGTGGATGTGGAGAGAGATACGGCGTAAACCAGGCCGCGCGTGCCCGTGCCCTGTTTTGGGCCTGGCCCAACAGCGCTCGGCACCGTGTATGGCCCAGGCCCGGGGGCTCCTGTCGGTGTACTAGAGTAGGTGTACCCTAGTATCCCGAACTTGTGCACGGGCAGTCGCAGCGTCCCACGGCAAGGCTTGCCGGGTGACCGCCAAGGTCCTCCGTGGTTCCTTTGGAGCCATTCAAGAACAAAGTATCCAAGCCAAGGAGACAAGACCCCGGCAAGAGGAGCTTGCCGGGAAGGACAAGACCCCGGCAAGAGGATCTTGCCGGGAAGGCCAACCAAGGCATCTCAAGGAACTTGCCGCGACGCACCACGCGTTCCGGCAAGGCCCAGTGAGCGACAAGCTCCCGGACGCGACAAGACAACGACCGCGGCAAGGCGCTTGCCGCGGCAAGCCCCCACTCTGTACCTGCGCTCCAGCACATCCACCAACGTGTCGCTCTGGGACCCTTCCAGGCATACGTGGCGGGAGGCTGTGCAGCCAGCGGTACACGGTGGCAAGCGGCGCTGACAAGATTGCCATCGTGGCAAGCGGTGGCGTCCCTGGCGGTCCCTTTTGCACTATTTGGGCGACGCAGACGGGCATTTAATGCCCTTGTCCCCTGCCGTCAAGGTTAGGTATGATACACTGTAGTAGGCGGCGGTGCCAACCGCCACGCCTTTCCCTTTTTACCCTTCTCTATGTTGCCACCTGTCGGTGACCCCTTGAGCATATAAAAGGAGGCCCATGCGCAACGTAGGGGAGGGGGAACACACTCGCGCTCGGTCTCGTTAGCTGCTAGAGTGTACTGTAGCACACAACGCTCCCGAGCAAGAAATCAATATAAACCACAAAGCAGGAGTAGGGTTTCACGCATCCGTGCGGCCCGAACCTGGGTAAACCGATCGTGTGCTCGTGCGCTTCGCGTCAATCTGCTCTTCGTGCAATCTCCGCCCCCCTGCCGAACCGAAAGGGGCTCGGTCCGCCGGTCCCCATAGGTGTTCATGGGATTAGCAACCCCGACACCATTGTTTTTGCTTGTGATAAGTTCAGACCTTATATTGTTGATTCTAAACTAACTATTCACACTGATCATGCTGCTATTAAATAACTTATGGAAAAGAAAGATGCTAAACCTAGACTTATTAGATGGGTTCTCTTGCTACAAGAATTTGATTTGCATATTGTTGATAGAAAGGGAGCTGAGAACCCCGTTGCAGACAACTTGTCTAGGTTAGAAAATGTTCTTGATGACCCACTACCTATTGATGATAGCTTTCCTGATGAGCAATTAAATGTCATAAATGCTTCTCATAATACTCCATGATATGCGGATTATGCTAATTACATTGTTGCTAAATTCATACCACCTAGTTTCACATACCAGCAAAAGAAAAAGTTCTTCTATGATTTGAGACATTACTTTTGGGATGACCCACATCTTTATAAAGAAGGAGTATATGGTGTTATTAGACGTTGTGTACCTGAGCATGAACAGGAATAGATCCTACACAAGTGTCACTCCGAAGCTTATGGAGGACACCACGCTAGAGATAGAACTGCACATAAGGTATTGCAATCCGGTTTTTATTGGCCTACTCTCTTCAAGGATGCCCGTAAGTTTGTCTTATCTTGTGATGAATGTCAAAGAATTGGTAATACTAGTAGACATCAAGAAATGCCTATGAACTATTCACTCGTTATTTAACCGTTTGATGTTTGGGGCTTTGATTATAGGGGACCTTTTCCTGCCTCTAATGGTTATACACATATTTTAGTTGCTGTTGATTACGTTACTAAGTGGGTAGAAGCTATTCCAACTAGTAGTTCTGATCATAACACCTCTATTAAGATGCTTAAAGAAGTTATTTTTCTGAGGTTTGGAGTCCCTAGATATTTAATGACTGATGGTGGTTCACATTTTATTCATGGTGCTTTCCGTAAAACACTTACTAAGTATGATATTAATCATAGAGTTGTATCTCCTTATCACCCACAGTCTAGCGGTAAAGTAGAATTGAGTAATAGAGAGCTCAAATTAATTTTGCAAAAGACTGTCAATAGGTCTAGAAAGAATTAGTCCAAGAAACTTGATGATGCATTATGGGCCTATAGAACTGCATATAAAAATCCTATGGGTATGTCTCCGTATAAAATGGTTTATGGAAAAGCATGTCACTTACCTCTCAAACTAGAACATAAGGCATATTGGGATATTAAAGAGCTCAATTATGATTTCAAACTTGCCAGTGAGAAGAGGTTACTTGATATTAGCTCACTTGATGAATGGAGAGCCCAAGCTTTTGAAAATGCCAAGTTGTTTAAAGAAAAAGTTAAAAGATGGCATGATAAAAGGATACAAAAGCGTGAGTTTAATGTAGGTGATTATGTACTGCTATACAACTCTCGTTTAAGATTTTTTGCAGGAAAACTTCTCTCTAAATGGGAAGGCCCCTACGTTATCGAGGAGGTATATCATTCCGATGCCATAAAAATCAACAACTTCGAAGGCACAAATCCGAAGGTGGTGAACGGTCAAAGAATTGAACATTATATCTCAGGTAATCCTATAAATGTTGAATCCCATGTTATTGAACCCATAACACCGGAGGAATACATAAGGGACACTTTCCCGAACATTTCAGACTCCAAAGAGGAATAGGTATGTAGTACGGTAAGTAAACCGACTCCAAAAAAGTTTTTAAGGCATTATTTCCCCGTTTTGGAATGTTTAGAACAATAGAAAAATAAGAAGAAGTCAGGGAGGGACACGAGGCCTCCACGAGGGTGGAGGGCACGCCCCCTACCTCGTGGGCACCTCGTGCACTCTCCGGACTCCATTTTCTTGCACAATACGTATTTTGGTTGGTAAAAATTCATTACATAATCTCCCGAAGGTTTTGATTCCTGTATCACGCAAATTTCCTCTGTTCTTGTTTCGAGCTGTTTTGCTGACAGATTATCATGACGTCTCCAAGTGCCCCCAAGGACAAGTTCTTCGAGAAGGTCATCAACCCTTACCTCGCGGAGGTGCAGCGACACCCTCAAACCATTGAGATGCGTGATGGGTTGTTGCACATCCGCGATGCTGAGGGACCGAAGGGGACCGGAAGCGTGGAAACGAGGCTCGAAGCGATGGAGCAACAAGTTTTCAAGTGCCAGGGGATGGTGGAACGTGACTCAACTACAACCACATAATGATCGCGGAGTTTACCAACAAACACAAGCTGGATGCCAACAACATCGGGGAGACCATCTTCAAGCTTCATGAGATAGTCGAGCACCTTCAAGCCCAAATCCATGACCTGCAAAACCAAAACTGTGAGTATGAATATAGATTCAAAAGCATGAGTTTGGCTGCAGATTTGAGGATCCTGGAGACTCGATCATCCTTCTAAGATGGTGAGCCTATGCCTTGCAAGATGGACGATAAGCCCGCATCATCAACAACACCTCCATCTTCTTCATCAGCAAAGGAGACATAATCACATGGGTATGGGCACTCAACTTGGCAACTGCCAAGCTTGGGGGAGGTGCCCCGGTATCGTATCACTGTCACTTTTATCTTTACCGTTTTTCTTAGTTCGATCCTTTTGGTAATATCTTGATCTAGTAGAATAAAGTTTATGGCATGATCTAGTTTTGAGCTTTGCTTTATGATCCCTCTATGTAATCGAGTCCGTGAGCTATATATAATAAAGATTAGTGTTGAGTCAAGGGCTTGATTATTTTGCCATGATCTTGAGTGAATAAAAGAAAAGAGAAAAGAATAAAAAGAAATAAAGAGTTCATATTGATCTTATTGAGAGTAATGAGCTCACACAGAAAAGGTATGATGAATAAAAGTTGTTGAGAGTTGACAAACATAGTTTTGGTCATCGTTGCAGTTAATAGGAAGTAATAAATAAAGAGAGGTCTTCACATATAAATATACTATCTTGGACATCTTTCATGATTGTGAGCACTCATTAAAATATGACTTGCTAAAGAGTTGACGTTGGACAAGGAAGACAACGTAATGGGTTATGTTTTCTAACATCTGAGATAAATTATATTGTCATGGATCCTCCAACATGTTGAGCTTGCCTTTCCCCCTCATGCTAGCCAAATTCATCGCACCAAGTAGAGATACTGCTTGTGCTTCCAAACACCCTTAAGCCAGTTTTGCCATGAGAGTCCACCATACCTACCTATGGATTGAGTAAGATCCTCCAAGTAAGTTGTCATCGGTGCAAGCAATAAAAATTGCTCTCTAAATATGTATGACTTATTAGTGCGGGAGAAAATAAGCTTTATACGATCGTGTGATATGGAAGAAATAGAAGCGACAAACTGCATAATAAAGGTCCATATCACAAGTGGCAATATGAAGTGACGTTCTTTCGCATTAAGATTTTGTGCATCCAACCATAAAAGCGCATGACAACCTTTGCTTCCCTCTGCGAAGGGCCTATCTTTTACTTTGATCTCCTACCTTGCATAAGAGTCATGGTGATCTTCACCCTTCCTTTTTACATTTTATCCTTTGGCAAGCACAATATGTTGGAAAGATCCTGGTATATATGGCCAATTGGATGTGATTTTTCATGAACCACTATTGTTGACATTACCCTTGAGGTAAAACGTTGGGAGGCAAAACTATAAGCCCCTATCTTCCTCTATGTCCGATTAAAACTCCATACCCATAAGTATTGCATGAGTGTCAGCAATTGTGAAAGACTATATGATAGTTGAGTATGTGGACTTGTTCAAAAGGTCTTATATTGACTCTTTCCTATGTTATGATAAATTGCAATTGCTCCAATGACTGCGATTATAGTTTGTTAGTTTTCAATGAAGTTTATGATTCATACTTGAAATTGTGATCGAATTATGACTCTAGCATAAGAAATCATATGACAAGAATTATATAAGTTGTTGTTCTAAGAATGATCATGATGCCCTCATGTCCGTATTTTACTTTTCTCGACACCTCTATCTCTAAACATGTGGACATATTTTTCGTTATCGGCTTTCGCTTGAGGACAAGCGAGGTCTAAGCTTGGGGGAGTTGATACGTCCATTTTTCATCCTGCTTTTATATCGATATTTATTGCATTATGGGCTGTTATTACACATTATGTCACAATACTTATGCCTATTCTCTCTTATTTTACAAGGTTTACATAAAGAGGGAGAATGCCGGCAGCTGGGATTCTGGGCTGGAAAAGGAGCAAATATTAGAGACCTATTCTGCACAACTCCAAAAGTCCTGAAACTTCACGGAAGATGTTTTCAGAATATATAAAAAATACTGAGTGCAAGAAGTTCACCAGGGGGGCCACACCCTGCCCACGAGGGTGGGTGCGCGCCCTACCCCCCTGGGCGTGCCCCCTACCTCGTGGGCCCCCTGGTGGCCCTCCGATGGCCATCTTCTGGTATATGGTGTCTTTCGATGTGGAAGAAATCATAAGCCATCTCCTCGGATGAAACTTCGCCGCCACGAGGCGGAACCTTGGCACCTCCAATCTAGGGCTCCGGCAGAGCTGTTCTGCCGGGGAAACTTCCCTTCGGGAGGGGGAAATCATCGCCATCGTCATCACCAATGCTCCTCTCATCGGGAGAGGGCAATCTCCATCAACATCTTCATCAGCACCACCTCCTCTCAAAACCCTAGTTCATCTCTTGTATCCAATTCTTGTCTCCAAGTCCGGGATTGGTACTAGTAGGTTGCTAGTAGTGTTAATTACTCCTTGTAGTTGATGCTAGTTGGTTTATTTGGTGCAAGATCATATGTTCAGATCCTATATGCATATTAATACCCCTCTAATTATGAACATGAATATTGTTTGTCAGTAGTTACATTTGTTCCTGAGGACATGGGAGAAGTCTTGCTATTAGTAGTCATGTGAATTTGGTATTCGTTCGATATTTTGATGAGATGTATGTTGTCTAGCCTCTAGTGGTGTTATGTGAACATCGACTACATAACACTTCACCATTATTTGGGCCTAGAGGAAGGCATTGGGGAGTAATAAGTAGATGATGGGTTGCTAGAGTGACATAAGCTTAAACCCTAGTTTATGCGTTGCTTCGTAAGGGGCTGATTTGGATCCATATGTTTCATGCTATGGTTAGGTTTACCTTAATACTTTTGTTGTAGTTGCGGATGCTTGCAATAGAGGTTAATCATAAGTGGGATGCTTGTCCAATTAAGGACAGTACCCAAGCACCGGTCCACCCACATACCAAATTATCAAAGTACCGAACATGAATCATATGAGCGTGATGAAAACTAGCTTGACGATATTCCCACGTGTCCTCGAGAGCGCTTTTCTCTATATAAGAGTTTGTCCAGGCTTGTCCTTTGGTACAAAAAGGATTGGGCCACCTTGCTGCACTTTATTTACTTTTGTTACTTGTTGCTCGTTACAAATTATCCTATCACAAAACTATTTGTTACCACTTATTTCAGTACTTGCAGAGAATACCTTGCTGGAAACCGCTTATCATTTCCTTCTGCTCCTCATTGGGTTCGACACTCTTACTTATTGAAAGGACTACGATAGATCCCCTATACTTGTGGGTCATCATCCACACATGAATTCAGCATATGTGTTTAATGCAGCAAGAATAAAGGGACACCACATGTCAAAAATCTCGCATCCAAAATTTCACAATTGTCTACCTGTCCAAACTGTATTTGTCAGACTTAACTAAGTTAACTGTTATCTGCACATCCTAATCTTTTTATCTGATTAACACAAAATAGACATCTCAACACTTGCATTTGCAAATATAACACCATGAGACACTTCAACTAGGTACTCAAATGCCCTTCCTCATCTACAACTAGTTGTCCGCCTCAATCGATATTGGATTTTCTCACATTTTTCTGATTCAAACTAGATTTTGATGGATGTTAGGTTATTCAGCATGTAATCTAATATAAATACAAAAATATCGGCTGATTCTACTGTAATGCATTATTAGTCTCAAAACTTCCGGTTATATATGTTTGCAATATTAACAGGAGTACACTACTAGAGTTAACAAATTGGGCATCTTCTAGGTCAAACTATAAATGTTGATTAATTTTGTTTCGGTTGAGAATCCGGCACCTTCTAGGTCAAAAAAATTGCGCATGACCTTTGCTAATTTTCTTGACCTAGGAGTGCCCCATTCTTAACCAAAACGGAAATTAATCAACGTTTCAGGAGAAAGGGGTCATTTCACATCAGAAGTTGAGCAGGTTCAATAGTAGCAGCAGCATTACAGTAGAAACAACAGTAGAAACAACTACAGAAAAAAGTAGCAGCAACATCACAAGTTTGGGATCTACAGTAGCAGCAGCATCACAATATTGGGATCTTGCCACTGCCCAAAAATAGGTGCAGTAGGTAGGATTACATACATAAAATAGAGCACACTCTCTGTAATTCTCTGACCTTATAGCTGCTTCTCCTTGGTCTTCTGGATCTTCAAAACCTTCTTCACAATCTAGGCCTTAGATGAGGTATCTACAACAATTAAAACAAATATTGAGTAGGCCAAATAGCAGTAACAAGTAAACTATGACAACAATGAGTAACTGCAGCAAGACATAGCAGCACATATATAGCAGCACATATATGAACTGCAGCAAGACACACACCCACACACACCCACTAGCACCCAGGATTATGAATTAACACCATAATTTGCACTGTAGTGATTTCGTAAAAAAAGCACTATTGTGATAATCGGTATAAGAGCTGTAGAATGGAAAGCAACCAAGAACAGATGCATGTCCAGGCCGCCACCAGAGCACATATGTTCATCTAACATGTAACAGAGAGAACAAATCCAATTTCACAGATCAACACATAATCACTAGACAAACACGAATCTAAACTAAACAATTAATAGGTTGCAAGAATATATAAAATCTGAACATTACACAATTTTGAACAGTACACTTCTCAAATTCATAGAAAATTGAGAGAGAGAGGGGGAGACAACAAGGATTCAGATTCAGAGAAGTGCAGCAGGAGGGAAGTGGAGAGGAGGAGCAGCAGCAGTTTTGAGGTTTGAGAGAAGAGCAGCAGCAAGATGTTGAGAGGAGGAGGAGGAGGAGGAGTAAAGCAAGAGGGAGGAGCAGCAACAAGGCGAGGGAAGAAACACGGCCGGCAGAGAGCGAGCGATGCCATCGGCGGCAACACGCAAGTGCGTGTGTGCGCAGGCGCGGCCGACTGCAGCGACAATGCAGCGGCGAGGCAACGCAGGAGCTCGGCGACGGCGGCTACTGCAATAGACCCGACGGGGGAAGGGGGAAATCGATCGAGGGCCTCACCGAGGTGCTCGACAACGAGCTCGGGAGGTCGGGGGTGGCCGGGGCAGAGCGATGTGACGAGGTGGACGAGGGCGGCCGAGGTTGGGGAAGATGGCGATGGCGACGATATGGTGCAGCTCCGGTCGATTGAGACCCCGTAGATGAAGAAGCAGTCGATGGCGGTCCTCCTGGACGTCTCCGTGCGGCGCGGGGGGACTGGTGGCAGTGTAGTGGGTCGGGGCGGTGGCAGAGCAGCAGGTCGAGGGCTCAGGGGATTGGAGATTTCGGATCGACGTTGTTTTTTTTATCTTTGCCTTTTTTAGGGGGGAGAGGGTTAGCAATGGTGCACCATCTAGGGGTGCGCCATAAACACAGTGATAGCAATGGCGCACCTTCCCCCGGTGCGCCAATACTAACTTTTTTTAATTATTTTTAGTTGCATCTAATAATTTTTTAGAAAATGGCGATCAAATTTGAAAACATTTATGAATGTGAAAAAATATCTTCAAATTTGTTATTTGAAAATATTTATGAATATGAAAAAATATCATCAAATTTGTTGTTTGAAAATATTTGAAAAAATATCATAAAAATTGGTATACCAATGGCGCACCTCCTAGGGGTGCGCCATAAGTACCTTGATAGCAATGGCACACCTTCCCCCGGTGCGCCATTACTAGCTTTTTTTTATTTTATTTTTAGTTGCATCTAATAATTTTTTTAGAAAATGACGATCAAATTTCAAAACATTTATGAATGTGAAAAAAATCATCAAATTTTTTATTTGAAAATATTTATGAATACGAAAAAATATCATCAAATTTGTTATTTAAAAATATCATCAAATTTGTTATTTGAAAATATCATCAAATATCATCCAATTTGTTTTTTTTGGATTTTTAATTGCATTCATTTGTGAATTGGTAAAACATTTATGAATATGAAAAAATATCATCAAATTTGAAAAAACAATCATGAATTCAAAACGTGCCCATGAAATTTAAAAATATTCATGAGTTCAAAAAATATTAACAAATTCAATACTTTTTGTGAGTTAGAACTTCAATACCAAAATATACGTAAATAAAAATTGGTATACCAGAATAAACATAAATAAATATTCATGAGGACTAGAACAGAAGAAATATCATTTCAATATGTCGAAATACAATCGAGAAATGAAGACTACAATTGAAATACAACCGATCTTAGCTAGCTATCTTTTCACAATCTTCTTGCCCTTCTTTTTCGCAAATGGAGATCTTCTGTTGAACGGACGTCCTTTAGGTAGGGTGGTCCTGCTTCTTCTTGTGGTGTATGGCACTCTTCAGTCAGAAAACCCCTGGCTATGCTTCCCTCAGTCAGAAAAAGTTGCATAGGCCAAATAGCATTTCACGGACGTGCGCGTCCATGATCCCACGGATTGCAACTCGAAGTATCTGCATCATCAGCACGTGACAGTCGTGAGACTTCATCCCGCTGAACTTCTACTTCGCTGAGTCTAGGTATCTTCTTATCTCCCCCGCGTAACCGTAAGGAAGTTTTACTCCTACGAGGCAGGTGAAAAACTGCTCGATCTCCTCCTGACTTAGAGTGAAGCATGCGGGAGGGTAGTCATTTCTGATCTTCTTGGCCTTTTTGCCTTTGCGACGACTTTCCGTGTCCTGCTTCGCCTCATCATCATCATCATTAGCATGAAGCTCCTCCCTGATGCCCGTTGATTTCAAGTCTGCCCTTGCTTTCGGCCCATCTTTGGTCCTCTCTGGCATGTTGAGTAGGGTACCAAGCAGACTCTCACACATGTTCTTCGTGATATGCATGACATCAAGGCTGTGAGGCACACGGAGGATCTTCCAGTACGACAAGTCCCAGAAAACAGACCTTGTTTTCCATACCTTCAGCAGCGGCTCTGGCGCCTTTCGCTTCATTCCCGGCTCTGGCGCCTTTTGCTTCTTTCCCGGCAGTGGGCAATCTTTCCAATTTTTCAACAGCTCGTCTATTTCCTTTTCACTCCTCGTACGCGTGCGTCTTCGGGGTTCGGTTTCACCATCGAACTGATCCTTGCGTTTTCTCCATGAGTCATTGATGCGAAGCCACCTTCGATGTCCCATGAACACGATTCGAAGACCCGGGGTCTCTATCTAGCTGGCGATACATTGTGTCATCCATGCACCTTAAGCATCCATAAAATCCATGAACCACCTACCCCGCGACATATCCGTAACCAAGATAGTCGTGCACCGTCGTGAGCAGTGTGACTCTCATAGGGAAATATTCTTTCTCTGCGGCGTCCCACGTACTGGCTGGCATTTTCCACTGCGTGTCTAGCTCCTCTTTCAGGAGCCCTAGATACAGATTGATGTCATTCCCTGGTAGTTTCGGCCCTTCAATTAGCATACTCATGTGAATGTAATTCCTCTTCATGTACAACCAGGGGGAGGTTGTACATCCACACAAACACAGGCCAGGTGCTATCTGTGCTTCTCTGGCTGCCAAACGGATTGACTCCATCGGTGCTCGCACCCAGCACGATGTTCCTTGGATCGTCCCAAATTCTGGGTGTTCGAAGTTCAACGCTTGCCACTGGCTCGCATCCTTAGAGTGACTCAGCATCTTGTCTTTTTTATTTATCTCCGGATCATTTCCGTCATCTTCTCGCTTCTTCTCCTCCCTATCCGCGTGCCAACGCAGGAGCTTTGCTAGCTTAGGGTCGACGAAATACCGCTGCAGACAAGGAGTGATCGGAAAGTACCACACCACTTTTTGAGGAGCTTTCTTCCTCTTCTTGCATCGAGTGACGCCACACACTGGACATATGGTAGACTCCGCATGCTCGTCCTGATAAATGATAAAATTGTTCATGCACACATGGTATTTCACGTGCGATAAATGCAGAGGACAAACGATTTTCTTCGCCTCCTCGAAACTGGTCGGGCACTTGTTCTCCTTGGGAAGACGTTCGTGCCAGAATGACATGTTCTCGTCGAAGCATGTGTCTGTCATTTTGTGTTTTACCTTCATCTCCAGAGCCATGAGCGTTACTCTTAGGCGGGTATCCTCGGCCCTGCATCCTTCATACAATGGAGTAACCGCATCTATCTCCAGTTGATCCATCTTGGCTTTCTCTCAGGAGGCAACTCTTGCGTTATCCGTCTTCTTGAGAAGAAGCTCTTGAATATGAGGGTCCTGAACCCAGCCCATCGATGGTCCATCGTCGTCTGCTCCGGCATCTTCATCTTCATGATCACGGCCTTCGTCTGCTCCGGCATCTTCCTCATCATCATGTCCGACATCTTCTACATGATGAATATGTACTGCATCTACTTCGTGATCATGTCCTGGAGATTCTTCGTCTTCTCGCCCGCCCTCGCCGCGGTTGTCTTGCTGCCCTTCCTCATTTCTTGCCCGGCCCCCATGGACGACTTCATAACCATCTTCATCACCTTGCCACCGATAGCCATCCATGAAACCACGCAAGAGTAGGTGGTCCCACACCTGTACGGATTCCGGGTCCATAAGGCTCTTCAGCTTGCATCTTCGACACGAACATCTTATCTCCGTGTCGTTCTTTTGAAGCATCTCGGCCTTCGCGGAGCTCAAAAGCCTATTCACGATGCCTTCAGTCATCGTGCGGACCATGGTTGCCTGCGGGGTAGAGCAAAACGATATTTTAGAACCAAAATTTTTTTGGCATGACTTTGCCTAAAAATAGGACCAAAAAGAATGTATAGTGCCAAATTCTCGCCGAAACGGAAATGAATCAATATTCCAGCAAAATATTGGCAACTATCGCATTTCAAATATCGGTACCTGCAAACACAAACATATGCAACACCACAAACATATGCAACACCACAAACATACGTAGATCTAGGCCATAAAAAGTGCATGTGTACGTTGTTGGAGGGAGAAAAAAGTAGATCTACAACATAAATAAATCTTTCCCCTTAGTTACCTATCAAAAAAAGTTAATTTAACCACTTAATTTGGGTGAATCTATGGTGCAAATTAGGTGACGAGGAGGAGGCAGCCGAGACAAGCTTGGAGGAGGACGTGGAGAGAATGAAGTGGGGAAAGTGAGTGTGGTAGGTGGCTGTCCAAAATATCTAGCTGCTCTTAGGTTACCAATGGCGCACCACCTAATAATGCGCCATTAGTAACCCTGGTTACTAATGGCGCACCTGTTACGTGGTGCGCCATTACTAGTTTTGCCAGGAAAATTGTCAGTAGTGGCACACCGTGGTTGTGGTGCGCCATTACTAGTTTGAACTAGTAATGGCGCACTGTACCCTGGTGCGCCATTACTAGTTCTAAAAAATGTAAAAAAATGTTAGTAGTGGCGCACAGAGTGTGTGGTGCGCCATTACTAGTTGAAACTAGTAATGGCGCACTGTGCGTTCGTGCGCCATTACTAGTTTTGGAAAAAAAAATTGATAGTAATGGCGCACCGTGTGTCTGGTGCGCCATTAGTAATGGGGACACTAATGGCGCACCACATACATGGTGCGCCATTAATGTCCATATTAGCTATAGCCCTTTTCCTAGTAGTGGATATCCCATTGTCAACACAGATAAGCACATGCAAGACATACATCAAGTGTTCTCAAATCCTTAAAGACTCAATCCGACAAGATAACTTCAAAGGAAAAACTCGATCCATTACAAGAGAGTAGAGGGGGAGAAACATCATAAGATCCAACTATAATAGCAAAGCTCGCGATACTTCAAGATCGTACCACCTCAAGAATACAAGAGAGAGAGAGATCAAACACATAGCTACTGGTACATACCCTCAGCCCCGAGGGTGGACTACTCCCTCCTCGTCATGGAGAGCGCCGGGATGATGAAGATGGCCACCGGAGAGGGATTCCCCCCTCCGGGAGGGTGCCGGAACAGGTTTAGATTGGTTTTCGGTGGCTACGGAGGCTGATGGTGGCGGAACTCCTGATCTATTCTGCTCTCTGATGTTTTTAGGGTATATGGACATATATAGGCAAAAGAAGTCAGTCAGGGGAGCCACAAGGGGCCCATGAGGGTGGGGGCGCGCCCAGGGGGCAGGCGCGCCTCCCTACCTCATGGCCACCTCGAGGCTTCCCTGACGTCTACTCCAAGTCTCCTGGATTGCTTCCGTTCCAAAAATAAGTACCGTGAAGTTTCAGGTCAATTGGACTCTGTTTCATTTTCCTTTTCTGCGATACAAAAAAACAAGGAAAAAAACAGAAACTGGCACTGGGCTCTAGGTTAATATGCTAGTCCCAAAAATCATATAAAATAGCATATAAATGCATATAAAACACGCAAGGTTGATAATATAATAGCATGGAACAATCAAAAATTATAGATACATTCGAGTCGTATCAGGAAGTCGAACAATAATTGTATTAGTATAGTGTATGCTTCTGGCAATCTGACACTAAATTAACTATTGCAAGTCCACCGCCTGAGCGAGGGACAGCTGCATTAGTCAAAAGTTTCTCCTTGTCCTGTGAGCCACCGCGCGCAAGCTTCTCCCGTCCTGCAAGCTTCTCCTCCTTCGGCTAGTTGGCAGGACACAACAAAGTAATGCTAGTCCATACTGCCTCCTCTCCGGTTATTATGGCTTAATTTCAAACAATATATAAATACACTGCCTATCACTATATATTTGTAAAAA
The DNA here is from genome assembly GCA_034509565.1 of Triticum monococcum. NCBI lineage: Eukaryota > Viridiplantae > Streptophyta > Magnoliopsida > Poales > Poaceae > Triticum > Triticum monococcum. Next base: position 743,991,885 of record CM067847.1, on the reverse strand, counting down.
TACGGTCAGTGGACTTCATAATATGCTCATTGCGCTCAATATATACATTTTCCGGTGTTTATATGGTCACTAGCTCACCCTGGCTGAGTATGTGTGTGCATGCACGTGTAGGTTGAGCACTAGAGCGTGACCATGTGTGTTCCGTCGTTTTCTCGTACATGCATGCATTAGGGCGTCCCGCGCGTTTTTGCGTCCATGTGTACGTGTGACTGTTGCATACATGTAGGGGGAGTACGTGTAGGGGACACTAAAGGAGCAGACAAATCATACAGTAAGTTAGTCGGAAGAAGCAACCATCATTTCACTCTTCAATGACACGTACACAATATAAAATGGTTGATATGGAGAGAAAAAGAAAACCAGCAGGAGCCTAAGCTACAATCCTGCTTGCTTGGGTTGCTCTCTTCACAAGCATAGAAAGATGGTGGCCACACCGCTGGTCACATATCCGGCATGATCCCGCAGCTGGGGGAAGGGAACAATATTCTGCATAGACGCGGTCGACATTGGTGAGGGAGAAAATCCACACTCAGTGCATCCAATCGATGGTCACCGCGGTATGGGCCGATGCCACGTCCTAACCGCCCTTCTAGCTACAGCCTGACGTCCCAGGTAGTCCATCTTCCTTTTGGAGCCGGCTTGCTCCACTGCCGCAGCTCCCCACGTAGCTCCATCTCCATGTCGATCTTTCTCTACTTCTACCGGCTTCTACTTGTAATGAGTTTATGTCTGATGAACTAGTGCCAGTACTATTATTCTAATCACACTTCTTTAATATCTTTGCCATCAGGGATGCTCGACTCGATTTTAGTGGAACTGCACAAAAGCATTGTATGATCCGAGGGTGCCAGCCGTCTTTCCTTTGACAGGTTCTACCTGGCCAGGGATTTAAATCCTGATTAGGGTTTAGGGTTTAAGTCGTAGTGACCCCATCAGTAGTTTTTCTTTTGTACACGCTCTCACAACTTTTGTCTTTAGTTGTGAAGTAAATATTGGCTATGATCAGTGAATCATTGAGATGCATCAGCATGCGTGTTAGTTTTCCTTTGTATTTCATGGAATGTTGTAATGGGGAAACCTTGGAGTAGGAATGAAAATGGAGTGGAAAGTTTCTGTTTTTCCGGTGAAAAAAAATGGAAACCGAGAGAAACCAACGTTTCGTTTCGTTGGATTGCGCCATCGAGCAAAACCAACATTTAAATCACGTCTGTCGTGTTCGTGTCTCACCCTCCTCCATGGCTCGACCCCACACGGTCGCTCGGCATGCCACTCACCGCAAACAGAGTCTATGATAACTTTCCCGCCTGCATGTCGACGGATCATGCCATGGAGTACTAGTACTACTTTAAGAGATTGACGAGTTGGGGGAGGACAGCTAGCAGTAGCACGGACTCCCAAGAATCTTTTACATGCATGTTGTGGCCGGCTATTGCGACCTTTGAATACAGAGCAGTCGCGTGCACCAGGAAGCAGCGCGGGCGACGCTCTCTTGGCCGGCGTGCCTCTTCAATGCCGGTGCTAGTGAGAGGTCGCGTCCACTCTGGCCAGGCAAGAGTGCGGCACTAACCGTTTCAAGCGGGAAGCACGCACGTGTGATGAAGAGGGTTTGGGTTGGTCAGGAGAGGCCGTGGCAGTGGTCCGAACGCCCGCAAACAAGAGCTGATGTACGTTAATATTGCCGCGTATATAATTAACAACATAAATAATGTGCCAGTTGGACAAATATGATTGATGATGGAGATGGAAATGGAATTTTACGTAAACACGGATATGCATGTCTATGTCTATGTGTGTGTGTGCGCGACGACTCTCGCGAGTTGGAAGCGGGGGCGTGTTTTTGATCGAGTTTTCTTTCTTGGTAAAATTGTTCGCCAGGTTTCGTTTCTTTTTTCCGGGAACACGCATATTCTATTTAAAACCACTGCTATGGAGATATTTTTTTACTCCATTATAGCCTCTTGTTTGATAGAGTTTCTCGCGTCTCGCTCTCTCACCCTCTCCATATCAAAACAAGATGACAGTGTCCACACTATCTCTCTCTTCACCGGTGGTAACAGATCCAGCCGAATCTCGTCCATTGCGGGAGGTGAGGAGGTGCAGTGTTGACGTTGTCGCCGTCGGCGATGGAGGAAGCCGATGCGCACCATCCTCTCGGAGCCGGTGCTGGCCTAGACAAAGGTCCTCCGCGCCCTTGTTCGCTGCCGTCGTGTGGGCAGATCCCGCCCGCCCGCCTAAGCGACATTTCGCCCACATGAGGTATAACTTCTTGTACTGATCCAGCTCCCCAGGTTGCTGCATGCAGGTTTTCTTCTATGCGACTAGACCCCAGCTCCCCATGTATAGTAGCTAGGGTTCGTTTCCTTTTGAAGATCTTCATGAGCCGCTCTCAATTTCTCAAGATCTTGCTTCCTTTGAATATAACCATAGGAGAGCTTTTCATGAGTTGTTGAGAGAGTATCATGACGATCTTCAAGTTCCTGATACTTAACGTGAAGAATTTTTATGTCTTCAATTAAGGATTCAGACCGAGTCATTTCAGCACCCAACAGATCATCGCTTCTGTCTAACAGTTTTTGAATGTGTTCCATGGCTTTCTGTTGTTCAGTTGCAATTTTAGCAAGTGTTTTGTAGCTGGGTTTTGAATCACAATCAGAATCATCGTCACTGGATGTTTGATAGTGAGTAGTGCGTGTGTTTACCTTGGCACCGCGTGCCATGAAGCAGTAGGTAGGAGTGGAGTCGTCCTTGTCATTTGCAACGGAGTTGGTGATGAAGTCATTGTCTTCAGTGTTGAAGATGGACTTGGCGACGTAAGCTGTAGCCAGACTCGCAATGCCAGAATCAGATTCCTCCTCAGATTCCACCTCTGCCTCCTCAGAAGCGGATTCCTCCTCTGAATCCATTTCCTTGCCAACAAACGCACGAGCCTTGCCAGTTGAGCTCTTCTTGTGTGATGAAGACTTTGAGGAAGACTTGGAAGAAGACTTTGAGTATTTCTTCTTCTTCTTCTTGTCGTCAGAGTCATATTCCTTGCTCTTCTTCTTCTTTCTGCTCTCATTGTCCCATTGTGGACACTCAGAGATGAAGTGTCCAGTTTTCTTGCACTTGTGACATGTTTTCTTCTTGTAGTCATGAGCAGAAGCTTCATCATTCCTTGAGCTTGATCGTGAAGACTTTCTGAAGCCTTTCTTCTTGGTGAATTTCTGGAACTTCTTCACAAGCATTGCAAGTTCCCTTCCAATGTCTTCAGGATCATCAGAACTGCTGTCAGATTCTTCTTCAGATGAGGACACAGCTTTTGCCTTCAAGGCACGAGTTCGCCCATAGTTTGGACCGTAGATATCTCTTTTCTCAGAAAGCTGAAACTCATGTGTGTTGAGCCTCTCAAGTATGTCAGACGGATCGAGTGTCTTGAAGTCTGGACGTTATTGAATCATCAGGGCTAGGATGTCAAACAAACTGTCAAGTGATCTCAGCAGCGTCTTGACGATTTCATGTTTGGTGATCTCAGTGGCGCCAAGGGCTTGAAGCTCATTTGTGATGTCAGTGAGCCGGTCAAATGTGTGCTGGACATTCTCATTGTCATTTCTCTTGAAGCGGTTGAAGAGATTGCGAAGAACACTGATTCTCTGATCTCTCTGGGTTGAGATGCCTTCATTGACTTTGGAGAGCCAGTCCCAGACTAGCTTGGATGTCTTCAAGGCACTCACACGGCCGTACTGTCCCTTGGTCAGATGACCACAGATGATATTCTTGGCAGTAGAGTCCAGTTGAGTGAACTTCTTGACATCACCAGCAGTGACACCTTCTCCAGCCTTGGGAACACCGTTTTCGACGACATACCATAGGTCGACGTCAATGGCTTCAAGATGCATGCGCATCTTATTCTTCCAGTAGGGATATTCAGTTCCATCGAAGACGGGGCATGCAGCGGAGACTTTAATTATCCCTGCAGTCGACATAGCTAAAACTCCAGGTGGTTAAACCGAATCACACAAAACAAGGGAGCACCTTGCTCTGATACCAATTGAAAGTGCGTTATATCGACTAGAGGGGGGGTGAATAGACGGTGGTCCAACATCACCTACTATTATAGAGGAAATGCCACTCGAAAAGTTGTCCTGATTTATGCCTCGGTGGAGGTATACATGTTGTTTCAACAAAAAGTACATGGTGGTTGTGCGGTCATTGTCCATATGCTCCTATTGCTACTGCTAATCTAATACTATCACTAGTTAAATGAAGAAATGTTTTTTCCCGGGTATCCTGGTTTAGTTCCCATCAAGATAATCATGATGCTTCTATTTCTTGGTGTACTTTTCATAATTCTTATTGACAATTGAGATGTCGTTGTTAATCTTGTTGTTCCGCCTCAATTTTATATTTTTGGAAACAGCGATGCGTATCTCCATACCCGGGCATGTCTTCCTCAATTTTAGTGGAACTGCACAAAATTGGATGGCCATTGTTGTTCCGCCTCACTGTCATCTGCCACGTGGTTCGTCCTTCCTTGAGCTTGATTACTAAGAAGAAACAGACCACAGTTAGGATTTTTCAAACTTCATAGGTGCCTCACCCAAACTTGATGCCAAATGGATGATGCATCACCACGATGACCTATCGATGCTCATGGTTGCGCCTCATGGTTGCGTCGGCTGGTGAAGCTGATCAATTTTCAATGAAAAAAGTTGTCTTCCATCAGTGCTCTTTGCTTGTTACCCACAAAGATGATATCCTTCGTCAGTTCACCTTGGTTGCCTTGGAGGTGCAGTCATCTTTCACGTTGGTGCAATATTATCACACAATTGGGTATGAATCAAATGTTTCCTCGAAGAAGGATCGACGTTGGTACTAAGAGCATAAGTTTTGTATTGATTTCTAAGCGTTCTCACAACTTTGTCTCCAGCTCCCCTGTAATTTTATTTGTCCAGCTATTAACTTTGATTAAAAAATGGTGTGGACTAAAAAACTGGATGGACGTAATATCCCTCCATTTTATTTACTCCGCATATTAGATTTGACTGAAGTCAAACTTTGTAAAGTTTGACCAAGTTTAGGCCGAACACAACAAACCATAATTATTAGAGAGGGCAAATTGTACATACTCTCAAACATTTCTGATAATTGAAATTCAAATTCTTTATTTGTACACACTCTCACACGTTTCCGATAATTTGGCGCATGTGTGGTTGTTCACTGAACGTGCGTTTGAAAGTGCGTTATATCGACTAGAGGGGGGGGGGTGAATAGACGATTTTTATGAAAGTCTTCAAAACGTGAAAGTTATGAAGACAAACAGTACAGATATGCCTATCACTTAAGCAGCGGAAGTTAGATTACACTAGGAAAGCCATGGTCAAGTATTCAATAGAGTGAAAGCACAAGACAAGTAGCTGCCGTGTAATAAGGATCAGGTAGGAAGAAGTTACGAAGCCAAACAAATCATACAGTTATGATGTGGAAACAGAAGATACAGCAAGCATGCAATGGCTTCACAATGTGTAACTGTAAGTAAAAGGAAGTGAAGATGAAACCAGTGACATGCTGAAGACAATGATTTGTTGGACCAGTTCCAGTTGCTGTGACAACTGTATGTCTAGTTGGAGCGGCTAGGTATTTAAACCAAAGGACACACAGTCCCAGACACCCAGTCCTGAACACGCAGCTCAGGACACCCAGTCCTCACCGTTTTCTCCTTGAGCTAAGGTCACACAGACCTCGCCCAATCACTCTGGAAAGTCTTCAAGGTAGACTCCCAAACCTTCACAGACTTCGTTCACTGGCAATCCACAATTTCTATTGGATGCCCAGAACGCGACGCCTGACCGGCTGGAGGATGCACAGTCCTCAAGTGTAATAAGTCTTCAGATCACTCAGACAAGAAGACTTAAGTGATGCCCAATTTACTCTGGCTCTGGGTGGTTAGGGCTTTTCTCCATGCTAGGAATTTTCTCTCAAAGGCTTCGAGGTGGGTTGCTCTCAAACGACAAAAGCCGTGCACTGAAATCTGAGCAGCCAACCATTTATGGTTGTAGGGGGTGGACTATTTATAGCCACTGGGCAACCCGACCTGATTTGTCCGAAATGACCCTGGGTCACTAAGGAACTGACACGTGTACCAACGGTCAGATTTCAAACTCACACGGCAACTTTACTTGGGCTACAAGTAAAGCTGACTTGTTCGACTCTGGACAAGATTTGTTCTCATAGTCTTCGCTCGAAGATATAGGTTTTGAATTAAGCATCACTTCAGTCATTCTGACTGGTTCTCTTGGACCCCACTTAACAGTACCGTGGTTCCTATGACTCAACACAAATGAAATAGAACTACGAAGGATCTAAGTCTTCGAGTTCCATAGGCTTCACATAGTGTCTTCTCTTGTCATAGTCTTCAATGTGAATATCTTCATATACCACCATTGTCTTCAATGTCTTCGTACATTTTTAGGGGTCATCTCTGGTAGTAAAACCGAATCAATGAGGGACTTCTACCTGTGTTATCTTGCAATTCTCACAAACACATTAGTCCCTCAACTAGGTTTGTCGTCAATACTCCAAAACCAACTAGGGGTGGCACTAGATGCACTTACAATCTCCCCCTTTTTGGTGATTGATGACAAACTAGTTGAAGTTTTCAATGGGGAATATAATTTGTGAAATTGTAAAGGAATTGTCTTCATAAGCTGCAAGGGCTCCCCCTGAAGATGTGCATATAAGTAATTTGCTTCTAGAACGCAAATGCACATGGCAGGTTGTACTTGTGGAAATCCACTTCAACTTATGATGACAATCCACCATGCATGTAAAAGTATATGAGGAGAATGACATGCATAATGGAAAATGGACGTCTGCGGAGTGATATATGTGCGGAAATTATCGTCGTACATGCGGAATTTATCTTCGCAAAAACATAGTGGCAAACAAGTAGCAGACGACCATCGAGTTTAAGTGTTACAACTCAAAGAACCAAGTGTAGCAAAACGAGAGTTGTAAGCACGAAGCAAAATGTAGCAAAATATAAAGGCACCCGCCCATAGTGACCCGCTTGAAGACTATAAACATCATATGCTTCTCCCCCTTTTGTCAGTGATGACCAAAAAGGTTTGAAGACATAGAGTTTTCTACGCGTTCCCAGGCGCAGAAGGGTCGGTGGAGGCGTTTGGCGGTGCAGACGAGCTTGGTGCAGATTCGACGTGCGCTGAAGGAGGTGGAGGTGATGTAGCGTCGTCTTCTTCTTCGATAATCCTGGCAGTTACGGTGGCAGCAGAGGAAGAGAACTCCGAATCTTCAAGTGATGGAGTTCTGCGAAGCATTGCCCTTCGAGGAGGCGTGGAGTCAAATTTGAAGCGCTCTGTGAAGCCATCCTCTTGAAGTTCAGCTTCAGGACACATCATCATGAGTCCTTTCCAAGTGCGGCGACAGGTTTCGTGTGCAACAAATGCATTCTTGGTTGCAAGATTCCTGATATGATTGACGTCCTCCATGATGCTTTTCATCTGCCTCTTGAGCCAGTCGTGATGTCTGTCGTGCTTTTGGTGAACAGCCACAAGAAGCTCTCGGTCATTGAGGGCATGAGCGTGCTTCTTGGGTCGCTGATCAGTTGGGCTGTCAGTGGCTTCAGTAGATGCAGGTGCACGTGTGGTGCCAGCCAACGGATACACTCTAGAGATGGCTGCAACACCGTCATCATTCTGAGCGAAGCTTTGGTGTTCTGCATTCTGAAGACTTAATGGTTGCTTGGCAGGCTCAGGATATATAGCTTCAGCAGAGGTGTCCACATCTGGCAAGAAGATCCGATGGTTGCGGGCTGAGGGCTGATATGAAATCGCAGAATGAAGCTTGATCAGTCGCATAACCCAAAGAGCATAAAACTTCAAGCCAAATAAATCTGAGCCGGATGCCGCAAGCTGGCGTATGAAGAAGTCCTGCGCATTGAAGCATTTGCCATGAAGGATGTAGAATATGAGAGTCTTCATTGCACCCTCAACCTTGGCATGTGGAGAGTGTCCCTTGAGGGGCCAGAGAGTCCGCCTGATGATGTGATATATGGTTTTGGGCAGGTACTCTAAGTCTTCAACGAAGAACTCAGTTGGATAGGGTGCTTCATGGGGCAATGGCTTCATCATTGAAAGCATCTGACTCATATTTGGTTCAGGCCTCTGGAATATGCTTTCAATTGCTTCAGCGTGTAATTGGCAGCCTTCTTCGAAGAATTCGCCAGGAGTGGGTAGGCCGGTAAGCTCAATGATATTGAATGCATTGGCTTCATGATGGACATTTCCGGTCATCCACTCCAGGACCCAAGTCTTCGGATCTCTGTTGTAGCCTTTGATATGAAGAGTGGCATAGAATTGAAGCAGAAGCTCTTCATTCCAGTGCTCTTCATCTGTGATGAACGGCAACAAACCCACTTGCCTGAAGCAATCCAGTGCTTCTTCCAGGCCGGGCAGACCAGCAACAGCTTCAACCTCAAGGCGCTTGTGCGGGAAGATGCGGCCTTGGTTGTATAGGATGCATGAGTAATAGCTGCGTTGTGGATAGCTCCAGAACCTATCTGATACAATATGTTCCCTTGAGTAAGGGTTCTTGGAGTTGTTGAAAAACGTGTTGTCTGCCCTGAAGCTATTGACATTAAAGGAGCCAGGATCTGATGCAGGACCTGGGAACCTTGGCAGTCGTGGGATCGGCTTCTGAACCTGAGGCCTGTGCGCAACATGATAGTTGAATTATGGACCGGCCTCAGACTCAGGCGCAGAGGTGTCAGGAGCAGTAGCTTCAGTGTCTTCGGAAGCTGTTGTTGGGGAGGGCTCCACATTGGCTTCAAGGTTGGTGGTGGCAGCCTCCATATTTTCCGCCTCCACTTGACTAGCTGGAGGGGCAGACGCAGGCACGTTCTCCTGGAGAACTGGTTCTTGGTGGAGCGGGGAAGTGGGTTCTGGTGGTGCTTCTTCAGTATCTTCGGCTGATGCAGTCGGAATGTCTTCAGCCAAATCTTGAGGCCGTGGTCCTTTGCGAAGCCTGCAGAATGCAGACGATGCCTTGGGAGTTGGAGTGGGCTGGGCCTCAGATTCTTCTTCTTGTGGGCGATCCGCCCATGATGCAGCTTGTGCGATTGGCGTCACAGGACGACCAATGCTGATCAGTTCGCTTGTCTCAAGCTGAGGAAGGGCTGCATCATCTTGTACATTGTCCTGATGACCAATGTCTTCAGCAGCGATGGGGTCGGCTGCTGGAATATCTTCAGCTTCAGGAGCCTCTATGGGAGCAGGCTCATGAACTGTCAGCTGACGATCTGCGTCAGGGTAGATGACAGATAGGGGTTCAACTATCAAGGGCTCTGTGGGAGCAGCCCGAGCTTTCTTGATCTTGCGCTTCTTCTTGGTGGGGTCAGAAGGAGAGGCTTCAGAGTGTTTCCTCTTCCTTGCTTCAGCTTCGGCTGTCCGTGTCTTCTTGAGCTCTGAAGCGGTTGACCGGCTCTTTGGCTTCGAGCCAGTCGTAGCAGTGGGGAAGACAGTCGGAGCAGCTTCTTGTCTTGGTGCCTCTGGTTCAGGCACAGCAGACTTCTTCTTCTTCTTCTTCGCGGCCATCCTGGGGTCGATGCCGGGACGCCCAAGTGCCTTGCGCTTCTCGGCCTCATTGTAGGCCTGCACACAGCGATCAGCTAGAGTCTTCATTCGCTCCCGCGAACCCTGAGCTTCTGCATGCTTCTTCAGAAAGTTTTCCGTTAACTCGTGCAACATGATCTTGAAGTCCTTGACTTCTTGGACGCTGAGCCTGGCCATATTCTGCTTGAACTGAGCCTTTTCAAAATCAATTTTCTGCTTCAGTTCAACAATGCGCTGGGCATTTGCAAGTTCTGAAGCAATAGCGCCTTGGAAGGGGACGCTGAGGCCAATGGGCAGCTGCAGATCATCGAAGCTGATATTTGGTGTAGCAAACCACTCATCGATGAAGTTGTGGATGATTGCTACATCAAACAGAGGCAGATTGTTGAAGATTTCAGCCTCCTCCTTGCTCTTGATGAGCTGCTCAAGAGCGTCATCTCCAAGATCTTTATCGCTGGACAGATCAATGGTTTCGCTGCGCAGAATGGCAGCAGCTGTGAGCTCTTTGCCTGTGTGTGGCTGAGGCTGCTTTGCGTCCTGGGGCTTGGAGACTCGAGATAAGTCTTCAGACAGCGCACTGGCTTCAGGAGATGCAGTTGCCAATGGCTTCGCCCTTGAGATTTTGGGTGAAGGGGTCTGCTTTGAAGCTTTTGGCTTCTTTGCCTGCTTTGGCTTCGGTGCAGCAGGCGCTTCATCAGATTCAGAGTCAGCAGGAGGGTCATTGACGGCAGTACCTTGGACTAAGATGCGGGTGATGAGGCCCTCAAGATTTGCATACGGACCGATGATATTGGGGTCGGCCTCACGTGTGCCATCTGCCCTTGGTGCGGAGGGACCAGGGGTGAAGTCTAAACCCAATTTCTTCTTGTTGTGCTTCGCAGACCTCTGGGCAAACTGGAAGTTGCGCTTGAACAGATTGTCGTCACGACACCAGAGTAGTGACGACGGATGAGCATCAGCAGGCTGCGGTCCTCTGACCATGCATGGATAGAAGCCTTGAGCAATGGCTTCGTCTCTGGACCTGGGCACGAGATTTTTGTATAGTACGTCTCCCCATGGTCTCTTGATGGCGCTTTTCTCAGCGTACTCCTTGGTGACAAAGCGGTATTGGAACCATTGCTCCGCCCAATAGCGTCGAATCCATTGGATTCGTGTCTTGCGCTGATTGTAATCCTCTTCAGGATCTATATTGTACAGCTCTAAGAGGTCATTGGGCAGATCTCTTGATGTTTCCCCTCGACGCTTTCTGCCACCCTTCCTTGCTGGTTTTTCTGCAGCCATGAAGCTTAACTTGGAAGGCTTCAAGACGTTCAAAGGCTTCAAAGGCTTTCTTTTGCTGGACCAACAGGAACTGGCTTCAGGAGAATTGATGTGACGCTGTAAGAACTCTGCAAATGAATGCAGACTATGAGAACCAAAAGATTCTCCCACGGACATGTACCTATGACAGCATTAAGGTGCGAGGGAAGGGGAAGAGGTCATATGCATTCTCAGAAGATTTTGAAGATAAATCAGTTTAGAAGATATTGACCTCATCGTGCGAAGACATTCACTTATAGAAAAGAAGTTGGTTCCAGATTTGTACGAACCCATAGATTAGTACAAGTGAGGAATCTAACTACTTCATGAAGCACAAGTGAATATACTAGGCAAGTTATGAGATGCAGATTGAGACAGATCTAACTTGTGTGAATAGAAACTTCTTATGGCAGAAAGTGACCGAACTATAGGATCAAAAGAGGCTGTAAAAAGAGGTTTTATTTACCACACTTGGAACTGCTAGACGGGGAGGGAGATGAGGCCGAGCAGTTCGATCCTTCGTGCCCTAACTTGGCGACGGAAGACACCTACGGCGACGGCGGAGAGAGTGATGTCCGTGGTCGGCGTGAAAACGGCGTAGGAGAGGTTGCGGCAGTGAAGCGCTTCATTGCCGGCATCGTCGAGAACTAGCGGTGGCGCTAGGGTTCGTGCGAGGGAAGAAGAAGGAGAAGGAGATAATGACCGCGGTGAGTGTGTATTTATAGTCACAGGGGCTGCACTGCGCTATTACACAGGTGCCCCTGGCGATTTGCATCTGAACAACACGTGGCCATCATGTGGAGTCTCGGGGGCAGTTCCACATCCCACGCACGCCTGGATTGTCGGGTGGTCGTTCCTACTTCTCCGGATTTCTTGTGGATGAATGAGCATTGAAAACGGTTTTAAAGTTTGTCTCTGTGTCTTCTGCTGACAAGGATGCGGAGAAGACATTCGACAGTTTCAATAGGATGCATATGACTTGGAGAGATAGAATTTGAGATAGAAAGCATGGAGAGATTAGGGTCCGATCACATTCACTTAGTTCAAAAGATTCAAAACAAGAAGACATAGCTATAAGTGAATGCTGTAGAGGACAGAACACTAGTATATATATATCTATATAATCCACGTAGTGAAGATAATCATGAATACATGTAGAGATTGAAGCCAAACCAAATGTGAAGACATTGCTAGGTAACGCCATGTGTGAAGCACTTCAAAAAATAGAACGTTTGGTGGTGGCGTTACCCACCGTATAGGAAGTATTAGACTCAGACATGGCGCACAATTATCGTGGCGCTCCGAGGTCAATTTCCACATTAATGTATTCACACTTAGAATATATGTCTTCATTGATTGAAGATATACGTTACTTTGTGTGTTGCATATCTAAGTCATCAATATGCATAAGTGTTAGGATGTGTGCCTTATCACAGGACATTTGAGGATTCCAAGATATTTAGCTCACACCGTAACTTGCAAAATCTCTTCTCATCCAAGGGCTTGGTGAAGATATCTGCCAATTGCTCTTCAGTGTTGACGTGTATGATATCAATATCTTCCTTTGCAACATGATCTCTGAGAAAGTGATGACGAATTTCAATGTGCTTTGTCTTCGAGTGCTGAACTGGGTTGTTGGCGATCTTGATGGCGCTTTCGTTGTCGCAGTAAAGAGGCACTTGCTTCAGTTGAATGCCATAGTCCTTGAGGGTTTGCTTCATCCACAGAAGCTGAGCGCAGCAAGATCCAGCAGCAATGTATTCAGATTCAGCAGTGGAGAGGGATACACAGTTCTGCTTCTTTGAAGACCAACATACAAGTGATCGTCCCAGAAAGTGACATGTGCCTGATGTAGACTTCCGATCAACCTTGTCACCAGCATAATCAGCATCCGAGAATCCAACCAGGTCAAACTCTGAGCCCTTTGGATACCACAATCCTAGAGTTGGGGTGTGAGCCAAATATCGAAGAATTCGCTTCACTGCTAAGTGATGCAACTCCTTTGGTGCCGCTTGAAATCGAGCACACATGCAAACACTAAGCATAATATCTGGCCTAGATGCACATAAATAAAGCAAAGAACCAATCATGGAGCGGTATACCTTTTGATCGAACTCTTTACCATTGTCGTCAGGACCCAGATGATGTTTGGCTGGCATTGGTGTTGTGAAGCCTTTGCAGTCTTGCATACCGAACTTCTTAAGGCTATCTTTGAGATACTTCTCTCGAGATATGAAGATGCCATTGTGTTGTTGCCGTATCTGAAGACCGAGGAAGAATTTCAGCTCCCCCATCATGGACATCTGATATTGCTCTTGCATCATATATCTGAACTCCTCACTGTACTTCTGATTGGTGCAGCTGAAGATAATGTCATCCGCATATATTTGGCACACAAACAGTTCACCATCATATGTCTTCATGAAGAGAGTGGGATCTAGGGAGCCAGGTATGAAGCCTTTGCTCTTCAGGAAGTATTTGAGTGTGTCATACCAGGCCCGAGGGGCTTGTTTGAGGCCATATAGTGCCTTATTGAGCTTGTAAACCATGTCAGGATGTTTTGGATCTTCAAACCCAGGTGGTTGTGCAACATACACTTCTTCTTCAATCTTGCCATTGAGAAAGGCACTCTTCACATCCATTTGATATAAAAGTATGTTATGATGATTTGCATAGGCCAGCAGTATACGGATGGCTTCAAGTCTGGCCACAGGAGCAAATGTTTCATCAAAGTCAATGCCTTCCACTTGAGTATATCCTCGAGCAACGAGACGAGCTTTGTTTCTGACAACTTGATCATGCTCATCTTGCTTGTTGTGGTATATCCATTTGGTGCCTATTATGTTATGCTTCCGTGGATCAGGACGCTTAACCAATTCCCATACATTGTTCAGCTCAAACTGATGAAGCTCTTCTTGCATTGCTTGAATCCACTCAGGTTCCATAAAAGCTTCTTCAACTTTCTTGGGTTCTGTGATTGAAACGAATGCGAAGTGTCTGCAGAAATTTGCCAGTTGAGTTGCCCTTGAACGAGTCAGTGGACCAGGTGCATTGATGCTGTCAACTATTCTGTCAATCTGCACTTCATTGGCAACACGAGGATGTATGGGTCGAAGAGTTTGCTCTTGCTGATCTATGTTGTCGTGGGGAGGAATGTCTTCAGGCTGAGCATTGTCTTCATGTGGATCAGGTGCTGAGATGATAAATTCTTCTTCAGGATGAGCTTCAGAAGGTATAATTTCTCCAGTTCCCATTAGCTTGATTGATTCACTGGCTGGAACTTCATCTAGCACATATGGCAGTTGCTCTCTTTGTGAACCATTGGTCTCATCGAACCGCACATCCACTGTTTCAACCACTTTGTAGTGAAAGAGATTGAAGACTCTGTAGGAGTGCGAATCCTTTCCATATCCAAGCATAAAGCCCTCATGTGCTTTTGGTGCAAATTTTGAGGTGTGGTGTGGGTCCTTGATCCAGCATCTTGAGCCAAATACTCTGAAGTAACTGACATTTGGCTTCTTGCCAGTTAGAAGTTCATAAGATGTCTTGTTGAGAAGCTTGTGAAGATAAACACGGTTGATTGTATGGCATGCAGTGTCAATGGCTTCAGGCCAGAATTTTCTTGGAGTCTTGTACTCATCTAGCATTGTTCTGGCCATCTCAATGAGTGTTCTGTTCTTGCGTTCGACGATGCCATTCTGCTGTGGCGTGTACAGAGCTGAGAATTCATGTGTGATGCCCAAGGTATCTAGATATGTATCAAGGCCAGTGTTCTTGAATTCAGTGCCATTGTCACTTCTGATGTGCTTTATCTTGGCGCCATAATTGTTCATAGCCCGATTTGCGAAGCGTCTGAAAACATCCTGCACTTCAGTCTTGTAAAGGATTATGTGCACCCAAGTATATCTAGAGTAATCATCAACAATGACAAAGCCATAGAGGCAAGTAGTAGTGGAAAAAGTTGAGTAGTGAGTGGGACCAAAGAGATCCATGTGAAGTAGTTCGAAGGGTCGAGTAGTGGTCATGATTGTCTTCGAAGGATGTTTTGCCCTTGTCATCTTCCCTGCTTCACAGGCACCGCATAAGTGATGTTTCTTGAACTTGACGCCCTCGATGCCTATGACATGCTTCTTCTTCGCAAGGGTGTGGAGGTTCCTCATGCCAGCATGCCCAAGCCTCCGATGCCAAAGCCAGCATTCTGAAGCCTTTGCCAGAAGACATACCGCAAGCTGTGGCCCTGCTGAGAAATCTACCACATACAGATCATCTTTCTGATACCCTTCAAACACTAGAGACTTGTCAGATTCCATTAGTACTAGGCAACGATATTTTCCAAAAATTACAATCATGTTCAAATCGCAAAGCATTGAGACAGACATTAAGTTGAAGCCAAGGGATTCAACAAACATGACTTTATCCATGTGTTGATCCTTTGAGATTGCAACTCTACCTAGACCCAATACCTTACTTTTACCAGTGTCAGCAAATGTGATGTGGCTCTTGTCGGATGGGCGTAAGGTTGAGTCCATAAAAAGACTTCTTTTGCCAGTCATGTGATTTGTACACCCACTGTCAATAATCCATTCTGAAGACTCTGAAGGCGCTTGTGTCGTACCCTACAGTGCAGTTAGGGGGATAGGCTTCACGAAGAGAGTTGTGAAGCAAAAACATTTGACGAACCAGTGGGTTATGAAAACTTAGATCCAGGTTAGGACTAATAGGAAGAGTAGCATGCGTTTCAGGTACAAAATACATAGTGATGCCATTCGGGCATTTGATCTTGCGCCCACAAGATTTTTAAGGTCCCCAGCAATAGCGTCAGAAGATTTTGGTTTTCTGCTAGAGACCTTTCCCTGCAAAAGAGAGTTAAGCTTTCTTAACCACCCACATCTTCAAGGGGGCTTAGAAGCAATAAGTCTAAGTGCAGCATCTGAGAATTTTGGCTTCGGAGCCCTAGCAAACAGTCTAGCAGGCGGGCAATAGTACTCATAAGAATAGGCAGAATAGTTCTTGGTCATATGAACAAGACGGTTTGAAGAACCCCTCTCATATGCCTGAGCATGGTTTCCCTGCAAAACATTTGCGTTACTACGACTCAGGTGAGTCCTCTGCCTGTATGAAGCCTTTGGACCATATGAAGCCTTTGGTCTGAGGTTTGTCTTCTTCATGTGAGGTGTCATGAGGACATTCGCAGGAAGATTCTCCAGACACGTTTTTGGAACCCAGGTCTTCTTCATAGGTGGACCATTCCTGCAGTTAGTACCAATGTACTTGGCAAATACTTCACCATTCTGATTCTTAAACAGTTTATAGTTTGCATCAAAGGATTCATCAATGATAATGGGATTAGCAAAAGTGAAGCCAGATAGATTGGATGGATCTGCTGAGGATTCCTTTGCAGCAACCCATGTGGTTTTGGGGTACTGCCCAGGTTTCCAGTAAGAGCCATCTACATTAATTTTCCTCACGAACCCAACACCCTCTTTCCTAGGGTTTCAGTTTAGAATCTGCTTCTTGAGGACATCACATAATGTCTGATGTCCTTTGAGACTTTCGTACATCCCTGTTTCAAGCAATGTCTTCAACCTAGCATTCTCATCAGCAATAGCAGTGGTATCCTCAGCAGAGGGGTTAGTTACCACTTCAACAGTTGAAGATATTGCAACAGTAGTAGCAGTGGAACATTCAGCAATAGAAGTAGCATTATCACGCTCAATGCATTTAAGGCATGGTGGTTCAAATCCTTCCTGAGCGGAAATGATCTGTTCATCACGAAGTGACTCGTTTCCTTTTAAAGATCTTCATGAGCCGCTCTCAATTTCTCAAGATCTTGCTTCCTTTGAAGATAATCATAGGAGAGCTTTTCATGAGCTGTTGAGAGAGTATCATGACGATCTTCAAGTTCCTGATACTTAACGTGAAGATTTTTTATGTCTTCAATTAAGGATTCAGACCGAGTCATTTCAGCACCCAACAGATCATCGCTTCTGTCTAACAGTTTTTGAATGTGTTCAATGGCTTTCTGTTGTTTAGTTGCAATTTTAGCAAGTGTTTTGTAGCTGGGTTTTGAATCACAATCAGAATCATCGTCACTGGATGTTTGATAGTGAGTAGTGCGTGTGTTTACCTTGGCACCGTGTGCCATGAAGCAGTAGGTAGGAGTGGAGTCGTCCTTGTCATTTGCAACGGTATTGGTGATGAAGTCATTGTCTTCAGTGTTGAAGATGGACTTGGCGACGTAAGCTGTAGCCAGACTCGCAATGCCAGAATCAGATTCCTCCTCAGATTCCACCTCTGCCTCCTCAGAAGCGGATTCCTCCTCTGAATCCATTTCCTTGCCAACAAACGCACGAGCCTTGCCAGTTGAGCTCTTCTTGTGTGATAAAGACTTTGAGTATTTCTTCTTCTTCTTGTCGTCAGAGTCATATTCCTTGCTCTTTTTCTTCTTTCTTCTCTCATTGTCCCATTGTGGACACTCAGAGATGAAGTGTCCAGTTTTCTTGCACTTGTGACATGTTTTCTTCTTGTAGTCATGAGCAGAAGCTTCATCATTCCTTGAGCTTGATCGTGAAGACTTTCTGAAGCCTTTCTTCTTGGTGAATTTTTGGAACTTCTTCACAAGCATTCCAAGTTCCCTTCCAATGTCTTCAGGATCATCAGAACTGCTGTCAGATTCTTCTTTAGATGAGGACATAGCTTTTGCCTTCAAGGCACGAGTTCGCCCATAGTTTGGACCGTAGATATCACTTTTCGCAGAAAGCTAAAACTCATGTGTGTTGAGCCCCTCAAGTATGTCAGACGGATCAAGTGTCTTGAAGTCTGGACGTCCTTGAATCATCAGGGCTAGGATGTCAAACGAACTATCAAGTGATCTCAGCAGCGTCTTGACGATTTCATGTTTCGTGATCTCAGTGGCACCAAGGGCTTGAAGCTCATTTGTGATGTCAGTGAGCCGGTCAAATGTGTGCTGGACATTCTCATTGTCATTTCGCTTGAAGCGGTTGAAGAGATTGCGAAGAACGCTGATTCTCTGATCTCTCTGGGTTGAGATGCCTTCATTGACTTTGGAGAGCCAGTCCCAGACTAGCTTGGATGTCTTCAAGGCACTCACACGGCCGTACTGTCCCTTGGTCAGATGACCACAGATGATATTCTTGGCAGTAGAGTCCAGTTGAGTGAACTTCTTGACATCAGCAGCAGTGACACCTTCTCTAGCCTTGGGAACGCCGTTTTCGACGACATACCATAGGTCAACGTCAATGGCTTCAAGATGCATGCGCATCTTATTCTTCCAGTAGGGATATTCAGTTCCATCAAAGACGGGGCATGCAGCGGACACTTTAATTATCCCTGCAGTCGACATAGCTAAAACTCCAGGTGGTTAAACCGAATCACACAGAACAAGGGAGCACCTTGCTCTGATACCAATTGAAAGTGCGTTATATCGACTAGAGGGGCGGTGAATAGACGGTGGTCCAACATCACCTACTATTATAGAGGAAATGCCACTAGAAAAGTTGTCCTGATTTATGCCTCGGTGGAGGTATACATGTTGTTTCGACAAAAAGTACATGGTGGTTGTGCGGTCATTGTCCATATGCTCCTATTGCTGCTGCTAATCTAATACTATCACTAGTTAAATGAGGAAATGTTTTTTCCCGGGTATCCTGGTTTAGTTCCCATCAAGATAATCATGATGCTTCTGTTTCTTGGTGTATTTTTCATAATTCTTATTGACAATTGAGATGTTGTTGTTAATCTTGTTGTTCCGCCTCAATTTTATATTTTTGGAAACAGCGATGCGTATCTCCATACCCGGGCATGTCTTCCTCAATTTTAGTGGAACTGCACAAAATTGGATGGCCATTGTTGTTCCGCCTCACTGTCATCTGCCACGTGGTTCTTCCTTCCTTGAGCTTGATTACTAAGAAGAAACAGACCACAGTTAGGATTTTTCAAACTTCATAGGTGCCTCACCCAAACTTGATGCCAAATGGATGATCATCACCACGATGACCTATCGATGCTCATGGTTGCGCCTCATGGTTGCGTCGGCTGGTGAAGCTGATCAATTTTCAATGAAAAAAGTTGTCTTCCATCAGTGCTCTTTGCTTGTTACCCACAAAGATGATATCCTTCATCAGTTCACCTTGGTTGCCTTGGAGGCGCAGTCGTCTTTCACGTTGGTGCAATATTATCACACAATTGGGTATGAACCAAATGTTTCCTCGAAGAAGGATCGACGTTGGTACTAAGAGCATAAGTTTTGTATTGATTTCTAAGCCTTCTCACAACTTTGTCTCCAGCTCCCCTGTAATTTTATTTGTCCAGCTATTAACTTTGATTAAAAAATGGTGTGGACTAAAAACCCGGATGGACGTAATATCCCTCCATTTTTATTTACTCCGCATATTAGATTTGACTGAAGTCAAACTTTGTAAAGTTTGACCAAGTTTAGGCCGAACACAACAAACCATAATTATTAGAGAGGGCAAATTATACATACTCTCAAACATTTCCGATAATTGAAATTCAAATTCTTTATTTACTCCGCATAATTGAATGTTATGAAGACAAATAGTACAGATATGCCTATCACTTAAGCAGCGGAAGTTAGATTACACTAGGCAAGCCATGGTCAAGTATTCAATAGAGTGAAAGCACAAGACAAGTAGCTGCTGTGTAATAAGGATCAGGTAGGAAAAAGTTACGAAGCCAAACAAATCATATAGTTATGATGTGGAAACAGAAGATACAGCAAGCATGCAATGGCTTCACAATGTGTAACTGTAAGTAAAAGGAAGTGAAGATGAAACCAGTGACACGCTGAAGACAATGATTTGTTGGACCAGTTCCAGTTGCTGTGACAACTGTACGTCTGGTTGGAGTGGCTAGGTATTTAAACCAAAGGACACACAGTCCCGGACGCCCAGTCCTGAACACACAGCTCAGGACACCCAGTCCTCATCGTTTTCTCCTTGAGCTAAGGTCACACAGACCTCGCCCAATCACTCTAGTAAGTCTTCAAGGTAGACTCCCAAACCTTCACAGACTTCGTTCACTGGCAATCTACAATTTCTCTTGGATGCTCAGAACGCGACGCCTAACCGGCTGGAGGATGCACAGTCCTCAAGTGTAATAAGTCTTTCAGATCACTCAGACAAGAAGACTTAAGTGATGCCCAATTTACTCTGGCTCTGGGTGGTTAGGGCTTTTCTCCTCGCTAGGAATTTTCTCTCAAAGGCTTCGAGGTGGGTTGCTCTCAAACGACAAAAGTCGTGCACTGAAATCTGAGCAGCCAACCATTTATGGTTATAGGGGGTGGACTATATATAGCCACTGGGCAACCCACCCCGATTTGTCCAAAATGACCCCGGTGAAGGAAATATGCCCTAGAGGCAATAATAAAGTTATTATTTATTTCCTTATATCATGATAAATGTTTATTATTCATGCTAGAATTGTATTAACCGGAAACATAATACATGTGTGAATACATAGACCAATAGAGTGTCACTAGTATGCCTCTACTTGACTAGCTCGTTAATCAAAGATGGTTATGTTTCCTAACCATGAACAAAGAGTTGTTATCTGATTAACGAGGTCACATCATTAGTTGAATGATCTGATTGACATGACCCATTCCATTAGCTTAGCACCCGATCGTTTAGTATGTTGCTATTGCTTTCTTCATGACTTATACATGTTCCTATAACTATGAGATTATGCAACTCCCGTTTACCGGAGGAACACTTTGGGTACTACCAAACGTCACAACATAACTGGGTGATTATAAAGGAGTACTACAGGTGTCTCCAATGGTAGATGTTGGGTTGGCGTATTTCGAGATTAGGGTTTGTCACTCCGACTGTCGGAGAGGTATCTGTGGCCCTCTCGGTAATATACATCACATAAGCCTTGCAAGCATAATAACTAAGATGTTAGTTATGAGATGATGTATTACGGAACGAGTAAAGAGACTTGCCAGTAACGAGATTGAACTAGGTATTGGATACCGACGATCGAATCTCGGACAAGTAACATACCGATGACAAAGGGAACAACGTATGTTGTTATGCGGTCTGACCGATAAAGATCTTCGTAGAATATGTAGGAGCCAATATGGGCATCTAGGTCCCGCTATTGGTTATTGACCGGAGACGTGTCTCGGTCATGTCTACATTGTTCTCGAACCGTAGGGTCCGCACGCTTAACGTTACGATGACAGTTATTATGAGTTTATGCATTTTGATGTACCGAAGGTTGTTCGGAGTCCCGGATGAGATCACGGACATGACGAGGAGTCTCGAAATGGTCGAGACGTAAAGATTGATATATTGGAAGCCTATGTTTGGACATCGAAAGTGTTCCGGGTGAAATCGGGATTTTACCGGATTACCGGGAGGGTTACCGGAACCCCCCGGGAGCCAAATGGGCCAACATGGGCCTTAGTGGAAAGGTGAGAGGGCAGCCCACATAGGGCTGCGCCTCCCCCCCTCTCCCTAGTCCTATTAGGACTAGGAGAGGGGCCGGCCACCTCTCTCTCTCCCCCCTTTAAAGGATTCCTAGTTGGACTAGGATTGGAGGGGGGAGTCCTACTCCCGGTAGGAGTAGGACTCCTCCTGCGCCTCCCTCTCTTTGGCCGGCCAGCCCCCCTCCCTCCAACCTTTATATACGGGGGCAGGGGACACCCCAAGACACACAAGTTGATCCTTGAGATCGTTCCTTAGCCGTGTGCGGTGCCCCCTGCCACCAAATTCCACCTCGATCATACCGTTACAGTGCTTAGGCGAAGCCCTGCGTCGGTAGTACATCAAGATCGTCACCACGCCGTCGTGCTGACGAAACTCTTCCTCGACGCTTTGCTGGATCGGAGCCCGAGGAACGTCATCGAGCTGAACGTGTGCTAAGAACTCGGAGGTGCCGGAGTAACGGTGCTTGGATCGGTCGGATCGGGAAGACGTACGACTACTTCCTCTACGTTGTGTGATCGCTTCCGCAGTCGGTCTGCGTTGGTACGTAGACAACACTCTCCCCTCTTGTTGCTATGCATCACCATTATCTTGCGTGTGCGTAGGAAATTTTTTGAAATTACTGTGTTCCCCAACAGTGGCATCCGAGCCTAGGTTTTTATGGTTTGATGTTATATGCACGAGTAGAACACAAGTGAGTTGTGGGCGATACAAGTCATACTGCCTACCAGCATGTCATACTTTGGTTCCGCGGTATTGTTGGACGAGACGATCCGGACCAACCTTACGCGTACTCTTACGCGAGACCGGTTCCCTCGACGTGCTTTGCACATAGATGGCTTGCGGAAGACTGTCTCTCCAACTTTAGTTGAACCAAGTGTGGCTACGCCCGGTCCTTGAGAAGGTTAAAACGGAGTCTATTTGACGAACTATCGTTGTGGTTTTGATGCGTAGGTGAGATGAGTTCTTACTTAAGCCCGTAGCAGCCACGTAAAACTTGCAACTACAAAGTAGAGGACGTCTAACTTGTTTTTGCAGGGCATGTTGTGATGTGATATGGTCAAGGCATGATGCTGATTTTATTGTATGAGATGATCATGTTTTGTAACCGAGTTATCGGCAACTGGCAGGAGCCATATGGTTGTCGCTTTATTGTATGCAATGCAATCGCGATGTAATGCTTTACTTTATTACTAAGCGGTAGTGATAGTCGTGGAAGCATAAGATTGGCGAGACGACAACGATGCTACGATGGAGATCAAGGTGTCGCGCCGGTGACGATGGTGATCATGACGGTGCTTCAGAGATGGAGATCACAAGCACAAGATGATGATGGCCATATCATATCACTTATATTGATTGCATGTGATGTTTATCCTTTTATTCCTCTTATCTTGCTTTGATTGACGGTAGCATTATAAGATGATCTCTCACTAAATTATCAAGAAGTGTTCTCCCTGAGTATGCACCGTTGCAAAAGTTCTTCGTGCTGAGACACCACGTGATGATCGGGTGTGATAGGCTCTACGTTCAAATACAACGGGTGCAAAACAGTTGCACACGCGGAATACTCAGGTTATACTTGACGAGCCAAGCATATACAGATATGGCCTCGGAACACGGAGACCGAAAGGTCGAGCGTGAATCATATAGTAGATATGATCAACATATTGATGTTCACCATTGAAAACTACTCCATCTCACGTGATGATCGGTTATGGTTTAGTTGATTTGGATCACGTGATCACTTAGAGGATTAGAGGGATGTCTATCTAAGTGGGAGTTCTTAAGTAAATTTGATTAAACTGAACTTAAAATTATCATGAACTTAGTACCTGATAGTATCTTGCTTGTTTATGTTGATTGTAGATAGATGGCTCGTGCTGTTGTTCCGTTGAATTTTAATGTGTTCCTTGAGAAAGCAAAGTTGAAAGATGATGGTAGCAATTACACGGACTGGGTCCGTAACTTGAGGATTATCCTCATTGCTGCACAGAAGAATTACGTCCTGGAAGCACCGCTGAGTGCCAGGCCTGCTGCAAGAGCAACACCAGAAGTTATGAACGTCTGGCAGAGCAAAGCTGATGACTACTCAATAGTTCAGTGTGCCATGCTTTACGGCTTAGAACCGGGACTTCAACGACGTTTTGAATGTCATGGAGCATATGAGATGTTTCAGGAGTTGAAGTTAATATTTCAAACAAATGCCCGAATTGAGAGATATGAAGTCTCCAATAAGTTCTATAGCTGCAAGATGGAGGAGAACAGTTCTGTCAGTGAGCATGTACTCAAAATGTCTGGGTATAATAATCACTTGATTCAATTGGGAGTTACACTTCCGGATGATTGCGTTATTGACAGAATTCTCCAATCACTGCCACCAAGCTACAAGAGCTTTGTGATGAACTATAATATGCAAGGGATGAACAAGACTATTCCCGAGCTCTTCGCAATGCTGAAAGCTGCGGAGGTAGAAATCAAGAAGGAGCATCAAGTGTTGATGGTTAACAAAACCACTAGTTTCAAGAAAAAGGGCAAAGGGAAGAAGAAGGGGAACTTCAAGAAGAACAGCAAGCAAGTTGCTGCTCAAGAGAAGAAACCCAAGTCTGGACCTAAGCCTGAAACTGAGTGCTTCTACTGCAAGCAGACTGGTCACTGGAAGCGGAACTGCCCCAAGTATTTGGCGGATAAGAAGGATGGCAAGGTGAACAAAGGTATATGTGATATACATGTTATTGATGTGTACCTTACTAATGCTCGCAGTAGCACCTGGGTATTTGATACTGGTTCTGTTGCTAATATTTGCAACTCGAAACAGGGACTACAGAATAAGCGGACACTAGCAAAGGACGAGGTGACGATGCGCGTGGGAAACGGTTCCAAAGTCGATGTGATCGCGGTCGGCACGCTACCTCTACATCTACCTTCGGGATTAATATTAGACCTAAATAATTGTTATTTGGTGCCAGCGTTGAGCATGAACATTATATCTGGATCTTGTTTAATGCGAGACGGTTATTCATTTAAATCAGAGAATAATGGTTGTTCTATTTATATGAGTAATATCTTTTATGGTCATGCACCTTTGAAAAGTTGTCTATTTTTGATGAATCTCGATAGTAGTGATACACATATTCATAATGTTGAAGCCAAAAGATGCAGAGTTGATAATGATAGTGCAACTTATTTGTGGCACTGCCGTTTAGGTCATATCGGTGTAAAGCGCATGAAGAAACTCCATACTGATGGGCTTTTGGAACCACTTGATTATGAATCACTTGGTACTTGCGAACCATGCCTCATGGGCAAATGACTAAAACACCGTTCTCCGGTACTATGGAGAGAGCAACAGATTTGTTGGAAATCATACATACCGATGTATGTGGTCCGATGAATATTGAGGCTCGTGGCGGATATCGTTATTTTCTCACTTTCACAGATGATTTAAGCAGATATGGGTATATCTACTTAATGAAACACAAATCTGAAACGTTTGAAAAGTTCAAAGAGTTTCAGAGTGAAGTTGAAAATCATCGTAACAAGAAAATAAGGTTTCTATGATCTGATCGTGGAGGAGAATATTTGAGTTACGAGTTTGGTGTACATTTGAAAAATTGTGGAATAGTTTCGCAACTCACGCCACCCGGAACACCACAACGTAATGGTGTGTCCGAACGTCGTAATCGTACTTTACTAGATATGGTGCGATCTATGATGTCTCTTACTGATTTACCGCTATCGTTTTGGGGTTATGCTTTAGAGACGGCCGCATTCACGTTAAATAGGGCACCATCAAAATCCGTTGAGACGACGCCTTATGAACTGTGGTTTGGCAAGAAACCAAAGTTGTCATTTCTTAAAGTTTGGGGTTGCGATGCTTATGTGAAAAAGCTTCAACCTGATAAGCTCGAACCCAAATCGGAGAAATGTGTCTTCATAGGATATCCAAAGGAAACTATTGGATACACCTTCTATCACAGATCCGAAGGCAAGACTTTTGTTGCTAAATTCGGAAACTTTCTTGAGAAGGAGTTTCTCTCGAAAGAAGTGAGTGGGAGGAAAGTAGAACTTGACGAGGTAACTGTACCTACTCCGTTATTGGGAAATAGTACATCACAGAAAACTGTTTCTGTGAGACCTACACCAATAAGAGAGGAAGTTAATGATGATGATCATGAAACTTTAGATCAAGATACTACTGTACCTCGTAGATCAACCAGAGTAAGATCCGCACCAGAGTGGTACGGTAATCCTGTTCTGGAAGTCATGCTACTAGATCATGATGAACCTACGAACTATGAAGAAGCGATGGTGAGCCCAGATTCCGCAAAGTGGCTTGAAGCCATGAAATCTGAGATGGGATCCATGTATGAGAACAAAGTATGGACTTTGGTTGACTTGCCCGATGATCGGCAAGCAATTGAGAATAAATGGATCTTTAAGAAAAAGACTGACGCTGATGGTAATGATACTGTCTACAAAGCTCGACTTGTCGCAAAAGGTTTTTGACAAGTTCAAGGAGTTGACTATGATGAGACTTTCTCACCCGTAGCGATGCTTAAGTCTGTCAGAATCATGTTAGCAATTGCCGCATTTTATGATTATGAAATTTGGCAAATGGATGTAAAAACTACATTCCTGAATGGATTTCTGGAAGAAGAGTTGTATATGATACAACCGGAAGGTTTTGTCGATCCAAAGGGAGCTAACAAAGTGTGCAAACTCCAGCGATCCATTTATGGACTGGTGCAAGCATCTC
Organism: Triticum monococcum; assembly: GCA_034509565.1. Classification (NCBI taxonomy): domain Eukaryota; kingdom Viridiplantae; phylum Streptophyta; class Magnoliopsida; order Poales; family Poaceae; genus Triticum; species Triticum monococcum. The sequence goes on along the minus strand of CM067847.1, from coordinate 743,965,750 downwards.
GGAGTTGGAATAAACGCTTTGATAGTGTGATCAAAGCATTTGGTTTTATACAGACTTTTGGAGAAGCCTGTATTTACAAGAAAGTGAGTGGGAGCTCTGTAGCATTTCTGATATTATATGTGGATGACATATTACTGATTGGAAATGATATAGAATTTCTGGATACCATAAAGGGATACTTGAATAAAAGTTTTTCAATGAAAGACCTCGGTGAAGCTACTTACATATTAGGCATAAAGATCTATAGAAATAGATCAAGACGCTTAATTGGACTTTCACAAAGCACATACCTTGACAAGATTTTGAAGAAGTTCAAAATGGATCAAGCAAAGAAAGGGTTCTTGCCTGTGTTACAAGGTGTGAAGTTGAGTCAGACTCAATGCCCGACCAATGCAGAAGATAGAGAGAAAATGAAAGATGTTCCCTATGCTTCAGCCATAGGCTCTATCATGTATGCAATGCTGTGTACCAGACCTGATGTGTGCCTTGCTATAAGTTTAGCAGGGAGGTACCAAAGTAATCCAGGAGTGGATCACTGGACAGCGGTCAAGAACATCCTGAAATACCTGAAAAGGACTAGGGATATGTTTCTCGTATATGGAGGTGACAAAGAGCTCACCGTAAGAGGTTACGTTGATGCAAGCTTTGACACTGATCCGGACGATTCTAAATCGCAAACCGGATACGTGTTTACTTTAAACGGTGGAGCTGTCAGTTGGTGCAGTTCTAAACAAAGCGTCGTAGCGGGATCTGCATGTGAAGCGGAGTACATAGCTGCTTCGGAAGCAGCGAACGAAGGAGTCTGGATGAAGGAGTTCATATCCGATCTAGGTGTCATACCTAGTGCATCGGGTCCAATGAAAATCTTCTGTGACAATACTGGTGCAATTGCCTTGGCAAAGGAATCCAGATTTCACAAAAGAACCAAACACATCAAGAGACGCTTCAACTCCATCCGGGATTTAGTCCAGGTGGGAGACATAGAGATTTGCAAGATACATACGGATCTGAATGTTGCAGACCCGTTGACTAAGCCTCTTCCACGAGCAAAACATGATCAGCACCAAGGCTCCATGGGTGTTAGAATCATTACTGTGTAATCTAGATTATTGACTCTAGTGCAAGTGGGAGACTGAAGGAAATATGCCCTAGAGGCAATAATAAAGTTATTATTTATTTCCTTATATCATGATAAATGTTTATTATTCATGCTAGAATTGTATTAACCGGAAACATAATACATGTGTGAATACATAGACCAACAGAGTGTCACTAGTATGCCTCTACTTGACTAGCTCGTTAATCAAAGATGGTTATGTTTCCTAACCATGAACAAAGAGTTGTTATTTGATTAACGAGGTCACATCATTAGTTGAATGATCTGATTGACATGACCCATTCCATTAGCTTAGAACCCGATCGTTTAGTATGTTGCTATTGCTTTCTTCATGACTTATACATGTTCCTATAACTATGAGATTATGCAACTCCCGTTTACCGGAGGAACACTTTGGGTACTACCAAACGTCACAACGTAACTGGGTGATTATAAAGGAGTACTACAGGTGTCTCCAATGGTAGATGTTGGGTTGGCGTATTTCGAGATTAGGGTTTGTCACTCCGATTGTCGGAGAGGTATCTCTGGGCCCTCTCGGTAATATACATCACATAAGCCTTGCAAGCATAATAACTAAGATGTTAGTTATGAGATGATGTATTACGGAACGAGTAAAGAGACTTGCCAGTGACGAGATTGAACTAGGTATTGGATACCGACGATCGAATCTCGGACAAGTAACATACCGATGACAAAGGGAACAACCTATGTTGTTATGCGGTCTGACCGATAAAGATCTTCGTAGAATATGTAGGAGCCAATATGGGCATCTAGGTCCCGCTATTGGTTATTGACCGGAGACGTGTCTCGGTCATGTCTACATTGTTCTCGAACCGTAGGGTCCGCACGCTTAACGTTACGATGACAGTTATTATGAGTTTATGCATTTTGATGTACCGAAGGTTGTTCGGAGTCCCGGATGAGATCACGGACATGACGAGGAGTCTCGAAATGGTCGAGACATAAAGATTGATATATTGGAAGCCTATGTTTGGACATCGGAAGTGTTCCGGGTGAAATCGGGATTTTACCGGATTACCGGGAGGGTTACCGGAACCCCCCGGGAGCCAAATGGGCCAACATGGGCCTTAGTGGAAAGGTGAGAGGGCAGCCCACATAGGGCTGTGCCTCCCCCCCTCTCCCTAGTCCTATTAGGACTAGGAGAGGGGCCGGCCACCTCTCTCTCTCTCCCCTTTAAAGGATTCCTAGTTGGACTAGGATTGGAGGGGGGAGTCCTACTCCCGGTAGGAGTAGGACTCCTCCTACGCCTCCCTCTCTTTGGCCGGCCAGCCCCCCTCCCTCCAACCTTTATATACGGGGGCAGGGGACACCCCAAGACACACAAGTTGATCCTTGAGATCGTTCCTTAGCCATGTGCGGTGCCCCCTGCCACCAAATTCCACCTCGATCATACCGTTACAGTGCTTAGGCGAAGCCCTGCGTCGGTAGTACATCAAGATCGTCACCACGCCATCGTGCTGACGGAACTCTTCCTCGACGCTTTGCTGGATCGGAGCCCGAGGAACGTCATCGAGCTGAACATGCGCTAAGAACTCGGAGGTGCCGGAGTAACGGTGCTTGGATCGGTCGGATCGGGAAGACGTACGACTACTTCCTCTACGTTGTGTGATCGCTTCCGCAGTCGGTCTGCGTTGGTACGTAGACAACACTCTCCCCTCTCGTTGCTATGCATCACCATGATCTTGCGTGTGCATAGGAAATTTTTTGAAATTACTGCGTTCCCCAACACCTGGGTCACTAAGGAACTGACACGTGTACCAACGGTCAGATTTCAAACTCACACGGCAACTTTACTTGGGCTACAAGTAAAGCTGACTTGTCCGACTCTGGACAAGATTTGTTCTCATAGTCTTCGCTCGAAGATATAGGTTTTGAATTAGGCATCACTTCAGTCATTCTGACTGGTTCTCTTGGACCCCACTTAACAGTACGGTGTTTCCTATGACTCAACACAAATGAAATAGAACTACGAAGGATCTAAGTCTTCGAGTTCCATAGTCTTCACATAGTGTCTTCTCTTATCATAGTCTTCAATGTGAATATCTTCATATACCACCATTGTCTTCAATGTCTTCGTACATTTTTAGGGGTCATCTCTGGTAGTAAAACCGAATCAATGAGGGACTTCTACCTGTGTTATCTTGCAATTCTCACAAACACATTAGTCCCTCAACTAGGTTTGTCATCAATACTCCAAAACCAACTAGGGGTGGCACTAGATGCACTTACAGTGTTATATCTACTAGAGGGGGGGTGAATAGGCGATTTTTATGACATTCTTCACTGAGGAATTTGCCGGTGAGGAAATTCCTTAGCGAAGAACTACTAGCAGCGGCATAAGTACTCAAAAGTAAACATAACAAAATACAAGCATGGTCATCATGATGAAATGAAGACAGGCACAGAGTACAGGTAGCGTAAGCACAGGATAACACAGGATGAAGACAAACAGACTGAAGAAATTGAACTGAGGAAATTGAGAAAGTCTTTAGTCAAAGTCTTCAAACACAGATATGAACAAGCACACAACACAGTTATGAGGAAATGAAAGAGTTGAGGAAATAGAACCAGTAAGCTTGGTGAAGACAATGATTTGGTGGACCAGTTCCAACTGATGTCTCAGTTGTACGTCTGGTTGGAGCAGCTGAGTATTTAAACTCGAGGACACACAGTCCCGGACACCCAGTCCTGAACATGCAGCTCAGGACACCAAGTCCTCACCGTATTCTCCTTGAACCAAGGTCACACAGACCTCGTCCAATCACTCGTGGTAAGTCTTCAGGTGACTTCCGAACCTTCACAAACTTGGTCACTCGGCGATCCACAATTCCTCTTGGATGCTCTAGACCATGACGCCTAACTATATGGAAGAAGCACAGTCTTCAAAGATAACAAGCGTCGGCTCCATGCAGGATCAATCTCTTCAGTGATGCTCAATCACTTGGGGTTCGTAGGTGTTTGGGTTTGGGTTTTTGGTTTTTCCTCACTTGATGATTTTCGCTCAAAGTCCTCGGAGGATGGGTTGCTCTCAAATGACAAGTGTTAGTTTCTTTCGGAGCAGCCAACCAGCTAGTGGTTGTAGGGGGCGGCTATTTATATCCTAGGGAGTAGCCCGACATGATAAGACATAAATGCCCTTCGATGATATGACCGTTAGGTGGATAGATATTTTAGGACAGCTGGCGCATAGCACAGCAACGTCGGAATTTTGAGTAGCAAAATCCTCAGGGCTATCATGTTCCTCACTGGGTAGGCAATCCGCACTGGCGAATTCCTAACTCCTCAGTCAGAACAAATTCCTCAGTGACCAGAAGAACTTCGTCTCTGTCACTGAAGAATATGACTGAACTGTATGAGATTTCCAATGGCTTCACTCAAAGGGATTGGTAGGTGTAGGATTTTGAGTTGAGCATCACATGGAATTTTTTCCTTAGTATTTCCTCGACCCCCTTTAACAGTACGGTGTTTCCTATGACTCAAGAAAGAGAAAATGAAACTACAAAAACAAAAGTCTTCACGCTTCATGTTCCTCGAATGAATACCAAGTCTTCACGGTCACACCAATTTCTTCACTTTCAAAATCTTCAGAAAGTCTTCAGAGATCCAAAGTCTTCAGTCGAAGAACTTCATTTTTAGGGGTCGACTTTCTCTGTAAATATCAAACTCCTCATAGACTTATAGACCTGTGTACACTCACAACGCATGAGTCCCTTAACCTATAAGTCGTCAATACACCAAAATCACTAAGGGGCACTAGATGCACTTACAATCTCCCTCTTTTTGGTGATTGATGACAATATAGGTTAAGTTTTCAACGGGGATAAACATATGAAGGGTAAATACTGATATGGAGGAATTTGATTGCAAGATATAGAAGAACTCCCCCTGAAGATGTGCATAGTGAGGAATTTGCTTTTGAAGCAATGCACGCTTGAAGAGTTGAATCATGGAGATCTCCCCCTATATCTTGTAATTCATACACACATTTGACATATCACAATGAAGAATCTGAAATGCATGATGAAATATGGTGACTGATGTAATTCAGCATGCGTGCAATAATATTAACGAGGAAAAAGCATGCAGAAAAACATATCAAAAGTATCAGAGCACCATCGGGTTTAAGTTTACAACTCGATCCAATAAAGTCTCAGAAGAACGAGAGTTGTAACTTAACAAAAAAACGCCCATATAGAAAGACCCGCTTGAATACTAACTCAAAATTCTCCCCCTTTGTCATCAAATGACCAAAAGGATCGAATATGAGGACTAACACCCCTGAAGAATATCAAGTTGATGAAGGAGCGCCAGCGTTGTTGGGGTCGTTTGTCATAGTAGGGCCTGCCGCAGTGTCGTCCAAGTCTTCATTTTCATCAGTGTCGCACGATGAAGAAAATGAGCTGGCCACCAGAAAAGGAACCTTGACCTTCTTGAATTTCTTTGGTGGAGGTGCAGACCAGTCAAAATCTTCTTTGAGACCCATTTTCTTTAGATCGTCTTCACCGTACAGATGTGACAGGATGGCCCAGGTGCGACCGAAGACTTCATGGAGGTAGTAATGGTTTTTCTTCACTGCATTGTGTGTAGCAGTCATCTTGTGAAGAAATGAACCAAACTGACGCTTAATCCATTTATGATTTCGATCCACCTTCTGGTGAAGACTAAGCAGAAGTTCACGGTCAGTCATCACGCGCGGAGCAGTGGCTTGAGGAGTGGACTTGGGTGCATTGGCAGAGTCATGTGTGGCAGAGTCATCATTGGTGGAATAAGAAGCAGCTTTGCGAAATTGACCATCCAATGGACGAATGCCTTCATCTATTACAGCTGGTGCCTTGCCCTTTCCATCAACTGAGGAATAGGTCTGCTTGAGGACTTCAATTGGGGGCAAGTAGCTGAGGTGATTCAGAAAATCAGCTTTGTAGTTGAGTAAAGACCTTGTCGTGAGGAATCTCATAATCCAAGGTGCATAAGGCTTCAGCTCAAACGGAGACAGTGCAACATTTGCCAGAGTCCTCATGAATAAATCGTGATAATTGACAAGAATGCCATGAACGATGTTGAATACCAGATTCTTCATGATGCCAACAATTTCCTCATCAGATGAGTCGTGGCCTTTGATAGGACTCATTGTCCTCGTAAGAATACGATAGACAGTTCTGGGCACATAAAGCAATTCCTTCACGAGGAATTTGGTTCTTGGTGCCTGACCTGGCTTCAAAGGTTTCATCAGCACCTGCATGTAATGATTTGTAAGATCAGGTTCACTGTAGATGCAACGAGCTTCTTCAAGGGGAGGACTGAGTGGTAAGGCATGAAGCAATTCAGAGGCTAGTGCAGTGTAGTGAGTGTTTTCAGACATCAAGTCCAGCACCCATGAATTCACATATTCAGAATCTCCTGTGATGTGCAGCGTTCAATAAAATTGAAGAATCAGTTCTTCATTCCAATCGCAGATGTCAGAGCAAAAGTTAAGTAGTCCAGCGTCGTGAAGAACACTGAGGACTGGTGCGAAGCATGACAGAGATTCCATATCCACGTGAGGAATGTGCTCATGGTAGAAGATTTTCTCTTTGTTGAACAACACCGAGGAATAGAAATTGGCTTGACTAGCAGTCCAGAAACGCCTCTTCCTAATGCGAGCAGAGTTATAGGGGTTGTAGTCTTCGAAGAATACATGCTCGCCGAAGAAATCATCAGCCTTGAACTTTTTCTTGCGTGAGAATGGATCCTTTGGCTTGGGCAGAGGAGCGTCAGTGAGTTGCATCATGAGCTCAGGAATCTCAATCGCAGGTTCTTCAGGCTGAGGAATTTCTGGTTACTCTTCAGTGGCAGTCTGCGTCTTCAGTTGTTCAGCAGTAGCAGTTTCTTCAGCGCTAGTGGCTAGAATTTCCTCATGTACAAAAGTAGTGATGTGAGTTTCTTCAGAGCCCATTTGAACAGTTTGTGCGGGCGACTGAGGAATTTTCTGTAGAGGGGTGAAGAGTGGAGATTTGGGGTGCTGACTTTCCCAAAAGTCATCAGTCATCACTAGTGTGGAGCAGCCAACATCCACATCTTCATCTTCCAGTTCTTCAACGCCAGCCTCTTCAGCTGTGAACTGAGGCATGGGCGAGGAGATGATAGGTGTTGAAGGGATCTCATCCACTTCAATTTCTTCATCCAACTGCTCAGATGAAGCAGCAGAAGGAGTTTGTTCATCAGATCCGCTGGGGATCACATATTCTTCATCAAAAGGAACAAGGTCCTTTGATGGCCTGGTTGAGATGGGAACAACATCAATGGGATTAGCAAATGAACTTGTCATAGGCTTCATCTTCTTCGGAGCTGAAGAATCTGAAGCAGTTGATGCTTTCTTTTTCTTCACTGCAGCATGCTCTGCAGCCTTGGTCTTCTTCACATCTGATGCAGATGGAAGGATTAGAGTTGAAGTAGGCGCAGGAGCAGCTAAGGTATCTGGTTGATTTTCTTCATTTTCTTCAGGCGCACCACTAGTGGGTGCCCTGGCAATTTCTTCGGCGGCTGGAATGCAGTCATCAGCCCTGGAACTCACATTTTCTTCAGCAGCCTAATTGTCATCAGCGGTGCTGGCATGTTCTTCAGTAGGCTGAGCAGATGCTTCAGCCTGAGGAACTTCCTGTTGCGTTGGGGCTGCAACATTTGAGGTGAAGTTATCCGCAAGTTTCACAAAACGAACCTTGGCTCCAAGCCAATCAGTGCGATATGCGTCCAAGTCATCACTGAGTTTCTTGATCTTAGTTTGAATAGTGACAAGTTCTTCAGTTGTCATAGAGACAACGTTTTTCTTCAGATAACACTCTTTCTTGTACTGCGCTTTCTTGATCTGCCTGGCCTTCTCAAATTTCCACTTTTCTTCTTGAATGAAGTGGGCAGCATGTGACTTTGGCTAGGAGTCAGCTTGAAATCAGGCATGGGAGTGTTGGGGTCCTTGTACCAAACATCAATGTATTCAAGGATCAACTTGGGATCCAAAAGCAGTGGCACCTCTGTTCCCTTGGCTCTAGCGGCCCTGACTTGCCTATCTCTGATGATTTCTGCAAGTTCATCATCATCAGATTTGTCTTCTTTAGACGGTACTTGGAAAGCGACCTACTTCTTCTAAGGACTTGGTCGAGGACCGCATCCAGCAGTTGACTTTGTCTTCAGCAGTGAGGGGTCAGCTGAGGAACTAGCTGAGACACCTGAGGCAATGGAGATGCCTGCAGTCCTTTGGCACGAGGCGAGATGCACAGGCGCTGAGGATTCAGTCGGAGCTACCGAAGACTTTGGTGGAGGAGCTGAGGACTTTTGAGGAATAGGAGCAGCATGAGGAATTGGCCGTGAGGGCTTTGAGGATTCTGGCCGTGAGGGCATTGTAGACGAACTTGGCCTTGAGGGCACTGTTCGTGAAGCACTTGGCTTGCATGCAGGCTTCTTTAACATAGCCTTCTTCGGCTTGACAGCAGAGGCCTCAGCAGAGGCAGCAGCAGCAGCAGTAGCAGAGTCTTCATTGAATTTCCTCACTACTTCTCTGGCTTTCTTAGCAAACTTGGCTTGGCGCTTGGCCAATTCATCAGGATAGTCCTCACCGCGCTTGAGGCTGGTGGGATCTGCTATTTGGCCAGGTGCCAATGGAGGTCTTGGGCATGGAGGATTGAGTGGGAATTTCTTCATGTACTTGGGGGTGACATATCTGTACTCCCTCCACTCTCTAGCCCATCTTCTCTCTATCTTATGAATGCGCACCTTGCGCTCATTCTTGGCTTCCTCAGTAGGTGTGCAGTACCCAGCATATATTTCATCAGGGATCTCAAACGATGTATTGACCTCAGGCCTCTTTCCTCCTTTCTGTGGCTTCTTACCATCGGCCATTTTCTTCAGTTGAGGAATTTGAACAATCGAATTCTCTGAAGAAGTATGCAACTTTTCTTCGAGGATTGATGAGAACCTAGTGATTCAGCAGCTGCCATGAGTACCTGTGAACAGAGTATAGTTGCGAGGAATTTGGAGAGGTCATATGCGTTCTCAGAAGGTTTTTCAAAAAGAACAAGTTTGAGTAATTTGACCAGATGAGTCTTGAAGAATTTCACTAAGCGTTCTTTGCCTTAGGTTCCAGAGTTGTATAGATCGAAGATCCACACAATTGAGGAATCTTGAAGAAAAATGATGCTTAGAGAAACGAATCAAGAACAGATGACTTGTGAGGTGTTTAGTGTGTGAAGATATGAAGAAAAACACCTTTGAAGATTTTGTAGACAATCATTCGAATCAATGAGGGTAGTAAAAGTAACTTTTAATTACCCTGAATGAAGAACACGACGAACTGGAGTGAGGAGATGTGAAGTTCGTCTATGCAGATCTTCCACGCCCTAACTTGGCGGAGGAAGACGGCTACGTCGGTGGCGGAGTGAAGATTTCCGCAGTCGGCGCGAGTACGTTGGCGACGAGGTTGAGGCAGTGAAGCTCTTCCTCACCGGCGGCGATGAAGTAGCGGCGGCGCTAGGGTTTGAGAAGCTTGAGCTGGAGAGAGATCGAGCGGAGTAAAAGAAGTGAGGAGTGGAAACAGGGGTATTTATAGCCACGGTGAAAAAACCGCTCACCCGAAGAAATTGGAAGAACGTGCCCCTGACCCTTCTCATTCGCATGACATGTGTCACCCACGTAGTGAGAAGTGGAGATCGTGTTAGATCGTGGGTGAGAGGATAAGTATAACGATCACATTCACTTAGTAGAAAGACCAACTTGAAAAATTAGCAATAAGTGAATGCTGTAGAGGAAGTAAACTCATATATATATATATATATATATATATATTATATATATATAGCCAATGAAGAAAAATGATGGAAACGGTGAAGACAATGCAAAGTTGAAGAATATGAACAATTGAGGAATTTCAACTTTTGGTGGTGGCGTGACCCACCGTATAAGCATGATGATTTCTGACACCACGTAGAATTATCGTAGGGTTCTGAGAATCAAATTCTTCGTTAATTTCTTCACACTAAGAGTGTTATTGTTCATTGATTGAAGAAAAACATTTCTTCATGTGTTGCACATCTAAGTCATCAATTTTTCATAAGTGTTAGGATGAGTGTCCTTTTCAAAGAACATTCGAAGATTCTCGAATATTTAGCTCACACCGCAGCTTGCTAAATCTCTTCTCATTCAAGGGCTTTGTGAAGATATCGGCTAGCTGTTCTTCAGTCTTCACGTGCTCAATAGAAATGTCGCCCTTCAACACATGATCACAAAGAAAATGATGACGAATCTAAAGGAAATATGCCCTAGAGGCAATAATAAAGTTATTATTTATTTCCTTATATCATGATAAATGTTTATTATTCATGCTAGAATTGTATTAACCGGAAACATAATACATGTGTGAATACATAGACAAACAAAGTGTCACTAGTATGCCTCTACTTGACTAGATCGTTAATCAAATATGGTTATGTTTCCTAACCATGGACAAAGAGTTGTCATTTGATTAACAGGATCACATCATTAGTTGAATGATGTGATTGACATGACCCATTCCACTAGCTTAGCACCCGATCGTTTAGTATGTTGCTATTGCTTTCTTTATGACTTATACATGTTCCTATGACTATGAGATTATGTAACTCCCGTGTGCCGAAGGAACACTTTGTGTGTACCAAACGTCACAACGTAACTGGGTGATTATAAAGGTGCTCTACAGGTGTCTCCAAAGGTACATGTTGGGTTGACATATTTCGAGATTAGGATTTGTCACTCCGATCGTCGGAGAAGTATCTCTGGGCCCTCTCGGTAATGCACATCACTTAAGCGTTGCAAGCATTGCAACTAAAGAGTTAGTTGCGGGATGATGTATTACGGAACGAGTAAAGAGACTTGCCGGTACGAGATTGAACTAGGTATTGGATACCGACGATCGAATCTCGGGCAAGTAACATACCGATGGCAAAGGGAACGACGTATGTTGTTATGCGGTCTGACCGATAAAGATCTTCGTAGAATATGTAGGAGCCATTATGGGCATCCAGGTCCCGCTATTGGTTATTGACCGGAGACGTGTCTCGGTCATGTCTACATTGTTCTCGAACCGTAGGGTCCGCACGCTTAAAGTTACGATGACAGTTTAGTTTATGTATTTTGATGTACCGAAGGTTGTTCGGAGTCCCGGATGTGATCATGGACATGATGAGGAGTCTCGAAATGGTCGAGACATAAAGATCGATATATTGGACGACTATATTCGGACACCGGAATTGTTCCGGGTGGTTTCGGATAAAACAGGAGTGCCAGAGGGGTTACCGGGACCCCCCGGGGAAGTAATGGGCCTTAGTGGGCCTGAGGGGAGAGAGAGGGCAGCAGCCCAGGACGTGGCGCCCCCCCCCTCATGGGGAGTCCGAATTGGACTAGGAGGGGGGTGCGGCCCCCCTTTCCCTCTCCCTCTCCCTCTCTTTCCTTCCCCCACTCTATTCCTAGTTGGACTAGGAAAGGGAGTCCTACTCCCACTAGGAGAAGGACTCCCCCCCTCTCCTTGGCGCGCCCCAAGGGCCGGCCGGCCTCCCCCTTGCTCCTTTATATACGGGGGCAGGGGGCACCCTAGAACACACAAGTTGATCTTCGTGATCGTTCCTTAGCCGTGTGCGGTGCCCCTCTCCATGATATTACACCTCGATCATATTGTAGCGGTGCTTAGGCGAAGCCCTGCGACGGTTAAACATCAAGATCGTCACCACGCCGTCGTGCTGACGAAACTCCTCCCCGAAGCTTTGCTGGATCGGAGCCCGGGGTGCGTCATCGAGCTATACGTGTGTCAAGAACTCGGAGGTGCCGGAGTAACGGTGCTTGGATCGGTCGGACCGGGAAGACGTACGACTACTTCCTCTATGTTGCATCAACGCTTCCGCTTCAGTCTATGAGGGTACGTAGACAACACTCTCCCCTCTCATTGCTATGCATCACCATGATCTTGCGTGTGCGTAGGAATTTTTTTGAAATTACTACGTTCCCCAACAGTGGCATCCGAGCCTAGGTTTTATGGTTTGATGTTATAAGCACGAGTAGAACACAACTGAGTTGTGGGCCATATAAGTCATACTTTTGTTCGGCGGTATTGTTGGACGAAGCGGCCCGGACCGACATTACGCGTACGCTTACGCGAGACCGCTTCTCCCGACGTGCTTTGCACATAGGTGGCTTGCGGGTGACTGTTTCTCCAACTTTAGTTGAACCGAGTGTGGCTACGCCCGGTCCTTGCGAAGGTTAAAACGGCATCAACTTGACAAACTATCGTTGTGGTTTTGATGCGTAGGTAAGATTGGTTCTTTCGTAAGCCCGTAGCAGCCACGTAAAACTTGCAACAAACAAAGTAGAGGACGTCTAACTTGTTTTTGCAGGGCATGTTGTGATGTGATATGGTCAAGACATGATGCTAAATTTTATTGTATGAGATGATCATGTTTTGTAACCAAGTTATCGGCAACTGGCAGGAGCCATATGGTTGTCGCTTTATTGTATGCAATGCAATCGCGCTGTAATGCTTTACTTTATCACTAAGCGGTAGCGATAGTCGTGGAAGCATAAGATTGGCTAGACGACAACGATAGTATGATGGAGATCAAGGCGTCGCGCCGGTGACGATGGTGATCATGACGGTGCTTCGGAGATGGAGATCGCAAGCACAAGATGATGATGGCCATATCATATCACTTATATTGATTGCATGTGATGTTTATCTTTTATGCATCTTATTTTGCTTTGATTGACGGTAGCATTATAAGATGATCTCTCACTAAATTATCAAGAAGTGTTCTCCCTGAGTATGCACCATTGCCAAAGTTCGTCGTGCCCAGACACCACGTGATGATCGGGTGTGATAAGCTCTACGTCCATCTACAACGGGTGCAAGCCAGTTTTGCACACGCAGAATACTCAGGTTAAACTTGACGAGCCTAGCATATGCAGATATGGCCTCGGAACAGGGAGACCGAAAGGTCGAGCGTGAATCATATAGTAGATATGATCAACATAGTGATGTTCACCATTGAAAGCTACTCCATTTCACGTGATGATCGGTTATGGTTTAGTTGATTTGGATCACGTGATCACTTAGAGGATTAGAGGGATGTCTATCTAAGTGGGAGTTCTTAAGTAATATGATTAATTGAACTTTAATTTATCATGAACTTAGTCCTGGTAGTATTAGCATATCTATGTTGTAGATCAATAACTCGTGTTGTTGCTTCCCTGTGTTTATTTTGATATGTTCCTAGAGAAAATTGTGTTCAAAGATGTTAGTAGCAATGATGCGGATTGGATCCGTGATCTGAGGTTTATCCTCATTGCTGCACAGAAGAATTATGTCCTTGATGCACCGCTAGGTGACAGACCTATTGCAGGAGCAGATGCAGATGTTATGAACATTTCGCTAGCTCAATATGATGACTACTTGATAGTTTAGTGCACCATGCTTAACGGCTTAGAATCGGGACTTCAAAGACATTTTGAACGTCATGGACCATATGAGATGTTCCAGGAGTTGAAGTTAATATTTCAAGCAAATACCCGAGTTGAGAGATATGAAGTCTCCAACAAGTTCTATAGCTAAAAGATGGAGGAGAATCGCTCAACTAGTGAGCATGTGCTCAGATTGTCTGGGTACTACAATCGCTTGAATCAAGTGGGAGTTAATCTTCCAGATAAGATAGTGATTGACAGAGTTCTCTAGTCACCATTACCAAGTTAGTAGAACTTCGTGATGAACTATGATATGCGAGGGATAACGGAAACAACTCCCAAGCTCTTCGTGATGCTGAAATCAATGAAGGTAGAAATCAAGAAAAACATCAAGTGTTGATGGTAGACAAGACCACTAGTTTCAATAAAAGGGCAAAGGGAAGAAGGGGAACTTCAAGAAGAACGGCAAGCAAGTTGCTGCTCAAGTGAAGAAGCCCAAGTCTGGTCCTAAGCCTGAGACAAAGTGCTTCTACTGCAAAGGGATTGGTCACTGGAAGCGGAACTACCCCAAGTATTTGGTGGATAAGAAAGGATGGCAAAGTAAACAAAGGTATATTTGCTATACATGTTATTGATGTGTACTTTACTAGTGTTCATAGCAAGCCCTCAGTATTTGGTACTAGTTCAGTTGCTAAGATTAGTAACTCGAAATGGGAGTTGCGGAATAAACAGAGACTAGTTAAGGGTGAAGTAACGGTGTGTGTTGGAAGTAGTTCCAAGATTGATATGATCATCATCGCACACTCCTTATACTTTCGGGATTAGTGTTATTTGGTGTTTGCGTTAAGCATGAATATGATTTGATCATGTTTATTGCAATACGTCTATTCATTTAAGTTAGAGAATAATTGTTGTTCTGTTTACATGAATATAACCTTATATGGTTACACACCCAATGAAAATAGTTCATTGGATCTCGATCGTAGTGATACACATATTCATAATATTGAAACCAAAAGATGCAAAGTTAATAATGATAGTGCAACTTATTTGTGGCACTGCCGTTTAGGTCATATTGGTGTAAAGCGCGTAAAGAAACTCCATGCTGATGGGATTTTGGAATCACTTGATTATGAATCACTTGGTGCTTGCGAACCATGCCTTATGGGCAAGATGACTAAAGACTCCGTTCTCCGGAACAATGGAGCGAGCAACTGACTTATTGGAAATAATACATACTGATGTATGCAATCCGATGAGTGTTGAAGCTCACAGCGAGTATCGTTATTTTCTAGCCTTCACATATGATTTGAGAAGATATGGGTATATCTGCTTGATGAAACTGTTGGGGAACGCAGTAATTTCAAAATTTTCCTACGCACACGCAAGATCATGGTGATGCATAGCAACGAGAGGGGAGAGTGTTGTCTACGTACCAACGCAGACCGACTGCGGAAGCGATCACACAACGTAGAGGAAGTAGTCGTACGTCTTCCCGATCCAAGCACCGTTACTCCGGCACCTCCGAGTTCTTAGCACACGTTCAGCTCGATGACGTTCCTCGGGCTCCGATCCAGCAAAGCGTCGAGGAAGAGTTCCGTCAGCACGACGGCGTGGTGACGATCTTGATGTACTACCGACGCAGGGCTTCGCCTAAGCACTGTAACGGTATGATCGAGGTGGAATTTGGTGGCAGGGGGCACCGCACACGGCTAAGGAACGATCTCAAGGATCAACTTGTGTGTCTTGGGGTGTCCCCTGCCCCCGTATATAAAGGTTGGAGGGAGGGGGGCTGGCCGGCCAAAGAGGGGGAGGCGCAGGAGGAGTCCTACTCCTACCGGGAGTAGGACTCCCCCCTCCAATCCTAGTCCAACTAGGAATCCTTTAAAGGGGAGAGAGAGAGAGAGAGGTGGCCGGCCCCTCTCCTAGTCCTAATAGGACTAGGGAGAGGGGGGGAGGCGCAGCCCTATGTGGGCTGCCCTCTCACCTTTCCACTAAGGCCCATGTTGGCCCATTTGGCTCCCGGGGGGTTCCGGTAACCCTCCCGGTAATCCGGTAAAATCCCGATTTCACCCGGAACACTTCCGATGTCCAAACATAGGCTTCCAATATATCAATCTTTACGTCTCGACCATTTCGAGACTCCTCGTCATGTCCATGATCTCATCCGGGACTCCGAACAACTTTCGGTACATCAAAATGCATAAACTCATAATAACTGTCATCGTAACGTTAAGCGTGCGGACCCTACGGTTCGAGAACAATGTAGACATGACCGAGACACGTCTCCGGTCAATAACCAATAGCGGGACCTGGATGCCCATATTGGCTCCTACATATTCTACGAAGATCTTTATCGGTCAGACCGCATAACAACATACGTTGTTCCCTTTGTCATCGGTATGTTACATGTCCGAGATTCGATCGTCGGTATCCAATACCTAGTTCAATCTCGTTACTGGCAAGTCTCTTTACTCGTTCCGTAATACATCATCTCATAACTAACATCTTAGTTATTATGCTTGCAAGGCTTATGTGATGTATATTACCGAGAGGGCCCAGAGATACCTCTCCGACAATCGGAATGACAAACCCTAATCTCGAAATACGCCAACCCAACATCTACCATTGGAGACACCTGTAGTACTCCTTTATAATCACCCAGTTACGTTGTGACGTTTGGTAGTACCCAAAGTGTTCCTCCGGTAAACGGGAGTTGCATAATCTCATAGTTATAGGAACATGTATAAGTCATGAAGAAAGCAATAGCAACATACTAAACGATCGGGTGCTAAGCTAATGGAATGGGTCATGTCAATCAGATCATTCAACTAATGATGTGACCTCGTTAATCAAATAACAACTCTTTGTTCATGGTTAGGAAACATAACCATCTTTGATTAACGAGCTAGTCAAGTAGATGCATACTAGTGACACTCTGTTGGTCTATGTATTCACACATGTATTATGTTTCCGGTTAATACAATTCTAGCATGAATAATAAACATTTATCATGATATAAGGAAATAAATAATAACTTTATTATTGCCTCTAGGGCATATTTCCTTCAGTCTCCCACTTGCACTAGAGTCAATAATCTAGATTACACAGTAATGATTCTAACACCCATGGAGCCTTGGTGCTGATCATGTTTTGCTCGTGGAAGAGGCTTAGTCAATGGGTCTGCAACATTCAGATCCGTATGTATCTTGCAAATCTCTATGTCTCCCACCTGGACTAAATCCCGGATGGAGTTGAAGCGTCTCTTGATGTGTTTGGTTCTTTTGTGAAATCTGGATTCCTTTGCCAAGGCAATTGCACCAGTATTGTCACAGAAGATTTTCATTGGACCCGATGCACTAGGTATGACACCTAGATCGGATATGAACTCCTTCATCCAGACTCCTTCGTTCGCTGCTTCCGAAGCAGCTATGTACTCCGCTTCACATGTAGATCCCGCTATGACGCTTTGTTTAGAACTGCACCAACTGACAGCTCCACCGTTTAAAGTAAACACGTATCCGGTTTGCGATTTAGAATCGTCCGGATCAGTGTCAAAGCTTGCATCAACGTAACCTCTTACGGTGAGCTCTTTGTCACCTCCATATACGAGAAACATATCCCTAGTCCTTTTCAGGTATTTCAGGATGTTCTTGACCGCTGTCCAGTGATCCACTCCTGGATTACTTTGGTACCTCCCTGCTAAACTTATAGCAAGGCACACATCAGGTCTGGTACACAGCATTGCATACATGATAGAGCCTATGGCTGAAGCATAGGGAACATCTTTCATTTTCTCTCTATCTTCTGCATTGGTCGGGCATTGAGTCTGACTCAACTTCACACCTTGTAACATAGGCAAGAACCCTTTCTTTGCTTGATCCATTTTGAACTTCTTCAAAATCTTGTCAAGGTATGTGCTTTGTGAAAGTCCAATTAAGCGTCTTGATCTATCTCTATAGATCTTTATGCCTAATATGTAAGCAGCTTCACCGAGGTCTTTCATTGAAAAACTTTTATTCAAGTATCCCTTTATGCTATCCAGAAATTCTATATCATTTCCAATCAGTAATATGTCATCCACATATAATATTAGAAATGCTACAGAGGTCCCACTCACTTTCTTGTAAATACAGGCTTCTCCAAAAGTCTGTATAAAACCAAATGCTTTGATCACACTATCAAAGCGTTTATTCCAACTCCGAGATGCTTGCACCAGTCCATAAATGGATCGCTGGAGTTTGCACACTTTGTTAGCTCCCTTTGGATCGACAAAACCTTCCGGTTGTATCATATACAACTCTTCTTCCAGAAATCCATTCAGGAATGCAGTTTTTACATCCATTTGCCAAATTTCATAATCATAAAATGCGGCAATTGCTAACATGATTCTGACAGACTTAAGCATCGCTACGGGTGAGAAAGTCTCATCGTAGTCAACTCCTTGAACTTGTCGAAAACCTTTTGCGACAAGTCGAGCTTTGTACACAGTAACATTACCATCAGCGTCAGTCTTTTTCTTAAAGATCCATTTATTCTCAATTGCTTGCCGATCATCGGGCAAGTCAACCAAAGTCCATACTTTGTTCTCATACATGGATCCCATCTCAGATTTCATGGCTTCAAGCCACTTTGCGGAATCTGGGCTCACCATCGCTTCTTCATAGTTCGTAGGTTCATCATGATCTAGTAGCATGACTTCCAGAACAGGATTACCGTACCACTCTGGTGCGGATCTTACTCTGGTTGATCTACGAGGTACAGTAGTATCTTGATCTAAAGTTTCATGATCATCATCATTAACTTCCTCTCTTATTGGTGTAGGTCTCACAGAAACAGTTTTCTGTGATGTACTATTTCCCAATAACGGAGTAGGTACAGTTACCTCGTCAAGTTCTACTTTCCTCCCACTCACTTCTTTCGAGAGAAACTCCTTCTCAAGAAAGTTTCCGAATTTAGCAACAAAAGTCTTGCCTTCGGATCTGTGATAGAAGGTGTATCCAATAGTTTCCTTTGGATATCCTATGAAGACACATTTCTCCGATTTGGGTTCGAGCTTATCAGGTTGAAGTTTTTTCACATAAGCATCGCAGCCCCAAACTTTAAGAAACGACAACTTTGGTTTCTTGCCAAACCACAGTTCATAAGGCGTCGTCTCAACGGATTTTGATGGTGCCCTATTTAACGTGAATGCGGCCGTCTCTAAAGCATAACCCCAAAACGATAGCGGTAAATCAGTAAGAGACATCATAGATCGCACCATATCTAGTAAAGTACGATTACGACGTTCGGACACACCATTGCGTTGTGGTGTTCCGGGTGGCGTGAGTTGCGAAACTATTCCACAATTTTTCAAATGTACGCCAAACTCGTAACTCAAATATTCTCCTCCACGATCAGATCGTAGAAACCTTATTTTCTTGTTACGATGATTTTCAACTTCACTCTAAAACTCTTTGAACTTTTCAAACGTTTCAGATTTGTGTTTCATTAAGTAGATATACCCATATCTGCTTAAATCATCTGTGAAAGTGAGAAAATAACGATATCCTCCACGAGCCTCAATATTCATCGGACCACATACATCGGTATGTATGATTTCCAACAAATCTGTTGCTCTCTCCATAGTACCGGAGAACGGTGTTTTAGTCATCTTGCCCATGAGGCATGGTTCGCAAGTACCAAGTGATTCATAATCAAGTGGTTCCAAAAGCCCATCAGTATGGAGTTTCTTCATGCGCTTTATACCGATATGACCTAAACGGCAGTGCCACAAATAAGTTGCACTATCATTATCAACTCTGCATCTTTTGGCTTCAACATTATGAATATGTGTATCACTACTATCGAGATTCATCAAAATAGACCACTTTTCAAAGGTGCATGACCATAAAAGATATTACTCATATAAATAGAACAACCATTATTCTCTGATTTAAATGAATAACTGTCTCGCATTAAACAAGATCCAGATATAATGTTCATGCTCATCGCTGGCACCAAATAACAATTATTTAGGTCTAATATTAATCCCGAAGGTAGATGTAGAGGTAGCGTGCCGACCGCGATCACATCGACTTTGGAACCGTTTCCCACGCGCATCGTCACCTCGTCCTTTGCTAGTGTCCTCTTATTCTGTAGTCCCTGTTTTGAGTTGCAAATATTAGCAACAGAACCAGTATCAAATACCCAGGTGCTACTGTGAGCATTAGTAAGGTACACATCAATAACATGTATATCACATATACCTTTGTTCACCTTGCCATCCTTCTTATCCGCCAAATACTTGGGGCAGTTCCGCTTCCAGTGACCAGTCTGCTTGCAGTAGAAGCACTCAGTTTCAGGCTTAGGTCCGGACTTGGGTTTCTTCTCTTGAGCAGCAACTTGCTTGCTGTTCTTCTTGAAGTTCCCCTTCTTCTTCCCTTTGCCCTTTTTCTTGAAACTAGTGGTTTTGTTAACCATCAACACTTGATGCTCCTTCTTGATTTCTACCTCCGCAGCTTTCAGCATTGCGAAGAGCTCAGGAATAGTCTTGTTCATCCCTTGCATATTATAGTTCATCACAAAGCTCTTGTAGCTTGGTGGCAGTGATTGGAGAATTCTGTCAATGACGCAATCATCCGGAAGTGTAACTCCCAATTGAATCAAGTGATTATTATACCCAGACATTTTGAGTATATGCTCACTGACAGAACTGTTCTCCTCCATCTTCCAGCTATAGAACTTATTGGAGACTTCATATCTCTCAATCCGGGCATTTGCTTGAAATATTAACTTCAACTCCTGAAACATCTCATATGCTGCATGACGTTCAAAACGTCGTTGAAGTCCCGGTTCTAAGTCGTAAAGCATGGCACACTGAACTATTGAGTAGTCATCAGCTTTGCTCTGCCAGACGTTCATAACTTCTGGTGTTGCTCTTGCAGCAGGCCAGGCACTCAGCGGTGCTTCCAGGACGTAATTCTTCTATGCAGCAATGAGGATAATCCTCAAGTTACGGACCCAGTCCGTGTAATTGCTACCATCATCTTTCAACTTTGCTTTCTCAAGGAACGCATTAACATTCAACGGAACAACAGCACGAGCCATCTATCTACAATCAACATAAACAAGCAAGATACTATCAGGTACTAAGTTCATGATAATTTTAAGTTCAGTTTAATCAAATTTACTTAAGAACTCCCACTTAGATAGACATCCCTCTAATCCTCTAAGTGATCACGTGATCCAAATCAACTAAACCATAACCGATCATCACGTGAGATGGAGTAGTTTTCAATGGTGAACATCAATATGTTGATCATATCTACTATATGATTCACGCTCGACCTTTCGGTCTCCGTGTTCCGAGGCCATATCTGTATATGCTTGGCTCGTCAAGTATAACCTGAGTATTCCGCGTGTGCAACTGTTTTGCACCCGTTGTATTTGAACGTAGAGCCTATCACACCCGATCATCACGTGGTGTCTCAGCACGAAGAACTTTTGCAACGGTGCATACTCAGGGAGAACACTTCTTGATAATTTAGTGAGAGATCATCTTATAATGCTACCGTCAATCAAAGCAAGATAAGATGCATAAAAGGATAAACATCACATGCAATCAATATAAGTGATATGATATGGCCATCATCATCTTGTGCTTGTGATCTCCGTCTCTGAAGCACCGTCATGATCACCATCGTCACCGGCGCGATACCTTGATCTCCATCGTAGCATCGTTGTCGTCTCGCCAATCTTATGCTTCCACGACTATCACTACCGCTTAGTAATAAAGTAAAGCATTACATCGCGATTGCATTGCATACAATAAAGCGACAACCATATGGCTCCTGCCAGTTGCCGATAACTCGGTTACAAAACATGATCATCTCATACAATAAAATCAGCATCATGCCTTGACCATATCACATCACAACATGCCCTGCAAAAACAAGTTAGACGTCCTCTACTTTGTTGTTGCAAGTTTTACGTGGCTGCTACGGGCTTAAGTAAGAACTCATCTCACCTACGCATCAAAACCACAACGATAATTCGTCAAATAGACTCCGTTTTAACCTTCTCAAGGACCGGGCGTAGCCACACTTTGTTCAACTAAAGTTGGAGAGACAGTCTTCCGCAAGCCATCTATGTGCAAAGCACGTCGAGGGAACCGGTCTCGTGTAAGAGTACGCGTAAGGTTGGTCCGGATCGTCTCGTCCAACAATACCGCCGAACCAAAGTATGACATGCTGGTAGGCAGTATGACTTGTATCGCCCACAACTCACTTGTGTTCTACTCGTGCATATAACATCAAACCATAAAAACCTAGGCTCGGATGCCACTGTTGGGGAACGCAGTAATTTCAAAATTTTCCTATGCACACGCAAGATCATGGTGATGCATAGCAACGAGAGGGGAGAGTGTTGTCTACGTACCAACGCAGACCGACTGCAGAAGCGATCACACAACGTAGAGGAAGTAGTCGTACGTCTTCCCGATCCGACCGATCCAAGCACCGTTACTCCGGCACCTCCGAGTTCTTAGCACATGTTCAGCTCGATGACGTTCCTCGGGCTCCGATCCAGCAAAGCGTCGAGGAAGAGTTCCGTCAGCACGACGGTGTGGTGACGATCTTGATGTACTACCGACGTAGGGCTTCGCCTAAGCACTGTAACGGTATGATCGAGGTGGAATTTGGTGGCAGGGGGCACCGCACACGGCTAAGGAACGATCTCAAGGATCAACTTGTGTGTCTTGGGGTGTCCCCTGCCCCCGTATATAAAGGTTGGAGGGAGGGGGGCTGGCCGGCCAAAGAGGGGGAGGCGCAGGAGGAGTCCTACTCCTACCGGGAGTAGGACTCCCCCCTCCAATCCTAGTCCAACTAGGAATCCTTTAAAGGGGAGAGAGAGAGGTGGCCGGCCCCTCTCCTAGTCCTAATAGGACTAGGGAGAGGGGGGAGGCGCAGCCCTATGTGGGCTGCCCTCTCACCTTTCCACTAAGGCCCATGTTGGCCCATTTGGCTCCCGGGGGGTTCCGGTAACCCTCCCGGTAATCCGGTAAAATCCTGATTTCACCCGGAACACTTCCGATGTCCAAACATAGGCTTCCAATATATCAATCTTTACGTCTCGACCATTTCGAGACTCCTCGTCATGTCCGTGATCTCATCCGGGACACCGAACAACCTTCGGTACATCAAAATGCATAAACTCATAATAACTGTCATCGTAACGTTAAGCGTGCGGACCCTACGGTTCGAGAACAATGTAGACATGACCGAGACACGTCTCCGGTCAATAACCAATAGCGGGACCTGGATGCCCATATTGGCTCCTACATATTCTACGAAGATCTTTATCGGTCAGACCGCATAACAACATACGTTGTTCCCTTTGTCATCGGTATGTTACTTGTCCGAGATTCGATCGTCGGTATCCAATACCTAGTTCAATCTCGTTACTGGCAAGTCTCTTTACTCGTTCCGTAATACATCATCTCATAACTAACATCTTAGTTATTATGCTTGCAAGGATTATGTGATGTATATTACCGAGAGGGCCCAGAGATACCTCTCCGACAATCGGAGTGACAAACCCTAATCTCGAAATACGCCAACCCAACATCTACCATTGGAGACACCTGTAGGACTCCTTTATAATCACCCAGTTACGTTGTGACGTTTGGTAGTACCCAAAGTGTTCCTCCGGTAAACGGGAGTTGCATAATCTCATAGTTATAGGAACATGTATAAGTCATGAAGAAAGCAATAGCAACATACTAAACGATCGGGTGCTAAGCTAATGGAATGGGTCATGTCAATCAGATCATTCAACTAATGATGTGACCTTGTTAATCAAATAACAACTCTTTGTTCATGGTTAGGAAACATAACCATCTTTGATTAACGAGCTAGTCAAGTAGAGGCATACTAGTGACACTCTGTTGGTCTATGTATTCACACATGTATTATGTTTCCGGTTAATACAATTCTAGCATGAATAATAAACATTTATCATGATATAAGGAAATAAATAATAACTTTATTATTGCCTCTAGGGCATATTTCCTTCAGAAACATAAGTCTGAAACATTTGAAAAGTTCAAAGAATTTCAGAGTGAAGTGGAAAATCATTGTAACAAGAAAAATAAGGTTTCTACGATCTGATCGCGGAGACAAATATTTGAGTTACGAGTTTGGTCTTCAATTAAAACAATGTGAAATAGTTTCACTACTCACGCCACCTGAAACACCATAGTATAATGGTGTGTCCGAACGTCATAACCGTACTTTATTAGATATAGTGCGATCTATGATGTTTCTTACCGATTTACCACTATAGTTTTTGGGGTTATGCATTAAAGACAGCTGCATTCACGTTAAAAAGGGGCACCATCTAAGTCCGTTGAGACGACACAATCTGAACTATGGTTTGGCAAGAAACCAAATTTGTCGCTTCTTAAAGTTCGTAGTTGCGATGCTTATATGAAAAGTTTCATCCTGATAAGCTCAAACCCAAATCGGAGAAATATGTCTTCATAGGATACCCAAAGGAGACTGTTGGGTACACCTTCTATCACAGATCCAAAGGCAAGACATTCGTTGCTAAGAATGGATCCTTTCTAGAGAAGGAGTTTCTCTCGAAAGAAGTGAGTGGGAGGAAAGTAGAACTTGATAAGGTAATTGTACCTTCTCCCTTATTGGAAAGTAGTTCATCACAGAAATCTGTTCCTGTGACTACTACACCAATTAGTGAGGAAGCTAATGATGATGATCATGTAAACTTCAGAACAAGATACTACTGAACCTCATAGATCAACCAGAGTAAGATCTGTGCCAGAGTGGTACAGTAATCCTGTTCTGGAAATCATGCTACTAGATCATGATGAACCTACGAACTATCAAGAAGCGATGGTGAGCCCAGATTCCGCAAAATGGCTTGAGGCCATGAAATCTGAGATGGGATCCATGTATGAGAACAAAGTATGGACTTTGATTGACTTTCCCGATGATCGGCAAGCCATAGAAAATAAATGGATCTTCAAGAGGAAGACGGACGCTGATAGTAGTGTTACTATCTACAAAGCTAAAATTGTCGCAAAAGGTTTTCGACAAGTTCAAGATGTTGACTACGATGAGAGTTTCTCACCCGTATCTATGCTTAAATCTGTCCGAATCATGTTAGCAATAGCCGCATTTTATGAAATCTGGCAAATGGATAACAAAAACTGCAATCCTTAATGGATTTCTTAAAGAAGAGTTGTATATGATGCAACCAGAAGTTTTTGTCAATCCTAAAGGTATTAAAAAAAAAGTGCAAACTCCAGCAATCCATCTATGGACTGGTGTAAGCATCTCGGAGTTGGAATATACGCTTTGATAAGTTGATCAAAGCATTTGGTTTTTATACAGACTTTCGGAGAAGCCTGTATTTACAAGAAAGTGAGTGGGAGCACTATGGCATTTCTGATAAGTATATGTGAATGACATATTGTTGATCGAAAATAATGTAGAATTATTCTGCAAAGCATAAAGGGATGTTTGAAAGGAGTTTTTCAAAGAAAGACCTCGGTAAAGCTGCTTACATATTGAGCATCAAGATCTATAAGAGATAGATCAAGACGCTTGATAAGTTTTTTCAAGAAGTACATACCTTGACAAGATTTTGAAGTAGTTCAAAATGGAACAGTCAAAGAAAGAGTTCTTGCCTGTGTTACAAGGTATGAAGTTGAGTAAGACTCAAAGCCCGACCACGGCAAAATATAGAAAGAGAATGAAAGTCATTCCCTATGCCTCAGCCATAGGTTCTATAAAGTATGCCATGCTATGTACCAGATCTATTGTATACCCTACACTATGTTAAGCAAGGGAGTACAATAGTGATCTAGGAGTAGATCAATGGACAGCGGTCAAAATTATCCTTACTGGAATAAGGATATGTTTCTCGGTTATGGAGGTGACAAAAGGTTCGTCGCAAAGAGTTACGTCGATGCAAGTTTTGACACAGATCTGGATAACTCTAAGTCTCGATCTAGATACATATTGAAAGTGGGAGCAATTAGCTAGAGTAGCTCCATGCAGAGCATTGTAGACATAGAAAATTGCAAAATACATAACGGATCTGAATATGAAAGACCCGTTGACTAAGATTCTCTCACAAGCAAAACATGATCACACCTTAGTACTCTTTGAGTGTTAATCACATAGCGATGTGAACTAGATTACTGAATCTAGTAAACCCTTTGGGTGTTGGTCACATGGCGATGTGAACTATGGGTGTTAATCACATGATGATGTGAACTATCGATGTCAATCACATGGTGATGTGATCTAGATTATTGACTCTAGTGCAAGTGGGAGACTGAAGGAAATATGCCCTAGAGGCAATAATAAAGTTATTATTTATTTCCTTATATCATGATAAATGTTTATTATTCATGCTAGAATTGTATTAACCGGAAACATAATACATGTGTGAATACATAGACAAACAAAGTGTCACTAGTATGCCTCTACTTGACTAGCTCGTTAATCAAAGATGGTTATGTTTCCTAACCATGGACAAAGAGTTGTCATTTGATTAACGGGATCACATCATTAGTTGAATGATCTGATTGACATGACCCATTCCACTAGCTTAACACCCGATCGTTTAGTATGTTGCTATTGCTTTCTTCATGACTTATACATGTTCCTATGACTATGAGATTATGTAACTCCCGTGTGCCGGAGGAACACTTTGTGTTCTACCAAACGTCACAACGTAACTGGTGATTATAAAGGTGCTCTACAGGTGTCTCCAAAGGTACATGTTGGGTTGACGTATTTCGAGATTAGGATTTGTCACTCTGATCGTCGGAGAGGTATCTCTGGGCCCTCTCGGTAATGCACATCACTTAAGCCTTGCAAGCATTGCAACTAAAGAGTTAGTTGCGGGATGATGTATTACGGAACGAGTAAAGAGACTTGCGGGTAATGAGATTGAACTAGGTATTGGATACCAACGATCGAATCTCGGGCAAGTAACATACTGATGACAAAGGGAATGACGTATGTTGTTATGCGGTCTGACCGATAAAGATCTTCGTAGAATATGTAGGAGCCAATATGGGCATCCAGGTCCCGCTATTGGTTATTGACCGGAGACGTGTCTCGGTCATGTCTACATTGTTCTCGAACCGTAGGGTCCGCACGCTTAAAGTTACGATGACAGTTTCATGACGAGTTTATGTATTTTGATGTACCAAAGGTTGTTTGGAGTCCTGGATGTGATCATGGACATGACGAGGAGTCTCGAAATGGTCGAGACATAAAGATCGATATATGGGACGACTATATTCGGACACCGGAATTGTTCTGGGTGGTTTCGGATAAAACAGGAGTGCCGGAGGGGTTACCGGAACCCCCCGGGGAAGTAATGGGCCTTAGTGGGCCTGACGGGAGAGAGAGGGCAGCAGCCCAGGAGGTGGCGCGCCCCCTCATGGGGAGTCCGAATTGGACTAGGAGGGGGGGCGCGGCCCCCCTTTCCCTCTCCCTCTCCCTCTCTTTCCTTCCCCCTCTCTATTCCTAGTTGGACTAGGAAAGGGGAGTCCTACTCCCACTAGGAGAAGCACTCCCCCCCTTTCCTTGGCGCGCCCCAAGGGCCGGCCGGCCTCCCCCTTGCTCCTTTATATACGGGGGCAGGGGGCACCCTAGAACACACAAGTTGATCTTCGTGATCGTTCCATAGCCGTGTGCGGTGCCCCTCTCCACGATATTACACCTCGATCATATTGTAGCGGTGCTTAGGCGAAGCCCTGCGACGGTTAAACATCAAGATCGTCACCACGCCGTCGTGCTGACAAAACTCCTCCCCGAATCTTTGCTGGATTGGAGCCCGGGGTGCGTCATCGAGCTGTACGTGTGTCAAGAACTCGGAGGTGCCGGAGTAACGGTGCTTGGATCGGTCGGACCGGGAAGACGTACGACTACTTCCTCTACGTTGCGTCAATGCTTCTGCTTCAGTCTACGAGGGTACGTAGACAACACTCTCCCCTCTCGTTGCTATGCATCACCATGATCTTGCGTGTGCGTAGGAATTTTTTTGAAATTACTACGTTCCCCAACAGAATCTGAATGTGCTTTGTCTTCGAGTGCTGAACTGGGGTGTGAGCAATCTTGATGGCACTCTCATTGTCACAATAGAGATGCACATTCTTCACGTTGACGCCGTAGTCCTTGAGAGTTTGCTTCATCCATAGCAATTGAGCACAGCAAGAACCAGCGGCAATGTACTCAGCTTCAGCAGTAGATAGTGATACGCAGTTCTGTTTCTTCAAGGACCAACAGACCAATGATCGTCTGAGGAAATGACATGTACCAGATGTTGACTTGTGGTCCACACGATCACCGGCATAGTCAGAGTCAGAATATCCAGTGAGATCAAAAGCCGAGCCCTTGGGGTACCACAATCCAAGTGTAGGTGTGTGAGCTAGATATCGTAGAATATGCTTCACAGCCTTATGGTGTGATTCCTTCGGTGTAGCTTGAAATCGGGCACACATGCAAACACTAAGCATTATATCTGGCCTAGATGCACATAGGTACAATAAAGAGCCAATAATGGAGCGGTATACCTTATGATCGAAGTCAATACCATTTTCATCAGTGCACAGATGGCCATTTGTGGGCATAGGAATTTTGACGCCTTTGCAATCTTGCATGCCGAATTTACTCAGTACATCCTTGAGGTATTTCTCCTAAGATATGAATATGCCATTGCGTTGTTGACGAATTTGAAGACCTAAGAAGAATTTCAACTCTCCCATCATAGACATTTGATATTCTTCACTCATCATATAGGCAAATTCATCACTATAACGTTGGTCAGTACAGCCAAAGATAATATCATCAACATATATTTGGCACACAAACAATTCACCATCATAAGATTTAGTGAAAAGAGTAGGGTTGAGTGAACTGGGTTTGAAGCCTTTCTTCATGAGGAATTCCTTCAAGGTACCATACCACGCTCGTGGGGCCTGCTTGAGGCCATAGAGGGCCTTGTTGAGTCTGAAGACTTTGTCAGGATTCTTTGGATCTTCAAAACCTGGGGGTTGAGCAACATATACTTCTTCCTCAAGCTTACCATTGAGGAATGCACTTTTCACATCCATTTCATATAAAGTGATATCATGATGGTTAGCATAAGCAAATAATATGCGAATAGCCTCATGTCTAGCAACAGGTGCAAAAGTTTCATCGAAATCAATTCCTTCTACCTGTGTGTAGCCTTGAGCTACAAGCCGTGCCTTATTCCTCACCACAAGTCCATTTTCATCTTGCTTGTTGCGGTAGATCCATTTTGTGCCGATGATATTGTGCTTATGAGGATCTGGACGTTTGACCAGTTCCCAGACATTGTTGAGCTCGAACTGATGTAATTCTTCTTGCATGGCCTGAATCCACTTAGGCTCCAGAAATGCTTCATCTACCTTAGTGGGTTCTGTGATAGAGACAAAAGCATAGTGCCCACAAAAGTTAGATAAATGTGAATCTTTTGAGCGTGTGAGAGGACCTGGCGCTTTGATGTCATTGATGATCTTTTCAACTTGCACTTCTTTTGTAATGCGAGGATGAGCTAGTTGCCGTTGAAGAATTTTATCAGCACCATTTTCTTCAGTATTTTCTTCAGGTGCATTAGCTCGAAGTTCTTCATGTTCTAGAATGTATTCTTCGGCAGTTTCTTCAGTAGGAATGACATCCTGAGTAGCCTTGAACTTGATAGTTTCCTCAGGTGTTGGTTCATCTATCACAGTAGGTAGGTGCTCTCTTTGAGAGCCATTAGTTTCATCGAACCGCACATCTACAGTTTCAACAACCTTGTGAAGAACGTTGTTGAAGACTCTGTAGGTGTGCGAGTCCTTTCCGTAACCTAGCATAAAACCTTCATGTGCTTTTGGTGCAAATATTGAGTTGTGATGAGGATCTCTAATCCAACATTTAGCACCGAAGACTTTGAAATAACTTACATTGGGTTTCTTATCAGTGAGGAGTTCATAGGCAGTCTTCTTGAAGAATTTGTGAAGATATACTCTGTTGATAATGTGACACGCAGTGTCAATTTCCTCAATCGAGAATTGACGAGGCGTTTTGTATTCATCATGCATAGTGCGAGCCATCTTAGCAAGAGTCCTGTTCTTGTGCTCCACGACGATGTTCTGCTCAGGAGTGTAAGGAGCAGATAACTCATGAGTAATACCAGGTTCATCAAGATAGTCATCGAGACTAGAATTCTTGAACTCAGTGTCATTGTCACTTCTGATGTGCTTGATCTTCACTCCAAAGTTGGTTGAAGCCCTCGAGGAAAATCGTTTGAAGACTTCCTGCACTTCATGTTTGTAAGTAACGATGTGTACCCATGTGTATCGAGAGTAATCATCAACAATAACAAAGCCATATTGAGATGCTTCATTTGAAATAGCAGAATAATTATTAGGACCAAAGAGATCCATGTGAAGCAATTCAAATGGACGAGTAGTGGTCATGATAGTCTTCGCTGGATGCTTGGCCTTGGTCATCTTTCTAGCTTCACAGGCTCTGCATAGGTGATCCTTGAGGAATTTGACATTCTCGATGCCAATGACATGCTTCTTCTTTGCGAGCGTGTGCAAATTCCTCATGCCTGCATGACCAAGTCGTCGATGCCAAAGCCAGCCTTCTGAAGCTTTTGCAAGTAAGCACACGGCTGGTTGTGGTCCTGTAGAGAAATCAACAATATACAAGTCTCCTCTCCTAAAGCCTTCGAAGACTTTGGAATTGTCAGCTTCCATAACCACAACACAACGGTACTTGCCAAAGACAACAACCATATCAAGATCACAAGGCATTGAGACAGACATAAGGTTGTATCCTAAGGACTCAACAAGCATGACTTTGTCCATGTGTCGATCCTTTGTGATCGCAACCTTACCTAGACCCAATACCTAACTTTTGCCGTTGTCAGCAAAGATGATATGCTTCAGATGCGACGGAGATAATGGAGCATCCATCAATAGATTCTTGTCACCAGTCATGTGATTTGTACATCCACTATCGAGGACCCACTCAGTGGCTTTGGGTTGATCATCCTGCAGATGAATTAGTGCAGCTTACAACCTCATATACTTCATCAGTGAAGAATATGACATCAATTCATCAGATCAATTTCATCAAGCAAAAGAATAGATAAAGCAATATGAGGACGTGAGAAATGTAAGTTCATTTCTTCATGATTAGCCTGTGTCCTATCAGGCATACTCAGGTCTCCAGCAAATTCTTCAGACGATTACGTACGTCTGGAGACCTGACCCTGCAGAAGAGATTAGTTCTTTTTCTTCACCACCCACATCTGAAGGGGTGGCAAAGAGTTCATCATTCTGCGAGCTCCATACGAGAAGAATGGCATAGAAGCCAGTCCATTTCGTTTCACATAAGAATGGTTAGAGTAAGCATAAGAGTATGCAGAGAAATTCTTCGAGGACTTATGGACATAATGATTTGAAGAATAATGCACATATCCATACTCCTTAGATCTTCCCTGCGAAACAGACGGGTTGGCACGATGATCTTCATATGAGGACTTTGATCCTTTTGAGGAATATGATCCATGTGAGGAGTTTGGTCTGTATGAGGACTTGGATCCATATGAAGAATTTGATCCATATGAGGAATTTGATTTGGGGTTCCTATTCTTCACAAGTGGCGTCATGATGACATTCACCTGAAGATTTTCAAGGCATCTTTTGGGAACCCAGATTTTCTTCATAGGAGGACCGTTCCTGCAGTTAGTGCCAACATATCTAGCAAATACTTCACCATTCTGATTTTTGAACAGTTTATAGTTGGAGTCAAATGACTCATCATCAGAATGAGGAGATTCACATGCAAATCCAGATAAGTTAGATGGATCAACTGGAGGTCCCTTTGCAGCAACCCATGTAGTTTTGGGGTACTGCTCAGGCTTCCAATATGTACCATCAGCATTGAGTTTCCTCTCAAACGCGATACCCTCTTTCCTATGGTTCCTGTTGAGGATCTGTCTTTTAAGCACATCACAAAGAGTCTGATGCCCTTTGAGGCTTTTGTACATGCCTGTCATGTACAATTCCTTCAACCCTGCATCATCAGTGATACTAGAAATGTCCTTAGATGAGGAATTAGAGATAGCAGAAGCATGTGAAGAATTTGATACATTAGCAGCATTTGAACATTCAGGTGAAGAATTAGCAGATTCACGTTCAATGCACTTCAAGCATGGAGGAACAAATTCTTCCTGAGAAGCGCTGATTTGTTGAGCAAGTAATGAATCGCGCTCCTTCTGAAAATCTTCATAGCTCACTCTTAACTTTTCAAGATCTTGCTTTTTTGAAGAAATTCATAAGAAAGCTTCTCAAGATCAGATAAAAGAGTGTTATGTTGATCTTGAAGGGTGTCATACTTAGTATGAAGTCTCTGAAGACTTTCAGCCAAAGCTTTTGACTGATCCATTTCTTCACCCAACATATCGTCGCTCTTATTTAACATGGAGTAAACTTTTTCCAAAGCTCTTTGTTGTTTAGTGGCAAGGGAAGCAAGTTTGACATAGCTGGGTCCAAATTCATCACTAGACTCGGATAGGTAGCATTCAATTACCTCAACATCTTTTGCCATAAGGCATGATGCAAAAGATGATGATTCTGGTTCGAATGTCATCACTTTGAGAGATTCCTTGAAGTCCTCAAACCAAGGATCATGATAGGTCTGATGACCTTCATAGACCTCAGAGAGACGGTCCCAGATGAGCTTCGCATGATCGAGATGCATGATATTCCTGAACTGATTTTGAGACAGACAGTGACATCCTTCGCCATGAGGTTGAGAAGAGTGTACTTGTTAATGTCATCAGCTTCTGCCATCTTGCACAGATCGGTCAGACCAATTTCAATGATGGTCCACAGCTCGCTGTTCATCGCCATGAGGCGCTTCTTCATCATGGCCTTCCACTTGGGATACTCGTGACCGTCAAAGATGGGGCATGTCACTTTCTTCATACCTGCGGTCGACATAACTAAAACTCCAGGCGGTTAAACCAAAATCACACAGAACAAGGGAGTACCTTGCTCTGATACCAATTGAAATTGCGTTATATCGACTAGAGGGGGGTGAATGGGCGATTTTTATGAAATTCTTCACTGAAGAATTTGCCGGTGACGAAATTTCTTAGTGAAGAACTACTAGCAGCGGAATAAGTACTCAAAAGTAAACATAACAGAATACAAGCATCGTCATCATTTTGAAATGAAGAAAGGCACAGAGTACAGGTAGCGTAAGCACAGGATAACACAGGATGAAGACAAACAGACTGAAGAAATTGAACTGAGGAAATTGAGAAAGTCTTCAGTCAAAGTCTTCAAACACAGATATGAACAAGCACACAACACAGTTATGAGGAAATGAAAGAGTTGAGGAAATAGAACCAGTAAGCTTGGTGAAGATAATGATTTGGTGGACCAGTTCCAACTGCTGTCTCAGTTGTACGTCTGGTTGGAGCGGCTGAGTATTTAAACTCGAGGACACACAGTCCCGGACACCCAGTCCTGAGCACACAGCTCAGGACACCAAGTCCTCACCGTATTCTCCTTGAACTAAGGTCACACAGACCTAGTCCAATCACTCATGGTAAGTCTTCAGGTGACTTCCGAACCTTCACAAACTTGGTCACTCGGCGATCCACAATTCCTCTTGGATGCTCTAGACCATGACGCCTAACCATATGGAAGAAGCACAGTCTTCAAAGGTAACAAGCGTCGGATCCACGCAGGATCAATCTCTTCGGTGATGCTCAATCACTTGGGGTTCGTAGGTGTTTGGGTTTGGGTTTTTGGTTTTTCCTCACTTGATGATTTTCACTCAAAGTCCTCGGAGGATGGGTTGCTCTCAAATGACAAGTGTCAGTTTCTCTCGGAGCAGCCAACCAGCTAGTGGTTGTAGGGGGGCGGCTATTTATAGCTTAGGGAGCAGCCCAACATGATAAGACATAAATGCCCTTCAATGATATGACCGTTAGGTGGATCGATATTTTGGGATAGCTGGCGCATAGCACAACAACGGTCGGAATTTTGAGTAGCAAAATCCTCAGGGCTATCATGTTCCTCACTGTGTAGGCAATCCGCACTGGCGAATTCCTAACTTCTCAGTTATAACAAATTCCTCAGTGACCAGAAGAACTTCATCTCTGTCACTGAAGAATATGACTGAACTGTATGAGATTTCCAATGGCTTCACTCAAAGGGATTGGTAGGTGTAGGATTTTGAATTGAGCATTACATGGAAATTTTTCCTTAGTATTTCCTCGACCCCCTTTAACAGTACGGTGTTTCCTATGACTCAAGAAAGAGAAAATAAAACTACGAAAACAAAAGTCTTCACGCTTTATGTTCCTCGAATGAATACCAAGTCTTCACGGTCACACCAATTTCTTCACTTTCAAAATCTTCAGAAAGTCTTCAGAGATCGAAAGTCTTCAGTCGAAGAACTTCATTTTTAGGGGTCGACTTTCTCTGTAAATATCAAACTCCTCATAGACTTATAGACCTGTGTACACTCACAAACGCATTAGTCTCTTAACCTATAAGTCTTCAATACACCAAAATCACTAAGGGGCACTAGATGCACTTACATTCACTTAAGGGAGGGTAGTGTACCGCACGTGAAGGACAGGAAGTGCGACCAGGACGCGTGGATCATTAGTTCATCAGAAGTACTCCCTCTGTACCTAAATATTTGTCTTTTAAGTGGTTTGGAATGGACTACCACATACAGATGTATATAGACTTTTTTTACAGTGTAGATTCACTCATTTTGCTCCATATGTAGTCATTTGTTGCAATCTTTAGAAAGACAAATATTTAGAAACAGAGGGAGTAGTAGTTTTCTTCACTGGTACGTTAAATAAAGAGTTTCGTTTTATACTTACACAATTTAAAATTATTGTTATGGAGAGAATAAGAAAACCAATCCATTATATATTAGTCGTATACACGAGTACTATATGGACGCAGCTTCATTGACTTTAGTGCACCTGCCTTTGGGTTTACTAGCAAACGAGCCCGTGCGTTGCAACGCGAGAGAAAACATAACACACGCTCTTAACCCAACAACCATCACTGAACATCACAATACGTCCATCCCCTTTATTGTAGCGAGGCATCATATTTGTGCTGCCGGTTATCCTCCTTCTCACCCTCGCCGGCGATGGCCTCGGTGTTCACACAAACAAAATAAAAAGTGTTCGAATATGTTTAATCCTAAGGCGTCTCTCTCTTCCTCTCTCTCTCGCATTCTCTCACTCTCGCGATGAGAAATCTGTTGTTTCCCCTGCGACATTTTTCAGAGGTATGCATCTGTAGTTATTGATGTTTTCTTTTCCCTATATGGTTATAGTGGGGTGTTTATTTGCAATTTGGATCGCCACCGGTACGAAAGAAAAAGGATCGTGCGCTATAAATTATAAGTTTGCTTCTAAAACAGTATTTTAAAAATATTTAACAGGTAGAATTAACATCATATTCATATTCCATAGATTTTTCTAATCAAATTTCATATATAACATGTTAAAATCGGAGTTACCGTTTAAAAGAAACGTACTCCCTCTATAAAGAAATATAAGAGCATTTAGATTACTAAAGTAGTATTCTAAATGCTTTTATATTTCTTTACGGAGGGAGTATAATTTAGAAACTCATTTTTTTGACTTAACTATCTTCCAAAATAATATTTAAAAATACTTAACAGGTAAAAATAATCTCATATTCATATTCTACGTATTTTTCTAATCAAATTTCATATATAATATGTTCAAATCGGAGTTACGGTTTAAAAGTTATGAATAATTTAGAAAAGCATTTGTTTGACTTAAATATGATCCGAGAATGAATTACCTAAAAGATAAGGGAGGTTTTCAAAAAATGTAAAATAACGGTTCGGGTGTGACTTAAAACAGGACTGCGGGTTGAATTATCTGAAATAGAGAGACTTTTCTGAAAAATGCCATGACAGACGAGAATAAACCCAATTTGCTTTATTATAGCAAATATGACCGTGCGTTGCAACGGGAGATTATGTAGGTGTGCTAGATATAAAAAAAGTCTAAATTAAATGTTAGGATGAGATAAGGACTTTTAAAGTATCATTTCACAAACTATGTCTAAGTGATGTCATGATGAAATAAGGGACTTCTAAAAATTCATTTAAAAAACTAAACATGTGATGGTTTGATCACGATTTGATTTCCTAAGGCGCCACAACGAAAAAAAATTGGCTGAGCAAACTGCATTGATAGACCCTGCTTGAGCTAGAGCGATGAATGTTGTGCCTCGTCTTGACCTAGCGTAGGGGTGCTTACCATACCAGTAACGTGGTACCAGAATAAACATAGCTGTGTATGAAGGCAAAATAGACATTTATCATTTTTGCATAGCTTACAAGAACTAACCAATAGGAAGCTATGTCTATTTTTTTGGGTCTCAGCGTTGTATGAAACACGAAGACCATTTTTAAACCCGATGCAAAGGGACTAAATAAAATCATAAAACGACC
Source organism: Triticum monococcum (assembly GCA_034509565.1). Lineage (NCBI taxonomy): Eukaryota > Viridiplantae > Streptophyta > Magnoliopsida > Poales > Poaceae > Triticum > Triticum monococcum. The sequence goes on along the minus strand of CM067847.1, from coordinate 743,929,588 downwards.
TCCACAGATCCCCTAATAAAACTTCTATGCAAGCGACGGTTCGTTTTGTTAATTATTTATAGATATGTTTCAATTTTTGGGAACATTTTCTACAATTCATGTACATGTTTTTCTATTTCCAGAACATGTTTTAAATACTGGACTATTTTTAAAAAATTATAAGCATTTTTTATTTCATGAACATCTATTTGTGATTTGTGAATATTTTTATAATATGCGACCAATTATACGATTATTAGTATATTTTTAAAGCTCACAAGTTTTTGAAATTTGGTTCTTTTAAAAATCCCGAATTAATTTTAAGAATAAAAGTGAAAAAACAAAAACTAAAAATAAAAAAGCAAAAAACAAAACAGGGGGCGCCACCATCCGCACATGGGCCGGCCCGTTAGGGCGTGCGAGAGGAGGAGGCACGTACAGAGGAAAAAGGGTGGGAAGAAGGGATCGAGCCTGCATCGCCTGCGTGGTAGACCATTACCTTAGCAATCAGGCTGTTTCAATTCTTGTGTAACCGGAGTGTATTACGCTTTTAGAAGCAAACCCGGCGGCGATGTTGAAATAAAACGAATCGTTTTACTTACGGACGGTGCAGTGGGTAATTTTCTGCCAACTTTGGGGGCAATTTAAATGACGTACGGACAGAAACCCAATTCTCTTTATTATTATTAGGTAAAGATGACATGTTGGTTCAAAATGTGGCTGGCCCATCTGTCATACAGCCAAAAGCAGGTGCAGTTAAGGCATCAGAGCTCAGTCCGTACTACAATATATATATAAGCTGGAGCATCAGCGCTTGTTCGCTATGGTTTGCACTCTCCACACTCTCGCCGCACTATATATATATATATATATACACACACACACACACACGCTGGAGGTTCAGCGTTCCTTTGCTAGGGTTTGCATATCTAAACAAGACTATGTTGTGCCCTCTGTCTCTCTCACACCCTCACGGCTGACGAAGGAGGCGTCCGGATCCCGTCGCACTGGGAAGGGGAGGAGGTGCAGTGTTCACTCTATCACCTTCGGCGAGGGAGGCAATCCACTGCCGGCTGCGCTTTTCTCTTTCACCCAGCGCCTGTGCGGGAGGGCCACCGACCCCTTCTTCCGCGCTGCCGTACGTAGTGTGGGCTGATACGTCTCCTGATATCTATTTTTCCAAACACTTTTGCCCTTATTTTGGACTCTAACTTGTAGGAATTGAATGGAACTAACCCGGACTGACGTTGTTTTCAGCAGAATTGTCATGGTGTTATTTTTTGTGCAAAAATAAAAGTTTTCGGAATAACCTGAAAACCAACGGAGAATTATTTTGGAATATATAAGAAATACTAGAAGAAGAATCCACGTCAGGGGGGCCTCCACCTGTCCACAAGGGTGGGGGCGCGCCTGCCGCCCTAGGCACGCCCCCTACCTCGTGGGCCCCCTGACGCTCCACCGACCTTAATTCCAACTCTATATATTCGTGTTCGGGGAGAAAAAACCCAGAGAAAATGATTCATCGCGTTTTACGATACAGAGCCGCCGCCAAGCCCTGAACTCTCTCGGGAGGGCTGATCTGGAGTCCGTTCGGGGCTCCGGAGAGGGGAATCTGTCGCCATCGTCATCATCAACCTTCCTCCATCACCAATTTCATGATGCTCACCGTTGTGCGTGAGTAATTCCATCGTAGGCTTGCTGGACGGTGATGGGTTGGATGAGATTTATCATGTAATCGAGTTAGTTTTGTTAGGGTTTGATCCCTAATATCCACTATGTTCTGAGATTGATGTTGCTATGACTTTGCTTTGCTTAATGCTTGTCACTAGGGCCCAAGTGCCATGATTTCAGATCTGAACCTATTATGTTTTCATCAATATATGAGAGTTCTTGATCCTATCTTGCAAGTCAATAGTCACCTACTATGTGTATGATCCGGCAACCCCAAAGTGACAATAATCGGGACCACTCCCGGTGATGACCGTAGTTTGAGGAGTTCATGTATTCACTATGTGTTAATGCTTTGGTCTGGTACTCTATTAAAAGGAGGCCTTAATATCCCTTAGTTTCCAATAGGACCCCGCTGCCACGGGAGGGTAGGACAAAAGATGTCATGCAAGTTCTTATCCATAAGCACGTATAACTATATTCGGAATACATGCCTACATTACATTGATGAACTGGAGCTAGTTCTGTGTCACCCTAGGTTATGACTGTTACATGATCGATCGCATCTGACATAATTCTCCATCACCGATCCAATGCCTACGAGCTTTCCATATGTTGTTCTTCGCTTATTTAATTACTTTTACGTTGCTACTGTTACAATCACTATAAAACACCAAAAATATTACTTTTCCTATCGTTACTTTTGCTACCGTTACCACTACTATCATATTACTTCGCTACTAAATACTTTGCTGCAGATATTAAGTTATCTAGGTGTGGTTGAATTGACAACTCAGCTGCTAATACTTCAGAATATTCTTTGGCTCCCCTTGTGTCGAATCTATAAATTTGGGTTGAATACTCTACCCTCGAAAACTGTTGCGATCCCCTATACTTGTGGGTTATCAAGACTATTTTATGGCGCCGTTGCCGGGGAGCATATCTCTATTCTTTGAGTCACTTCGGATTTACATATGCTTATCATTATGAAGAACTTGAAAGATCCAAGAACCAAGATTTATCCCTCAACTACGAGGGGAGGTAAGGAACTGCCATCTAGCTCTGTACTTGATTCACCTTCTGTTTTGAGTAAGCTTGTGACACCTAAACCTGCTTCTGCTATTAATTCTGATATGTCGCATGTTATTGATGATGCCACTTCTACTTTGCATGATACTTATGATGAAACTACTTCTATGCTTGATACTACTGTGCCACTAGGTGAATTTCTTGATGAACAACTTGCTAGGGCTAGAGAGAATGAAAGTATTGAAACTGATAATATTGATGAAAGTGATGATGAAGATTTTTCCCCTAGATATGAATTGCCTGTTGTTCCTGAGGGTTATGTTATGGATGAAGAAACTGCTAGAGACATTCTTGCCTGCAATGATAGAAATGATCTTAAGAAATTATTGGCTAAGCTGAAACAAAAATCTCTAAATGCTAGAATGAAATATGATCCTGCTTATGCTACTTCACCTATCTTTGTTACTGATAGGGATTATGATTTCTCTGTTGATCCTGAGTTAATTACTTTGGTTGAATCTAATCCTTTCTATGGCTATGAATCTGAAACTGTTGTGGCACATCTTACTAAATTAAATGATATAGCTACCCTGTTCACTAATGATGAGAAAACTCGCTACTATTATATCCTTAAGTTATTTCCGTTCTCATTAAAGGGTGATGCTAAGATATGGTTTAATTCTCTTGATCCTGGTTGTGTGTGTAGTCCCTAGGATATGATTTATTACTTCTCTGCTAAATATTTCCCCGCTCATAAGAAACAAGCTGCTTTAAGAGAAATATATAATTTTGTGCAAACTGAAGAAGAGAGTCTCCCACACGCTTGGGGGAGGCTTCTCCAATTACTTAATGCTTTGCTTGATCATCCTCTCAAGAAAAATGAAATACTTGATATCTTTTATAATGGACTAACCGATGCTTCCAGATATTATCTTGATAGTTGTGTTGGTTGTGTTTTCAGGGAAAGAACTATTGATCAAGCTGAAATTCTATTGAATAATATGCTGACTAATGAAAATAATTGGACACTTCCTGAACCAACTCCTAAGCCAACTCTGAAGAAAAGGGGTATTCTATTTCTCAGTCCTGAAGATATGCAAGAGGCAAAGAAATCTATGAAAGAAAAAGGTATTAAAGCTGAAGATATTAAGAATTAACCTCCTATTAAAGAAATACATGGTCTTAATTTGCCTCATGTTGAAGAAATACATGGTCTTGATAACCTGACACAGGTAGTAAAGGTAAATTCTCTCTATAGATTTGATAAAGCTGAAATCCCTCCTACTAAGTTTGCTAGCCAATGTTTGGATGAGTTTGATAACTTTATGGTTAAGCAAGAAGATTTTAATGCTTATGTTTGTAGACAATTGAAACATAATGCTTATATGATTGGACACTTGAGTGATTATATGGCTAATATTAAAGGTGAACTTAAACTTATTAGTAAACATGCTTCTATGGTTACCATTCAAGTAGAACAAGTACTTAAAGCTTAGAATGATTTGCTCAATGAATTAAATAGTAAGAAAAATGATAATGTTGTTAGAGTTGTGACTAGAGGTGGTAAAATGACTCGGGAACCTTTGTATCCTGAGGGCCATCGTAAGAGAATTGAGCAAGATTCTCAGAGAACTAATGTAGATGCACCTAGTCCTTTTAAGAGGAAGAAAAAGAAAAATCATAGGACTTTGCATGCTTCTAGTGAACCTGATGTTGACAAACCTGAGAATCCCAATGATATTTCTATTTCTGATGCTGAAACACAACCTGGTAATGAACATGAACCTAGTGATAATGTTAATGATGATGTTCATGTTGATGCTCAACCTAGTAATAATAATGATGTAGAGATTGAACCTGATGTTGATCTTGATAACCCACAATCAAAGAATCAATGTTATGATAAGAAAGACTTCATTGCTAGGAAGCAAGGTAAAGAAAGAGAACCATGGGTTCAGAAACCCATGCCCTTTCCTCCTAAACCATCCAAGAAAAAGGATGATGAGGATTTTGAGCACTTTTCTGAAATGATTAGACCTATCTTTTTGCTTATGCGTTTGACTGATATGCTTAAAATGAATCCTTATGCTAAGTATGTGAAGGATATTGTTACAAATAAGAGAAAGATACCGGAAGATGAAATTTTAAGCATGCTTGCTAATTATACTTTTAAGGGTGGAATACCAAAGAAACCTGGAGATACAGAAGTACCAACTATACCATGCTCCATTAAAAGAAACTATGTTAAAACTGCTTTATGTGATCTTGGAGTCGGTGTTAGTGTTATCCCTCTCTCTTTATATCGTAGACTTGATTTGAATAAGTTGACACTTTTGGGGAACGTTGCAGAAAACAAAAAATTTCCTACGGTTTCACCAAGATCCATCTATGAGTTCATCTAGCAACGAGTGCTCAGATTGCATCTACATACCTTTGTAGATTGCGAGCAGAAGCGTTCAAGAGAACGGGGATGAGGGAGTCGTACTCGACGTGATCCAAATCACCGGAGATCCTATCGCCGAACGGACGGCACCTCCGCATTCAACACACGTACGGTCAGCGTGACGTCTCCTCCTTCTTTATCCAGCAAGGGGGAAGGAGAGGTTGATGAAGATCTAGCAGCACGCGTCGTGGTGGTGGATGCAGGAGTCACCGCAGCAGGGCTTCGCCGTTCTACTACAAGAGGGAGAGGTGTAGTAGGGGAGAGGGAGGCGCCTAGAGTCAAGGGTGCGGCTGCCCCTCCCCCCTTTATATAGGCTCCCCAAGGGGGGGCGCCGGCCCTAGGAGATGGGATCTCCTAGGGGGGCCGCGGCCAAGGGTGGAGTGGCCCCCAAGGCAAGTGGGGCGCCCCCCCCCCCCACCCTAGGGTTTCCAACCCTAGGCGCAAGGGATGGGCCAAGGGGGGCGCACCAGCCCATTATGGGCTGGTTCCCCTCCCCAATTCAGCCCATGGGGCCCTCCGGGATGGGTGGCCCCACCATGTGGACCCCCGGGACCCATCCGGTGGTCTCGGTACAATACCAGTGACGCCCGAAACTCTCCCGATGGCCGAAACTGCCCTTCCTATATATAATTCTTCACCTCCAGACCATTCCGAAACCCCTCATGATGTCCGGGATCTCATCCGGGACTCCGAACAACTTTCAGGTTACTGCATATTCATATCTCTACAACCCTAGCGTCACCGAACCTTAAGTGTGTAGACCCTACGGGTTCGGGAGACATGTAGACATGACCGAGATGGCTCTCCGGTCAATAACCAACAGCGGGATCTGGATACCCATGTTGACTCCCACATTCTCCTCGATGATCTCATTGGATGAACCACGATGTCGAGGATTCAAGCAACCCCGTATACAATTCCCTTTGTCAATCGGTACGTTACTTGCCCGAGATTCGATCGTCGGTATCCCAATACCTCGTTCAATCTCGTTACCGGCAAGTCACTTTACTCGTACCGTAATGCATGATCGCGTGACTAAACACTTGGTCACTTTGAGCTCATTATGATGATGCATTACCGAGTGGGCCCAGAGATACCTCTCCGACATACGGAGTGACAAATCCCAGTCTTGATCCGTGTCAACCCAACAGATACTTTCGGAGATACCCATAGTATACCTTTATAGTCACCCAGTTACGTTGTGACATTTGGTACACCCAAAGCATTCCTATGGTATCCGGAAGTTACACGATCTCACGGTCTAAGTAAAAGATACTTGACATTGGAAAAACTCTAGCAAACGAACTATACGATCTTGTGCTATGTTTAGGATTGGGTCTTGTCCATCACATCATTCTCCTAATGATGTGATCTCGTTATCAATGACATCCAATGTCCATAGTCAGGAAACCATGACTATCTGTTGATCAACGAGCTTGTCAACTAGAGGCTTACTAGGGACATGTTGGTGTCTATGTATTCACACATGCATTACGATTTCCGGATAACACAATTATAGCTTGAATAAAAGACAATTATCATGAATAAGGAAATATAATAATGATCCTTTTATTATTGCCTCTAGGGCATATTTCCAACAGTCTCCCACTTGCACTAGAGTCAATAATCTAGTTACATTGTGATGAATCGAACACCCATGGAATTCTGGTGTTGATCATGTTTTGCTCTAGGGAGAGGTTTAGTCAACGGATCTGCTACATTCAGGTCTGTATGTACTTTACAAATATCTATGTCTCCATCTTGAACATTTTCACGAATGGAGTTGAAGCGACGCTTGATGTGCCTGGTCTTCTTGTGAAATCTGGGCTCCTTGGCAAGTGCAATAGCTCCAGTGTTGTCACAGAAGAGTTTGATCGGCCCCGACGCATTGGGTATGACTCCTAGGTCGGTGATGAACTCCTTCACCCAAATTGCTTCATGCGCTGCCTCCGAGGCTGCCATGTACTCCGCTTCACATGTAGATCCCGCCACGATTCTCTGCTTGCAACTGCACCAGCTTACCGCCCCACCATTCAAAATATACACATATCCGGTTTGTGACTTAGAGTCATCCAGATCTGTGTCGAAGCTAGCGTCGACGTAACCCTTTACAACGAGCTCTTCGTCACCTCCATAAATGAGAAACATTTCCTTAGTCCTTTTCAGGTACTTCAGGATATTCTTGACCGCTGTCCAGTGTTCCTTGCCGAGATTACTTTGGTACCTTCCTACCAAACTTACGGCAAGGTTTACATCAGGTCTGGTACACAGCATGGCATACATAATAGAACCTATGGCTGAGGCATAGGGGATGACACTCATCTCTTCTATATCTTCTGCCGTGGTCGGACATTGAGCTGAGCTCAATTTCACACCTTGCAACACAGGCAAGAACCCCTTCTTAGACTGATCCATATTGAACTTCTTCAATATCTTATCAAAGTATGTGCTTTGTGAAAGACCTATGAGGCGTCTTGATCTATCTCTATAGATCTTGATGCCTAATATATAAGCAGCTTCTCCAAGGTCCTTCATTGAAAAACTCTTATTCAAGTAGGCCTTAATGCTGTCCAAAAGCTCTATATCATTTCCCATCAAAAGTATGTCATCTACATATAATATGAGAAATGCTACAGAGCTCCCACTCAATTTCCTGTAAACGCAGGCTTCTCCATAAGTCTGCATAAACCCAAACGCTTTGATCATCTCATCAAAGTGAATGTTCCAACTCCGAGATGCTTGCACCAGTGCATAAATCGAGCGTTGGAGCTTGCACACCTTGTCAGCATTCTTAGGATCGACAAAACCTTCCGGCTGCATCATATACAATTCTTCCTTAAGGAAACCATTAAGGAATGCCGTTTTGACGTCCATTTTCCATATCTCATAATCATAGAATGCGGCAATTGCCAACATGATTCGGACGGACTTCAGCTTCGCTACCGGTGAGAAAGTCTCATCATAGTCAACCCCTTGAACTTGTCGATAACCCTTAGCGACAAGCCGAGCTTTATAGATGGTCACATTTCCATCCGCGTCTGTCTTCTTCTTAAAGATCCATTTATTTTCTATGGCTCGCCGCTCAACGGGCAAGTCAGTCAAAGTCCATACTTTGTTTTCATACATGGATCCTATCTCGGATTTCATGGCTTCCAGCCATTTGTCAGAATCCGGGCCCGCCATTGGTTCTTCGTAGTTCGAAGGTTCACCGTTGTCTAACAACATGATTTCCAAGACAGGGTTGCCGTACCACTCTGGTGCGGAATGTGTCCTTGTGGACCTATGAAGTTCAGTATCTAAAGTTTCATGATCATCATCATTAACTTCCTCTCTAGTCGGTGCAGGCACCTCAGGAACATTTTCTTGAGTTGCGCCATTTTCCGGTTCAAGAGGTAATATTTCATCAAGTTCAAATTTCCTCCCACTTACTTCTTTTGAGAGAAACTCCTTCTCTAGAAAGGATCCATTCTTGGCAACAAAGATCTTGCCTTCGGATCTGAGGTAGAAGGTATACCCAATAGTTTCTTTAGGGTATCCTATGAAGACGCATTTTTCCGACTTGGGTTCGAGCTTTTCAGGTTGAAGTTTCTTGAAATAAGAATCACATCCCCAAACTTTTAGAAACGACAGCTTAGGTTTCTTCCCAAACCATAATTCATACGGTGTCGTCTCAACGGATTTCGACGGAGCCCTATTTAAAGTGAATGTGGCAGTCTCTAAAGCACAGCCCCAAAATGATAGCGGTAAATCGGTAAGAGACATCATAGATCGCACCATATCTAATAGAGTGCGATTACGATGTTCGGACACACCATTACGCTGAGGTGTTCCAGGCGGCATGAGTTGTGAAACTATTCCACATTTTCTTAAGTGTGTGCCAAATTCGTGACTCAAGTATTCTCCCCCACGATCTGATCGCAAGAACTTGATTTTCCTGTCACGTTGATTCTCAACCTCACTCTGAAATTCCTTGAACCTTTCAAAGGTCTCAGACTTGTGTTTCATTAAATATACATACCCATATCTACTCAAGTCATCAGTGAGGGTGAGAACATAACGATAGCCACCGCGAGCTTCAACACTCATTGGACCGCACACATCAGTATGTATGATTTCCAATAAGTCGGTTGCTCGCTCCATTGTTCCTGAGAACGGAGTCTTGGTCATTTTACCCATGAGGCATGGTTCGCACGTGTCAACTGATTCGTAATCAAGAGACTCTAAAAGTCCATCTGCATGGAGCTTCTTCATGCGTTTGACACCTATGTGACCAAGGCGGCAGTGCCACAAGTATGTGGGACTATCATTATCAACTTTACATCTTTTGGTATTCACACTATGAATATGTGTAGCATTACGCTTGAGATTCATTAAGAATAAACCATTCACCATTGGAGCATGACCATAAAACATATCTCTCATATAAATAGAACAACCATTATTCTCGGATTTAAATGAGTAGCCATCTCGAATTAAACGAGATCCTGATACAGTGTTCTTGCTCAAAGCTGGCACTAAATAATAATTATTGAGATTTAAAACTAATCCCGTAGGTAAATGTAGAGGTAGCGTGCCGACGGCGATCACATCGACCTTGGAACCATTCCCGACGCGCATCGTCACCTCGTCCTTCGCCAGTCTCCACTTATTCCGTGGCTCCTGCTTTGAGTTACAAATGTGAGCAACTGCACCGGTATCAAATACCCAGGAGCTACTATGAGTACTGGTAAGGTACACATCAATTACATGTATATCATATATACCTTTCGTGATGCCGGCCTTCTTGTCCGCTAAGTATTTGGGGCAGTTCCGCTTCCAGTGACCACTTCCCTTGCAATAAAACAATCAGTCTCGGGCTTGGGTCCATTCTTTGGCTTCTTCCCAGCAGCTTGCTTACCGGGCGCGGCAACTCCCTTGCCGTCCTTCTTGAAGTTCTTCTTACCCTTGCCTTTCTTGAACTTAGTGGTTTTATTCACCATCAACACTTGATGTTCCTTTTTGACTTCTACCTCTGCTGATTTCAGCATTGCAAATACTTCAGGAATGGTCTTTTCCATCCCCTGCATATTGAAGTTCATCACAAAGCTCTTGTAGCTCGGTGGAAGCGACTGAAGGATTCTGCCAATGACCGCGTCATCCGGGAGATTAACTCCCAGCTGAGTCAAGCGGTTATGTAACCCAGACATGGTGAGTATGTGCTCACTGACAGAACTGTTTTCCTCCATCTTACAGCTGAAGAACTTGTCGGAGACTTCATATCTCTCGACCCGGGCATGAGCTTGAAAAACCATTTTCAGCTCTTCGAACATCTCATATGCTCCGTGTCTCTCAAAACGCTTTTGGAGCCCCGGTTCTAAGCTGTAAACCATGCCGCACTGAACGAGGGAGTAATCATCGGAACGTGTCTGCCAAGCATTCATAACGTCTTGTTCTGCAGGGAGAACAGGTGCTTCACCTAGCGGTGCTTGTAGGACATAATCTTTCTTGGCAGCTATGATAATGATCCTCAGGTTCCGGACCCAGTCCGTATAGTTGCTGCCATCGTCTTTCAGCTTCGTTTTCTCTAGGAACGCGTTGAAGTTGAGGACAACATTGGCCATTTGATCTACAAGACATGTTGTAAAGGTTTTAGACTAAGTTCATGATAATTAAGTTCATCTAATCAAATTATTCAAAGAACTCCCACTCAGATAGACATCTCTCCAGTCATCTAAGTATAACATGATCCGAGTTAACTAGGCCGTGCCCGATCATCACGTGAGACGGACTAGTCAACGTCAGTGAACATCTTCATGTTGATCGTATCTTCTATACAACTCATGCTCGACCTTTCGGTCTTCTGTGTTCCGAGGCCATGTCTGTACATGCTAGGCTCGTCAAGTCAACCTAAGTGTTTGCATGTGTAAATCTGTCTTACACCCGTTGTATGTGAATGTTGGAATCTATCACACCCGATCATCACGTGGTGCTTCGAAACAACGAACTGTCACAACGGTGCACAGTTAGGGGGAACACTTTCTTGAAATTATTATGACGGATCATCTTATTTAGTACCATCGTTCTAAGTAAACAAGATGTAAAAACATGATAAACATCACATGCAATCAAATAATAATAGTGACATGATATGGCCAATATCACATAGCTCCTTTGATCTCCATCTTGGGGCTCCATGATCATCTTGTCACCGGCATGGCACCATGATCTCCATCATCGTGTCTCCATGAAGTTGCTCGCCAACTATTACTTCTACTACTATGGCTAACACGTTTAGCAATAAAGTAAAGTAATTTACATGGCGTTTCTCAATGACACGCAGGTCATACAAAAAATAAAGCCAACTCCTATGGCTCCTGCCGGTTGTCATACTCATCGACATGCAAGTCGTGATTCCTATTACAAGAACATGATCTCATACATCACATATATATCATTCATCATTCATCACAACTTTGGCCATATCACATCACAGAACACTTGCTGCAAAAACAAGTTAGACGTCCTCTAATTGTTGTTGCAAGTTTACGTGGCTGCAATAGGGTTCTAGCAAGAACGTATTCTTACCTACGTGAAATCCACAACGTGATTTGTCAACTTATATTTACCCTTCATAAGGACCCTTTTCATCGAATCCGCTCCAACTAAAGTGGGAGAGACAGACACCCGCCAGCCACCTTATGCAACTAGTGCATGTTAGTCGATGGAACCGGTCTCACGTAAGCGTACGTGTAAGGTTGGTCCAGGCCGCTTCATCCCACAATACTGCTGAAGCAAAATAAGACTAGTAGCGGCAAGATAGTTGACAACATCTACGCCCACAACAAATTGTGTTCTACTCGTGCAAAGAGAACTACGCATAAACCTGGCTCATGATGCCACTGTTGGGGAACGTTGCAGAAAACAAAAAATTTCCTACGGTTTCACCAAGATCCATCTATGAGTTCATCTAGCAATGAGTGATCGGATTGCATCTACATACCTTTGTAGATCGCGAGTGGAAGCGTTCAAGAGAACGGGGATGAGGGAGTCGTACTCGACGTGATCCAAACCACCGGAGATCCTAGCGCCGAACGGACGGCACCTCCGCATTCAACACACGTACGGTCAGCGTGACGTCTCCTCCTTCTTGATCCAGCAAGGGGGGAGGAGAGGTTGATGAAGATCCAGCAGCACGACAGCGTGGTGGTGGATGCAGGAGTCACCGCAGCAGGGCTTCGCCGTTCTACTGCAAGAGAGAGAGGTGTAGCAGGGGAGAGGGAGGCGCCAAGAGTCAAGGGTGCGGCTGCCCCTCCCTCCCCCCCTTTATATAGGCTCCCCAAGGGGGGCGCCAGCCCTAGGAGATGGGATCTCCTATGGGGGGGGGCAAGGGTGGAGTGGCCCCCAAGGCAAGTGGGGTGCCCCCCACCCTAGGGTTTCCAACCCTAGGCGCAGGGGGTGGGCCAAGGGGGCGCACCAGCCCAGTATGGGCTAGTTCCCCTCCCCACTTCAGCCCATGGGGCCCTCCGGGATGGGTGGCCCCACCCGGTGGACCCCCGGGACCCATCCGGTGGTCCCGGTACAATACCGGTGACCCCCGAAACTCTCCCGATGGCCGAAGCTGCACTTCCTATATATAATTCTTCACCTCCGGACCATTCCGGAACTCCTCTTGATGTCTGGGATCTCATCCGGGACTCTGAACAACTTTCAGGTTACTGCATATTCATATCTCTACAACCCTAGTGTCACCGAACCTTAAGTGTGTAGACCCTATACGGGTTCGGGAGACATGTAGACATGACCGAGATGGCTCTCCGGTCAATAACCAACAGCGGGATCTGGATACCCATGTTGACTCCCACATGCTCCTCGATGATCTCATCGGATGAACCATGATGTCGAGGATTCAGGCAACCCAGTATACAATTCCCTTTGTCAATCGGTACGTTACTTGCCCAAGATTCGATCGTCGGTATCCCAATACCTCGTTCAATCTCGTTACCGGCAAGTCACTTTACTCGTACCGTAATGCATGATCCTGTGACCAGACACTTGGTCACTTTGAGATCATTATGATGATGCATTACCGAGTGGGCCCAAAGATACCTCTCCGTCATACGGAGTGACAAATCCCAGTCTTGATCCATGTCAACCCAACAGATACTTTCGGAGATACCCGTAGTATACCTTTATAGTCACCCAGTTACGTTGTGACGTTTGGTACACCTAAAGCATTCCTACGGTATCCGGAAGTTACACGATCTCATGGTCTAAGGAAAAGATACTTGACATTGGAAAAACTCTAGCAAACAAACTATTGTTGCAAAGCAGTTGAACCTTAACCACACTTTAACATACCTATTAGACATTATGAGAAGGAAGAGAAGTTGTTGCCTCCTATTTTTCTAGACTATAAGAGTATGGTAGCACATGATTCTATCGTTAAGAATAAGGAAAAGATGCTCAAGTACAATCTGATTTTTGTTAAAAAAACACTCTAAGACTATTACTTTGCCAGCTCCTTCCTTGTTTGACTTATCTGCATGCAAGTACCTTGTTCCGCCAGAGGCCATTCACGCCTACCGAATGTTGGGGAATGTTGCAGAAAACAAAAAAAAATTCCTACGGTTTCACCAAGATCCATCTATGAGTTCATCTAGCAACGAGTGATCGGATGCATCTACATACCTTGTAGATCGCGAGCGGAAGCGTTCAAAGAACGGGGATGAGGGAGTCGTACTCGACGTGATCCAAATCACCGGAGATCCTAGCGCCGAACGAACGGCACCTCCGCGTTCAACACACATACGGTTAGCGTGACGTCTCCTCCTTCTTGATCCAGCAAGAGGGAAGGAGAGGTTGAGGAAGATCGCTCCAACAGCAGCACGACGGCGTGGTGATGATGGAGAAGCAGCACTTCGGCAGGGCTTCGCGAAGCTCTACGGAGGAGGAGAGGTGTAGCAGGGGAGAGGGGGGCGCCAAGACTCAAGGGTGTGGCTGCACCTCCCTCCCCTCCCTTTATATAGGTCCCCAAGGGGGGGGGCCCTGGAGATCCCATCTCCCAAGGGGGCGGCGGCCAGGGGGGTTGGAGTGCCCCCCAAGGCAAGTGGGCGCCCCCCCACCCTAGGGTTTCAACCCTAGGCGCAAGGGGTTGGGCCAAGGGGGCGCACCAGCCCACTAAGGGCTGGTTCCCCCTCCCACTTCAGCCCATGGGGCCCTCCGGGATGGGTGGCCCCACCCGGTGGACCCCCCGGACCCTTCCGGTGGTCCCGGTACAATACCGGTGACCCTGAAACTTGTCCCGATGGCCGAAATAGCACTTCCTATATATAATTATTTACCTCCAGACCATTCCGGAAATCCTCATGACGTCCGGGATCTCATATGGGACTCCGAACAACTTTCGGGTTATTGCATATTCATATCCCTACAACCCTAGCGTCACCGAACCTTAAGTGTGTAGACCCTACGGGTTCGGGAGACATGTAGACATGACCGAGATGGCTCTCCGGTCAATAACCAACAGCAGAATCCGGATACCCATGTTGGCTCCCACATGCTCCACGATGATCTCATCGGATGAACCACGATGTCGAGGATTCAAGCAACCCCGTATACAATTCCCTTTGTTAATCGGTACGTTACTTGCCCGAGATTCGATCGTCGGTATCCCAATACCTCGTTTAATCTCGTTACCGGCAAGTCACTTTACTCGTACCGTAATGCATGATCCCGTGACCAGACACTTGGTCACTTTGAGCTCATTGTGATGATGCATTACCGAGTGGGCCCAGAGATACCTCTCCGTCATACGGAGTGACAAATCCCAGTCTAGATCCGTGTCAACCCAACAGACACTTTCGGAGATACCAGTAGTATACCTTTATAGTCACCCAGTTACGTTGTGACGTTTGGTACACCCAAAGCACTCCTATAGTATCCGGGAGTTACACGATCTCATAGTCTAAGGAAAAGATACTTGACATTGGAAAAACTCTAGCAAACGAACTATACGATCTTGTGCTCTGTTTAGGATTGGGTCTTGTCCATCACATCATTCTCCTAATGATGTGATCTCATTATCAATGACATCCAATGTCCATAGTCAGGAAACCATGACTATCTGTTGATCAACGAGCTAGTCAACTAGAGGCTTACCAGGGACATGTTGGTGTCTATTTATTCACACATGTATTACGATTTCCGGAAAACACAATTATAGCATGAATAAAATACAATTATCATGAACAAGGAAATATAATAATAGTGCTTTTATTATTGCCTCTAGGGCATATTTCCAATAGTCTCCCACTTGCACTAGAGTCTATAATCTAGTTACATTGTGATGAATCGAACACCCATGGAATTCTGGTGTTGATCATGTTTTGCTCTAGGGAGAGGTTTAGTCAACGGATCTGCTACATTCAGGTCCGTATGTACTTTACAAATATCTATGTCTCCATCTTGAACATTTTCACGAATGGAGTTGAAGCGACGCTTGATGTGCCTGGTTTTCTTGTGAAACCTGGGCTCCTTGGCAAGTGCAATAGCTCCAGTGTTGTCACAGAAGAGTTTGATTGGCTATGAGATTACAAATATTTATGACTTATACATGTTCCTATGACTATGAGATTATGTAACTCCCGTGTGCCGAAGGAACACTTTGTGTGTACCAAACGTCACAACGTAACTGGGTGATTATAAAGGTGCTCTACAGGTGTCTCCAAAGGTACATGTTGGGTTGACATATTTCGAGATTAGGATTTGTCACTCCGATCGTCGGAGAGGTATCTCTGGGCCCTCTCGGTAATGCACATCACTTAAGCGTTGCAAGCATTGCAACTAAAGAGTTAGTTGCGGGATGATGTATTACGGAACGAGTAAAGAGACTTGCCGGTACGAGATTGAACTAGGTATTGGATACCGACGATTGAATCTCGGGAAAGTAACATACCGATGACAAAGGGAACGACGTATGTTGTTATGCGGTCTGACCGATAAAGATCTTCGTAGAATATGTAGGAGCCATTATGGGCATCTAGGTCCCGCTATTGGTTATTGACCGGAGACGTGTCTCGGTCATGTCTACATTGTTCTCGAACCGTAGGGTCCGCACGCTTAAAGTTACGATGACAGTTTCATTATGAGTTTATGTATTTTGATGTACCGAAGGTTGTTCGGAGTCCCGGATATGATCATGGACATGACGAGGAGTCTCGAAATGGTCGAGACATAAAGATCGATATATTGGACGACTATATTCGGACACCGGAATTGTTCCGGGTGGTTTCGGATAAAACAGGAGTGCCAGAGGGGTTACCGGAACCCCCCGGGGAAGTAATGGGCCTTAGTGGGCCTGAGGGGAGAGGGAGGGCAGCAGCCCAGGACGTGGCGCCCCCCCCCCTCATGGGGAGTCCGAATTGGACTAGGAGGGGGGTGCGGCCCCCCTTTCCCTCTCCCTCTCCCTCTCTTTCCTTCCCCCTCTCTATTCCTAGTTGGACTAGGAAAGGGGAGTCCTACTCCCACTAGGAGAAGGACTCCCCCCCTCTCCTTGGCGCGCCCCAAGGGCCGGCCGGCCTCCCCCTTGCTCCTTTATATACGGGGGCAGGGGGCACCCTAGAACACACAAGTTGATCTTCGTGATCGTTCCTTAGCCGTGTGCGGTGCCCCTCTCCATGATATTACACCTCGATCATATTGTAGCGGTGCTTAGGCGAAGCCCTGCGACGGTTAAACATCAAGATCGTCACCACGCCGTCGTGCTGACGAAACTCCTCCCCGAAGCTTTGCTGGATCGGAGCCCGGGGTGCGTCATCGAGCTATACGTGTGTCAAGAACTCGGAGGTGCCGGAGTAACGGTGCTTGGATCGGTCGGACCGGGAAGACGTACGACTACTTCCTCTACGTTGCATCAACGCTTCCGCTTCAGTCTATGAGGGTACGTAGACAACACTCTCCCCTCTCATTGCTATGCATCACCATGATCTTGCGTGTGCGTAGGATTTTTTTTTAAATTACTACGTTCCCCAACAGTGGCATCCGAGCCTAGGTTTTATGGTTTGATGTTATAAGCACGAGTAGAACACAACTGAGTTGTGGGCCATATAAGTCATACTTTTGTTCGGCGGTATTGTTGGACGAAGCGGCCCGGACCGACATTACGCGTACGCTTACGCGAGACCGGTTCTCCCGACGTGCTTTGCACATAGGTGGCTTGCGGGTGACTGTTTCTCCAACTTTAGTTGAACCGAGTGTGGCTACGCCCGGTCCTTGCGAAGGTTAAAACGGTATCAACTTGACAAACTATCGTTGTGGTTTTGATGCGTAGGTAAGATTGGTTCTTTCGTAAGCCCATAGCAGCCACGTAAAACTTGCAACAAACAAAGTAGAGGACGTCTAACTTGTTTTTGCAGGGCATGTTGTGATGTGATATGGTCAAGACATGATGCTAAATTTTATTGTATGAGATGATCATGTTTTGTAACCAAGTTATCGGCAACTGGCAGGAGCCATATGGTTGTCGCTTTATTGTATGCAATGCAATCGCGCTGTAATGCTTTACTTTATCACTAAGCGGTAGCGATAGTCGTGGAAGCATAAGATTGGCGAGACGACAACGATGGTACGATGGAGATCAAGGCGTCGCGCCGGTGACGATGGTGATCATGACGGTGCTTCGGAGATGGAGATCGCAAGCACAAGATGATGATGGCCATATCATATCACTTATATTGATTGCATGTGATGTTTATCTTTTATGCATCTTATTTTGCTTTGATTGACGGTAGCATTATAAGATGATCTCTCACTAAATTATCAAGAAGTGTTCTCCCTGAGTATGCACCATTGCCAAAGTTCGTCGTGCCCAGACACCACGTGATGATCGGGTGTGATAAGCTCTACGTCCATCTACAATGGGTGCAAGCCAGTTTTGCACACGCAGAATACTCAGGTTAAACTTGACGAGCCTAGCATATGCAGATATGGCCTCGGAACACGGAGACCGAAAGGTCGAGCGTGAATCATATAGTAGATATGATCAACATAGTGATGTTCACCATTGAAAGCTACTCCATTTCACGTGATGATCGGTTATCGTTTAGTTGATTTGGATCACGTGATCACTTAGAGGATTAGAGGGATGTCTATCTAAGTGGGAGTTCTTAAGTAATATGATTAATTGAACTTTAATTTATCATGAACTTAGTCCTGGTAGTATTAGCATATCTATGTTGTAGATCAATAACTCGCGTTGTTGCTTCCCTGTGTTTATTTTGATATGTTCCTAGAGAAAATTGTGTTCAAAGATGTTAGTAGCAATGATGCGGATTGGATCCGTGATCTGAGGTTTATCCTCATTGCTGCACAGAAGATTTATGTCCTTGATGCACCGCTAGGTGACAGACCTATTGCAGGAGCAGATGCAGATGTTATGAACATTTCGCTAGCTCAATATGATGACTACTTGATAGTTTAGTGCACCATGCTTAACGGCTTAGAATCGGGACTTCAAAGACATTTTGAACGTCATGGACCATATGAGATGTTCCAGGAGTTGAAGTTAATATTTTAAGCAAATACCCGAGTTGAGAGATATGAAGTCTCCAACAAGTTCTATAGCTAAAAGATGGAGGAGAATCGCTCAACTAGTGAGCATGTGCTCAGATTGTCTGGGTACTACAATCGCTTGAATCAAGTGGGAGTTAATCTTCCAGATAAGATAGTGATTGATAGAGTTCTCTAGTCACCATTACCAAGTTAGTAGAACTTCGTGATGAACTATGATATGCAAGGGATAACGGAAACAACTCCCAAGCTCTTCGTGATGCTGAAATCAATGAAGGTAGAAATCAATAAAAACATCAAGTGTTGATGGTAGACAAGACCACTAGTTTCAATAAAAGGGCAAAGGGAAGAAGGGGAACTTCAAGAAGAACGGCAAGCAAGTTTCTGCTCAAGTGAAGAAGCCCAAGTCTGGTCCTAAGCCTGAGACAAAGTGCTTCTACTGCAAAGGGATTGGTCACTGGAAGCGGAACTACCCCAAGTATTTGGTGGATAAGAAAGGATGGCAAAGTAAACAAAGGTATATTTGCTATACATGTTATTGATGTGTACTTTACTAGTGTTCATTGAAGGAAATATGCCCTAGAGGCAATAATAAAGTTATTATTTATTTCCTTATATCATGATAAATGTTTATTATTCATGCTAGAATTGTATTAACCGGAAACATAATACATGTGTGAATACATAGACCAACAGAGTGTCACTAGTATGCCTCTACTTGACTAGCTCGTTAATCAAAGATGGTTATGTTTCCTAACCATGAACAAGGAGTTGTTATTTGATTAACGAGGTCACATCATTAGTAGAATGATCTGATTGACATGACCCATTCCATTAGCTTAGCACCCGATCGTTTAGTAAGTTGCTATTGCTTTCTTCATGACTTATACATGTTCCTATAACTATGAGATTATGCAACTCCCGTTTACCGGAGGAACACTTTGGGTACTACCAAACGTCACAACGTAACTGGGTGATTATAAAGGAGTACTACAGGTGTCTCCAATGGCAGATGTTGGGTTGGCGTATTTCGAGATTAGGGTTTGTCACTCCGATCGTCGGAGAGGTATCTCTGGGCCCTCTCGGTAATACACATCACAAAAGCCTTGCAAGCATAATAACTAAGATGTTAGTTATGAGATGATGTATTACGGAACGAGTAAAGAGACTTGCCAGTAACGAGATTGAACTAGGTATTGGATACCGACGATCGAATCTCGGGCAAGTAACATACCGATGACAAAGGGAACAACGTATGTTGTTATGCGGTCTGACCGATAAAGATCTTCGTAGAATATGTAGGAGCCAATATGGGCATCCAGGTCCCGCTATTGGTTATTGACCGGAGACGTGTCTCGGTCATGTCTACATTGTTCTCGAACCGTAGGGTCCGCACGCTTAACGTTACGATGACAGTTATTATGAGTTTATGCATTTTGATGTACCGAAGGTTGTTCGGAGTCCCGGATGTGATCACGGACATGACGAGGAGTCTCGAAATGGTCGAGACGTAAAGATTGATATATTGGAAGCCTATGTTTGGACATCGGAAGTGTTCCGGGTGAAATCGGGATTTTACCGGAATACCGGGAGGGTTACCGGAACCCCCCGGGAGGCTAATGGGCCTATTGGGCCTTAGTGGAAAATAGAGAAGAGGCAGCCCACAGCCTAGCCGGCGCCCCCCCCCCTTCCCCAAGTCCTAGTAGGACTAGGAAAGGTGGGCCGGCCACCTCTCTCTCTTTCCCCCTCCCGGGAATCCTAGTTGGACTAGGATTGGAGGGGGAGTCCTACTCCCGGTGGGAGTAGGACTCTCCTGCGCCCCCACCTTGGCCGGCCAGCCCCTCCTCCCTTGCTCCTTTATATACGGGGGCAGGGGGCACCCCAAGACACACAACTTGATCCTTGAGATCGTTCCTTAGCCGTGTGCGGTGCCCCCTGCCACCAAATTCCACCTCGATCATACCGTTACAGTGCTTAGGCGAAGCCCTGCGTCGGTAGTACATCAAGATCGTCATCACGCCGTCGTGCTGACGAAACTCTTCCTCGACGCTTTGCTGGATCGGAGCCCGAGGAACGTCATCAAGCTGAACGTGTGCTAAGAACTCGGAGGTGCCGGAGTAACGGTGCTTGGATCGGTCGATCGGGAAGAAGACGTACGACTACTTCCTCTACGTTGTGTGATCGCTTCCGCAGTCGGTCTGTGTTGGTACGTAGACAACACTCTCCCCTCTCGTTGCTATGCATCACCATGATCTTGCGTGTGCGTAGGAAATTTTTTGAAATTACTGCGTTCCCCAACAGTGGCATCCGAGCCTAGGTTTTATGGTTTGATGTTATATGCACGAGTAGAACACAAGTGAGTTGTGGGCGATACAAGTCATACTGCCTACCAGCATGTCATACTTTGGTTCGGCGGTATTGTTGGTTGAGATGATCCGGACCAACCTTACGCATACTCTTATGCGAGACCGGTTCCCTCGACGTGCTTTGCACATAGATGGCTTGTGAAAGACTATCTCTCCAACTTTAGTTGAACCAAGTGTGACTACGCCCGGTCCTTGAGAAGGTTAAAACAGAGTCTATTTGACGAACTATCGTTGTGGTTTTGATGCGTAGGTGAGATGTGTTCTTACTTAAGCCCGTAGCAGCCACGTAAAACTTGCAACAACAAAGTAGAAGACGTCTAACTTGTTTTTGCAGGGCATGTTGTGATGTGATATGGTCAAAGCATGATGCTGATTTTATTGTATGAGATGATCATGTTTTGTAACCGAGTTATCGGCAACTGGCAGGAGCCATATGGTTGTCGCTTTATTGTATGCAATGCAAATCGCGATGTAATGCTTTACTTTATTACTAAGCGGTAGTGATAGTCGTGGAAGCATAAAGATTGGCGAGACGACAACGATGCTACGATGGAGATCAAGGTGTCGCGCCGGTGACAATGGTGATCATGACGGTGCTTCGGAGATGGAGATCACAAAGCGCAAGATGATGATGGCCATATCATATCACTTATATTGATTGCATGTGATGTTTATCCTTTTATGCATCTTATCTTGCTTTGATTGACGGTAGCATTATAAGATGATCTCTCACTAAATTATCAAGAAGTGTTCTCCCTGAGTATGCACCGTTGCAAAAGTTCTTCGTGCTGAGACACCACGTGATGATCGGGTGTGATAGGCTCTACGTTCAAATACAACGGGTGCAAAACAGTTGCACACGCAGAATACTCAGGTTATACTTGACGAGCTATGCATATAAGATATGACCTCGGAACACGGAGACCGAAAGGTCGAGCGTGAATCATATAGTAGATATGATCAACATATTGATGTTCACCATTGAAAACTACTCCATCTCACGTGATGATCGGTTATGGTTTAGTTGATTTGGATCACGTGATCACTTAGAGGATTAGAGGGATGTCTATCTAAGTGGGAGTTCTTAAGTAAATTAACTGAACTTAAAAATTTATCATGAACTTAGTACCTGATAGTATCTTGCTTGTCTGTGTTGATTGTAGATAGATGGCTCGTGCTGTTGTTCCGTTGAATTTTAATGCGTTCCTTGAGAAAGCTAAGTTGAAAGATGATGGTAGCAATTACACGGACTGGGTCCGTAACCTGAGGATTATCCTCATTGCTGCACAGAAGAATTACGTCCTGGAAGCACCGCTGAGTGCCAGGCCTGCTGCAAGAGCAATGCCAGAAGTTATGAACGTCTGGCAGAGCAAAGCTGATGACTACTCAATAGTTCAGTGTGCCATGCTTTATGGCTTAGAACCGGGACTTCAACGACGTTTTGAACGTCACGGAGCAT
Source organism: Triticum monococcum (assembly GCA_034509565.1). NCBI lineage: Eukaryota > Viridiplantae > Streptophyta > Magnoliopsida > Poales > Poaceae > Triticum > Triticum monococcum. The sequence continues at coordinate 743,907,099 of CM067847.1, read as the reverse complement.
ATGAGATGTTCCAGGAGTTGAAGTTAATATTTCAAGCAAATGCCCGGATTGAGAGATATGAAGTCTCCAATAAGTTCTATAGCTGGAAGATGGAGGAGAACAGTTCTGTCAGTGAGCATATACTCAAAATGTCTGGGTATAATAATCACTTGATTCAATTGGGAGTTACACTTCCGGATGATTGCGTCATTGACAGAATTCTCCAATCACTGCCACCAAGCTACAAGAGCTTTGTGATGAACTATAATATGCAAGGGATGAACAAGACTATTCCCGAGCTCTTCGCTATGCTGAAAGCTGCGGAGGTAGAAATCAAAAAGGAGCATCAAGTGTTGATGGTTAACAAAACCACTAGTTTCAAGAAAAAGGGCAAAGGGAAGAAGAAAGGGAACTCCAAGAAGAACGGCAAGCAAGTTGCTGCTCAAGAGAAGAAACCCAAGCTTGGACCTAAGCCTGAAACTGAGTGCTTCTACTGCAAGCAGACTGGTCACTGGAAGCGGAACTGCCCCAAGTATTTGGCGGATAAGAAGGATGGCAAGGTGAACAAAGGTATATGTGATATACATGTTATTGATGTGTACCTTACTAATGCTCGCAGTAGCACCTGGGTATTTGATACTGGTTCTGTTGCTAATATTTGCAACTCGAAACAGGGACTACAGAATAAGCGGACACTAGCAAAGGACGAGGTGACGATGCGCGTGGGAAACGGTTCCAAAGTCGATGTGATCGCGATCGGCACGCTACCTCTACATCTACCTTCGGGATTAATATTAGACCTAAATAATTGTTATTTGGTGCCAGCGTTGAGCATGAACATTATATCTGGATCTTGTTTGATGCGAGACGGTTATTCATTTAAATCAGAGAATAATGGTTGTTCTATTTATATGAGTAATATCTTTTATGGTCATGCACCCTTGAAAAGTGGTCTATTCTTATTAAATCTCGATAGTAGTAATACACATATTCATAATGTTGAAACCAAAAGATGCAGAGTTGATAATGATAGTGCAACTTATTTGTGGCACTGCCGTTTAGGTCATATCGGTGTAAAGCGCATGAAGAAACTCCATACTGATGGGCTTTTGGAACCACTTGATTATGAATCACTTGGTGTTTGCGAACCGTGCCTCATGGGCAAGATGACTAAAACACCGTTCTCCGGCTATATGGAGAGAGCAACAGATTTATTGGAAATCATACATACCGATGTATGTGGTCCGATGAATATTGAGGCTCGTGGCGGCTATCGTTATTTTCTCACCTTCACAGATGATTTAAGCAGATATGGGTATATCTACTTAATGAAACATAAGTCTGAAACATTTGAAAAGTTCAAGGAATTTCAGAGTGAAGTTGAAAATCATCGTAACAAGAAAATAAAGTTCCTACGATCTGATCGTGGAGGAGAATATTTGAGTTACGAGTTTGGTGTACATTTGAAAAATTGTGGAATAGTTTCGCAACTCACGCCACCCGGAACACCACAACGTAATGGTGTGTCCGAACGTCGTAATCGTACTTTACTAGATATGGTGCGATCTATGATGTCTCTTACTGATTTACCGCTATCATTTTGGGGTTATGCTTTAAAGACGGCCGCATTCACGTTAAATAGGGCACCATCTAAATCCGTTGAGACGACGCCTTTTGAACTATGGTTTGGCAAGAAACCAAAGTTGTCGTTTCTTAAAGTTTGGGGCTGCAATGCTTATGTGAAAAAGCTTCAACCTGATAAGCTCGAACCCAAATCGGAGAAGTGTGTCTTCATAGGATATCCAAAGGAAACTATTGGATACACCTTCTATCACAGATCCGAAGGCAAGACTTTTGTTGCTAAATTCGGAAACTTTCTTGAGAAGGAGTTTCTCTCGAAAGAAGTGAGTGGGAGGAAAGTAGAACTAGACGAGGTAACTGTACCTACTCCATTATTGGGAAATAGTACATCACAGAAAACTGTTTCTGTGAGAACTACACCAATAAGAGAGGAAGTTAATGATGATGATCATGAAACTTTAGTTCAAGATACTACTGCACCTCGTAGATCAACCAGAGTAAGATCCGCACCAGAGTGGTACGGTAATCCTGTTCTGGAAGTCATGCTACTAGATCATGATGAACCTACGAACTATGAAGAAGCGATGGTGAGCCCAGATTCCACAAAGTGGCTTGAAGCCATGAAATCTGAGATGGGATCCATGTATGAGAACAAAGTATGGACTTTGGTTGACTTGCCCGATGATCGGCAAGCAATTGAGAATAAATGGATCTTTAAGAAAAAGACTGACGCTGATGGTAATGTTACTGTGTACAAAGCTCGACTTGTCGCAAAAGGTTTTCGACAAGTTCAAGGAGTTGACTACGATGAGACTTTCTCACCCGTAGCGATGCTTAAGTCTGTCAGAATCATGTTAGCAATTGCCGCATTTTATGATTATGAAATTTGGCAAATGGATGTAAAAACCGCATTCCTGAATGGATTTCTGGAAGAAGAGTTGTATATGATGCAACCAGAAGGTTTTGTCGATCCAAAGGGAGCTAACAAAGTGTGCAAACTCCAGCGATCCATCTATGGACTGGTGCAAGCATCTCGGAGTTGGAATAAACGCTTTGATAGTGTGATCAAAGCATTTGGGTTTATACAGACTTTTGGAGAAGCCTGTATTTACAAGAAAGTGAGTGGGAGCTCTGTAGCATTTCTGATATTATATGTGGATGACATATTACTCATTGGAAATGATATAGAATTTCTGGATAGCATAAAGGGATACTTGAATAAAAGTTTTTCGATGAAAGACCTTGGGGAAGCTGCTTACATATTAGGCATAAAGATCTATAGAGATAGATCAAAACGCTTAATTGGACTTTCACAAAGCACATACCTTGACAAGATTTTGAAGAAGTTCAAAATGGATCAAGCAAAGAAAGGGTTCTTGCCTGTATTGCAAGGTGTGAAGTTGAGCCAGGCTCAATGCCCGACCACTTCAGAAGATAGAGAGAATATGAAAGATGTTCCCTATGCTTCAGCCATAGGCTCTATCATGTATGCAATGCTGTGTACCAGACCTGATGTGTGCCTTGCCATAAGTTTAGCAGGGAGGTACCAAAGTAATCCAGGGGTGGATCACTGGACAGCGGTCAAGAACATCCTGAAATACCTGAAAAGGACTAAGGATATGTTTCTCATATATGGAGGTGACAAAGAGCTCACCGTAAAAGGTTACGTTGATGCAAGCTTTGACACTGATCCGGACGATTCTAAATCGCAAACCGGATACGTATTTACCTTAAACGGTGGAGCTGTCAGTTGGTGCAGTTCTAAACAAAGCGTCGTAGCGGGATCTACATGTGAAGCGGAGTACATAGCTGCTTCGGAAGCAGCAAACGAAGGAGTCTGGATGAAGGAGTTCATATCCGATCTAGGTGTCATACCTAGTGCATCGGGTCCAATGAAAATCTTCTGTGACAATACTGGTGCAATTGCCTTAGCAAAGGAATCCAGATTTCACAAGAGGACCAAACACATCAAGAGACGCTTCAACTCCATCCGGGATTTAGTCCAGGTGGGAGACATAGAAATTTGCAAGATACATACGGATCTGAATGTTGCAGACCCGTTGACTAAGCCTCTTCCACGAGCAAAACATGATCAGCACCAAGGCTCCATGGGTGTTAGAATCATTACTATGTAATCTAGATTATTGACTCTAGTGCAAGTGGGAGACTGAAGGACATATGCCCTAGAGGCAATAATAAAGTTATTATTTATTTCCTTATATCATGATAAATGTTTATTATTCATGCTAGAATTGTATTAACCGGAAACATAATACATGTGTGAATACATAGACCAACAGAGTGTCACTAGTATGCCTCTACTTGACTAGCTCGTTAATCAAAGATGGTTATGTTTCCTAACCATGAACAAGGAGTTGTTATTTGATTAACGAGGTCACATCATTAGTAGAATGATCTGATTGACATGACCCATTCCATTAGCTTAGCACCCGATCGTTTAGTAAGTTGCTATTGCTTTCTTCATGACTTATACATGTTCCTATAACTATGAGATTATGCAACTCCCGTTTACCGGAGGAACACTTTGGGTACTACCAAACGTCACAACGTAACTGGGTGATTATAAAGGAGTACTACAGGTGTCTCCAATGGCAGATGTTGGGTTGGCGTATTTCGAGATTAGGGTTTGTCACTCCGATCGTCGGAGAGGTATCTCTGGGCCCTCTCGGTAATACACATGACATAAGCCTTGCAAGCATAATAACTAAGATGTTAGTTATGAGATGATGTATTACGGAACGAGTAAAGAGACTTGCCAGTAACGAGATTGAACTAGGTATTGGATACCGACGATCGAATCTCGGGCAAGTAACATACCGATGACAAAGGGAACAACGTATGTTGTTATGCGGTCTGACCAATAAAGATCTTCGTAGAATATGTAGGAGCCAATATGGGCATCCAGGTCCCGCTATTGGTTATTGACCGGAGACGTGTCTCGGTCATGTCTACATTGTTCTCGAACCGTAGGGTCCGCACGCTTAACGTTACGATGACAGTTATTATGAGTTTATGCATTTTGATGTACCGAAGGTTGTTCGGAGTCCCGGATGTGATCACGGACATGACGAGGAGTCTCGAAATGGTTGAGACGTAAAGATTGATATATTGGAAGCCTATGTTTGGACATCGGAAGTGTTCCGGGTGAAATCGGGATTTTACCGGAATACCGGGAGGGTTACCGGAACCCCCCGGGAGGCTAATGGGCCTATTGGGCCTTAGTGGAAAATAGAGAAGAGGCAGCCCACAGCCTAGCCGGCGCCCCCCCCCCCCCCCTTCCCCAAGTCCTAGTAGGACTAGGAAAGGTGGGCCGGCCACCTCTCTCTCTTTCCCCCTCCCGGGAATCCTAGTTGGACTAGGATTGGAGGGGGAGTCCTACTCCCGGTGGGAGTAGGACTCTCCTGCGCCCCCACCTTGGCCGGCCAGCCCCTCCTCCCTTGCTCCTTTATATACGGGGGCAGGGGGCACCCCAAGACACACAACTTGATCCTTGAGATCGTTCCTTAGCCGTGTGCGGTGCCCCCTGCCACCAAATTCCACCTCGATCATACCGTTACAGTGCTTAGGCGAAGCCCTGCGTCGGTAGTACATCAAGATCGTCATCACGCCGTCGTGCTGACGAAACTCTTCCTCGACGCTTTGCTGGATCGGAGCCCGAGGAACGTCATCGAGCTGAACGTGTGCTAAGAACTCGGAGGTGCCGGAGTAACGGTGCTTGGATCGGTCGATCGGGAAGAAGACGTACGACTACTTCCTCTACGTTGTGTGATCGCTTCCGCAGTCGGTCTGCGTTGGTACGTAGACAACACTCTCCCCTCTCGTTGCTGTGCATCACCATGATCTTGCGTGTGCGTAGGAAAATTTTTGAAATTACTGCGTTCCCCAACATTCATACCAAGCCCTCAGTATTTGGTACTAGTTCAGTTGCTAAGATTAGTAACTCGAAACGGGAGTTGCGGAATAAACAGAGACTAGTTAAGGGTGAAGTAACGGTGTGTGTTGGAAGTAGTTCCAAGATTGATATGATCATCATCGCACACTCCTTATACTTTCGGGATTAGTGTTATTTGGTGTTTGCGTTAAGCATGAATATGATTTGATCATGTTTATTGCAATACGTCTATTCATTTAAGTTAGAGAATAATTGTTGTTCTGTTTACATGAATATAACCTAATATGGTTACACACCCAATGAAAATAGTTCATTGGATCTCGATCGTAGTGATACACATATTCATAATATTGAAACCAAAAGATGCAAAGTTAATAATGATAGTGCAACTTATTTGTGGCACTGCCGTTTAGGTCATATTGGTGTAAAGCGCATAAAGAAACTCCATGCTGATGGGATTTTGGAATCACTTGATTATGAATCACTTGGTGCTTGCGAACCATGCCTTATGGGCAAGATGACTAAAGACTCCGTTCTCCGGAACAATGGAGCGAGCAACTGACTTATTGGAAATAATACATACTGATGTATGCAATCCGATGAGTGTTGAAGCTCGCGGCGGGTATCGTTATTTTCTAGCCTTCACATATGATTTGAGCAGATATGGGTATATCTGCTTGATGAAACTGTTGGGGAACGCAGTAATTTCAAAATTTTCCTACGCACACGCAAGATCATGGTGATGCATAGCAACGAGAGGGGAGAGTGTTGTCTACGTACCAACGCAGACCGACTGCGGAAGCGATCACACAACGTAGAGGAAGTAGTCGTACGTCTTCCCGATCCAAGCACCATTACTCCGGCACCTCCGAGTTCTTAGCACACGTTCAGCTCGATGACGTTCCTCGGGCTCCGATCCAGCAAAGCGTCGAGGAAGAGTTCCGTCAGCACGACGGCGTGGTGACGATCTTGATGTACTACCGACGCAGGGCTTCGCCTAAGCACTGTAACGGTATGATCGAGGTGGAATTTGGTGGCAGGGGGCACCGCACACGGCTAAGGAACGATCTCAAGGATCAACTTGTGTGTCTTGGGGTGTCCCCTGCCCCCGTATATAAAGGTTGGAGGGAGGGGGGCTGGCCGGCCAAAGAGGGGGAGGCGCAGGAGGAGTCCTACTCCTACCGGGAGTAGGACTCCCCCCTCCAATCCTAGTCCAACTAGGAATCCTTTAAAGGGGAGAGAGAGAGAGGTGGCCGGCCCCTCTCCTAGTCCTAATAGGACTAGGGAGAGGGGGGAGGCGCAGCCCTATGTGGGCTGCCCTCTCACCTTTCCACTAAGGCCCATGTTGGCCCATTTGGCTCCCGGGGGGTTCCGGTAACCCTCCCGGTAATCCGGTAAAATCCCGATTTCACCCGGAACACTTCCGATGTCCAAACATAGGCTTCCAATATATCAATCTTTACGTCTCGACCATTTCGAGACTCCTCGTCATGTCCGTGATCTCATCCGGGACTCCGAACAACCTTCGGTACATGAAAATGCATAAACTCATAATAACTGTCATCGTAACGTTAAGCGTGCGGACCCTACGGTTCGAGAACAATGTAGACATGACCGAGACACGTCTCCGGTCAATAACCAATAGCGGGACCTGGATGCCCATATTGGCTCCTACATATTCTACGAAGATCTTTATCGGTCAGACCGCATAACAACATACGTTGTTCCCTTTGTCATCGGTATGTTACTTGTCCGAGATTCGATCGTCGGTATCCAATACCTAGTTCAATCTCGTTACTGGCAAGTCTCTTTACTCGTTCCGTAATACATCATCTCATAACTAACATCTTAGTTATTATGCTTGCAAGGCTTATGTGATGTATATTACCGAGAGGGCCCAGAGATACCTCTCCGACAATCGGAATGACAAACCCTAATCTCGAAATACGCCAACCCAACATCTACCATTGGAGACACCTGTAGTACTCCTTTATAATCACCCAGTTACGTTGTGACGTTTGGTAGTACCCAAAGTGTTCCTCCGGTAAACGGGAGTTGCATAATCTCATAGTTATAGGAACATGTATAAGTCATAAAGAAAGCAATAGCAACATACTAAACGATCGGGTGCTAAGCTAATGGAATGGGTTATGTCAATCAGATCATTCAACTAATGATGTGACCTCGTTAATCAAATAACAACTCTTTGTTCATGGTTAGGAAACATAACCATCTTTGATTAACGAGCTAGTCAAGTAGAGGCATACTAGTGACACTCTGTTGGTCTATGTATTCACACATGTATTATGTTTCCGGTTAATACAATTCTAGCATGAATAATAAACATTTATCATGATATAAGGAAATAAATAATAACTTTATTATTGCCTCTAGGGCATATTTCCTTCAGTCTCCCACTTGCACTAGAGTCAATAATCTAGATTACACAGTAATGATTCTAACACCCATGGAGCCTTGGTGCTGATCATGTTTTTCTCGTGGAAGAGGCTTAGTCAACGGGTCTGCAACATTCAGATCCGTATGTATCTTGCAAATCTCTATGTCTCCCACCTGGACTAAATCCCGGATGGAGTTGAAGCGTCTCTTGATGTGTTTGGTTCTTTTGTGAAATCTGGATTCCTTTGCCAAGGCAATTGCACCAGTATTGTCACAGAAGATTTTCATTGGACCCGATGCACTAGGTATGACACCTAGATCGGATATGAACTCCTTCATCCAGACTCCTTCGTTCGCTGCTTCCGAAGCAGCTATGTACTCCGCTTCACATGTAGATCCCGCTATGACGCTTTGTTTAGAACTGCACCAACTGACAGCTCCACCGTTTAAAGTAAACACGTATCCGGTTTGTGATTTAGAATCGTCCGGATCAGTGTCAAAGCTTGCATCAACGTAACCTCTTACGGTGAGCTCTTTTTCACCTCCATATACGAGAAACATATCCCTAGTCCTTTTCAGGTATTTCAGGATGTTCTTGACCGCTGTCCAGTGATCCACTCCTGGATTACTTTGGTACCTCCCTGCTAAACTTATAGCAAGGCACACATCAGGTCTGGTACACAGCATTGCATACATGATAGAGCCTATGGCTGAAGCATAGGGAACATCTTTCATTTTCTCTCTATCTTCTGCATTGGTCGGGCATTGAGTCTGACTCAACTTCACACCTTGTAACATAGGCAAGAACCCTTTCTTTGCTTGATCCATTTTGAACTTCTTCAAAATCTTGTCAAGGTATGTGCTTTGTGAAAGTCCAATTAAGCGTCTTGATCTATCTCTATAGATCTTTATGCCTAATATGTAAGCAGCTTCACCGAGGTCTTTCATTGAAAAACTTTTATTCAAGTATCCCTTTATGCTATCCAGAAATTCTATATCATTTCCAATCAGTAATATGTCATCCACATATAATATTAGAAATGCTACAGAGCTCCCACTCACTTTCTTGTAAATACAGGCTTCTCCAAAAGTCTGTATAAAACCAAATGCTTTGATCACACTATCAAAGCGTTTATTCCAACTCTGAGATGCTTGCACCAGTCCATAAATGGATCGCTGGAGTTTGCACACTTTGTTAGCTCCCTTTGGATCGACAAAACCTTCCGGTTGTATCATATACAACTCTTCTTCCAGAAATCCATTCAGGAATGCAGTTTTTACATCCATTTGCCAAATTTCATAATCATAAAATGCGGCAATTGCTAACATGATTCTGACAGACTTAAGCATCGCTACGGGTGAGAAAGTCTCATCGTAGTCAACTCCTTGAACTTGTCGAAAACCTTTTGCGACAAGTCGAGCTTTGTACACAGTAACATTACCATCAGTGTCAGTCTTTTTCTTAAAGATCCATTTATTCTCAATTGCTTGCCGATCATCGGGAAAGTCAACCAAAGTCCATACTTTGTTCTCATACATGGATCCCATCTCAGATTTCATGGCTTCAAGCCACTTTGCGTAATCTGGGCTCACCATCGCTTCTTCATAGTTTGTAGGTTCATCATGATCTAGTAGCATGACTTCCAGAACAGGATTACCGTACCACTCTGGTGCGGATCTTACTCTGGTTGATCTACGAGGTACGGTAGTATCTTGATCTAAAGTTTCATGATCATCATCATTAACTTCCTCTCTTATTGGTGTAGGTCTCACAGAAACAGTTTTCTGTGATGTACTATTTCCCAATAACGGAGTAGGTACAGTTACCTCGTCAAGTTCTACTTTCCTCCCACTCACTTCTTTTGAGAGAAACTCCTTCTCAAGAAAGTTTCCGAATTTAGCAACAAAAGTCTTGCCTTCGGATCTGTGATAGAAGGTGTATCCAATAGTTTCCTTTGGATATCCTATGAAGACACATTTCTCCGATTTGGGTTCGAGCTTATCAGGTTGAAGTTTTTTCACATAAGCATCGCAGCCCCAAACTTTAAGAAACGACAACTTTGGTTTCTTGCCAAACCACAGTTCATAAGTCGTCGTCTCAATGGATTTTGATGGTGCCCTATTTAACGTGAATGCGGCCATCTCTAAAGCATAACCCCAAAACGATAGCGGTAAATCAGTAAGAGACATCACAGATCGCACCATATCTAGTAAAGTACGATTACGACGTTCGGACACACCATTACGTTGTGGTGTTCCGGGTGGCGTGAGTTGCGAAACTATTCCACAATTTTTCAAATGTACGCCAAACTCGTAACTCAAATATTCTCCTCCACGATCAGATCGTAGAAACCTTATTTTCTTGTTACGATGATTTTCAACTTCACTCTGAAACTCTTTGAACTTTTCAAACGTTTCAGATTTGTGTTTCATTAAGTAGATATACCCATATCTGCTTAAATCATCTGTGAAAGTGAGAAAATAACGATATCCGCCACGAGCCTCAATATTCATCGGACCACATACATCGGTATGTATGATTTCCAACAAATCTGTTGCTCTCTCCATAGTACCGGAGAACGGTGTTTTAGTCATCTTGCCCATGAGGCATGGTTCGCAAGTACCAAGTGATTCATAATCAAGTGGTTCCAAAAGCCCATCAGTATGGAGTTTCTTCATGCGCTTTATACCGATATGACCTAAACGGCAGTGCCACAAATAAGTTGCACTATCATTATCAACTCTGCATCTTTTGGCTTCAACATTATGAATATCTGTATCACTACTATCGAGATTCATCAAAATAGACCACTTTTCAAAGGTGCATGACCATAAAAGATATTACTCATATAAATAGAACAACCATTATTCTCTGATTTAGATGAATAACTGTCTCGCATTAAACAAGATCCAGATATAATGTTCATGCTCATCGCTGGCACCAAATAACAATTATTTAGGTCTAATATTAATCCCGAAGGTAGATGTAGAGGTAGCGTGCCGACCGCGATCACATCGACTTTGGAACCGTTTCCCACGCGCATCGTCACCTCGTCCTTTGCTAGTGTCCTCTTATTCTGTAGTCCCTGTTTCGAGTTGCAAATATTAGCAACAGAACCAGTATCAAATACCCAGGTGCTACTACGAGCATTAGTAAGGTACACATCAATAACATGTATATCACATATACCTTTGTTCACCTTGCCATCCTTCTTATCCGCCAAATACTTGGGGCAGTTCCGCTTCCAGTGACCAGTCTGCTTGCAGTAGAAGCACTCAGTTTCAGGCTTAGGTCCAGACTTGGGTTTCTTCTCTTGAGCAGCAACTTGCTTGCTGTTCTTCTTGAAGTTCCCCTTCTTCTTCCCTTTGCCCTTTTTCTTGAAACTAGTGGTTTTGTTAACCATCAACACTTGATGCTCCTTCTTGATTTCTACCTCCGCAGCTTTCAGCATTGCGAAGAGCTCAGGAATAGTCTTGTTCATCCCTTGCATATTATAGTTCATCACAAAGCTCTTGTAGCTTGGTGGCAGTGATTGGAGAATTCTGTCAATGACGCAATCATCCGGAAGTGTAACTCCCAATTGAATCAAGTGATTATTATACCCAGACATTTTGAGTATATGCTCACTGACAGAACTGTTCTCCTCCATCTTCCAGCTATAGAACTTATTGGAGACTTCATATCTCTCAATCCGGGCATTTGCTTGAAATATTAACTTCAACTCCTGAAACATCTCATATGCTCCATGACGTTCAAAACGTCGTTGCAGTCCCGGTTCTAAGCCATAAAGCATGGCACACTGAACTATTGAGTAGTCATCAGCTTTGCTCTGCCAGACGTTCATAACTTCTGGTGTTGCTCTTGCAGCAGGCCTGGCACTCAGCGGTGCTTCCAGGACGTAATTCTTCTGTGCAGCAATGAGGATAATCCTCAAGTTACGAACCCAGTCCGTGTAATTGCTACCATCATCTTTCAACTTTGCTTTCTCAAGGAACGCATTAAAATTCAACGGAACAACAGCACGAGCCATCTATCTACAATCAACATAAACAAGCAAGATACTATCAGGTACTAAGTTCATGATAATTTTAAGTTCAGTTTAATCAAATTTACTTAAGAACTCCCACTTAGATAGACATCCCTCTAATCCTCTAAGTGATCACGTGATCCAAATCAACTAAACCATAACCGATCATCACGTGAGATGGAGTAGTTTTCAATGGTGAACATCAATATGTTGATCATCTACTATATGATTCACGCTCGACCTTTCGGTCTCCGTGTTCCGAGGCCATATATGTATATGCTTGGCTCGTCAAGTATAACCTGAGTATTCCGCGTGTGCAACTGTTTTGCACCCGTTGTATTTGAACGTAGAGCCTATCACACCCGATCATCACGTGGTGTCTCAGCACGAAGAACTTTTGCAACGGTGCATACTCAGGGAGAACACTTCTTGATAATTTAGTGAGAGATCATCTTATAATGCTACCGTCAATCAAAGCAAGATAAGATGCATAAAAGGATAAACATCACATGCAATCAATATAAGTGATATGATATGGCCATCATCATCTTGTGCTTGTGATCTCCGTCTCTGAAGCACCGTCATGATCACCATCGTCACCGGCGCGACACCTTGATCTCCATCGTAGCATCGTTGTCGTCTCGCCAATCTTATGCTTCCACGACTATCACTACCGCTTAGTAATAAAGTAAAGCATTACATCGCGATTGCATTGCATACAATAAAGCGACAACCATATGGCTCCTGCCAGTTGCCGATAACTCGGTTACAAAACATGATCATCTCATACAATAAAATCAGCATCATGCCTTGACCATATCACATCACAACATGCCCTGCAAAAACAAGTTAGACGTCCTCTACTTTGTTGTTGCAAGTTTTACGTGGCTGCTACGGGCTTAAGTAAGAACTCATCTCACCTACGCATCAAAACCACAATAATAGTTCGTCAAATAGACTCCGTTTTAACCTTCTCAAGGACCGGGCGTAGCCACACTTGGTTCAACTAAAGTTGGAGAGACAGTCTTCCGCAAGCCATCTATGTGCAAAGCACGTCGAGGGAACCGGTCTCGTGTAAGAGTACGCGTAAGGTTGGTCCGGATCGTCTCGTCCAACAATACCGCCGAACCAAAGTATGACATGCTGGTAGGCAGTATGACTTGTATCGCCCACAACTCACTTGTGTTCTACTCGTGCATATAACATCAAACCATAAAAACCTAGGCTCGGATGCCACTGTTGGGGAACGCAGAAATTTCAAAATTTTCCTACGCACATGCAAGATCATGGTGATGCATAGCAACGAGAGGGGAGAGTGTTGTCTACGTACCAACGCAGACCGACTGCGGAAGCGATCACACAACGTAGAGGAAGTAGTCGTACGTCTTCCCGATCCGACCGATCCAAGCACTGTTACTCGGGCACCTCCGAGTTCTTAGCACACGTTCAGCTCGATGACGTTCCTCGGGCTCCGATCCAGCAAAGCGTCGAGGAAGAGTTCCGTCAGCACGACGGTGTGGTGACGATCTTGATGTACTACCGACGTAGGGCTTCGCCTAAGCACTGTAACGGTATGATCGAGGTGGAATTTGGTGGCAGGGGGCACCGCACACGGCTAAGGAACGATCTCAAGGATCAACTTGTGTGTCTTGGGGTGTCCCCTGCCCCCGTATATAAAGGTTGGAGGGAGGGGGGCTGGCCGGCCAAAGAGGGGGAGGCGCAGGAGGAGTCCTACTCCTACCGGGAGTAGGACTCCCCCCTCCAATCCTAGTCCAACTAGGAATCCTTTAAAGGGGAGAGAGAGAGAGGTGGCCGGCCCCTCTCCTAGTCCTAATAGGACTAGGGAGAGGGGGGAGGCGCAGCCCTATGTGGGCTGCCCTCTCACCTTTCCACTAAGGCCCATGTTGGCCCATTTGGCTCCCGGGGGGTTCCGGTAACCCTCCCGGTAATCCGGTAAAATCCCGATTTCACCCGGAACACTTCCGATGTCCAAACATAGGCTTCCAATATATCAATCTTTACGTCTCGACCATTTCGAGACTCCTCGTCATGTCCGTGATCTCATCCGGGACCCGAACAACCTTCGGTACATCAAAATGCATAAACTCATAATAACTGTCATCGTAATGTTAAGCGTGCGGACCCTACGGTTCGAGAACAATGTAGACATGACCGAGACACGTCTCCGGTCAATAACCAATAGCGAGACCTGGATGCCCATATTGGCTCCTACATATTCTATGAAGATCTTTATCGGTCAGACCGCATAACAACATACGTTGTTCCCTTTGTCATCGGTATGTTACTTGTCCGAGATTCGATCGTCGGTATCCAATACCTAGTTCAATCTCGTTACTGGCAAGTCTCTTTACTCGTTCCGTAATACATCATCTCATAACTAACATCTTAGTTATTATGCTTGCAAGGCTTATGTGATGTATATTACCGAGAGGGCCCAGAGATACCTCTCCGACAATCAGAGTGACAAACCCTAATCTCGAAATACGCCAACCCAACATCTACCATTGGAGACACCTGTAGTACTCCTTTATAATCACCCAGTTACGTTGTGACGTTTGGTAGTACCCAAAGTGTTCCTCCGGTAAACGGGAGTTGCATAATCTCATAGTTATAGGAACATGTATAAGTCATGAAGAAAGCAATAGCAACATACTAAACGATCGGGTGCTAAGCTAATGGAATGGGTCATGTCAATCAGATCATTCAACTAATGATGTGACCTTGTTAATCAAATAAAAACTCTTTGTTCATGGTTAGGAAACATAACCATCTTTGATTAACGAGCTAGTCAAGTAGAGGCATACTAGTGACACTCTGTTGGTCTATGTATTCACACATGTATTATGTTTCCGGTTAATACAATTCTAGCATGAATAATAAACATTTATCATGATATAAGGAAATAAATAATAACTTTATTATTGCCTCTAGGGCATATTTCCTTCAGAAACATAAGTCTGAAACATTTGAAAAGTTCAAAGAATTTCAGAGTGAAGTGGAAAATCATTGTAACAAGAAAAATAAGGTTTCTACGATCTGATCGCGGAGACAAATATTTGAGTTACGAGTTTGGTCTTCAATTAAAACAATGTGAAATAGTTTCACTACTCACGCCACCTGAAACACCATAGTATAATGGTGTGTCCGAATGTCATAACCGTACTTTATTAGATATAGTGCGATCTATGATGTTTCTTACCGATTTACCACTATAGTTTTTGGGGTTATGCATTAAAGACAGCTGCATTCACGTTAAAAAGGGGCACCATCTAAGTCCGTTGAGACGACACAATCTGAACTATGGTTTGGCAAGAAACCAAATTTGTCACTTCTTAAAGTTCGTAGTTGCGATGCTTATATGAAAAGTTTCATCCTGATAAGCTCAAACCCAAATCGGAGAAATATGTCTTCATAGGATACCCAAAGGAGACTGTTGGGTACACCTTCTATCACAGATCCAAAGGCAAGACATTCGTTGCTAAGAATGGATCCTTTCTAGAGAAGGAGTTTCTCTCGAAAGAAGTGAGTGGGAGGAAAGTAGAACTTGATAAGGTAATTGTACCTTCTCCCTTATTGGAAAGTAGTTCATCACAGAAATCTGTTCCTGTGACTACTACACCAATTAGTGAGGAAGCTAATGATGATGATCATGTAAACTTCAGAACAAGATACTACTGAACCTCATAGATCAACCAGAGTAAGATCTGTGCCAGAGTGGTACAGTAATCCTATTCTGGAAATCATGCTACTAGATCATGATGAACCTACGAACTATCAAGAAGCGATGGTGAGCCCAGATTCCGCAAAATGGCTTGAGGCCATGAAATCTGAGATGGGATCCATGTATGAGAACAAAGTATGGACTTTGATTGACTTTCCCGATGATCGGCAAGCCATAGAAAATAAATGGATCTTCAAGAGGAAGACGGACGCTTATAGTAGTGTTACTATCTACAAAGCTAAAATTGTCGCAAAAGGTTTTTGACAAGTTCAAGATGTTGACTACGATGAGAGTTTCTCACCCGTATCTATGCTTAAATCTGTCCGAATCATGTTAGCAATTGCCGCATTTTATGAAATCTGGCAAATGGATAACAAAAACTGCAATCCTTAATGGATTTCTTAAAGAAGAGTTGTATATGATGCAACCAGAAGTTTTTGTCAATCCTAAAGGTATTAAAAAAATGTGCAAACTCCAGCAATCCATCTATGGACTGGTGTAAGCATCTCGGAGTTGGAATATACGCTTTGATAAGTTGATCAAAGCATTTGGTTTTATACAGACTTTCGGAGAAGCCTGTATTTACAAGAAAGTGAGTGGGAGCACTATGGCATTTCTGATAAGTATATGTGAATGACATATTGTTGATCGAAAATAATGTAGAATTATTCTGCAAAGCATAAAGGGATGTTTGAAAGGAGTTTTTCAAAGAAAGACCTCGGTAAAGCTGCTTACATATTGAGCATCAAGATCTATAAGAGATAGATCAAGACGCTAGATAAGTTTTTTCAAGAAGTACATACCTTGACAAGATTTTGAAGTAGTTCAAAATGGAATAGTCAAAGAAAGAGTTCTTGCCTGTGTTACAAGGTATGAAGTTGAGTAAGACTCAAAGCCCGACCACGGCAGAATATAGAAAGAGAATGAAAGTCATTCCCTATGCCTCAGCCATAGGTTCTATAAAGTATGCCATGCTATGTACCAGATCTATTGTATACCCTACACTATGTTAAGCAAGGGAGTACAATAGTGATCTAGGAGTAGATCAATGGACAGCGGTCAAAATTATCCTTACTGGAATAAGGATATGTTTCTCGGTTATGGAGGTGACAAAAGGTTCGTCGCAAAGAGTTACGTCGATGCAAGTTTTGACACAGATCTGGATAACTCTAAGTCTCGATCTAGATACATATTGAAAGTGGGAGCAATTAGCTAGAGTAGCTCCATGCAGAGCATTGTAGACATAGAAAATTGCAAAATACATAACGGATCTGAATATGAAAGACCCGTTGACTAAGATTCTCTCACAAGCAAAACATGATCACACCTTAGTACTCTTTGAGTGTTAATCACATAGCGATGTGAACTAGATTACTGAATCTAGTAAACCCTTTGGGTGTTGGTCACATGGCGATGTGAACTATGGGTGTTAATCACATGATGATGTGAACTATCGATGTCAATCACATGGTGATGTGATCTAGATTATTGACTCTAGTGCAAGTGGGAGACTGAAGGAAATATGCCCTAGAGGCAATAATAAAGTTATTATTTATTTCCTTATATCATGATAAATGTTTATTATTCATGCTAGAATTGTATTAACCGGAAACATAATACATGTGTGAATACATAAACAAACAAAGTGTCACTAGTATGCCTCTACTTGACTAGCTCGTTAATCAAAGATGGTTATGTTTCCTAACCATGGACAAAGAGTTGTCATTTGATTAACGGGATCACATCATTAGTTGAATGATCTGATTGACATGACCCATTCCACTAGCTTAACACCCGATCGTTTAGTATGTTGCTATTGCTTTCTTCATGACTTATACATGTTCCTATGACTATGAGATTATGTAACTCCCGTGTGCCGGAGGAACACTTTGTGTTCTACCAAACGTCACAACGTAACTGGTGATTATAAAGGTGCTCTACAGGTGTCTCCAAAGGTACATGTTGGGTTGACGTATTTCGAGATTAGGATTTGTCACTCTGATCATCGGAGAGGTATCTCTGGGCCCTCTCGGTAATGCACATCACTTAAGCCTTGCAAGCATTGCAACTAAAGAGTTAGTTGCGGGATGATGTATTACGGAACGAGTAAAGAGACTTGCGGGTAATGAGATTGAACTAGGTATTGGATACCGACGATCGAATCTCGGGCAAGTAACATACTGATGACAAAGGGAATGACGTATGTTGTTATGCGGTCTGACCGATAAAGATCTTCGTAGAATATGTAGGAGCCAATATGGGCATCCAGGTCCCGCTATTGGTTATTGACCGGAGACGTGTCTCGGTCATGTCTACATTGTTCTCGAACCGTAGGGTCCGCACGCTTAAAGTTACGATGACAGTTTCATTATGAGTTTATGTATTTTGATGTACCAAAGGTTGTTTGGAGTCCCGGATGTGATCATGGACATGACGAGGAGTCTCGAAATGGTCGAGACATAAAGATCGATATATGGGACGACTATATTCGGACACTGGAATTGTTCTGGGTGGTTTCGGATAAAACAGGAGTGCCGGAGGGGTTACCGGAACCCCCCGGGGAAGTAATGGGCCTTAGTGGGCCTGACGGGAGAGAGAGGGCAGCAGCCCAGGAGGTGGCGCGCCCCCCTCATGGGGAGTCCGAATTGGACTAGGAGGGGGGCGCGCCCCCCCTTTCCCTCTCCCTCTCCCTCTCTTTCCTTCCCCCTCTCTATTCCTAGTTGGACTAGGAAAGGGGAGTCCTACTCCCACTAGGAGAAGCACTCCCCCCCTTTCCTTGGCGCGCCCCATGGGCCGGCCGGCCTCCCCCTCGCTCCTTTATATACGGGGGCAGGGGGCACCCTAGAACACACAAGTTGATCTTCGTGATCGTTCCATAGCCGTGTGCGGTGCCCCTCTCCACGATATTACACCTCGATCATATTGTAGCGGTGCTTAGGCGAAGCCCTGCGACGGTTAAACATCAAGATCGTCACCACGCCGTCGTGCTGACAAAACTCCTCCCCGAAGCTTTGCTGGATCGGAGCCCGGGGTGCGTCATCGAGCTGTACGTGTGTCAAGAACTCGGAGGTGCCGGAGTAACGGTGCTTGGATCGGTCGGACCGGGAAGACGTACGACTACTTCCTCTACGTTGCGTCAATGCTTCCGCTTCAGTCTACGAGGGTACGTAGACAACACTCTCCCCTCTCGTTGCTATGCATCACCATGATCTTGCATGTGCGTAGGAATTTTTTTGAAATTACTACGTTCCCCAACAGAATCTGAATGTGCTTTGTCTTCGAGTGCTGAACTGGGTTGTGAGCAATCTTGATGGCACTCTCATTGTCACAATAGAGATGCACATTCTTCACGTTGACGCCGTAGTCCTTGAGAGTTTGCTTCATCCATAGCAATTGAGCACAGCAAGAACCAGCGGCAATGTACTCAGCTTCAGCAGTAGATAGTGATACGCAGTTCTGTTTCTTCGAGGACCAACAGACCAATGATCGTCCGAGGAAATGACATGTACCAGATGTTGACTTGTGGTCCACACGATCACCAGCATAGTCAGAGTCAGAATATCCAGTGAGATCAAAAGCCGAGCCCTTGGGGTACCACAATCCAAGTGTAGGTGTGTGAGCTAGATATCGTAGAATATGCTTCACAGCCTTATGGTGTGATTCCTTCGGTGTAGCTTGAAATCGGGCACACATGCAAACACTAAGCATTATATCTGGCCTAGATGCACATAGGTACAATAAAGATCCAATAATGGAGCGGTATACCTTATGATCGAAGTCAATACCATTTTCATCAGTGCACAGATGGCCATTTGTGGGCATAGGAATTTTGACGCCTTTGCAATCTTGCATGCCGAATTTACTCAGTACATCCTTGAGGTATTTCTCCTAAGATATGAATATGCCATTGCGTTGTTGACGAATTTGAATACCTAAGAAGAATTTCAACTCTCCCATCATAGACATTTGATATTCTTCACTCATCATATAGGCAAATTCATCACTATAACGTTGGTCAGTACAGCCAAAGATAATATCATCAACATATATTTGGCACACAAACAATTCACCATCATAAGATTTAGTGAAAAGAGTAGGGTTGAGTGAACTGGGTTTGAAGCCTTTCTTCATGAGGAATTCCTTCAAGGTACCATACCACGCTCGTGGGGCCTGCTTGAGGCCATAGAGGGCCTTGTTGAGTCTAAAGACTTTGTCAGGATTCTTTGGATCTTCAAAACCTGGGGGTTGAGCAACATATACTTCTTCCTCAAGCTTAACATTGAGGAATGCACTTTTCACATCCATTTCATATAAAGTGATATCATTATGGTTAGCATAAGCAAATAATATGCGAATAGCCTCATGTCTAGCAACAGGTGCAAAAGTTTCATCGAAATCAATTCCTTCTACCTGTGTGTAGCCTTGAGCTACAAGCCGTGCCTTATTCCTCACCACAAGTCCATTTTCATCTTGCTTGTTGCGGTAGATCCATTTTGTGCCGATGATATTGTGCTTATGAGGATCTGGACGTTTGACCAGTTCCCAGACATTGTTGAGCTCGAACTGATGTAATTCTTCTTGCATGGCCTGAATCCACTCAGGCTCCAGAAATGCTTCATCTACCTTAGTGGGTTCTGTGATAGAGACAAAAGCATAGTGCCCACAAAAGTTAGATAAATGTGAATCTTTTGAGCGTCTGAGAGGACCTGGCGCTTTGATGTCATTGATGATCTTTTCAACTTGCACTTCTTTTGTAATGCGAGGATGAGCTAGTTGCCGTTGAAGAATTTTATCAGCACTTTCTTCAGCACCATTTTCTTCAGTATTTTCTTCAGGTGCATTAGCTCGAAGTTCTTCATGTTCTAGAATGAATTCTTCGGCAGTTTCTTCAGTAGGAATGACATCCTCAGTAGCCTTGAACTTGATAGTTTCCTCAGGTGTTGGTTCATCTATCACAGTAGGTAGGTGCTCTCTTTGAGAGCCATTAGTTTCATCGAACCGCACATCTACAGTTTCAACAACCTTGTGAAGAACGTTGTTGAAGACTCTGTAGGTGTGCGAGTCCTTTCCGTAACCAAGCATAAAACCTTCATGTGCTTTTGGTGCAAATTTTGAGTTGTGATGAGGATCTCTAATCCAACATTTAGCACCGAAGACTTTGAAATAACTTACATTGGGTTTCTTATCAGTGAGGAGTTCATAGGCAGTCTTCTTGAAGAATTTGTGAAGATATACTCTGTTGATAATGTGACACGCAGTGTCAATTTCCTCAATCGAGAATTGACGAGGCGTTTTGTATTCATCATGCATAGTGCGAGCCATCTTAGCAAGAGTCCTGTTCTTGTGCTCCACGACGATGTTCTGCTCAGGAGTGTAAGGAGCAGATAACTCATGAGTAATACCAGGTTCATCAAGATAGTCATCGAGACTAGAATTCTTGAACTCAGTGTCATTGTCACTTCTGATGTGCTTGATCTTCACTCCAAAGTTGGTTGAAGCCCTCGAGGAAAATCGTTTGAAGACTTCCTGCACTTCATGTTTGTAAGTAACGATGTGTACCCATGTGTATCGAGAGTAATCATCAACAATAACAAAGCCATATTGAGATGCTTCATTTGAAATAGCAGAATAATGATTAGGACCGAAGAGATCCATGTGAAGCAATTCAAATGGACGAGTAGTGGTCATGATAGTCTTCGCTGGATGCTTGGCCTTGGTCATCTTTCCAGCTTCACAGGCTCTGCATAGGTGATCCTTGAGGAATTTGACATTCTCGATGCCAATGACATGCTTCTTCTTTGCGAGCGTGTGCAAATTCCTCATGCCTGCATGACCAAGTCGTCGATGCCAAAGCCATCCTTCTGAAGCTTTTGCAAGTAAGCACACGGCTGGTTGTGGTCCTATAGAGAAATCAACAATATACAAGTCTCCTCTCCTAAAGCCTTCGAAGACTTTGGAATTGTTAGCTTCCATAACCACAACACAACGGTACTTGCCAAAGACAACAACCATATCAAGATCACAAGGCATTGAGACAGACATAAGGTTGTATCCTAAGGACTCAACAAGCATGACTTTGTCCATGTGTCGATCCTTTGTGATCGCAACCTTACCTAGACCCAATACCTGACTTTTGCCGTTGTCAGCAAAGATGATATGCTTCAGATGCGACGGAGATAATGGAGCATCCATCAATAGATTCTTGTCACCAGTCATGTGATTTGTACATCCACTATCGAGGACCCACTCAGTGGCTTTGGGTTGATCATCCTGCAGATGAATTAGTGCAGCTTACAACCTCATATACTTCATCAGTGAAGAATATGACATCAATTCATCAGATCAATTTCATCAAGCAAAAGAATAGATAAAGCAATATGAGGACGTGAGAAATGTAAGTTCATTTCTTCATGATTAGCCTGTGTCCTATCAGGCATACTCAGGTCTCCAGCAAATTCTTCAGACGATTACGTACGTCTGGAGACCTGACCCTGCAGAAGAGATTAGTTCTTTTTCTTCACCACCCACATCTGAAGGGGTGGCAAAGAGTTCATCATTCTGCGAGCTCCATACGAGAAGAATGGCATAGAAGCCAGTCCATTTCGTTTCACATAAGAATGGTTAGAGTAAGCATAAGAGTATGCAGAGAAATTCTTCGAGGACTTATGGACATAATGATTTGAAGAATAATGCACATATCCATACTCCTTAGATCTTCCCTGCGAAACAGACGGGTTGGCACGATGATCTTCATATGAGGACTTTGATCCTTTTGAGGAATATGATCCATGTGAGGAGTTTGGTCTGTATGAGGACTTGGATCCATATGAAGAATTTGATCCATATGAGGAATTTGATTTGGGGTTCCTATTCTTCACAAGTGGCGTCATGATGACATTCACCTGAAGATTTTCAAGGCATCTTTTGGGAACCCAGATTTTCTTCATAGGAGGACCGTTCCTGCAGTTAGTGCCAACATATCTAGCAAATACTTCACCATTCTGATTTTTGAACAGTTTATAGTTGGAGTCAAATGACTCATCATCAGAATGAGGAGATTCACATGCAAATCCAGATAAGTTAGATGGATCAACTGGAGGTCCCTTTGCAGCAACCCATGTAGTTTTGGGGTACTGCTCAGGCTTCCAATATGTACCATCAGCATTGAGTTTCCTCTCAAACGCGATACCCTCTTTCCTATGGTTCCTGTTGAGGATCTGTCTTTTAAGCACATCACAAAGAGTCTGATGCCCTTTGAGGCTTTTGTACATGCCTGTCATGTACAATTCCTTCAACCCTGCATCATCAGTGATACTAGAAATGTCCTTAGATGAGGAATTAGAGATAGCAGAAGCATGTGAAGAATTTGATACATTAGCAGCATTTGAACATTCAGGTGAAGAATTAGCAGATTCACGTTCAATGCACTTCAAGCATGGAGGAACAAATTCTTCCTGAGAAGCGCTGATTTGTTGAGCAAGTAATGAATCGCGCTCCTTCTGAAAATCTTCATAGCTCACTCTTAACTTTTCAAGATCTTGCTTTTTTGAAGAAATTCATAAGAAAGCTTCTCATGATCAGATAAAAGAGTGTTATGTTGATCTTGAAGGGTGTCATACTTAGTATGAAGTCTCTGAAGACTTTCAGCCAAAGCTTTTGACTGATCCATTTCTTCACCCAACATATCATCGCTCTTATTTAACATGGAGTAAACTTTTTCCAAAGCTCTTTGTTGTTTAGTGGCAAGGGAAGCAAGTTTGACATAGCTGGGTCCAAATTCATCACCAGATTCATCATCACTAGACTCGGATAGGTAGCATTCAATTACCTCAACATCTTTTGCCATAAGGCATGATGCAAAAGATGATGATTCTGGTTCGAATGTCATCACTTCGAGAGATTCCTTGAAGTCCTCAAACCAAGGATCATGATAGGTCTGATGACCTTCATAGACCTCAGAGAGACGGTCCCAGATGAGCTTCGCATGATCGAGATGCATGATATTCCTGAACTGATTTTGAGACAGACAGTGACATCCTTCGCCATGAGGTTGAGAAGAGTGTACTTGTTAATGTCATCAGCTTCTGCCATCTTGCACAGATCGGTCAGACCAATTTCAATGATGGTCCACAGCTCGCTGTTCATCGCCATGAGGCGCTTCTTCATCATGGCCTTCCACTTGGGATACTCGTGACCGTCAAAGATGGGGCATGTCACTTTCTTCATACCTGCGGTCGACATAACTAAAACTCCAGGCGGTTAAACCAAAATCACACAGAACAAGGGAGTACCTTGCTCTGATACCAATTGAAATTGCGTTATATCGACTAGAGGGGGGTGAATGGGCGATTTTTATGAAATTCTTCACTGAAGAATTTGCCGGTGACGAAATTTCTTAGTGAAGAACTACTAGCAGCGGAATAAGTACTCAAAAGTAAACATAACAGAATACAAGCATCGTCATCATTTTGAAATGAAGAAAGGCACAGAGTACAGGTAGCGTAAGCACAGGATAACACAGGATGAAGACAAACAGACTGAAGAAATTGAACTGAGGAAATTGAGAAAGTCTTCAGTCAAAGTCTTCAAACACAGATATGAACAAGCACACAACACAGTTATGAGGAAATGAAAGAGTTGAGGAAATAGAACCAGTAAGCTTGGTGAAGATAATGATTTGGTGGACCAGTTCCAACTGCTGTCTCAGTTGTACGTCTGGTTGGAGCGGCTGAGTATTTAAACTCGAGGACACACAGTCCCGGACACCCAGTCCTGAACACACAGCTCAGGACACCAAGTCCTCACCGTATTCTTCTTGAACTAAGGTCACACAGACCTAGTCCAATCACTCATGGTAAGTCTTCAGGTGACTTCCGAACCTTCACAAACTTGGTCACTCGGCGATCCACAATTCCTCTTGGATGCTCTAGACCATGACGCCTAACCATATGGAAGAAGCACAGTCTTCAAAGGTAACAAGCGTCGGATCCACGCAGGATCAATCTCTTCGGTGATGCTCAATCACTTGGGGTTCGTAGGTGTTTGGGTTTGGGTTTTTGGTTTTTCCTCACTTGATGATTTTCACTCAAAGTCCTCGGAGGATGGGTTGCTCTCAAATGACAAGTGTCAGTTTCTCTCGGAGCAGCCAACCAGCTAGTGGTTGTAGGGGGGCGGCTATTTATAGCCTAGGGAGCAGCCCAACATGATAAGACATAAATGCCCTTCAATGATATGACCGTTAGGTGGATCGATATTTTGGGATAGTTGGCGCATAGCACAACAACGGTCGGAATTTTGAGTAGCAAAATCCTCAGGGCTATCATGTTCCTCACTGTGTAGGAAATCCGCACTGGCGAATTCCTAACTTCTCAGTTATAAAAAATTCCTCAGTGACCAGAAGAACTTCATCTCTGTCACTGAAGAATATGACTGAACTGTATGAGATTTCCAATGGCTTCACTCGAAGGGATTGGTAGGTGTAGGATTTTGAATTGAGCATTACATGGAAATTTTTCCTTAGTATTTCCTCGACCCCCTTTAACACTATGGTGTTTCCTATGACTCAAGAAAGAGAAAATAAAACTACGAAAACAAAAGTCTTCACGCTTCATGTTCCTCGAATGAATACCAAGTCTTCACGGTCACACCAATTTCTTCACTTTCAAAATCTTCAGAAAGTCTTCAGAGATCGAAACTCTTCAGTCGAAGAACTTCATTTTTAGGGGTCGACTTTCTCTGTAAATATCAAACTCCTCATAGACTTATAGACCTGTGTACACTCACAAACGCATTAGTCTCTTAACCTATAAGTCTTCAATACACCAAAATCACTAAGGGGCACTAGATGCACTTACATTCACTTAAGGGAGGGTAGTGTACCGCACGTGAAGGACAGGAAGTGCGACCAGGACGCGTGGATCATTAGTTCATCAGAAGTACTCCCTCTGTACCTAAATATTTGTCTTTTAAGTGGTTTGGAATGGACTACCACATACAGATGTATATAGACTTTTTTTACAGTGTAGATTCACTCATTTTGCTCCATATGTAGTCATTTGTTGAAATCTTTAGAAAGACAAATATTTAGAAACAGAGGGAGTAGTAGTTTTCTTCACTGGTACGTTAAATAAAGAGTTTCGTTTTATACTTACACAATTTAAAATTATTGTTATGGAGAGAATAAGAAAACCAATCCATTATATATTAGTCGTATACACGAGTACTATATGGACGCAGCTTCATTGACTTTAGTGCACCTGCCTTTGGGTTTACTAGCAAACGAGCCCGTGCGTTGCAACGCGAGAGAAAACATAACACACGCTCTTAACCCAACAACCATCACTGAACATCACAATACGTCCATCCCCTTTATTGTAGCGAGGCATCATATTTGTGCTGCCGGTTATCCTCCTTCTCACCCTCGCCGGCGATGGCCTCGGTGTTCACACAAACAAAATAAAAAGTGTTCGAATATGTTTAATCCTAAGGCGTCTCTCTCTTCCTCTCTCTCTCGCATTCTCTCACTCTCGCGATGAGAAATCTGTTGTTTCCCCTGCGACATTTTTCAGAGGTATGCATCTGTAGTTATTGATGTTTTCTTTTCCCTATATGGTTATAGTGGGGTGTTTATTTGCAATTTGGATCGCCGCCGGTACGAAAGAAAAAGGATCATGCGCTATAAATTATAAGTTTGCTTCTAAAACAGTATTTTAAAAATATTTAACCGGTAGAATTAACATCATATTCATATTCCATAGATTTTTCTAATCAAATTTCATATATAACATGTTAAAATCGGAGTTACCGTTTAAAAGAAACGTACTCCCTCTATAAAGAAATATAAGAGCATTTAGATTACTAAAGTAGTATTCTAAATGCTTTTATATTTCTTTACGGAGGGAGTATAATTTAGAAACTCATTTTTTTGACTTAACTATCTTCCAAAATAATATTTAAAAATACTTAACAGGTAAAAATAATCTCATATTCATATTCTACGTATTTTTCTAATCAAATTTCATATATAATATGTTCAAATCGGAGTTACGGTTTAAAAGTTATGAATAATTTAGAAAAGCATTTGTTTGACTTAAATATGATCCGAGAATGAATTACCTAAAAGATAAGGGAGGTTTTCAAAAAATGTAAAATAACGGTTCGGGTGTGACTTAAAACAGGACTGCGGGTTGAATTATCTGAAATAGAGAGACTTTTCTGAAAAATGCCATGACGGACGAGAATAAACCCAATTTGCTTTATTATAGCAAATATGACCGTGCGTTGCAACGGGAGATTATGTAGGTGTGCTAGATATAAAAAAAAGTCTAAATTAAATGTTAGGATGAGATAAGGACTTTTAAAGTATCATTTCACAAACTATGTCTAAGTGATGTCATGATGAAATAAGGGACTTCTAAAAATTCATTTAAAAAACTAAACATGTGATGGTTTGATCACGATTTGATTTCCTAAGGCGCCACAACGAAAAAAAATTGGCTGAGCAAACTGCATTGATAGACCCTGCTTGAGCTAGAGCGATGAATGCTGTGCCTCGTCTTGACCTAGCGTAGGGGTGCTTACCATACCAGTAACGTGGTACCAGAATAAACATAGCTGTGTATGAAGGCAAAATAGACATTTATCATTTTTGCATAGCTTACAAGAACTAACCAATAGGAAGCTATGTCTATTTTTTGGGTCTCAGCGTTGTATGAAACACGAAGACCATTTTTAAACCCGATGCAAAGGGACTAAATAAAATCATAAAACGACCTCCACAGATCCCCTAATAAAACTTCTATGCAAGCGATGGTTCGTTTTGTTAATTATTTATAGATATGTTTCAATTTTTGGGAACATTTTCTACAATTCATGTACATGTTTTTCTATTTCCAGAACATGTTTTAAATACTGGACTATTTTTAAAAAATTATAAGCATTTTTTATTTCATGAACATCTATTTGTGATTTGTGAATATTTTTATAATATGCGACCAATTATACAATTATTAGTATATTTTTAAAGCTCACAAGTTTTTGAAATTTGGTTCTTTTAAAAATCCCGAATTAATTTAAAGAAGAAAAGTGAAAAAACAAAAACTAAAAATTAAAAAGCAAAAAACAAAACAGGGGGCGCCACCATCCGCACATGGGCCGACCCGTTAGGGCGTGCGAGAGGAGGAGGCACGTACAGAGGAAAAAGGGTGGGAAGAAGGGATCGAGCCTGCATCGCCTGCGTGGTAGACCATTACCTTAGCAATCAGGCTGTTTCAATTCTTGTGTAACCGGAGTGTATTACGCTTTTAGAAGCAAACCCGGCGGCGATGTTGAAATAAAACGAATCGTTTTACTTACGGACGGTGCAGTGGGTAATTTTCTGCCAACTTTGGGGGCAATTTAAATGACGTACGGACAGAAACCCAATTCTCTTTATTATTATTAGGTAAAGATGACATGTTGGTTCAAAATGTGGCTGGCCCATCTGTCATACAGCCAAAAGCAGGTGCAGTTAAGGCATCAGAGCTCAGTCCGTACTACAATATATATATAAGCTGGAGCATCAGCGCTTGTTCGCTATGGTTTGCACTCTCCACACTCTCGCCGCACTATATATATATACACACACACACGCTGGAGGCTCAGCGTTCCTTTGCTAGGGTTTGCATATCTAAACAAGACTATGTTGTGCCCTCTGTCTCTCTCACACCCTCACGGCTGACGAAGGAGGCGTTCGGATCCCGTCGCACTGGGAAGGGGAGGAGGTCCAGCGTTCACTCTATCACCTTCGGCGAGGGAGGCAATCCACTGCCGGCTGCGCTTTTCTCTTTCACCCAGCGCCTGTGCGGGAGGGCCACCGACCCCTTCTTCCGCGCTGCCGTACGTAGTGTGGGCTGATACGTCTCCTGATATCTATTTTTCCAAACACTTTTGCCCTTATTTTGGACTCTAACTTGTAGGATTTGAATGGAACTAACCCGGACTGACGTTGTTTTCAGCAGAATTGTCATGGTGTTATTTTTTGTGCAAAAATAAAAGTTTTCGGAATAACCTGAAAACCAACGGAGAATTATTTTGGAATATATAAGAAATACTAGAAGAAGAATCCACGTCAGGGGGGCCTCCACCTGTCCACAAGGGTGGGGGCGCGCCTGCCGCCCTAGGCACGCCCCCTACCTCGTGGGCCCCCTGACGATCCACCGACCTTAATTCCAACTTTATATATTCGTGTTCGGGGAGAAAAAACCCAGAGAAAATGATTCATCGCGTTTTACGATACAGAGCCGCCGCCAAGCCCTAAACTCTCTTAGGAGGGCTGATCTGGAGTCCCTTCGGGGCTCCGGAGAGGGGAATCTGTCACCATCGTCATCATCAACCTTCCTCCATCACCAATTTCATGATGCTCACCGTTGTGCGTGAGTAATTCCATCGTAGGCTTGCTGGACGGTGATGGGTTGGATGAGATTTATCATGTAATCGAGTTAGTTTTGTTAGGGTTTGATCCCTAATATCCACTATGTTCTGAGATTGATGTTGCTATGACTTTGCTATGCTTAATGCTTGTCACTAGGGCCCAAGTGCCATGATTTCAGATCTGAACCTATTATGTTTTCATCAATATATGAGAGTTCTTGATCCTATCTTGCAAGTCAATAGTCACCTACTATGTGTATGATCCGGCAACCCCAAAGTGACAATAATCGGGACCACTCCTGGTGATGACCGTAGTTTGAGGAGTTCATGTATTCACTATGTGTTAATGCTTTGGTCTGGTACTCTATTAAAAGGAGGCCTTAATATCCCTTAGTTTCCAATAGGACCCCGCTGCCACGGGAGGGTAGGACAAAGATGTCATGCAAGTTCTTATCCATAAGCACGTATAACTATATTCGGAATACATGCCTACATTACATTGATGAACTGGAGCTAGTTCTGTGTCACCCTAGGTTATGATTGTTACATGATCGATCGCATCTGACATAATTCTCCATCACCGATCCAATGCCTACGAGCTTTCCATATGTTGTTCTTTGCTTATTTAATTACTTTTCCGTTGCTACTGTTACAATCACTATAAAACACCAAAAATATTACTTTTCCTATCGTTACTTTTGCTACCGTTACCACTACTATCATATTACTTCGCTACTAAATACTTTGCTGCAGATATTAAGTTATCTAGGTGTGGTTGAATTGACAACTCAGCTGCTAATACTTCGGAATATTCTTTGGCTCCCCTTGTGTCGAATCTATAAATTTGGGTTGAATACTCTACCCTCGAAAACTGTTGCGATCCCCTATACTTGTGGGTTATCAAGACTATTTTATGGCGCCGTTGCCGGGGAGCATATCTCTATTCTTTGAGTCCCTTCGGATTTACATATGCTTATCATTATGAAGAACTTGAAAGATCCAAGAACCAAGATTTATCCCTCAACTACGAGGGGAGGTAAGGAACTGCCATCTAGCTCTGTACTTGATTCACCTTCTGTTTTGAGTAAGCTTGTGACACCTAAACCTGCTTCTGCTATTAATTCTGATATGTCGCATGTTATTGATGATGCCACTTCTACTTTGCATGACACTTATGATGAAACTACTTCTATGCTTGATACTACTGTGCCACTAGGTGAATTTCTTGATGAACAACTTGCTAGGGCTAGAGAGAATGAAAGTATTGAAACTGATAATATTGATGAAAGTGATGATGAAGATTTTTCCCCTAGATATGAATTGCCTGTTGTTCCTGAGGGTTATGTTATGGATGAAGAAACTGCTAGAGACTTTCTTTCCTGCAATGATAGAAATGATCTTAAGAAATTATTGGCTAAGCTGAAACAAAAATCTCTAAATGCTAGAATGAAATATGATCCTGCTTACGCTACTTCACCTATCTTTGTTACTGATAGGGATTATGATTTCTCTGTTGATCCTGAGTTAATTACTTTGGTTGAATCTGATCCTTTCTATGGCTATGAATCTAAAACTGTTGTGGCACATCTTACTAAATTAAATGATATAGCTACCCTGTTCACTAATGATGAGAAAACTCGCTACTATTATATCCTTAAGTTATTTCCGTTCTCATTAAAGGGTGATGCTAAGATATGGTTTAATTCTCTTGATCCTGGTTGTGTGTGTAGTCCCTAGGATATGATTTATTACTTCTCTGCTAAATATTTCCCCGCTCATAAGAAACAAGCTGCTTTAAGAGAAATATATAATTTTGTGCAAACTGAAGAAGAGAGTCTCCCACACGCTTGGGGGAGGCTTCTCCAATTACTTAATGCTTTGCTTGATCATCCTCTCAAGAAAAATGAAATACTTGATATCTTTTATAATGGACTAACCGATGCTTCCAGATATTATCTTGATAGTTGTGTTGGTTGTGTTTTCAGGGAAAGAACTATTGATCAAGCTGAAATTCTATTGAATAATATGCTGACTAATGAAAATAATTGGACACTTCCTGAACCAACTCCTAAGCCAACTCTGAAGAAAAGGGGTATTCTATTTCTCAGTCCTGAAGATATGCAAGAGGCAAAGAAATCTATGAAAGAAAAAGGTATTAAAGCTGAAGATATTAAGAATTAACCTCCTATTAAAGAAATACATGGTCTTAATTTGCCTCATGTTGAAGAAATACATGGTCTTGATAACCCGACACAGGTAGTAAAGGTAAATTCTCTCTATAGATTTGATAAAGCTGAAATCCCTCCTACTAAGTTTGCTAGCCAATGTTTGGATGAGTTTGATAACTTTATGGTTAAGCAAGAAGATTTTAATGCTTATGTTTGTAGACAATTGAAACATAATGCTTATATGATTGGACACTTGAGTGATTATATGGCTAATATTAAAGGTGAACTTAAACTTATTAGTAAACATGCTTCTATGGTTACCATTCAAGTAGAACAAGTACTTAAAGCTTAGAATGATTTGCTCAATGAATTAAATAGTAAGAAAAATGATAATGTTGTTAGAGTTGTGACTAGAGGTGGTAAAATGACTCGGGAACCTTTGTATCCTGAGGGCCATCGTAAGAGAATTGAGCAAGATTCTCAGAGAACTAATGTAGATGCACCTAGTCCTTTTAAGAGGAAGAAAAAGAAAAATGATAGGACTTTGCATGCTTCTAGTGAACCTGATGTTGACAAACCTGAGAATCCCAATGATATTTCTATTTCTGATGCTGAAACACAACCTGGTAATGAACATGAACCTAGTGATAATGTTAATGATGATGTTCATGTTGATGCTCAACCTAGTAATAATAATGATGTAGAGATTGAACCTGATGTTGATCTTGATAACCCACAATCAAAGAATCAATGTTATGATAGGAAAGACTTCATTGCTAGGAAGCAAGGTAAAGAAAGAGAACCATGGGTTCAGAAACCCATGCCCTTTCCTCCTAAACCATCCAAGAAAAAGGATGATGAGGATTTTGAGCACTTTGCTGAAATGATTAGACCTATCTTTTTGCTTATGCGTTTGACTGATATGCTTAAAATGAATCCTTATGCTAAGTATGTGAAGGATATTGTTACAAATAAGAGAAAGATACCGGAAGATGAAATTTTAAGCATGCTTGCTAATTATACTTTTAAGGGTGGAATACCAAAGAAACCTGGAGATACAGAAGTACCAACTATACCATGCTCCATTAAAAGAAACTATGTTAAAACTGCTTTATGTGATCTTGGAGTCGGTGTTAGTGTTATCCCTCTCTCTTTATATCGTAGACTTGATTTGAATAAGTTGACACTTTTGGGGAACATTGCAGAAAACAAAAATTTTCCTACGGTTTCACCAAGATCCATCTATGAGTTCATCTAGCAACGAGTGCTCAGATTGCATCTACATACCTTTGTAGATTGCGAGCAGAAGCGTTCAAGAGAACGGGGATGAGGGAGTCGTACTCGACGTGATCCAAATCACCGGAGATCCTATCGCCGAACGGACGGCACCTCCGCATTCAACACACGTACGGTCAGCGTGACGTCTCCTCCTTCTTTATCCAGCAAGGGGGAAGGAGAGGTTGATGAAGATCCAGCAGCACGCGTCGTGGTGGTGGATGCAGGAGTCACCGCAGCAGGGCTTCGCCGTTCTACTACAAGAGGGAGAGGTGTAGTAGGGGAGAGGGAGGCGCCTAGAGTCAAGGGTGCGGCTGCCCCTCCCCCCCTTTATATAGGCTCCCCAAGGGGGGGCGCCGGCCCTAGGAGATGGGATCTCCTAGGGGGGCCGCGGCCAAGGGTGGAGTGGCCCCCAAGGCAAGTGGGGCGCCCCCCCCCCCCACCCTAGGGTTTCCAACCCTAGGCGCAAGGGATGGGCCAAGGGGGGCGCACCAGCCCATTATGGGCTGGTTCCCCTCCCCAATTCAGCCCATGGGGCCCTCCGGGATGGGTGGCCCCACCATGTGGACCCCCGGGACCCATCCGGTGGTCTCGGTACAATACCAGTGACGCCCGAAACTCTCCCGATGGCCGAAACTGCCCTTCCTATATATAATTCTTCACCTCCAGACCATTCCGAAACCCCTCATGATGTCCGGGATCTCATCCGGGACTCCGAACAACTTTCAGGTTACTGCATATTCATATCTCTACAACCCTAGCGTCACCGAACCTTAAGTGTGTAGACCCTACGGGTTCGGGAGACATGTAGACATGACCGAGATGGCTCTCCGGTCAATAACCAACAGCGGGATCTAGATACCCATGTTGACTCCCACATTCTCCTCGATGATCTCATTGGATGAACCACGATGTCGAGGATTCAAGCAACCCCGTATACAATTCCCTTTGTCAATCGGTACGTTACTTGCCCGAGATTCGATCGTCGGTATCCCAATACCTCGTTCAATCTCGTTACCGGCAAGTCACTTTACTCGTACCGTAATGCATGATCGCGTGACTAAACTCTTGGTCACTTTGAGCTCATTATGATGATGCATTACCGAGTGGGCCCAGAGATACCTCTCCGACATACGGAGTGACAAATCCCAGTCTTGATCCGTGTCAACCCAACAGATACTTTCGGAGATACCCATAGTATACCTTTATAGTCACCCAGTTACGTTGTGACGTTTGGTACACCCAAAGCATTCCTACGGTATCCGGAAGTTACACGATCTCATGGTCTAAGGAAAAGATACTTGACATTGGAAAAACTCTAGCAAACGAACTATACGGTCTTGTGCTATGTTTAGGATTGGGTCTTGTCCATCACATCATTCTCCTAATGATGTGATCTCGTTATCAATGACATCCAATGTCCATAGTCAGGAAACCATGACTATCTGTTGATCAACGAGCTTGTCAACTAGAGGCTTACTAGGGACATGTTGGTGTCTATGTATTCACACATGCATTACGATTTCCGGATAACACAATTATAGCTTGAATAAAAGACAATTATCATGAATAAGGAAATATAATAATGATCCTTTTATTATTGCCTCTAGGGCATATTTCCAACAGTCTCCCACTTGCACTAGAGTCAATAATCTAGTTACATTGTGATGAATCGAACACCCATGGAATTCTGGTGTTGATCATGTTTTGCTCTAGGGAGAGGTTTAGTCAACGGATCTGCTACATTCAGGTCTGTATGAACTTTACAAATATCTATGTCTCCATCTTGAACATTTTCACGAATGGAGTTGAAGCGACGCTTGATGTGCCTGGTCTTCTTGTGAAATCTGGGCTCCTTGGCAAGTGCAATAGCTCCAGTGTTGTCACAGAAGAGTTTGATCGGCCCCGACGCATTGGGTATGACTCCTAGGTCGGTGATGAACTCCTTCACCCAAATTGCTTCATGCGCTGCCTCCGAGGCTGCCATGTACTCCGCTTCACATGTAGATCCCGCCACGATGCTCTGCTTGCAACTGCACCAGCTTACCGCCCCACCATTCAAAATATACACATATCCGGTTTGTGACTTGGAGTCATCCAGATCTGTGTCGAAGCTAGCGTCGACGTAACCCTTTACGACGAGCTCTTCGTCACCTCCATAAATGAGAAACATTTCCTTAGTCCTTTTCAGGTACTTCAGGATATTCTTGACCGCTGTCCAGTGTTCCTTGCCGGGATTACTTTGGTACCTTCCTACCAAACTTACGGCAAGGTTTACATCAGGTCTGGTACACAGCATGGCATACATAATAGAACCTATGGCTGAGGCATAGGGGATGACACTCATCTCTTCTATATCTTCTGCCGTGGTCGGACATTGAGCTGAGCTCAATTTCACACCTTGCAACACAGGCAAGAACCCCTTCTTAGACTGATCCATATTGAACTTCTTCAATATCTTATCAAGGTATGTGCTTTGTGAAAGACCTATGAGGCGTCTTGATCTATCTCTATAGATCTTGATGCCTAATATATAAGCAGCTTCTCCAAGG
This sequence comes from Triticum monococcum, assembly GCA_034509565.1. Taxonomy (NCBI): domain Eukaryota; kingdom Viridiplantae; phylum Streptophyta; class Magnoliopsida; order Poales; family Poaceae; genus Triticum; species Triticum monococcum. Next base: position 743,872,054 of record CM067847.1, on the reverse strand, counting down.
TCCTTCATTGAAAAACTCTTATTCAAGTAGGCCTTAATGCTGTCCAAAAGCTCTATATCATTTCCCATCAAAAGTATGTCATCTACATATAATATGAGAAATGCTACAGAGCTCCCACTCAATTTCCTGTAAATGCAGGCTTCTCCATAAGTCTGCATAAACCCAAACGCTTTGATCATCTCATCAAAGTGAATGTTCCAACTCCGAGATGCTTGCACCAGTGCATAAATCGAGCGTTGGAGCTTGCACACCTTGTCAGCATTCTTAGGATCGACAAAACCTTCCGGCTGCATCATATACAATTCTTCCTTAAGGAAACCATTAAGGAATGCCGTTTTGACGTCCATTTTCCATATCTCATAATCATAGAATGCGGCAATTGCCAACATGATTCGGACGGACTTCAGCTTCGCTACCGGTGAGAAAGTCTCATCGTAGTCAACCCCTTGAACTTGTCGATAACCCTTAGCGACAAGCCGAGCTTTATAGATGGTCACATTTCCATCCGCGTCTGTCTTCTTCTTAAAGATCCATTTATTTTCTATGGCTCGCCGCTCAATGGGCAAGTCAGTCAAAGTCCATACTTTGTTTTCATACATGGATCCTATCTCGGATTTCATGGCTTCCAGCCATTTGTCAGAATCCGGGCCCGCCATTGGTTCTTCGTAGTTCGAAGGTTCACCGTTGTCTAACAACATGATTTCCAAGACAGGGTTGCCGTACCACTCTGGTGCGGAATGTGTCCTTGTGGACCTATGAAGTTCAGTATCTAAAGTTTCATGATCATCATCATTAACTTCCTCTCTAGTCGGTGCAGGCACCTCAGGAACATTTTCTTGAGTTGCGCCACTTTCCGGTTCAAGAGGTAATATTTCATCAAGTTCAAATTTCCTCCCACTTACTTCTTTTGAGAGAAACTCCTTCTCTAGAAAGGATCCATTCTTGGCAACAAAGATCTTGCCTTCGGATCTGAGGTAGAAGGTATACCCAATAGTTTCTTTAGGGTATCCTATGAAGACGCATTTTTCCGACTTGGGTTCGAGCTTTTCAGGTTGAAGTTTCTTGAAATAAGAATCACATCCCCAAACTTTTAGAAACGACAGCTTAGGTTTCTTCCCAAACCATAATTCATACGGTGTCGTCTCAACGGATTTCGACGGAGCCCTATTTAAAGTGAATGTGGCAGTCTCTAAAGCATAGCCCCAAAATGATAGCGGTAAATCGGTAAGAGACATCATAGATCGCACCATATCTAATAGAGTGCGATTACGATGTTCGGACACACCATTACGCTGAGGTGTTCCAGGCGGCATGAGTTGTGAAATTATTCCACATTTTCTTAAGTGTGTGCCAAATTCGTGACTCAAGTATTCTCCCCCACGATCTGATCGCAAGAACTTGATTTTCCTGTCACGTTGATTCTCAACCTCACTCTGAAATTCCTTGAACCTTTCAAAGGTCTCAGACTTGTGTTTCATTAAATAGACATACCCATATCTACTCAAGTCATCAGTGAGGGTGAGAACATAACGATAGCCACCGCGAGCTTCAACACTCATTGGACCGCACACATCAGTATGTATGATTTCCAATAAGTCGGTTGCTCGCTCCATTGTTCCTAAGAACGGAGTCTTGGTCATTTTACCCATGAGGCATGGTTCGCACGTGTCAAATGATTCGTAATCAAGAGACTCTAAAAGTCCATCTGCATGGAGCTTCTTCATGCGTTTGACACCTATGTGACCAAGGCGGCAGTGCCACAAGTATGTGGGACTATCATTATCAACTTTACATCTTTTGGTATTCACACTATGAATATGTGTAGCATTACGCTCGAGATTCATTAAGAATAAACCATTCACCATTGGAGCATGACCATAAAACATATCTCTCATATAAATAGAACAACCATTATTCTCGGATTTAAATGAGTAGCCATCTCGAATTAAACGAGATCCTGATACAGTGTTCTTGCTCAAAGCTGGCACTAAATAATAATTATTGAGGTTTAAAACTAATCCCGTAGGTAAATGTAGAGGTAGCGTGCCGACGGCGATCACATCGACCTTGGAACCATTCCCGACGCGCATCGTCACCTCGTCCTTCGCCAGTCACCACTTATTCCGCGGCTCCTGCTTTGAGTTACAAATGTGAGCAACTGCACCGGTATCAAATACCCAGGAGCTACTATGAGTACTGGTAAGGTACACATCAATTACATGTATATCATATATACCTTTCGTGATGCCGGCCTTCTTGTCCGCTAAGTATTTGGGGCAGTTCCGCTTCCAGTGACCACTTCCCTTGCAATAAAACAATCAGTCTCAGGCTTGGGTCCATTCTTTGGCTTCTTCCCGGCAGCTTGCTTACCGGGCGCGGCAACTCCCTTGCCGTCCTTCTTGAAGTTCTTCTTACCCTTGCCTTTCTTGAACTTAGTGGTTTTATTCACCATCAACACTTGATGTTCCTTTTTGACTTCTACCTCTGCTGATTTCAGCATTGCAAATACTTCAGGAATGGTCTTTTCCATCCCCTGCATATTGAAGTTCATCACAAAGCTCTTGTAGCTCGGTGGAAGCGACTGAAGGATTCTGCCAATGACCACGTCATCCAGGAGATTAACTCCCAGCTGAGTCAAGCGGTTATGTAACCCAGACATGGTGAGTATGTGCTCACTGACAGAACTGTTTTCCTCCATCTTACAGCTGAAGAACTTGTCGGAGACTTCATATCTCTCGACCCGGGCATGAGCTTGAAAAACCATTTTCAGCTCTTCGAACATCTCATATGCTCCGTGTCTCTCAAAACGCTTTTGGAGCCCCGGTTCTAAGCTGTAAACCATGCCGCACTGAACGAGGGAGTAATCATCGGAACGTGTCTGCCAAGCATTCATAACGTCTTGTTCTGCAGGGAGAACAGGTGCTTCACCTAGCGGTGCTTGTAGGACATAATCTTTCTTGGCAGCTATGATAATGATCCTCAGGTTCCAGACCCAGTCCGTATAGTTGCTGCCATCGTCTTTCAGCTTGGTTTTCTCTAGGAACGCGTTGAAGTTGAGGACAACATTGGCCATTTGATCTACAAGACATGTTGTAAAGGTTTTAGACTAAGTTCATGATAATTAAGTTCATCTAATCAAATTATTCAAAGAACTCCCACTCAGATAGACATCTCTCCAGTCATCTAAGTATAACATGATCCGAGTTAACTAGGCCGTGTCCGATCATCACGTGAGACGGACTAGTCAACGTCAGTGAACATCTTCATGTTGATTGTATCTTCTATACGACTCATGCTCGACCTTTCGGTCTTCTGTGTTCCGAGGCCATGTCTGTACATGCTAGGCTCGTCAAGTCAACCTAAGTGTTTGCATGTGTAAATCTGTCTTACACCCGTTGTATGTGAACGTTGGAATCTATCACACCCGATCATCACGTGGTGCTTCGAAACAACGAACTGTCACAACGGTGCACAGTTAGGGGGAACACTTTCTTGAAATTATTATGATGGATCATCTTATTTACTACCGTCGTTCTAAGTAAACAAGATGTAAAAACATGATAAACATCACATGCAATCAAATAATAATAGGGACATGATATGGCCAATATCACATAGCTCCTTTGATCTCCATCTTGGGGCTCCATGATCATCTTGTCACCGGCATGGCACCATGATCTCCATCATCGTGTCTCCATGAAGTTGCTCGCCAACTATTACTTCTACTACTATGGCTAACACGTTTAGCAATAAAGTAAAGTAATTTGCATGGCGTTTCTCAATGACACGCAGGTCATACAAAAAATAAAGCCAACTCCTATGGCTCCTGCCGGTTGTCATACTCATCGACATGCAAGTCGTGATTCCTATTACAAGAACATGATCTCATACATCACATATATATCATTCATCATTCATCACAACTTTGGCCATATCACATCACAGAACACTTGCTGCAAAAACAAGTTAGACGTCCTCTAATTGTTGTTGCAAGTTTACGTGGCTGCAATAGGGTTCTAGCAAGAACATATTCTTACCTACGTGAAATCCACAACGTGATTTGTCAACTTATATTTACCCTTCATAAGGACCCTTTTCATCGAATCCTCTCCAACTAAAGTGGGAGAGACAGACACCCGCCAGCCACCTTATGCAACTAGTGCATGTTAGTCGGTGGAACCGGTCTCACGTAAGCGTACGTGTAAGGTTGGTCCAGGCCGCTTCATCCCACAATACTGCTGAAGCAAAATAAGACTAGTAGCGGCAAGAAAGTTGACAACATCTACGCCCACAACAAATTGTGTTCTACTCGTGCAAAGAGAACTACGCATAAACCTGGCTCATGATGCCACTGTTGGGGAACGTTGTAGAAAACAAAAAATTTCCTACGGTTTCACCAAGATCCATCTATGAGTTCATCTAGCAATGAGTGATCAGATTGCATCTACATACCTTTGTAGATCGCGAGTGGAAGCGTTCAAGAGAACGGGGATGAGGGAGTCGTACTCGACGTGATCCAAACCACCGGAGATCCTAGCGCCGAACGGACGGCACCTCCGCATTCAACACACGTACGGTCAGCGTGACGTCTCCTCCTTCTTGATCCAGCAAGGGGGGAGGAGAGGTTGATGAAGATCCAGCAGCACGACAGCGTGGTGGTGGATGCAGGAGTCACCGCAGCAGGGCTTCGCCGTTCTACTGCAAGAGAGAGAGGTGTAGCAGGGGAGAGGGAGGCGCCAAGAGTCAAGGGTGCGGCTGCCCCTCCCTCCCCCCCTTTATATAGGCTCCCCAAGGGGGGCGCCAGCCCTAGGAGATGGGATCTCCTATGGGGGGGGCAAGGGTGGAGTGGCCCCCAAGGCAAGTGGGGCGCCCCCCACCCTAGGGTTTCCAACCCTAGGCGCAGGGGGTGGGCCAAGTGGGCGCACCAGCCCAGTATGGGCTAGTTCCCCTCCCCACTTCAGCCCATGGGGCCCTCCGGGATGGGTGGCCCCACCCGGTGGACCCCCGGGACCCATCCGGTGGTCCCGGTACAATACCGGTGACCCCCGAAACTCTCCCGATGGCCGAAGCTGCACTTCCTATATATAATTCTTCACCTACGGACCATTCCGGAACTCCTCTTGATGTCCGGGATCTCATCCGAGACTCCGAACAACTTTCGGGTTACTGCATATTCATATCTCTACAACCCTAGTGTCACCGAACCTTAAGTGTGTAGACCCTATACGGGTTCGGGAGACATGTAGACATGACCGAGATGGCTCTCCGGTCAATAACCAACAGCGGGATCTGGATACCCATGTTGACTCCCACATGCTCCTCGATGATCTCATCGGATGAACCATGATGTCGAGGATTCAGGCAACCCAGTATACAATTCCCTTTGTCAATCGGTACGTTACTTGCCTAAGATTCGATCGTCGGTATCCCAATACCTCGTTCAATCTCGTTACCGGCAAGTCACTTTACTCGTACCGTAATGCATGATCCTGTGACCAGACACTTGGTCACTTTGAGCTCATTATGATGATGCATTACCGAGTGGGCCCAGAGATACCTCTCCGTCATACGGAGTGACAAATCCCAGTCTTGATCCATGTCAACCCAACAGATACTTTCGGAGATACCCGTAGTATACCTTTATAGTCACCCAGTTACGTTGTGACGTTTGGTACACCTAAAGCATTCCTACGGTATCCGGAAGTTACATGATCTCATGGTCTAAGGAAAAGATACTTGACATTGGAAAAACTCTAGCAAACAAACTATTGTTGCAAAGCAGTTGAACCTTAACCACACTTTAACATACCTATTAGACATTATGAGAAGGAAGAGAAGTTGTTGCCTCCTATTTTTCTAGACTATAAGAGTATGGTAGCACATGATTCTATCGTTAAGAATAAGGAAAAGATGCTCAAGTACAATATGATTTTTGTTAAAAAACACCCTAAGACTATTACTTTGCCAGCTCCTTCCTTGTTTGACTTATCTGCATGCAAGTACCTTGTTCCGCCAGAGGCCATTCACGCCTACCGAATGTTGGGGAACGTTGCAGAAAACAAAAAAAATTCCTACGGTTTCACCAAGATCCATCTATGAGTTCATATAGCAACGAGTGATCGGATGCATCTACATACCTTGTAGATCGCGAGCGGAAGCGTTCAAAGAACGGGGATGAGGGAGTCGTACTCGACGTGATCCAAATCACCGGAGATCCTAGCGCCGAACGAACGGCACCTCCGCGTTCAACACACATACGGTTAGCGTGACGTCTCCTCCTTCTTGATCCAGCAAGAGGGAAGGAGAGGTTGAGGAAGATCGCTCCAACAGCAGCACGACGGCGTGGTGATGATGGAGAAGCAGCACTTCGGCAGGGCTTCGCGAAGCTCTACGGAGGAGGAGAGGTGTAGCAGGGGAGAGGGGGGCGCCAAGACTCAAGGGTGTGGCTGCACCTCCCTCCCCTCCCTTTATATAGGTCCCCAAGGGGGGGGCGGCCCTGGAGATCCCATCTCCCAAGGGGGCGGCGGCCAGGGGGCTTGGAGTGCCCCCCAAGGCAAGTGGGCGCCCCCCCACCCTAGGGTTTCAACCCTAGGCGCAAGGGGTTGGGCCAAGGGGGCGCACCAGCCCACTAAGGGCTGGTTCCCCCTCCCACTTCAGCCCATGGGGCCCTCCGGGATGGGTGGCCCCACCCGGTGGACCCCCCGGACCCTTCCGGTGGTCCCGGTACAATACCGGTGACCCTGAAACTTGTCCCGATGGCCGAAATAGCACTTCCTATATATAATTATTTACCTCCAGACCATTCCGGAACTCCTCATGATGTCCGGGATCTCATATGGGACTCCGAACAACTTTCGGGTTATTGCATATTCATATCCCTACAACCCTAGCGTCACCGAACCTTAAGTGTGTAGACCCTACGGGTTCGGGAGACATGTAGACATGACCGAGATGGCTCTCCGGTCAATAACCAACAGCAGAATCCGGATACCCATGTTGGATCCCACATGCTCCTCGATGATCTCATCGGATGAACCACGATGTCGAGGATTCAAGCAACCCCGTATAAAATTCCCTTTGTTAATCGGTACGTTACTTGCCCGAGATTCGATCGTCGGTATCCCAATACCTCGTTTAATCTCGTTACCGGCAAGTCACTTTACTCGTACCGTAATGCATGATCCCGTGACCAGACACTTGGTCACTTTGAGCTCATTGTGATGATGCATTACCGAGTGGGCCCAGAGATACCTCTCCGTCATACGGAGTGACAAATCCCAGTCTTGATCCGTGTCAACCCAACAGACACTTTCGGAGATACCAGTAGTATACCTTTATAGTCACCCAGTTACGTTGTGACGTTTGGTACACCCAAAGCACTCCTACGGTATCCGGGAGTTACACGATCTCATGGTCTAAGGAAAAGATACTTGACATTGGAAAAACTCTAGCAAACGAACTATACGATCTTGTGCTGTGTTTAGGATTGGGTCCTGTCCATCACATCATTCTCCTAATGATGTGATCTCATTATCAATGACATCCAATGTCCATAGTCAGGAAACCATGACTATCTGTTGATCAACGAGCTAGTCAACTAGAGGCTTACCAGGGACATGTTGGTGTCTATTTATTCACACATGTATTACGATTTCCGGAAAACACAATTATAGCATGAATAAAATACAATTATCATGAACAAGGAAATATAATAATAATGCTTTTATTATTGCCTCTAGGGCATATTTCCAATAGTCTCCCACTTGCACTAGAGTCTATAATCTAGTTACATTGTGATGAATCGAACACCCATGGAATTCTGGTGTTGATCATGTTTTGCTCTAGGGAGAGGTTTAGTCAACGGATCTGCTACATTCAGGTCCGTATGTACTTTACAAATATCTATGTCTCCATCTTGAACATTTTCACGAATGGAGTTGAAGCGACGCTTGATGTGCCTGGTCTTCTTGTGAAACCTGGGCTCCTTGGCAAGTGCAATAGCTCCAGTGTTGTCACAGAAGAGTTTGATTGGCCCCGACGCATTGGGTATGACTCCTAGGTCGGTGATGAACTCCTTCACCCAAATTGCTTCATGTGCTGCCTCCGAGGCTGCCATGTACTCCGCTTCACATGTAGATCCCGCCACGACGCTCTGCTTGCAACTGCACCAGCTTACTGCCCCACCATTCAAAATATACACGTATCCGATTTTTGACTTAGAGTCATCCAGATCTGTGTCGATGCTAGCGTCGACGTAACCCTTTACGACGAGCTCTTCATCACCTCCATAAAGGAGAAACATTTCCTTAGTCCTTTTTAGGTACTTTAGGATATTCTTGACCGCTATCCAGTGTTCCTTGCCGGGATTACTTTGGTACCTACCTACCAAACTTACGGCAAGGTTTACATCCGGTCTGGTACACAGCATGGCATACATAATATAACCTATGGCTGAGGCATAGGGGATGACACTCATCTCTTCTATATCTTCTGCCGTGGTCGGACATTGAGCTGAGCTCAATTTCACACCTTGCAACACAGGCAAGAACCCCTTCTTAGACTGATCCATATTGAACTTCTTCAATATCTTATCAAGGTATGTGCTTTGTGATAGACCTATGAGGCGTCTTGATCTATCTCTATAGATCTTGATGCCTAATATATAAGCAGCTTCTCCAAGGTCCTTCATTGAAAAACTCTTATTCAAGTAGGCCTTAATGCTGCCCAAGAGTTCTATATCATTTCCCATCAAAAGTATGTCATCTACATATAATATGAGAAATGCTACAGAGCTCCCACTCACTTTCTTGTAAACGCAGGCTTCTCCATAAGTCTGCGTAAACCCAAACGCCTTGATCATCTCATCAAAGCGAATGTTCCAACTCCGAGATGCTTGCACTAGCCCATAGATCGAGCGTTGGAGCTTGCACACCTTGTCAGCATTCTTAGGATCGACAAAACCTTCCGGCTGTATCATATACAATTCTTCCTTAAGGAAACCATTAAGGAATGCCGTTTTGACGTCCATTTGCCATATCTCATAATCATAGAATGCGGCAATTGCTAACATGATTCGGACAGACTTCAGCTTCGCTACGGGTGACAAAGTCTCATCATAGTCAACCCCTTGAACTTGTCGATAACCCTTAGCGACAAGCCGAGCTTTATAGATGGTCACATTTCCATCCGCGTCTGTCTTCTTCTTAAAGATCCATTTATTTTCTATGGCTCGCCGCTCAACGGGCAAGTCGGTCAAAGTCCATACTTCGTTTTCATACATGGATCCTATCTCGGATTTCATGGCTTCTAGCCATTTGTCGGAATCTGGGCCCGCCATCGCTTCTTCATAGTTCGAAGGTTCACCGTTGTCTAACAACATGATTTCCAAGACAGAGTTGCCGTACCACTCTGGTGCGGAACGTGTCCTTGTGGACCTACGAAGTTCGGTAGCAACTTGATCTAAAGTTTCATGATCATCATCATTAATTTCCTCTATATTCGGTGCAGGCACCTCAGGAACATTTTCTTGAGTTGCGCCATTTTCCGGTTCAAGAGGTAATACTTCATCAAGTTCTACTTTCCTCCCACTTACTTCTTTTGAGAGAAACTCTTTCTCTAGAATGGATCCATTCTTGGCAACAAAGATCTTGCCTTCGGATATGAGGTAGAAGGTATACCCAATAGTTTCTTTAGGGTATCCTATGAAGACGCATTTTTCCGATTTGGGTTCGAGCTTTTCAGGTTAAAGTTTCTTGACATAAGCATCGCATCCCCAAACTTTTAGAAACGACAACTTAGGTTTCTTCCCAAACTAAAATTCATACGGTGTCGTCTCAACGGATTTCGACGGAGCCCTATTTAAAGTGAATGCGGCAGTCTCTAAAGCATAGCCCCAAAATGATAGCGGTAAATCGGTAAGAGACATCATAGATCACACCATATCTAATAGTGTGCGATTACGACGTTCGGACACACCTTTACAGTGAGGTGTTCCAGGCGGCGTCAGTTGTGAAACTATTCCACATTTTCTTAAGTGTGTGCCAAATTCGTGACTCAAGTACTCTCCTCCATGATCTGATCGCAAGAACTTGATTTTCCTGTCACCTTGATTCTCAACCTCACTCCGAAATTCCTTGAACTTTTCAAAGGTCTCAGACTTGTGTTTCATTAAATAGACATACCCATATCTACTCAGGTCATCAGTGAGGGTGAGAACATAACGATAGCCACCGCGAGCCTCAACACTCATTGGACCGCACACATCAGTATGTATGATTACCAATAAGTTGGTCGCTCGCTCCATTGTTCCTGAGAACGGAGTATTGGTCATTTTACCCATGAGGCATGGTTCGCACGTGTCAAATGATTCGTAATCAAGAGACTCTAAAAGTCCATCTGCATGGAGCTTCTTCATGCGTTTGACACCTATGTGACCAAGGCGGCAGTGCCACAAGTATGTGGGACTATCATTATCAATCTTACATCTTTTGGTATTCAAACTATGATTATGTGTAGCATTATGCTCGAGATTCATTAAGAATAAACCATTCACCATCGGAGCATGACCATAAAACATATCTCTCATATAAATAGAACAACCATTATTCTCGGATTTAAATGAGTAGCCATCTCGTATTAAACGAGATCCTAATACAATGTTCATGCGCAAACTTGGCACTAAATAACAATTATTGAGGTTCAAAACTAATCCCGTAGGTAAATGTAGAGGTAGTGTGCCGACGGCGATCACATCGACCTTGGAACAATTCCCGACGCGCATCGTCACCTCGTCCTTCGCCAGTCTCCGCTTATTCCGCAGCTCCTGCTTTGAGTTACAAATATGAGCAACTGCACCGGTATCAAATACCCAAGAGCTACTACGAGTACTGGTAAGGTACACATATATTACATGTATATCACATATACCCTTCGTGATGCCGGCCTTCTTGTCCGCTAAGTATTTGGGGCAGTTTCGCTTCCAGTGACCACTTCCCTTGCAATGAAAACACTCAATCTCGGGCTTGGGTCCATTCTTTGGCTTTTTCCCGGCAGCTTGCTTGCCGGGCGCGGCTACTCCCTTGCCGTCCTTCTTGAAGTTTTTCTTATCCTTGCCTTTCTTGAACTTAGTGGTTTTATTCACCATCAACACTTGATGTTCCTTTTTGACTTCTACCTCTGCTGATTTCAGCATTGCAAATACTTCAGGAATGGTCTTTTCCATCCCCTGCATATTGATGTTCATCACAAAGCTCTTGTAGCTCGGTGGAAGCGACTGGAGGATTCTGTCAATGACCGCGGCATCCGGGAGATTAACTCCCAGCTGAGTGAAGCGGTTATGTAACCCAGACATAGTGAGTATGTGCTCACTGATAGAACTATTTTCCTCCATCTTACAGCTGAAGAACTTGTCGGAGACTTCATATCTCTCGACCCGGGCATGAGCTTGAAAAACCATTTTCAGCTCTTCGAACATCTCATATGCTCCGTGTCTCTCAAAACGTTTTTGGAGCCCCGGCTCTAAGCTGTAAAGCATGCCGCACTGAACGAGGGAGTAATCATCGGAACGTGTCTGGCAAGCGTTCATAGCGTCCTGTTCAGCAGGGAGAACAGGTGCTTCACCTAGCGGTGCTTGTAGGACATAATCTTTCTTGGCAGCTATGAGGATGATCCTCAGGTTCTGGACCCAGTCCGTATAGTTGCTACCATCGTCTTTCAGCTTGGTTTTCTCTAGGAACGCGTTGAAGTTGAGGACAACGTTGGCCATTTGATCTACAAGACATATTGTAAATATTTTAGACTAAGTTCATGATAACTAAGTTCATCTAATCAAATTATTCAATGAACTCCCACTCAGATAGACATCCCTCCAGTCATCTAAGTATAACATGATCCGAGTTAACTAGGCCGTGTCCGATCATCACGTGAGACAGACTAGTCAACGTCAGTGAACATCTTCATGTTGATCGTATCTTCTATACGACTCATGCTCGACCTTTCGGTCTTCTGTGTTCCGAGGCCATGTCTGTACATGCTAGGCTCGTCAAGTCAACCTAAGTGTTTGCATGTGTAAATCTATCTTACACACGTTGTATGTGAACGTTGGAATCTATCACACCCGATCATCACGTGGTGCTTCGAAACAACGAACTGTCGCAACGGTGCACAATTAGGGGGAACACTTTCTTGAAATTATTATGAGGGATCATCTTATTTACTACCGTCGTTCTAAGTAAACAAGATGTAAAAACATGATAAACATCACATGCAATCAAATAATAATAGTGACATGATATGGCCAATATCACATAGCTCCTTTGATCTCCATCTTGGGGATCCATGATCATCTTGTCACCGGCATGACACCATGATCTCCATCATCGTGTCTCCATGAAGTTGCTTGCCAACTATTACTTCTACTACTAAGGCTAACACGTTTAGCAATAAAGTAAAGTAATTTACATGGCGTTTCTCAATGACACGCAACTCATACAAAAATAAAGATAACTCCTATGGCTCCTGCCGGTTGTCATACTCATCGACATGCAAGTCGTGATTCCTATTACATTGACATGAACATCTCATACATCACATATATATCATTCATCATTCATCACAACTTTGGCCATATCACATCACAGAACACTTGCTGCAAAAACAAGTTAGACGTCCTCTAATTGTTGTTGCAAGTTTTACGTGGCTGCAATAGGGTTCTAGCAAGAACATTTTCTTACCTACGTGAAAGCACAACGTGATTTGTCAACTTCTATTTACCCTTCATAAGGACCCTTTTCATCGAATCCGCTCCAACTAAAGTGGGAGAGACAGACACCCGCTAGCCACCTTATGCAACTAGTGCATGTTAGTCGGTGGAACCGGTCTCACGTAAGCGTACGTGTAAGGTTGGTCCGGGCCGCTTCATCCCACAATACCGCTGATGCAAAATAAGACTAGTAGCGGCAAGAAAGTTGACAACATCTACGCCCACAACAAATTGTGTTCTACTCGTGCAAAGAGAACTACGCATAGACCTAGCTCATGATGCCACTGTTGGGGAACGTTGCAGAAAACAAAAAAATTCCTATGGTTTCACCAAGATCCATCTATGAGTTCATCTAGCAACGAGTGATCGGATGCATCTACATACCTTGTAGATCGCGAGCGGAAGCGTTCAAAGAACGGGGATGAGGGAGTCGTACTCGACGTGATCCAAATCATCGGAGATCCTAGCGCCGAACGGACGGCACCTCCGTGTTCAACACACATACGGTTAGCGTGACGTCTCGTCCTTCTTGATCCAGCAAGAGGGAAGGAGAGGTTGAGGAAGATCGCTCCAACAGCAGCACGACGGCATGGTGATGATGGAGAAGCAGCACTCCGGCAGGGCTTCGCCGAGCTCTACGGAGGAGGGGTGTAGCAGGGGAGGGGGGCGCCAAGACTCAAGGGTGTGGCTGCCCCTCCCTCCCCTCCCTTTATATAGGCCCCCAAGGGGGGCGCCGGCCCTAGAGATCCCATCTCCCAAGGGGGCGACGGCCAGGGGGGTTGGAGTGCCCCCCTAGGCAAGTGCCCCCCCCCCACCCTAGGGTTTCAACCCTAGGCGCAAGGGGTTAGGCCAAGGGGGCACACCAGCCCACTAAGGGATGGTTCCCCCTCCCACTTCAGCCCATGGGGCCCTCCGGGATGGGTGGCCCCACCCGGTGGACCCCCGGGACCCTTCCCGTGGTCCCGGTACAATACCGGTGACCCTGAAACTTGTCCCGATGGCCGAAATAGCACTTCCTATATATATAATTCTTTACCTCCGGACCATTCCGGAACTCCTTGTGACGTCCGGGATCTCATCCGGGACTCCGAACAACTTTCGGGTTACTGCATATTCATATCCCTACAACCCTAGCGTCACCGAACCTTAAGTGTGTAGACCCAACGGGTTCGGGAGACATGTAGACATGACCGAGATGGCTCTCCGGTCAATAACCAACAGCGGGATCTGGATACCCATGTTGGCTCCCACATGCTCCTCGATGATCTCATCGGATGAACCACAATGTCGAGGATTCAAGAAACCCCGTATACAATTCCCTTTGTCAATCGGTACGTTACTTGCCCGAGATTCGATCGTCGGTATCCCAATACCTCGTTCAATCTCGTTACCGGCAAGTCACTTTACTTGTACCGTAATGCATGATCACGTGACTAAACACTTGGTCACTTTGAGCTCATTATGATGATGCATTACCGAGTGGGCCCAGAGATACCTCTCTGTCATACGGAGTGACAAATCCCAGTCTTGATCCGTGTCAACCCAACAGACACTTTCGGAGATACCCGTAGTATACCTTTATAGTCACCCAGTTACGTTGTGACGTTTGGTACACCCAAAGCACTCCTACGGTATCCGGGAGTTACACGATCTCATGGTCTAAGGAAAAGATACTTGACATTGGAAAAACTCTAGCAAACGAACTATACGATCTTGTGCTATGTTTAGGATTGGGTCTTGTCGATCACATCATTCTCCTAATGATTTGATCTCGTTATCAATGACATACAATGTCCATAGTCAGGAAACCATGACTATCTGTTGATCAACGAGCTAGTCAACTAGAGGCTTACTAGGGACATGTTGGTGTCTATTTATTCACACATGTATTACGATTTCCGGATAACACAATTATAGCATGAATAAAAGGCAATTATCATGAACAAGGAAATATAATAATAATGCTTTTATTATTGCCTCTAGGGCATATTTCCAACACCGAAACCCCACACCAGCAATAGAGCCAGAGCCGGAACCACAATTTGATCCTCACCGGTAGTCTGTTTATCAGTGGAATCCGGAAGAGATCGCCAACCAGTGGCACCAGGGGGATCCTTCTTAGTACGACCCCAACTATAAATTTGGATATCCGCCAGGCCAGCCGTGGTCATAGACCAACTTAGGCCAAAAGCCTAAGCTTGGGGGAGTATGTATTTCTCACCGACATTACATTCATGTTCACACACTCATGCTAGTTGTCGGTGCTCATACTTTTTCATTGTATCATCCATGTTAGTTTATTTCCCTTTTCACGCTTTCTTCTTGTGTGTTTGATAAACCTTAAGAAAAAACCAAAAAAATATTAGTTGTAGCTTTTAGCTAGTTTACTTTCCATGCCTGTAGTAGTAGTAATTAAAATGAAACTCCAAAAAGATTTCTCGTTCTTCTTTTGCTTGTTGGGAGCTTTCCCGTGTAAATAGTTTTATTTCTTTCTTGTTCTTTGGGGGTTGAGAGGAGAAGACCATGACTAAAATGTTGAGTGGCTCTCATATGCATTATTTTTGATCTAACAAAGAGCCCATATTACCTTGTCTTCTCTCTTGAATTGAATGCTTGCAGATTCCAGCTTAGTCCAATGCACGTGCACTATTATTATTATCCACACTATTCGGCTGTGCAAGTGAAAGACAATAATGATGATTATATGATGAACTTATTGAGATGAGAAAAGCTGGTATGAACTCGACCTCTCTTGTTTTTGTTTTCATCTTTTCTGATTCAGCCTATTATGAATAAACATGTTTGCAATGACAATTAGAGATTATAGTTGCTTGTGCCATGCTTAATTAGCTAGGAGCTTATAATGGTTTACCTTGCGTGCCAACATGCTATTAAAATGGTTGTGATATGGTATGATAGGGTGGTATCTGACGGTGTCCTGGACTAGGCGGTACTCAACACGTCGTCTCCCGACCAGCTGGATCGGGCCGAGGACCCCCATGGCGATTCACTATTGGGCCAGTTCGAACAGCCCGTGCCGCATACAAGGAGGATTCCACAAGACTTGGCGCCCAAGAGAAGAACTCCTCTAAATCCTAGGCCTAGGGTGCATATATAAACCGAGGCCAGGCTAGTCAATAGACAATCTCATATTCATTACTACAATCTCGTGGTAGATACATGTACTCTGTACTACACCCCATATGAATACAATCAAAAGCAGGATTTAGGGTTTTACCTCCATCAAGAGGGCCCGAACCTCGGTAAAATCCGTGTCCATGTTACCATCGCTCCAAGACACCTAGCTTAGGACCCCTACTACGAGATACGCCGGATATTGAACGCGCATAGAGGCAGCAACCGGAGAAGGAACTACTTCATGTGTAAGGGAAGAATTGGCGCATAACCGCAACTAGCGCCACACGGAGGGCGGTGTGAGGGAGAAAGGGCTGTCGTCGGATCCGAGAGCATCCGACGGCGTTTGAGCACGATCCGCGTGACACGCCCATGGACCAATCAGAACCCAGTACACATTATGACCTTCTAAATTGGTCGTAATCGACTAAAAATAAGATGTTGAACCATATTATTTTTCAAAAAAAGGTATTGAATCATAAACAGTTTTATGATATGAGAAATTCAAAAAGAAACATTTTCATTGTGTCACCAAATGTGACATAGTTTTTAGGAAAACTAACAAAGTTGGAATAGGAATAAGACAAATATCTTTTAAAAATTGTTATGAGAAATGAGTTTTTAGGGGGGGGGGTCATTTTCTATTTTCGGTGTGCCAAAAATGTTTACAGCACCACTCCATTTTCCAAAACTATAAGACAACATTTTATGTACACTTGACCAAATCTTTAGGTGTAAAATGCTTTCGATCCACCTCTCATCAAAAAGACAAATTATGCTTCAAAAAAGAATCTACCTCGATATTCCTTTGTTTTTCTTCTACTTTTTTACATGAAAAATTCAAATAAATGATCTCATATTGTGCACAATGGTGCATCTTGGAATGGCAAACAATGTTGCCTAAGAAAATTTTCATTTTCTTTCGACGAAAAAAACATTTTCCATTTTCCGAGTGGCCAAAATAAGGTTTTTTGTGAAGGACCTACCAAATAATTGTTGCAAAATTGTACCAAATCAATTTTCTAAAATACTAGGACATATTTGATGCACAATTGACTAAATGGTTGGGTGCAAAAAGTTTTGATCCACCTCTCGTGAAAAAGACAAACTCCCGCCGATTCAGTAGGAAGCGGGTCAAATTTGAACTGTAGCTACCTCGTAGTTTGCTCTTTATTTTTTCCAAAAATCATTTCTAGGTACATAAGTATCTATTTAATCAGAGAAATACCAAAAAAATTCTAAGATTCAACCACTAGCTAGGAACGGTCAAGCCCGCTGTTTTCACCGCATTTTGAAACGGGCATAAAAAATTCAAAAAAATCAAAAAATTGGAAAACCTTCGCATTGTGTCATTATATGTGGCCAAGTTACCAGGAAAAATAATAAACTTGTAATATGGAAATTATTTTTAAAAAGTGTTCTCAGAAATGAGCTGTCATGCGTGAAGATTCCTGGCTTTCAAGCCAGATGATCAATTTTATGGCCACATTCATGGCATAGTTTGTTAAAATGATCTCATATTGTGCAAAAGGGTGCATCTTGGAATGGCAAACAATGTTGCCTAAGGAAGTTTTCATTTTCTATGCACGGAAAATTCGTTTTCCATTTTCCGAGTGCCCGAAATGAGTTTTTTTGTGAAGGACCTACCAAATAATTCTTGCAAAATTGGACCAAATCAATTTTCTAAAATACTAGGACATATTTAATGCACAATTGACCAAATGGTTGGGTGTCAAAAGTTTTGATCCACCTCTGGTGAAAAGACAAATTTCCGCCGATTTAGTTGGAACCGGGTCAAATTTAAATTGCAGCTGCCTCATAGTTTGCTCTTTATTTTTTCCAAAAATCATTTCTAGGTACATAAGTATCTATTTAATCAGAGAAACACCAAAAGTTTTCCAAGATTCAACCACTAGGTAGGAACGGTCAAGCCCGCCGCTTTGACCGCATTTTGAAACGGGCATAAAAATTCAAAAAAAATGGAAAACCTTCGCATTGTGTCATTATATGTGACCAAGTTTGCAGGAAAAATAACAAAATTGTAATACGGAAATTATTTTTAAAATGTGTTCTCAGAAATGAGGTGTCATGCGTGAAGATTCATGGCTTTCAAGCCAAATAATCAATCTTATGGCCACATTCATGGCATAGTTTGTTCAAATGATCTCATATTGTGCAAAAGGGTGCATCTTGGAATGGCAAACAATGTTGCCTAAGGAAGTTTTCATTTTTTGTGCACGGAAAATTCATTTTCCATTTTCTGAGTGCCCGAAATGAGTTTTTTTGTGAAGGACCTACCATATATTTGTTGCAAAATTGGACCAAATCAAAATTTTAAAGTAATAGGACATATTTAATGCACAATTGACAAAATGGTTGGGTGTGAAAAGTTTTGATCCACCTCTGGTGAAAAGGACAAATTTCCGCCGATTCAGTTGGAAGCGGGTCAAATTTGAACTGAAGCTGCCTCATAGTTTACTATTTATTTTTTCCAAAAATCATTTATAGTTACATAAGTACCTATTTAATCATAAATACATGGTTTGGTGGTGATACGTCGAGGTTTGGGCGGTGGCCGAGGCCCCCAACTCTAGAGCGCGTAAACTCGCATGCCCGCCGCGTGGTCACCACGTGACCGTGGCGTTGCCATGTGTTCTAGGCAGCCTAGGCATGTCTAGTGGGTTGGGCACTCCCCAGGTAGGTGCTAGGAGGAAAATTACAACATAATATTCTCACGAGGAGACCGATCGATGCTCAAATATGAAATAGCAGCCAAGTGATTGATTAGCGGTACGAGAAATGTACATGGCTAATGGGCGTGAGTTTTGGCTGAGGATAATCAGTTGCTTAGAGGACCGTCTTCACAAATTTTCAGCTCAAAAGGAGGAGCCTAGGTGGTACTTGCTTTGCAAACTACCACACTGGACATAAATATGAATGTTGAAGCTCGGCTCAAAATAATGAATGGATTGAGCTGGCATTTGGTGGAGGATGGTTATTTGGGCATAGGAAAGCACTGTAGAAAATGGATACTATTTGGACATGCCAAAGTGGTACTTCCATCACAAACTGTTGTTCTGAACAGAATAGGAAAATGAATATTTTTGAATTATTTTTGAACTAGGCAAGGAATGTTTTTTACATATTTGACGAAGATATGACCCAAAGAATTATGAGATTTTTTTGGGAATTTTGGGAATGGCATAAATATAGGTTGCTTCACAACCTAGGGCAAAAACTGCCACATGGACATGACACATAGGCAAAACTGATGAGGTGGCGCCTAGTCATAGCAACCCACCACAATTTACAAGGTTATGAACATCTATATTGGTCATGGTCAGCTAGAAATAAGGCAGCAGACCAGTGCTATCTGCTTTATGACCATTTCGTGTAAGGAAATTACGACATTTCTGACCAAAATGGTCATTATAGTTTAGGGTTTGGAGCCCCCCGAACAGCTTTTGACCAATTGGTATGAAATGGTCATAGATCTATGACCAGTTCTTCTAGGGTCACTGACAGAAGGTCACTAGTTGACATATTTCTTGTAGTGCTAGGGAGTAAAGGGAGCACCTCTGTGATCGTTACTGCCGGGTCATCCGGATGTGTACCTCAGACTGGGTGAAGCCGAAAGCTAGTGCTCTTATTGTTTTCAATCATGGTCGGCACACAACGGAACTCATGAATACAAAAAATCTATTGCACAAGTCTCATAGTAACAATGAACAACCGAAGAAAGGTATCGGTGGAGCTACTATCTTCTTCGAAGATGCTTCTTACACTTCGTCGGTAATATAGCATAAGTTCCCTGAGCGCGCTTTGTCTGTTACAGCCTTATGGCCTGATTGCCTGGTTATCAGAAACACCGTCGATATTCTCGACAGGTGGAGCACATAACACTTTTCAGCCCTTGGACGAAGAGGGAGAAGCAGACGGTCGGTTAAGACGCGTTTAAAGTTCGGGTGAACATAGATATGATATAAGTACTTCGGTACATACACTCACTATAGATAAAATTCTTTTACCCAAGTCACTTGGGGGCTCTTAAATTAATATGAGCAGTTTTATAGTAGATGTTTTCTTCTTAGTCATTGCAAAATCTTTTTCTACCACTCCTTTATCGACTCAGGTGTATGATCAATAGCCGGGTGATACGTCCATTTTGCATCATGCTTTTATATTGATATTTATTGCATTATGGGATGTTATTACACATTATGTCACAATACTTATGCCTATTCTCTCTTATTTTACAAGGTTTACATAAAGAGGGAGAATGCCGGCAGCTGGAATTCTGGGCTAGAAAAGGAGCAAATATTAGAGACTTATTCAGCCTAGCTCCAAAAGTCCTGAAACTTCACGGGAGACGTTTTCAGAATATATAAAAAATACTCAGCAGAAGAAGTTCACCAGGGGGGCCACACCCTGCCACGAGGGTGGGGCCGCGCCCTACCCCCTGGGCGCGCCCCCTACCTCGTGGGCCCCCTGGTGGCCCTCCGATGGCCATCTTCTGCTATATGGTATCTTTCGACAAGGAAAACATCATAAGCCATCTTCCCGAGCGAAACTCCGCCGCCACGAGGCGAAACCTTGGCGGATCCAATCTAGGGCTTCGACAGAGCTGTTCTGCCGGGGAAACTTCCCTCCGGGAGGGGGAAATCATCGTCATCGTCATCACCAATGCTCCTCTCATCGGGAGAGGTCAATCTCCATCAACATCTTCATCAGCACCATCTCCTCTCAAAACCCTAGTTCATCTCTTGTATCCAATTCTTGTCTCCAAGTCCGGGATTGGTACTAGTAGGTTGCTAGTAGTGTTAATTACTCCTTGTAGTTGATGCTAGTTGATTTATTTGGTGGAAGATCATATGTTCAGATCCTATATGCATATTAATACACCTCTGATTATGAACATGAATATGCTTTGTGAGTACTTACGTTTGTACATGAGGACATGGGAGAAGTCTTGCTATTAGTAGTCATGTGAATTTGGTATTCGTTCGATATTTTGATGAGATGTATGTTGTCTAGCCTCTAGTGGTGTTATGTGAACGTCGACTACATAACACTTCACCATTATTTGGGCCTAGAGGAAGGCATTGGGAAGTAATAAGTAGATGATGGGTTGCTAGAGTGACAGAAGCTTAAACCCTAGTTTATGCGTCGCTTCGTAAGGGGCTGATTTGGATCCATATATTTCATGCTATGGTTAGGTTTACCTTAATACTTTTGTTGTAGTTGTGGATGCTTGCAATAGAGGTTAATCATAGGTGGGATGGTTGTTCAAGTAAGAACAGCACCCAAGCACCAGTCCACCCACATACCAAATTATCAAAGTACCGAACGTGAATCATATGAGCGTGATGAAAACTAGCTTGACGATATTCCCATGTGTCCCCGGGAGCGCTTTTCTCTATATAAGAGTTTGTCCAGGCTTGTCCTTTGCTACAAAAAGGATTGGACCACCTTGCTGCACTTTATTTACTTCTGTTACTTGTTGCTCATTACAAATTATCCTATCACAAAACTATATGTTACCACTTATTTCAGTACTTGCAGAGAATACCTTGCTGGAAACCACTTATGATTTCCTTCTGCTCCTCGTTGGGTTCGACACTCTTACTTATCGAAAGGACTATGATAGATCCCCTATACTTGTGGGTCATCAAGACTCTTTTCTGGCGCCGTTGCCGAGGAGTGAAGCGCCTTCGGTAGGTGGAATTTGGTAAGGAAAAATTTATATAGTGTGCTGAAATTTGCTATCACTTGTTACTATGGAAACTAATCCTCTAAGGGGCTTGTTCGGGGTATCTTCACCCCGACCAGTAGAGCAAAGAGTTGCTCCTCAACCTACTGAACCTACTGAAAATGAAAATGTTCCCTTTGAAATTCCTTCGGGTATGATAGAAAAACTGCTAGCTAATCCTTTTGCAGGAGACGGAACAACGCATCCTGTTGAGCACCTAATATATGTGGATGAAGTTTGTGGATTATTTCAGCTTGCAGGTGTACCTGAAGATGTTGTTAAGAAGAAGTTCTTCCCTTTATCTTTGAAGGAAGATGCATTGACATGGTATAGGCTATGTGATGATATGGGATCATGGAACTACAAACGATTGAAATTGGAATTTCATCAGAAGTTTTATCCTATGCATCTTGTTCATCGTGATCGCAATTATATATATAATTTTTGGCCTCGTGAAGGAGAAAGCATCGCTCAAGCTTGGGGGAGGCTTAAATCAATGTTATATTCATGCCCCAATCATGCGCTCTCAAGAGAAACGATTATTCAAAATTTATATGCTCGACTTTCTGATAACAATCGCACCATGCTTGATACTTCTTGTGCTGGCTCTTTTATGACGAAGACTATTGAATGCAAATGGGATTTATTGGAAAGAATTAAACGCAACTCTAAAGATTTGGACCTCGACGAAGGTAAGGAGTCAGGTATGACACCTAAGTTTGATTGTGTTAAATATTTTATGGATACCGATGTTTTTTGTAAATTTAGCACTAAATATGGACTTGACTCTGAGATAGTAGCTTCCTTCTGTGAATCTTTTGCTACTTATGTTGATCTCCCCAAGGAGAAGTGGTTTAAATATCATCCTCCCATAGAAGTAAAAGTAGCTGCACCTATTAAAGTTGAAGAAAAGACTGTCACTTATAATGATCCTATGGTTCCTACTGCTTATGTTGAGAAACCACCTTTTCCTGTTAGGATAAAAGATCATGCTAAAGCTTCAACTATGGTTCGTAAAAGCAATATTAGAACTTATACACCTCCTGAGCAAGTTAAAGTTGAACCTAATATTGCTATTGTTAAAGATCTCTTGGCTGATAATATTGATGGGCATGTTATTTATTTCTGTGATGAAACAACTAGAATTGCTAAACCTCGTGCTAAAGATAAACCTAGACCTGTGGTAGGCATGCCTGTTATTTCTGTTAAAATAGGAGATCATTGTTATCATGGCTTATGTGATATGGGTGCTAGTGCAATACCTATTGGCCTATACAGAGAAATTATGCATGATATTGCACCTGTTGAGTTAGAAGAAATTGATGTCACAATTAAACTTGCCAATAGAGATACTATTTCACCAATGGGAATTGTTAGAGATGTTGAAGTCTTGTGTGGGAAAACAAAATATCCTGCTGATTTTCTTGTTCTTGGTTCCCCACAAGATAGCTTTTGTCCCATTATATTTGGTAGACCCTTCTTAAAAACTGTTAATGCTACCATAGATTGCAAAAGGGATGTTGTTACTATCGGTTTAGATGATATGTCTCATGAATTTAATTTCTCTAAATTTAGTAGACAACACCGTGAAGAAGAATTGCCTAGTAAGGATGAAATTATTGGTCTTGCTTCTATTGCCGTACCTCCTAGTGACCCTTTAGAACAATATTTGCTAGACCATGAAAATGATATGTTTATGAATGAAAGAAGGGAAATAGATGAAGTATTGTTTAAATAGGAACCTATTCTTAAACAATATTTGCTAGACCATGAAAATGATATGTTTATGAATGAAAGAAGGGAAATAGATGAAGTATTCTTTAAATAGGAACCTATTCTTAAACACAATTTGCCTGTTGAAATCCTAGGGGATCCTCCTCCACCCAAGGGTGATCCCGTGTTTGAGCTTAAACCGTTGCCTGATACTCTTAAATATGCTTATCTTGATGAGAAAAAGATATATCATGTTATTATTAGTGCTAACCTTTCAGAGCATGAAGAAAGATTATTGAAAACTCTGAAGAAGCACGGTGCTGCTATTGGGTATACTCTTGATGATCTAAAGGGCATTAGCCCCACTCTATGTCAACATAAAATAAATTTGGAAGAAGATGCTAAACCAGTTTGCGATCATCAACGACGGCTGAATCCTAAAATGAAAGAAGTGGTAAGAAAGGAAATACTAAAGCTCCTCGAGGCAGGTATAATTTATCCCGTTGCTAATAGTGAGTGTGTAAGTCTTGTCCATTGTGTCCCTAAGAAAGGAGGTATTACTGTCGTTCCTAATGATAAAGATGAATTGATTCCTCAAAGAATTATTACAGGTTATAGGATGGTGATCGATTTCCGCAAATTAAATAAGGCTACTAAAAAGGATCATTACCCCTTACCTTTTATCGATCAAATGCTAGAAAGATTATCCAAACATACACACTTTTGCTTTCTAGATGGTTATTCTAGTTTCTCTCAAATACCTGTGTCAGCTAAGGATCAATCAAAGACTACTTTTACTTGCCCTTTTGGTACTTTTGCTTATAGACGTATGCCTTTTGATTTATGTAATGCACCTGCTACCTTTCAAAGATGCATGAGGGCAATATTCTCTGACTTTTGTGAAAAGATTTGTGAGGTCTTCATGGACGACTTCTCCGTCTATGGATCCTCTTTTGATGATTACTTGAGCAACCTTGATCGAGTTTTGCAGAGATGTGAAGAAACTAATCTTGTCTTGAATTGGGAAAAGTGCCACTTTATGGTTAATGAAGGTATTGTCTTGGGGCTTAAAATTTCTGAAAGAGGTATTGAAGTTGATAAAGCCAAGGTTGATGCTATTGAAAAGATGTCATGTCCCAAGGACATCAAAGGTCTAAGAAGTTTCCTTGGTCACGCCGGATTTTATAGGAGGTTCATTAAGGACTTCTCAAAAATTTCTCGGCCTCTTAGTATTTTATTACAAAAAGATATACCATTTGTCTTTGATGATGATTGTGTAGAAGCATTTGAAATACTTAAGAAAGCATTGATCTCTGCACCTATTGTTCAGCCACCTGTTGGAATTTACCCTTTGAAATTATGTGTGATGCTAGTGATTATGCTGTAGGTGTTGTTCTAGGGCAAAGAGTTGATAAGGAATTAAATGTTGTTCAATATGCTAGTAAAACTCTAGACAATGCTACTACTGAAAAAGAATTCTTAGTAGTTGTATTTGCTTGTGATAAGTTTAGACCTTATATATATTGTTGATTCTAAAGTAACTATTAGATGAGTTCTCTTGCTACAAGAATTTGATTTGCATATTGTTGATAGAAATGGAGCTGAGAACCCCGTTGCAGACAACTTGTCTAGGCTAGAAAATGTGCTTGATGACCCACTACCTATTGATGATAGCTTTCATGATGAGCAATTAAATGTCATAAATGCTTCTCATACTGCTCCATGGTATGTTGATTATGCTAATTACATTGTTGCTAAATTTATACCACCTAGTTTCACATACCAGCAAAAGAAAAAAGTTCTTTTATGATTTGAGGCATTACTTTTGGGATGACCCACATCTTTATAAAGAAGGAGTAGATGGTGTTATTAGACATTGTGTACCTAAGCATTAACAGGAACAGATCCTACGCAAGTGTCACTCCGAAGCTTATGGAGGACACCATGCTAGAGATAGAACTACACATAAGGTATTGCAATCTGGTTTTTATTGGCCTACTCTCTTCAAAGATGCCCGTATGTTTGTCTTATCTTGTGATGAATGTCAAAGAATTGGTAATATTAGTAGACGTCAAGAAATGCCTGTGAACTATTCACTTGTTATATGGGACCTTTTCCTGCCTCTAATGGTTATACACATATTTTAGTTGTTGTTGATTACGTTACTAAGTGGGCAGAAGCTATTCCAACTAGTAGGGCTGATCATAACACTTCTATTAAAATGCTTAAAGAAGTTATTTTTCCGAGGTTTGGAGTCCCTAGATATTTAATGACTGATGGTGTTTCACATTTTATTCATGGTGCTTTCCGTAAAATGCTTGCTAAGTATGATGTTAATCATAGAATTGCATCTCCTTATCACCCACAGTCTAGTGGTCAAGTAGAATTGAGTAATAGAGAGCTCAAATTAATTTTGCAAAAGACTATCAATAGGTCTAGAAAGAATTGGTCCAAGAAACTTGATGATGCATTATGGGCCTATAGAACCGCATATAAAAATCCTATGGGCATGTCTCCGTATAAAATGGTTTATGGAAAAGCATGTCACTTACCTCTCGAACTAGAACACAAGGCATATTGGGTTATCAAAGAGCTCAACTATGATTTTAAACTTGTCGGTGAGAAGAGGTTATTTGATATTAGCTCACTTGATGAATGGAGAACCCAAGCCTACGAAAATGCCAAGTTGTTTAAAGAAAAAGTTAAAAGATGGCATGACAAAAGGATACAAAAGTGTGCGTTTAATGTAGGTGATTATGTATTGCTATACAACTCATGTTTAAGGTTTTTTGCCGGAAAACTTCTCTCTAAATGGGAAGGTCCTTACGTTATCGAGGAGGTCTATCGTTCCGCTGCCATAAAAATCAACAACTTTGAAGGCACAAATCCGAAGGTGGTGAACGGTCAAAGAATTAAACATTATATCTCAGGTAATCCTATAAATGTTGAATCCAATGTTATTGAAACCATAACCCCGGAGGAGTACATAAGGGACACTTTCGGGAACGTTTTAGACTCCGAAAAGGAATAGGTATGTGGTACAGTAAGTAAACCGACTCCAAAACAGTTTTTAAGGCAATATTTCTCCGTTTTGGAATATTTGGAAACATAGAAAAATAAGAAGCAGTCTGGGAAGGACACGAGGCCTCCACGAGGGTGGAGGGTGCGCCCTACCCCCCTGGGCGCGCCCCCCTACCTCGTGGGCACCTCGTGCACTCTCCGGACTCCGTTTCTTGCACGATACGTATTTTGGTCGGTAAAAATTCATTATATAATCTCCCGAAGGTTTTGATCCCTATATCACACAATTATCCTCTGTTCTTGTTTCGAGCTGTTTTTCTGACAAATCTAGATTATCATGACGTCTCCAAGTACCCCCAAGGACAAGTTCTTCGAGAAGGTCATCAACCCTTACCTCGCGGAGGTGCAGCGACACCCTCAAACCATTGAGATGCGTGATGGGTTGTTGCACATCCGCGATGCTGAGGGACCAAAGGGGACCGGAAGCGTGGAGACGAGGCTCGAAGCAATGGAGCAACAAGTTTTCAAGTGCCAGGGGATGGTGGAACGTGGACTCAACTCCAACCACATAATGGTCGCGGAGTTTACCAACAAACACAAGCTGGATGCCGACAACATCGGGGAGACCATCTTCAAGCTTCATGAGATAGTCGAGCACCTTCAAGCCCAAATCCATGACCTGCAAAACCAAAACTGTGAGTATGAATATAGATTCAAAAGCATGAGTTTGGCTGCAGATTTGAGGATCCTGGAGACTCGATCATCCTTCTAAGATGGTGAGCCTATGCCTTGCAAGATGGACGATAAGCCCGCATCATCAACAACACCTCCATCTTCTTCATCAGCAAAGGAGACATAATCACATGGGTATGGGCACTCCCCTTGGCAACTGCCAAGCTTGGGGGAGTGCCCCGGTATCGTATCACCATCACTTTTATCTTTACCATTTTTCTTAGTTCGATCCTTTTGGTAATATCTTGATCTAGTAGAATAAAGTCTTAGTATGATCCAGTTGTGAGTTTTGCTTTATGATCCCTCTATGTAATCGAGTCCGTGTGCTATATAATAAAGATTAGTGTTGAGTCAAGGGCCTGATTATTTTGCCATGATCTTGAGTGAATAAAAGAAAAGAGAAAAGAATAAAAAGAAATAAAGAGTTCATATTGATCTTACTGAGAGTAATGACTTCACATAGAAAGAGTATGATGAATAAAAGTTGTTGAGAGTTGACAAACATAGTTTTGGTCATCATTGCAATTAATAGGAAGTAATAAAGAAAGAGAGGTCTTCACATATAAATATACTATCTTGGACATCTTTCATGATTGTGAGCACTCATTAAAATATGACATGCTAAAGAGTTGACGTTGGACAAGGAAGACAACGTAATGGGTTATGTTTTCTTACATCTGAGATAAATTATATTTTCATGGATCCTCCAACATGTTGAGCTTGCCTTTCCCCCTCATGCTAGCCAAATTCATCGCACCAAGTAGAGATACTACTTGTGCTTCCAAATACCCTTAAACCAGTTTTGCCATGAGAGTCCACCATACCTACCTATGGATTGAGTAAGATCCTCCAAGTAAGTTGTCATCGATGCAAGCAATAAAAATTGCTCTCTAAATATGTATGACTTATTAGTGTGGGAGAAAATAAGCTTTGTATGATCATGTGATATGGAAGAAATAAAAGCGACAGACTGCATTATAAAGGTCCATATCACAAGTGGCAATCTAAAGTGACGTTCTTTCGCATTAAGATTTTGTGCATCCAACCATAAAAGCGCATGACAACCTCTGCTTCCCTCTGCGAAGGGCCTATCTTTTACTTTTATCTCCTACCTCGCATAAGAGTCATGGTGATCTTCACCCTTCCTTTTTACATTTTATCCTTTGGCAAGCACAGTATGTTGGAAAGATCCTGGTATATATGGCTAATTGGATGTGAGTTTTCATGGACTATTATTGTTGACATTACCCTTGAGGTAAAATGTTGGGAGGCAAAACTATTAGCCCCTATATTTCTCTGTGTCCGATTAAAACTCCATACCCATAAGTATTGCGTGAGTGTCAGCAATTGTGAAAGACTATATGATAGTTGAGTATGTGGACTTGCTGAAAAGCTCTTATTGACTCTTTCCTATGTTATGATAAATTTCTATTGCTCCAATGACTGAGATTATAGTTTGTTAGCTTTCAATGAAGTTTATGATTCATATTTGAAATTGTGATTGAATTATTACTCTACCATAAGAAATCATATGACAATATCCATATATGTTGCTGCTCTAAGAATGATCATGATGCCCTCATGTCCGTATTTTATTTTATCGACACCTCTACCTCTAAACATGTGGACATATTTATCGTTATCGGCTTTCGCTTGAGGACAAGCGAGGTCTAAGCTTGGGGGAGTTGATACGTCCATTTTGCATCATGCTTTTATATCGATATTTATTGCATTATGGGCTGTTATTACAGATTATGTCACAATACTTATGCCTATTCTCTCTTATTTTACAAGGTTTACATAAAGAGGGAGAATGCCGGCAGCTGGGATTCTGGGCTGGAAAAGGAGCAAATATTAGAGACCTATTCTGCACAGCTGCAAAAGTCCTGAAACTTCACGGAAGACGTTTTCAGAATATATAAAAAATACTCAGCGGAAGAAGTTCACCAGGGGGGCCACACCCTGCCCACGAGGGTGGGGCGCGCCCTACCCCCTAGGCACGCCCCCTACCTCGTGGGCCCCCTGGTGGCCCTCCGATGGCCATCTTATGCTATATGGTGTCTTTCGATGAGGAAAAAATCATAAGCCATCTTCCCGAGGGAAACTCCGACGCCACGAGGAAGGAACCTTGGCGGATCCAATCTAGGGCTCCGACAAAGCTGTTCTGCCGGGGAAACTTCCCTCCGGGAGGGGGAAATCATCATCATCGTCATCACCAACGCTCCTCTCATCAGGAGAGGGCAATCTCCATCAACATCTTCATCAGCACCATCACCTCTCAAAACCCTAGTTCATCTCTTGTATCCAATTCTAGTCTCCAAGTTCGGGATTGGTACTAGTAGGTTGCTAGTAGTGTTAATCACTCCTTGTAGTTGATGCTAGTTGGTTTATTTGGTTGAAGATCATATGTTCACATCCTATATGCATATTAATACACCTCTGATTATGAACATGAATATGCTTTGTGAGTAGTTACGTTTGTTCCTGAGGACATGGGAGAAGTCTTGCTATTAGTAGTCATGTGAATTTGGTATTCGTTCGATATTTTGATGATATGTATGTTGTCTAGCCTCTAGTGGTGTTATGTGAACGTCGACTACATAACACTTCATCATTATTTGGGCCTAGAGGAAGGCATTGGGAAGTAATAAGTAGATGATGGGATGCTAGAGTAACAGAAGCTTAAACCCTAGCTTATGCATTGCTTTGTAAGGGGCTGATTTGGATCCATATGTTTCATGCTATGGTTAGGTTTACCTTAATACTTTTGTTGTAGTTGCGGATGCTTGCAATAGAGATTAATCATAAGTGGGATGCTTGTTCAAGTAAGAACAACACCCAAGCACCGGTCCACCCACATACAAAATTATCAATGTACCGAACGCGAATCATATGAGCGTGATGAAAACTAGCTTGACGATATTCCCATGTGTCCTCGGGAGCGCTTTTCTCTATATAAGAGTTTGTCCAGAGTTGTCCTTTGCTACAAAAAGGATTGGGCCACCTTGCTGCACTTTATTTACTTTTGTTACTTGTTGCTCATTACAAATTATCCTATCACAAAACTATCTGTTACCACTTATTTCAGTACTTGCAGAGAATACCTTGCTAGAAACCGCTTATCATTTCCTTCTGCTCCTCGTTGGGTTGGACACTCTTACTTATCGAAAGGACTACGATAGATCCCCTATACTTGTGGGTCATCACCGGGTAGCCTGGTTTCTCTCTCAAACTGCTTGCGTTTAGTTCGCTAAACTGGCCTGAGAAACACTCCACCTTCGGGATAGGGAGGTTGAAGCCGAAGGCTGACCCACTTGAATTCTAGAGATTAGATTTGTCATGTCAAAGCACGACGGAAGAAGCAGGACATTCTCTT
The DNA here is from genome assembly GCA_034509565.1 of Triticum monococcum. Taxonomy (NCBI): domain Eukaryota; kingdom Viridiplantae; phylum Streptophyta; class Magnoliopsida; order Poales; family Poaceae; genus Triticum; species Triticum monococcum. The sequence continues at coordinate 743,841,568 of CM067847.1, read as the reverse complement.
GGTTGAGGTGTTCGGCGTGAAACTCTTTTATAAAACTACAGTTCGGCATCTTTTCTGCCGAACCCCACCTCGGTATTGTCAAAACATACATGACAGTTAAGCTAGTTCTCGAGGAGGTACGATCCTAGGGTCGGCCATGTTGCCCAACCCAATTCTCAGGGGGCTACTGCATTGGCAATCCAATGCGGAAAATTTAAGTGCAATATAGTTTTCGAGATTATGATCCTCAGGTTGATCGGCCGCACCCAACCTGAGTCTCGAGGACTTCGCACACCGCTGTTTGTGTCCCGAAGTATTCTACCGAGCTAGGAGTTGATCCTCAGGATGATTTTGCGAATCTACCTGAGTCTCAGGGGCTACTGGGATCAGCGGTCTTATGTCATCCTTCAGGTGCATCTCAGGTTTTAGACCGATACACACCTTGAGGGCTACTCGCTATATATCTCAGCAGAGAATAAATTGCACCAATCAAAAAATATTGACAAAAAATCGGCCCACAGTTGGGGTGGTGCACCACCTCAGAAGCAGTCTGGCATAAAGCTCAGGCGCCAGTGGCTGGCTCCATAGAGGGCATTTCCAGCATTAAGCTCGGCTAAACTCCTTCAACTTTTTTGAACCCAAGTGATCTATGACACCTCGGATATAGTCCGGTGTTGGAGCTTGGACATAGTCCGGCGTTGGAGCTCGGATACGGTCCGGCGCTGGAGCTCGGATGCAGCTCGGCTGTAATAATACTCTTCGGATACAGTCCGACGTTGGAGCTCGGATACATTTCGGCGTTGGAGCTCGGAAGCGGTCCGGCGTTGGTGCTCGGCTGCAAAGGATACCTCGAATGCAGTCCGGCGTTCGAGCTCGGACGCTGCCGCCAGGGAACAACTTCAAACCCGAGGTGTGGCATAAAAATAACAAGGCATTGAGAAAGGCCGGAAACTTAAAGGGGCTCCTTGGATACTAGGGATGGCAATTTTATCCACGGATCTGGATACCCATGGATACCCGACCCGGTTGGGCAAGGGTATGGAGCACATTTTCGCCCATGGGTCCATGGATATGGATACCCACGAACAGCCGGGTTGGGCATGGTTATAGTTTGTGCTCCATGGATATCCAATGGATACCTGTATGACATGTGGGGCCATATGCCAGTGATAGTAGAAAGAGTGAATCAATGGGAAATGGCAGGAAATATGCAACTTGTTCCATGAGCTATATGCTGGAGAATCAACCTCTGGTATGTCACACTTAAGGACTCATCGTATTACTTGTTTCCTACTTATGCATGTAGCTTATGTTGTCATTTGTGAGTGAATGATGATGAGTTAATTTGCTCTTTGGGAAGGCTTCATGCTGACTTTTCTATGCCCATGGATCTCCATGGGTATGTGGGTATCCAGTGGGTTTGGACATGGGCACAAGTTTTGCCCATGGATAATTTGGTGGATGTGCATAGGGTCATGGGTTGGATTTGGACCAGCTCCACCCGCCCCAAACCCGACCCATTGCCATCCCTATCGGATACCCGACGTGTAAACTCTTCGGATGCACTTCAGCGATCCTCAAGATCGAAGATGAGAAGATTTGTTGAACCAGTTTTCAAGATCGACGACCAAAGATGAAGAACAGTTCTGAAGAATCGAGGAGTGTCCCTAACTTGAAGACCGGTTCAGGGGGCTACTGACGGTGCCCTGGACTAGGGGGGTACTCAACACGTCGTCTCCCGACCAGCTGGATCGGGATGAGGACCCCCATCGCGGTTCACTATTGGGCCAATTCGGACAGCCCGTGCCGCATACAAGGAGGATTCCACAGGACTTGGCGCCCAAGACAAGAACTCCTCTAAACCCTAGGCCTACGGTGCATATATAAACCGAGGCTAGGCTAGTCAATAGACAATCTCATATTCATTACTACAATCTCGTGGTAGATACATGTACTCTTTACTACACCGCATATGAATACAATCAAAAGCAGGATGTAGGGTTTTACCTCCATCAAGAGGGCCCGAACCTGGGTAAAATCCGTGTCCATGTTACCATCGCTCCAAGACACCTAGCTTAGGACCCCTACTACGAGATACGCCGAATATTGAATCGACAGTATCCTCTTTTGAACGATTTGAGTGGCTTGACTTGGCACATGTTCACGCATGTAGTTGAAACAAAATAAACATAGCCTCTACGATATTTATGTTCATGGTGCATTATATCTTACTCATGCTTGCATTCGGTGTTGATTAATTTTAATGCATGTTCATGACTGTTGTCGCTCTCTAGCCGGTCGCTTCCCAGTCTTTTGCTAGCCTTCACTTGTACTAAGCGGGAATACTGCTTGTGCATCGAATTCCATAAACCCCAAAGTTGTTCCATATGAGTCCACCATACCTACCTATATACGGTATCTACCTGCCATTCCAAGTAAATTTGTATGTGCCAAACTCTAAACCTTGAAATAATCATTCTGTTTTGTATGCTCGAATAGCTCATGTATCAACTAGGGTTGTCTGTGTCTTCCATGCTAGGCGGGTTATTCTCAAGAGGAGTGGACTCTGCTCCTCACTCATGAGAACATGGCTGGTCACCGGGATGCCCAGTCCCATGCTTTAAACAAATAAAATCAAAATAATTGCAAACAAAACTCCCCCAGGTCTCTTGTTAGTTGGAGGCACTTGTTGTTTCGAGCAAGCCATGGATTGATGCTTGTTGGTGGAGGGGGAGTATAAACTTTACCATTCTGTTTGGGAACCGCCTATAATGTGTGTAGCATGGAAGATATCGAGATCTCCCGGTTGTTATGTTGACAATGAAAGTATACCGCTCAAAATATTATTCATATCTATTTCAAAACTGAGCTCTGGCACCTCTACAAATCCCTGCTTGCCTCTGCGAAGGGCCTATCTATTTACTTTTATGTTGAGTCATCATCCTCTTATTAAAAAGCACCAGCCGGAGAGCACCTCTATCATTTGCATCCATTACTGTTAGTTTATAATGAGTATGACTTGACTGGATCTCTTTTACCATGAATTACAATGTCTACTCAGTCCTTGATCTTTAAAGGTGCTCTGCATTTATGTTTTGCGGCCTCAGAAAGGGCTAGCGAGATACCATCTTGTTATATCATATTATGATTGTTTTGAGAAAGTGTTGTCATCCGAGATTTATTATTATTGCTCGCTAGTTGATTATGCCATTGATATGAGTAAACATGAGACCTAAGTGTTATTCTGAATATGGTTAGTTCATAATCTGTGCCGAAAACTTGAATGCTGGCTTTACATATTTGCAACAACAAGAGCAAACCGAGTTTGTAAAAGTTTTTCTTTATCACTTTTAGTTTATCAACTGAATTGCTTGAGGACAAGAAAAGGTTTAAGCTTGGGGGAGTTGATACGTCTCCGTCGTATCTACTTTTCCAAACAGTTTTGCCCTTGTTTTGGACTCTAGCTTGCATGATTTGAATGGAACTAACCCGGACTGACATTGTTTTCAGCAGAATTGCCATGGTGTTATTTTTTGTGTAGAAATAAAAGTTCTCGAAATGACCTGAAGATCAACGGAGAATTACTTTGGAATATATAAAAAATACTGGAAGAAGAATCCACGTCAGGGGGGCCTCCACCTGTCCACGAGGGTGGGGGCGCGCCTCCCCCTAGGCACGCCCCCCTGCCTCATGGGCCCCCTGACGCTCCACCGACCTCAACTCCAACTCCATATATTCGTGTTCGGGGAGAAAAAACCAAAGAAAAGGATTCATCGCGTTTTACGATACGGAGCCGCCGCCAAGTCCTAAACTCTCTCGGGAGGGCTGATCTGGAGTCCGTTCGGGGCTCCGGAGAGGGGAATTCGTCGCCATTGTCATCATCAACCTTCCTCCATCACAAATTTCATGATTCTCACCGTCGTGTGTGAGTAATTCCATTGTAGGCTTGCTAGACGGTGATGGGTTGGATGAGATTTATCATGTAATTGAGTTAGTTTTGTTAGGGTTTGATCCCTAGCATCCACTATGTTCTGAGATTGATGTTGCTATGACTTTTCTATGCTTAATGCTTGTCACTAGGGCCCGAGTGCCATTATTTCAGATCTGAACCTATTATGTTTTCCTCAATATATGAGAGTTCTTGATCCTATCTTGCAAGTCAATAGTCACCTACTATGTGTTATGATCCGGCAACCCCGAAGTGACAATAATCAGTACCACTCCCGGTGATGACCGTAGTTTGAGGAGCTCATGTATTCACTATGTGTTAATGCTTTGGTCTGGTACTCTATTAAAAGGAGGCCTTAATATCTGTTAGTTTCCAATAGGACCCCGCTGCCATGGGAGGGTAGGACAAAAGATGTCATGCAAGTTCTTTTCCATAAGCACGTATGACTATATTCGGAATACATGCCTACATTACATTGATGAACTGGAGCTAGTTCTGTGTCACCCTGGGTTATGACTGTTACATGATCGATCGCATCCGACATAATTCTCCATCACTGATCCAATGCCTACGAGCTTTCCATATATTGTTCTTCGCTTATTTACTTTTCCGTTGCTACTGTTACAATCACTAGAAAACACCAAAAATATTACTTTTCCTATCATTACTTTTGCTACCGTTACCACTACTATCATACTACTTTGCTACTAAATACTTTGCTGCAGATATTAAGTTATCCATGTGTGGTTGAATTGAAAACTCAGCTGCTAATACTTGAGAATATTCTTTGGCTCCCCTTGTGTCGAAACTATAAATTTGGGTTGAATACTCTACCCTCGAAAACTGTTGTGATCCCCTATACTTGTGGGTTATCATGGGCAGATCCGACCTCCTGCCGCACGCCTTGCCACACCGTGACGACCCTAACGTATAAGTTTCTTTCAAACCATCATTGGTCTAGCTCCATGCAGATCTTTTTCGATTTTGTAGTTGAATCTAGGTCTTGGTTCAAAGATGAAAGAAGGGTGCAGTGGGGTGGAGCATGAATATAGGACGTGGTTCAATGAGGAAATGAGGGAGGGAAAGTAGTATAGACTAGCTATCCAGCCGCTTTGTTGGTCGAAAAGGGAAAAGGGGGTAACCCAGTACACACATCTGTAAGGAACCGAACTCTTTGTTGAAAATGGAAAGAAACTGGGGGTCGGGTAGTTTGTGCAGGACTAAATTTGCTGCACTCACATAGGAAAAAGTTTTAAAGAGAACAAATATGGGACCAACGCAGATATGTTGCTTGGCTACATACTCTGCATCACCCATTTATACGTGTGGACGCAAATGGTGCTGGCATGTCCCATGTCCCATCCACATGATCGTGCAGTGTGTTTTGAAATGTTGTACTACTTGTATTGGTACTGTTTTAAATAAATGTTGAATTGAAGCTATTGTATTTCTCCCTTTTCCCATTAAGTAGTGAACAAAAATGGTACCAACCCAGACATGATGCTTGTTGCTTTGTTACAACAAACTCTGCATCACCCCCTTTATAAGTAGATGGAAGCACATGGTGTTGTTGCGCCCACTCACCCCTGGAACTGTTTATGATTTTTCTTAATCTAATGCTAATGGTAAAATTAAGCAATAGCACTCTCAAAATTAACTACTGAACTATTTTAAGAGAATTTCTCGGTTAATATGAATCAATGCAACCGTTTTAGAAATGCTACTATCCTATACTTTGTTTTCCTTCAAGATAAGGTAGATGCTTCTTTTTGTGGCCGGATGTTTCATCCGCATTTATTGGCCAGTAATTGTTTCCTTTTTTCCTCTGTTAAAACAGGGATATGTATTCAACTTGTTGCTATAGCGAACTTAAATGGCACACCTGCGACTTTGTTGATTTAAGTGCAACTGCACAAAACAAGATTGGGTTTCCTATTCATGTTGGCAGATTCGTATTTTATGTTTGTCGTCTCATGAAAGGTCAGTACATGCCTTCATCCATGTGATTGTGTAGTGTGCTTTGAGATGTTGTGCTACTTGTATTGCTATTGTTTTAAATAAATGTTGAATTGAAGCTACTATATTGCTGTCTTTTCCCATTAAGTAGTGAACAAAAATGGGACCAACCCAGACATGATGCTTGTTGCTTTGTTGCAACAAACTCTGCATCACCCCCTTTATAAGTAGATGGAAGCACATGTTGTTTTTGCGCCCACTCTCCCCTGGAATTGTTTATGCTTTTTGATAATCTAATGCCGCTGGTAAAATAAAGCAATGCCACTCTCAGAATTAACTACTGAATCTTAGTTCAAAACTGCAACACTTGTTAGGGATTGGTGGGGTTACCATTTTTGAGGCCACATGTTTCATCTTCCTTTATTGGCCAGTAATTGCTTCTTTTTTGCCTCTGTTAAAACAGGGATATCTAGTCAACTTGTTGCTATTGCGACATTTTGCTTCGCTTAATTTTGGTGGAACTGCACAAAATGAGACCGGATTTCCATATATGTATTGTTCAGATAATGTGTTTGTTATTACATATCAATTACAATGTTTTACAAATGGTATATCCTGCTTTGTAGTTCTTTCTACATGTTTAACCAAGGTATTGTTAAGATAATGTCTCTATTAAAATGAATTAGTCACATTGTTTTAGGAATGGTACTTTTCTGCTTTGTCGTTCTTTATACATGTTGAAACAGGGCATTGTTAAGATAATGCCTCAGTTAATATGAATGAATCATATTGATTGAGAATTGCTACTCTCCTGCTTTATTTCCCATTAAGATAAGGTAGATCTGTAGATGTTTTTCTTCTAGGAGTACAAGTCATCAACCGTTATTTATAAGTAATTGTTTCCCTTATACCTATTGTTGCTTACAGGGATATCAATATTAAAGCTCGGTTTTATTCCGACTTTGATTTTAGTTGAACTGCACAAAAGGAGCCAATGTGTCTAAGGCAAACTGTTGCATTAGTGGGTCTAGTTGGTCTTACCACTTTGCAGAATGAAGCAGTCACTGTTTGCGCTACATTACACAAGGAATGATCGAGAAACTTTCCAGAGTATTAGTAGACGCTGGTGACATGACTAGTCTGCAAAGAGCATAGGAAACTCTACAACACGTGGAGTGCACTGGGCAAACAAGTGCCCAAGCAAGTACCAAGAAGCCAGGAAAGGACTCCAAGTTTGTTAATGTCATTCTAAGCAACAATGATGGGGCATATGGGTATGGTAATTTGTTTACCGTACTTTTAGTTTGTTAGTCCACCGATTGGTGGGTTGACACTGGGGCCAATGTTCATGTGTGTGCTGATGTGTCTTTGTTTTCTGGAAGCATATAAATACGAAATCCACAGGGATGCTTGGCTTGATTTTAGTGGAACTGCACAAAATGTTCAGATGGTGTGTGTCCTCCATAATACTTCATCATGCACAATACATTGAATGGTTATCTAATCATTCATCGTCACCTTGAGCCACCGGACTATCAGATGACAAACTGATGACAAACCCTGCCCATTCCACAATCATAAGCATTACATATTTTGAATGGGAAAGGCTTGTCAAAGTTGACATTAGTTTAATATATTGGAATTGGAAAACCTTGTCAATTTTTTCTCATTGATGTTAGCCAGAAGACATGCATTTGATATTTTTGAGTGGGACACCCTTTGCTGTGAGCAACGTCGACCGTTTTTTCCTATTCCTATCTTTAGTTCAGAAGTAAATATTTACTCTACTGAGATGCATAGTCACATGAATGTTGACTCATGTAAGATATTTTAAGAGTTTGTTTTGAATATTGTCTATGTAATGCCAGGCCTTGTGTTTGATTGCAAAGTTGAGCTTGGAATATTGTGGCATGCGGCATCATGAGCTTTTCACCGTGCCTCATGAGAATAATGCTTCGTTTTGTTTTGCATGTCGATCTAATGCCAGTGATTTGCTTGTTAAGAAGATCATCCTCTTCTGTTGTTTCCGTGCTTAAGAAGTTCATCGTCTTATGTTTCATTCATAGCCTATACGTCAAGTCGGGTAGGTTAGATGTGAAACCATATGATCTTCCGACCAACTCATCATCTTAGGCCATGATTGGATTGTCGTTTTCCAACCAAAACCGCTTGTAAATTGACGCTTGTAAATAAAAGCAGATGGTCTCGGGCAAAGCGCTTGGTTGGTCGATTTCGACTAGTAAAATATACACTGGTCTCTCAAATTACACGCGTAACCCACCGGTTTTACTTACAGACCTCGGGCCCTCAGTTTCATTACGCCTGTATTTTACGCGTTGTTTTCGATGATGAGTAAATTACACTTGTATCTTAATATAGGTGTGAAATAAACCAGAGCTCCCAAGCGCGGCCTGATACGTCTCCAACGTATCTATAATTTTTGATTGCTCCATGCTATTATATATATATACCGTTTTGGTGTTTATTGGGCTTATTTATGCACTTTTATATTATTTTTGGGACTAACCTATTAACTAGAGGCCCAGCCCAAATTGCTGTTTTTTGCCTATTTCAGTGTTTCGCAGAAAAAGAATATCAAACGGAGTCTAAACAGAATGAAACCTTTGGGAGCGTGATTTTTGGAACAAATGTGATCTAGAGGACTTGGAGTGGACGTCGAGCACCCAACGAGGCGTCCACGAGGCAGGGGGGCGCGCCTACCCCCTGGTCGCGCCCTCCACCCTCGTGGGCCTCTCGTTGCTCCACCGACCTACTTCTTCCTCCTATATATACCTACGTACCCCCGACAACATCCAGGAGCACCACGAAAACCTAATTCCACCGCCGCAACCTTCTGAACCCAAGACATCCCATCTGGGGGCCTTTTCCGGAGCTCCGCCAGAGGGGGCAACGATCACGGAGGGCCTCTACATCAACTCCATAGCCTCTCCGGTGATGTGTGAGTAGTTTACCTCACATCTTCAGGTCCATAGTTATTAGCTAGATGGCTTCTTGTCTCTCTTTGGATCTCAATACAAAGTTCTCCTTGATCTTCTTAGAGATCTACTCGATGTAACTCTTTTTGCGGTGTGTTTGTCGAGATCCGATGAATTGTGGGTTTATGATCAAGATTATCTCTGAACAATATTTGAATCTCCTCTGAATTCTTTTATGTATGATTGGTTTATCTTTGCAAGTCTCTTCGAATTATCAGTTTGGTTTGGCCTACTAGATTGATCTCTATTGCAATGGAAGAAGTGTCTAGCTTTGGGTTCAATATTGCTCTGCTCGATCCCAGTGACAGAAAGGGAAACGACACGTATTGTATTGTTGCCATCGAGGATAAAAAGATGGGGTTTATATCATATTGCATGAGTTTATCCCTCTACATCATGTCATCTTGCTTAAGGCGTTACTCTATTCTTATGAACTTAATACTCTAGATGCATGCTGGATAGCGGTCGATGTGTGGAGTAATAGTACTAGATGCAGGCAGGAGTCGGTCTACTTGTCATGGACGTGATGCCTATATGCATGATCATACCTAGATATTCTCATAATTATTTGCTTTTTTATCAATTGCTTGACAGTAATTTTTTCACCCACCGTAATACTTATGCTATCTTGAGAGAAGCCACTATTGAAACCTATGGCCCCGGGTCTATTTTCCATCATACAAGTTTCCAATCTATTTAACTTTGCAATCTTTACTTTCAATCTATATCATAAAAGTACAAAAATTATTTATCTTATTATTATCATCTCTATCAGATCTCACTCTTGCAAGTGGCCAAGAAGGGATTGACAACCCCTTTATTGTGTTGGTTGCGAGGTTCTTATTTGTTTGTGTAGGAACGAGGTGACTCGCGCGTGGTCTCCTACTGGATTGATACCTTTGTTCTCAAAAACTGAGGGAAATACTTATGCTGCTTTACTCCATCACCCTTTCCTCTTCAAGGGAAAACCAACGCAATGCTCAAGAGGTAGCAAGAAGGCTTCGACGACGGATGTGTCCTCATTTAAGCAGAACAAGAAAGCCTTGGGAAAGAGTTCCATGAGGGGGGACTGACGATCACCATCAAACTAGGCGTCTTTCCAGAACAGAGAGGAGGATCCGTCTCCCAAAGTGACATTTGTAATCCCACAAAATACGTCGCTAAGATGCAGAACATCGCGCCACCAGAAGGGGCCAACTGGGTCTGTAGCATGCGGAATCTTGTCTGCGTAGTAGACATCCCAGATCATGGTCACCCAGGGAACATCATCGTGGTTGTAAAATTTAAAGATATACTTCAAGAGGAAGGCCACATTCTGGGTTTTGATGTCAATGATCCCAAGGCCACCTTTGTCCTTTGGTCTGCAAACTAACGCCCAGGCTGCCAACGAATTATTCTTAACTCCATCCTCGGAGTTTTTGGCCCAAAGACAGTTCTACACAGTTTAATCGCTCTAGGGTGCAGCTTAATTGTGTGCATGGAATAGATTAGCATCGACGTCACGGCCAAGTTGACCAAAGTGAGTTTGGCCCCGGACGACATCAGAGACAAAGCAGTGGACATCTTCCTCTCCACACCATGCACAAGAGGCATGAGCTCCAACAACGTCGGTCTGGTTGTGCCCATGGGAAGGCCAAGATACGTGAACGGGAGAGAACCAACCGAACAACCAAAAACATGCGCCAACTCCATCGCATATCGCTGATCAATGTTGATGGGGATCAACATAGATTTATGAAGTTGATTTTCAATCCCACCGATGTAGCATAGTCTTCCAAAATGGTCTTCATGCGGGCAGCTTGATCCGGGAAGGCTGGCATCACCAAGATAGTGTCATCCGCGTATTTTACGACGGGATAATCACCACGACGATTGCATGGGATTGGCAGGTCAATCAGGCGTTGAGCAAAAGCATCATTAATAGCATCTTGCAGTAGATCAGCAGCAAGGACAAAAATTAGTGCTGAAAGGGGGTCACCTTGCCTCACCCCACATTTACATTGAAATTTTCTGCCAGGAACTCCATTAAGGAGAATAGAAGAAACACCAGAGCCAAAAATAGTTTTCATCCAGCCTAGCCACTTGTCATCGAACCCCATGTGCCGCATGATCTCCAACATTGGTGCATGCTCAATTGTGTCAAGGGCCTTGGCAAAGTCAAGTTTAAGCAGCACAATCGTCCATGTGGACGCCTGACACTGATGAATATATTCGAATGTCCACGCCATATAGTCTTGGATGGTCCTCCATTTAAGAAAGCCATATTGATTCCTGTGGATGACACACCCACTTAGTTTCTTTTGTTGAGCTTTCATACATTTATAGCTCTAGTGCATCCGTTGCATGGCAATCCCTACTGCTTTCATTGACATCAATTGATGGGCATCTCCCTAGCCCATTGATTAGCCGCGTCGATGTGAGACTTTCTCCTTTTTTGTCCTCTCCACATAACCCCCTTCATTATATTCTATTCCACCCATAGTGCTATATCCATGGCTCACGCTCATGTATTACGTGAAAGTTGAAAAAAGTTTGAGATTACTAAAGTATGAAATAATTGCTTGGCTTGTCATCGGGGTTGTGCATGATAAGAGCATTCTTGTGTGACGAAAATGGAGCATGACCAAACTATATGATTTTGTAGGGATGAACTTTATTAGGCCATGTTATTTTGAGAAGACATGATTGCTTAGTTAGTATGCTTGAAGTATTATTATTTTTATGTCAATATTAAACTTTTATCCTGAATCTTTCAGATCTGAACATTCATGCCACAATAAATAAAATTACATTGAGAAATATGTTAGGAAGCATTCCACATCAAAAATTCTGTTTTTATCATTTACCTACCCGAGGACGAGCAGGAATTAAGCTTGGGGATGCTTGATACGTCTCCTATGTATCTATAATTTTTGATTGCTCCATGCTATTATATATTATGTTTTGGATGTTTATTGGGCTTATTTATGCACTTTTATATTATTTTTGACACTAACCTATTAACCGGAGGCCCAGCCCAAATTGTTTTTTTTCCTATTTCAGTGTTTCGCAGAAAAATAATATCAAACGGAGTCCAAACGGAATGAAACCTTCGGGAGCGTGATTTTTGGAACAAACGTGATCCAAAGGACTTGGAGTGGACGTCAAGCAACCAACGAGGCGGCCACGAGGGAGGGCGCGCGCCTACCCCCTGGGCATGCCCTCCACCCTCGTGGGCCCCTCGTTGCTCCACCGACCTACTTCTTCCTCCTATATATACCTACGTACCCCGAAAACATCCAGGAGCACCACGAAAAACTAATTCCACTGCCGAAACCTTCTGTACCCAAGAGATCCCATCTTGGGGCCTTTTCCGGAGCTCTGCCGGAGGGGGAAACGATCACGGAGGGCCTCTACATCAACTCCATGGCCTCTCCGGTGATGTGTGAGTAGTTTACCTCAGTCCTTCGGGTCCATAGTTATTAGCTAGATGGCTTCTTCTCTCTCTTTGGATCTCAATACAAAGTTCTCCTCGGTCTTCTTGGAGATCTATTCGATGTAACTCTTTTTGCGGTGTGTTTCTCGAGATCCGATGAATTGTGGGTTCATGATCAAGATTATCTATGAAGAATAATTGAATCTCCTCTGAATTATTTTGTGTATGATTGGTTTATCTTTGCAAGTCTCTTCAAATTATCAGTTTGGTTTGGCCTACTAGATTGATCTTTATTGCAATGGGAGAAGTGCCTAGCTTTGGTTTCAATCTTGCGGTGCTCGATCCCAGTGACAGAAAGGGAAACGACACGTATTGTATTGTTTCCATCGAGGATAAAAAGATGGGGTTTATATCATATTGCATGAGTTTATCCCTCTACATCATGTCATCTTGCTTAAGGCGTTACTCTGTTCTTATGAACTTAATACTCTAGATGCATGTTGGATAGCGGTTGATGTGTGGAGTAATAGTAGTAGATGCAGGCAGGAGTCGGTCTACTTGTCACGGACGTGATGCCTATATACATGATCATACCTAGATATTCTCATAATTATTCGCTTTTCTATCAATTGCTTGACAGTAATTTGTTCACCCACCGTAATACTTATGCTATCTTGAGAGAAACCACTAGTGAAACCTATGGCCTCGGGGTCTATTTTCCATCATACAAGTTTTCAATCTATTTAATTTTGCAATCTTTACTTTCAATCTATATCATAAAAATACAAAAAATATTTATCTTATTATTATCATCTCTATCAGATCTCACTCTTGCAAGTGGCCAAGAAGGGATTGACAACCCCTTTATCGCGTTGGTTGCGACGTTCTTATTTGTTTGTGTAGGAACGAGGTGACTTGCGCGTGGTCTCCTACTGGATTGATACCTTGGTTCTCAAAAACTGAGGGAAATACTTAACGCTGCTTTACTGCATCACCCTTTCCTCTACAAGGGAAAACCAACGCAGTGCTCAAGAGGTAGCACGGCCTTAACGTTTCATGCGGTCTCAGTCTCTCGAAAGTGCTCATAGGTGTCCGATGATCCTGGCTTCCTGAATGAGCAGCGGACACTGTATCAGACCATCCATAGGGCCTGCAAGGCCCTCCCCATCGTCCTTCGAGTTATTGCGCTCATCGTGGCGCCGAGCATTGTTAATATGTTCAATGAACATGAAGCAGGAGATGACTTTATTTTGACTGGATGACAGTAGGGACCCACTAGGGCCATAGTCGTACGTACGCAAGTGCCTCCTTATTATGTACAACTATATTTTTTGCTTCCTCCTGGTTTCCTGACATCACGGTCCCACACCAGTGTAAATCTATGTAGTCAATATAAACGAGAGAATTGCACAAGGTGCGGCCGACAGCTGGGACCAAGCAGCTCGAGCAGTATTTGTGTTTTTGAGGCGTGAGCACTGCAGAGTTTTTCTTGGCGATGTTTTCGTTGTTGTTCAGAGGAGAGCAGGGTATTAATTGGGCAGGCTGTGGCCTGTCTAGCCCAGGACATATATCCAACCCAGATATTAATTTTTTTTCTAGATGAAAATTGCTAGCCCAACTATACGTTTTTTGAGAAATACCCACGCAAGGTCAACTTGTTAGTCTCCGGCCCGCTTGGCTACAAATCTTTCCTAGGAGGGATGCATTAGGCTTAACAAGAAAATGAGCTTTAAAAAATAATAAATGGCATGAAATTATAAAAACTGGGCAATAACTATAAAAAAATTACACCAAACACAAAATTAGTTTATAAAATAATATTTATGTATTTTGAAAATCTTAACTTTTTAATTGTTGCACACGCAATGTTTCGTTGGATTTTTACGTAATACAAATTTATATTTAATCTGACTAGAAATTTCGGGATAAAAATATTTCGGATCCCATCAAAATGTGGGAAATTTTATTGAATTCTGTCTTGAATGGTTGGTTGAAATTATTAATCGTTGTCTAGCTAGAAAATGGGTTGTACTTTTAACAAACTGTAAATGGGCTGTAGTAATTTTCATTAGAATCCAAAAATAGGTTGTACATTCTTACAAATCGCAAATGGGCTATAAGTTCTCTGCCACAGACTTGTGGGCCTACTAAGTTGATGCGTCCCCTAAAAAAAAGAAGTTGACGCGTATGCAAGGCTTTGTCAACTTCATATAGTCAACACACTGTTCTAGCAGCAGTGGCCGTTGGATGTCTATCCAACGGATGTCGTGCTTCTTCTTCAATCTCGGATATTCTAGCTTCGGCCGCCCAAAAAATGATTCATCCCCCTGACATCTAGGGCGCACCATTTCGGAGGCTGACTTGTGAGCCTACTAAGTTCACCTGTACCAAGGGCTTTGTCAACTTAGTCAATATAAACGATTCTAGCTGCAGTGACCGTACGATGTCCATCCAACGGCTGTAGTGCTTCTTCAACCTCTGGTCTTCTTGCTCCAGCCGCCCAAAGCAGCGCCGGTCGTGCCGCCTACTCCTGCCTCCCGTGGCCGGCTGTGCTGTCGCAGAGGCCTCACCGCCCCCTAATACTCCCACCGCTAGCCAGACCATCCCTCCACTCACCCACACCCCCTGTTATTCTGCGGCGACGGCAGCCTCACACCGCAGCCGAACCAGTGAACCCTCGTACTCCTCTCCACACGGGCTTCCACTATCGCGTCTTCCCCGGCTCCGCGTCGTCCCCTTCCTAGGCCTCGCCGTCGTCCACCGCCTTAGTGCTCTCGGCGCGGCGTGGTCAATGTGGTTAACGACCAACTTCCACCGGAAGAGTACTATACGTGGAGAGGCTGGCCATGGGTCCACGGTCGCAGCTGGGTCCACGGCCACAACCCAGTTTTTTTGATTTGCCAAGTAAGTATCTTTGTCATGCCTGTTGGGCTGCAAATCTTTCAAGACGAGGAGAGCTTCATTCGGCTGGCCGAGAAAATGGCCTATCAGTGGGTTGTGCATTTTTAAAACACGTCAAACCGACAATTAGTTTCAAATCTCTTTTTTTTCATTTCGAGATTTTAAATTGCATTGATTTTTATGCATGGACAATTTGTTGGATTTTATATTGATATACATTTATGTTTAAAATCAGTTTGAATGTGACTCGAAATTTCAGAATTAAAAACAGTTCAGACCGCACCGAAATATGCAAAATTTTGTATAATTTTTTAACCGTGGCCACAATATGGGCTGTAATGCTAACAAAAAAATATGGGCTCCACAAAAAACTTTAAGAATTAGCAAATGGACTGTAAATTATTAGAAATAATGGCAGATAGGTTGTATGATGTTTTCCACAAATTTGAGGCTTCCCTAAAAAAAGGATGACGCACAAGTAGTGACTGTTGGATGTCCGTCCAACGACTGTCGTGCTTCTTCAATCTCTGCTCTTCCTGCTCCAGCCACTCAAACAAGCGCCGGCGGGACTGCCTGCTCCCTCCTCCCCTCGGCCGGCTGTGCTGCAGCGCAGGCCTCACCGCCCCACCGTACTCCCATTGTTGGCCTAGCCATCCCTCTACTCACCCACACATGCTGTTATTCTCCGGCGATGGCAGACGAACAAGTAAACCCTTGTACAGTCGTACTCCCCTCCGTGTGGGAAACAACTGCCGAGTCTTCCCTGGCTCCGTGTTATTCCCTTCTTAGGCCTCATCATCGTCCACCGCCCTGGTGCTCTCGGCGCGGCCTGGTCAACGTGGTCAACGACCGACATGCATCTGAAGTGGAGTGTACATGGAGAGGCTGACAGTTGGGTCCACGGCCGCATGCAAGGAAATGCCTCCTTATTACGCACAAAATAATGATTCCTCCACCTGACATCTGGGACCCACCGAAAGGGCCTCTATATTTCGCGAAAAAACGTTACCGCCGCTTACAGCTCGGACCCACCAACTATATCTTCGCATGCAAGGAAGTGCCTCCTTATTACGCACAAAAAAATGAATACTCCCCCTGCCAGCTGGGACCCAGTATAGTGGTAGGCTGAATTGTGGGCCTACTAAGTTGACAGGGATGGAGGGTGTCGGTGTCAAAACCGGCCGATCTCGGGTAGGGGGTCCCGAACTGTGCGTCTAGGCTGGATGGTAACAGGAGGCAAGGAACACGATGTTTTACCCAGGTTCGGTCCCTCTTGATGGAGGTAAAACCCTACGTCCTGCTTGATTAATATTGATGATATGGGTAGTACAAGAGTAGATCTACCACGAGATCAAGGAGGCTAAACCCTAGAAGCTAGCCTATGGTATGATTGTCGTATGATGAGGTTGTCCTACGGACTAAAACCCTCCGGTTTATATAGACACCGGAGAGGGTTAGGGTTACACAAAGTCGATTACAATGGTAGGTGATCTTGAATATCCGCATCGCCAAGCTTGCCTTCCACGCCAAGGAAAGTCCCATCTGGACACGGGACGAAGTCTTCAATCTTGTATCTTCATAGTCCTGGAGTCCGGCTGAAGGTATAGTCCGGCTACCCGAACACCCCCTAATCCAGGACTCCCTCAGTAGCCCCTGAACCAGGCTTCAATGACGACGAGTCCGGTGCGCAGATTGTCTTCGGCATTGCAAGGCGGGTTCCTCCTCCAAATTCTTCATAAAAGTTTGTGAACACCAAGAGTAGTGTCCGGCTCTGCAAAATAAGTTTCCACGTATTGCCACAGGGAGAATAATATTAACACAAATCTAATCCGCTGACGTATTCCGCAGCGTGACATCACACTACGGCCGAGCCTTTATTCAAATCGTTTTCACTTCTCCACCTCAGCGTGTTTTGCGAGGCGGTTTCCTTGGCACGTCTTGTCAAAGCAGAGATCGTGTTCCCTTTATTTACGGGATTCTCGTTAATACGGACGTGGGTAACCCAACCGCGCCATTTATCATGGCGCTTGGGAGGCAAG
Source organism: Triticum monococcum (assembly GCA_034509565.1). Lineage (NCBI taxonomy): Eukaryota > Viridiplantae > Streptophyta > Magnoliopsida > Poales > Poaceae > Triticum > Triticum monococcum. The sequence goes on along the minus strand of CM067847.1, from coordinate 743,824,333 downwards.
CGAGTTTTACTAGGCTGGTGGGGACGCACAGTCGCATCCGCCCATATAAGGGGATAAGGATCCACCTTTTTACCTACGCCTTCTTCCTCCTTTGCCTATCCATCTTCTGCGCACCCGAGCTCCAGCGCCCAAGTCCGCACTTCCTACCTCAACCTTCTCCAACAATGTCCGGAGCGGGAGGCAAGTGGATGGTCTCCTCTGTCACGGAGGGCCATGTCAAAAAGCTAAGGAAGGCCGAATACTTGTCCAAAGACATCACGCACCGGCTTCCTGAGGAGGGGCAGCTTCTCCCCACCCGAAGGCCCCATGAGAGGGTAGTATTTCTTCCCCACTTCCTCCGCGGACTGGGTTTTCCTCTCCACCCATTTGTCCACGGGCTCATGTTCTACTATGGCCTAGATTTCCACGATCTGGCCCCGAACTTCATCCTCAATATCTCGGTGTTTATCGTCGTGTGCGAGGCTTTCCTCTGCATCCGCCCCCATTTCGGCCTCTGGCTCAAGACCTTCAACTTCAAGCCAAAGGTGGTGCGTGGCAACCAAGCGGAGTGCGGAGGTGCCATGGCGGGCAAAATAGCCAACGTCCTATGGCTCGAGGGCTCCTTTGTGGAGACCTTGAAGGGGTGGCAGTCAGGGTGGTTTTACATCACCGAGCCACGCGATCCGAAGTGGATCGCAGTGTAACGCCCTCGATGCGGCTATAGCTCCCACGTGTCGAGGCATGACTTAGAGACATAACCGCATTGAAAGCAATGTCGCAAGTTAGGCAATCATTACAACATCCCATGTAATATATAGAATAAAAGGGGATATACATAGTTGGCTTACACTCGCCACGTCACATCAAAGTACATAAATAACATACATCATCCAAACACTCATGGCCCGACTACGGTGCCAAAATAAAAGACAACCCAACAAGCGACATAGGTCCCGATCACCCCAACTGGGCACCACTACTGATCATCAGGAAAAGACACATAGTAACGCTGAGAGTCCTCGTCGTACTCCCACTTGAGCTCAAGCGCGCCATCTGGAGCTGTATCATCGGTCCCTGCATCTGGTGTAATAGTAATCTGTGAGCCACAGGGACTCAGCAATCTCGCACCCTCGCGATCAAGACTATTTAAGCTTAATAGGTAGGAAGGGGGTAAATGTATGAGTGGAGTTGCAGCAAGCGACTAGCATGTATGGTGGCTAACTTATTCGCAAAAGAGAGCGAGAAGAGAGAGCAAGGCGCGAGCGAGAAATTAGAGAGCAACCTACGCAAACATAACTCCAACACCGTGTCCGCTTCCCGGACTCCGCCGAGAAGAGGCCATCACGGTAACACACGCGGTTGATTCATTTTAATTAATTAAGGTTCAAGTTATCTACAACCGGACGTTAACAAATTCCCATCTTCGCATAACCGTGGGAACGGCTTTCGAAAGTTCAATCCCTGCAGGGGGGTCCCAACTTAGCCCATAACAAGCTCTCACGGTCAACGAAGGAATAGACCTCCACCCGAGACATTCCGCTCAGACTCGGTATCCCAGTACAACAAGACATTTCGACAGGTTAAAACAAGACCAGCAACACCACCCGCTATGCCGACAAATCCCGATAGGAGCTGCACATATGTCGTTCTCAGGGCACACCAGATAAGCTAAGCGTACGGGAGCCAACGTAACCCAAGTTGCCAAGGGACGGGCCCGCACGGTGCTCTAGGGTGGACCAACACTCAGAGGAGCACTGGCCCGGGGGGTTAAAATAAGATGACCCTCGGGCTCCGGAAACCCAAGGGAAAAAATAGGCTAGGTGGCAAATGGTAAAACCAATGTTGGGCATTGCTGGAAAAGCTTTAATCAAGGCAAACTATCAAGGGGTTCCCATTATAGCCCAACCGCGTAAGGGACGCAAAATCCAGGAACATAACACTGATATGACGGAAACAAGGGTGGCAAGAGTGGAACAAAACACTAGGCGAGAGGCCGAGCCTTCCACCCTTACCCAAGTATATAGATGCATTAAGAAAACATGGCAATATAATGATATCCCAACAAGTAAAGAAATGTTCCAACAAGGAACGGTCCCCAATCTTCACCTGCATCTAACAACGCTATAAGAGGGGCTGAGCAAAGCGGTAACATAGCCAATCAACGGTTTGCTAGGACAATGGTGGGTTAGAGGTTCAACATGGCAATTGGGAGGCTGACAAGCAAGTGGTAGGCATCGTAGCATTGGCATAGCAAAAGAGCGAGCAAACTAGCATAGCAAAGATAGTAGTGATTTCGTGGGTATGATCATCTTGCCTGCACAGTTGTCAGAGTTGACTGGATCCTCAAAAGCAAACTCAGCAGGCTCCTCGTTAGCGAACTCGTCTCCCGGCTCTACCCAAACAAGACAAACAAACAACAAGGACACAATCAACCACGTGCAAACTCCAACAATAAGATGCAATGATGATATGCTATGCGGGATGCGATGTGGGATGCAAAATGCAACATGTGACAGGAAATGCTTGAACCTGGCCTCAACTTGGAAAACCAAGTGTGCCACTGGATAGAGGGGATGAAATCGCTTGAAAACTATATAAAGAACGCCGGAATCGGAGTTACCGTTTGGAAATGGCAAGCGTTTTAAGAATGGCACCGGTCTGCGATTTACAGCAAGTAGGCATCTAAATGCAACGAGATGAACATGCTACAGCACCCAAACATGGCATCAAAATACATGGCAGGGATGCACACAAGATGCTTAACAAAACACTAGCACTGATCCACGGCCAAATTCATCCATTATGAGGTTCAAACAAGCATGGCAAAAACGCAAATGCAAAACAGATTTCAGACTTAGTGAAATTAACACTAGTCTGGAATTTCATATCACGAAGCTCTCTTCGGAGCAGCAAAACAACATGATACATGACCTGATTATGACAAGTAAGAACATGGCATGGAGCTACTCAACAAGCGAATCAAAAGTCCCAAAGTGACCTGGGGCCAAAAGGGATCGCAAAATATACTAGCAAGCACACGAACATAGCTCACACACAATCAGTTTTCAGACTTAGTGAAAACTGAGACATGCTGAAATTTAACTCACGAAGGCATGTAAACGAGCTCGATGCACTCACTACGGTGCAAGTCATAGCAAGACAAGCATATATCCATTAAGAAGGCATAAAATTCTAGCTAGACATGGCAAGAACAATGGCATAGCATGCACGGATCAATAACAATAGCATCGGCAAAATCGCAAACAAGTTGACGATCTGCCCAGATTTACCACGAAGCAAAAGTAGAGCTCGATTGACTCAAGATAGAGTACTCCACATATGCAAACAAAGACATGGATGGATAGAGCATAACATGATTAACAAAAAATCCTTTACTGATCTTCCTCAAAAGAGGCACGGATCACTAGGAAACAAGCCAAACATATGGCATCATGAACTAAATAATCCCAGACTTAGTGAAAACAACTAAGTCCCTGAAAACAGATTTACCAAGTGCCTCTCTTTGAAAGCTTGCACAAGTCACCGCACACATCCTAAAAATGCATGGGTTGCAACTCTGGAAAGAAGACAAAATGCTTAACAAATCATATGAAGGACTCACAGGCATATCATGCACACAATAATCATGGCAAAAATGACAAAAGTCTAAGATGAACTAGTAGATCTGACAATTATCTCACGAAGCCTCCTTCTAGCAGCATTTCAGGCATCAACATGAGCTCAAATGCAAATGATGCAATGGAATGAAATGATGTACTCGTCGAGGCGAACATTTTGATATACTATATGTCCAAATCGGAGCTATGGATGCGGAGATATCACCGGTCAAAGTATGCTCGAAAAAATTAAGGGCGAGAGGGAAAAGTCAACCGTGTCCAGATCTAGGGTTCC